>CM076607.1:138731529-139931529 GCA_038502775.1 Hippodamia convergens | reverse complement strand
AATAGTCCGATTATATGTATCGAACGATGTGAGGAGATCAAAAAAATTCGTGAGAAATACTCGAATGCATTTGAACTGTTTTCTGTCATAGAAATTTCTGATGATGAAAGCGATCCAGTTGATAATCTTTCGAAAATTGACGAAGGGCTGAACCGACCTAATGGAGAGACTTGCGTTGAAAATACTTGCATGGAAAAAAATAACTCGGGTAACCAAAACATTCCTGAAATTTTGGGGATCATGAAAAGTAATTTTACGGAAACACCCACAAATGCTATTACCAACATTCATGCAGAACTGCATGAAAAAAAATTAGTGAGCAAATGCAACAGACACGGACAAACCAGAAAGTCTCTGAATGGAACAATTCAAATGTTCAATTCCAAAGAAACGAACTTTGAATCAGATTCTGGTCAATCAGGAAAATTTGAAATTTGTTCTAACCCCGAAAAATCAAAAGAACTTGCTGAACCTAAAACTACAAAAAGAAAAAACGATATTCTACGATACACCGAAATGACAAACCCAAATAAGTCTAGAAGAATAGAAAATTTGACGATATATTCGATACAAAAAGAGGATGCTAAATCACTTACATCTGAAAATACGAAAGAGGTTACAAGTTCTAACAAGATTGAGAGAACGCCTATCTCCAATAAGCCTAAGATTAAAATAAACTCAGCTAATTCTGAAAACCTGAATATTGTCGAAAAATTTTCAAAAACAACCAAGGAACAAATTAATTCTGAAGCCAACAATAGGGTGATAAACATAAAAGAGAATAATATAATGACACCTCTTTCAGGCAGCTCTAGCTTGTCAGAAGAAATTGAGAAATCAGTTGAATCAAAAATCAATGAGAAAATATCTACTGTATTGAAAAATATTAGCAGTTCTGAAAAAATTCTTGATAAAACAAGGGGAAAGTTACCCCGCGAAAAAGCGAAGGAAGTAGAGAAATCCGATACATCAATTACCAATGATTCTAAAGAAAAGTCAGTTCATAACTCGGAAAAATATATAACTTCGGAGAATCCTAAGACTACAACTGTTTCAAGACAAACTCCTGATGAAGATTTCACACAACCTACAGTAATCAATGACTCTGGAAAGACTGAAGAACTAACAACCCGGATCTCTCAAGTAAGATCTTCCTCTGTGATTCATTGTGCTAATGGAAACTCAATCGAGTGTGAAATAATTGAAAATTCTGAATTGCCTTCGACAATGTCGAAATCCATGTCTGAAATATCATCAGATATGTCTATTACTCAAGAAAAGTCCATGGAGCCCGACTCTAATCAGAAACACAATAGACTTCCTTCTTCCATGGACTCCGTTCCCGTTACAAATATTGAGAAACCCAAAAAAGCGTGTCAAAGTAGTGGTGAGAAAGTGCGAATTTCTATATGCAGAACTGAAAATGGGGTACCTAAGGTTAAAGATAATATGGGTGAAAACAAAAAGGATCTAAAGAAACTAAGAATAGATATGCGAGATCATGCGCGAAGAGAAAAAAGTACTCTGAATCATGTTCAACAATCCAAAGTTTCTTCGGATAAAAATATCAAAGATAGCATCGATAAAACTTCATTCAAACCTAGAGTAATAATAATTGATAAGGATGCTCTGGAGGTAAATACAGACGATGACGACATCATTTGTTTGAAAAATTTGATCTACCGAATGAGAAAAACTAAAAACAGTGTGGAGAGACAAGTTCAAACCGATTTACCTTCGAATTCCGACATTGTGCCTCTGCAGAAAGATAGTTTCTTATATGAATTGAAAAATTTAAGGAATTATTTGAGCTTCTCGAATATCCCGGTGACTGTATCTCTTGGCAAATCAATTTCGGTCAAATACACCTTCGAACCTTCCTCCTTGATGAAAAACCAATCCAAACTCCAATCAGAAACTAAAAAGACGAATTCTCAAAATGAGGTTCCGATAGTTAAAAGGAAGGTAGATGGTCCATCACAACCAGCTCAAAATGTGAAAAGGTTTGTGAGTGAGGCATCGAATGATGCTAGAGAATTAAACTCCTCTGATTTGAATCTATTGGAAGGTACGCCTAGTAAAGCCGTAACTGCTCCGAAACCGAACACCACAAATGTCAGTACTGCAAACAACCTATCTATTGTGGATAGTACGTCCCTTCCTACAAAATCTCCAATCGACCAACAAACCTTTAAAATTTTAAATCCTACCATTCAAGCGGAGAACGTGAATACTGTATCAACCAATACCAATGACATTAATTCTTCAGTTCCATCATGTATTCCTACAGTGAACAGAAACATGACACTGTATGATAATATTGTGATAGCTCCTCAAATAATTAACTTCTCCAACAATACGAATTATCCAGTTTGGAATTACCCTCTTAGTGGAATGACAATGCAGAACAATGTTATTTATCAAAATGCACCATCGAATATGTATATGGTGAATTACAACAACAAGAAAAAAGTTTGCGCTAGTACAGTTTATCCTCCAATTGAGACATCACGGAATAGTATCCCAGAAAGTATCACAAACAATACTTCATCTTGTACAGAACAAGGGGCACTTCCTGGTGCCTCTTCCAATTCTTCTTGCATAAGTTATGTATCTAATGAAGTTCCGACCGATAGAGTTCCACCTCCAATGCAACAAATTCCACCGAGACCTCTACGACCCATTCGACCAATGCCAGAAGAAATATCATCGGCATGCCAAATAACTCGTGATTCCTCTGAACAAATATTTACTCTTCCACGAGTACCACCCTTGAAACGATTACCGCCGGCACTGTCGAAAGTTCACAAAGCACCACAATATTTGGTCGTCCCTAATTCAACACCTAAAAACATGAATGACCGTGTTGTGATGAATACGGAGAAAGCCCCTGTTCAAAATGAACACAAAGAATCCTTCGTCATTCCTGAAACTAGATATATAAGAGTGAAAAGTTTGTCCGAACTTAAATAGTGAATTCCGTCGGACATCCGCCTTTCTCAAGATTTTTGTACATATCTGTTGAATAGAAAGTTACTGAATACTGCCTAATGTTTTTCCTGTTCATTGATTATAGACTGATAATTTCTTATGTTTGAAAATATATTTTTTTATGAACGTTTGATTTATTTCTAGAATATCCATTCTAATATTATACATGTGAATGTCCGTGTGTTTGCTTTTCCTCTATGGACATGGATTAACATGGTCAAGGACAATTTTGTAGTGCTCAAAAAGTTCTATAAAAAAGTCCGCGACGGCATATGTCTAACTGCCGAAGACAACCCACGATAGCCATTTTTAACATTTTCAATTTAATCCAAAAGAATGGTGAATTTGAAGAGGGCTTTTGACTGACATGGAATGAATCAATATAAAAATGAATGTGACTGTAATCTGCGGCATTCATTCCTGATGAAAAATGCTTTTTACAGTATAGTTTTCTAATTGATACTTTGAAAGTTACAGTAGGTTGAACGGGTGTGAAGTTGAGCAAGAAATTATTGAATCTATACGCTACATCGTTTCGACATGTATAGACGTGCTGTGTCAAATTCGAATGAGCTCCGAGTCCAGTAGAACATTGGAAGAATTGAAATCTCATTGCGATTCGATAACGAATAGGGGACTCTATAATCGTCAGTCCCGGCTGTCGAGAATTGCAATGCTCATTAGTCGCATCCGAACGTCAGATGTGATAGCTTAACGGTTTGAAAATGAATTAGATTAGCGTAAATCAGAATGTTCATGGTTGAAGAAAAAATTCTATGAAATGGTACTTTGGGAATCAATCTATTGCGGCGACAATAAGTTCTTTCATTGTAGCCTCTGGAAATAGGCCGATACCTTCGTGTTCGACTATCTCCAAAATAATCTAAAAATTCGAACAATGTTTATGTTTATAAACATGCCGTCATTGCAGGATTGATAGACCACCGAGGATCATCAGTGAGAGTCGTTTGACGAATGAAGTGAATGTGTGTGCTGCTGTTGAAATGAGTGCACCTCACTCTAGTAGAGAAATTGCTGAACAAGTCTATTCGGGCATTGTACTATTCGGAATATTTCGAAAAGAAATGGTTACAGAAGTTAAAAGGTGCGAACCTCCCAAGAAATTTTTCCAGAAGACCATTTCAAAAGAATAGAATTTTGTGCGTACCCAGTATCCTAAAAAACTTAATGTTTTGACAAGAATACTGGGGGACTACATCGTAGGGTCATTTTTCATCAAGGTAATTCAAATGCTTCAAAATATTTGGAGTTTTTAGAAATTCAAATTATTCCGACAGTTCCTTAGCTACCAATAAATTTGTCTGGTTTCATCGTACCAGGGCCCGTATTCTCGACAAGTGATTAAACGTATACATCTCGAAACGGACGGTTCAAGTACGAGTACTTTTGCGGATCGGTATTCTTGACGACCATTCGTTCCATGGAAGGTATACGTTTCAAAGCGTGTAATCGAAACAGCCGGCAACACTGACACATTTCACAAATGACACAAATTGTTCGTTGAGGATTATGAATTATATAGAAAAACTATCACGGATTTCAATCTGGTAAAGTTTCCAACCAATTCACATAAGATGTCTAATAAAAATGCTCAGGAATAGGTAACGTACCTAATAGCATGCTAGGTGCAATCGGAGATTGAAAGAATTCGGAAAAGGTAAGATTATGATCCACAAACCCATTTTGTTTAATCATAATAAATATTTGTAGCCTTTGCAAGACCTCAAGTCAAGAAGAAAACGAACGAAAGCAATGCGAAAAGGCCTGCCAGAGGAACAGGCGATGGGCCTCATGAGGAGTTTTGTTTTGTTTACTGTAATTGTGTGATGTACTTATGTTCCACTACATACTGTGTCGCGCCCAGCTGGACCGATAAAAAGGGGGATAAAGTCGTTACGTTAGAGTTGAAGCGCTCATTGTAGAACAAATCCTTCATATTCGGTCGGTGAGAACGGTCAAAGAAGCAACCTATGAAAAACAACCCTAATTTTGTTATGAGGAATAACCACGAAGCCGGTGATTTATGACAAGACACACTAGTGAAAAGGGAAGATGGAAGTACCTTCTATCAACATGAGAGCAATTAACTATAGGGTCACTGCATTTTTATTACTTCAGTTGGAGCGTTTGACAAAACAGATCTGATTATCAGATCGCTCAGATTGCGCTCTCGCTCCGGCCCAGATGTGGCTTCACAACACAAGTGCCGCAGTTCCGTTCTAGTCCCTAAATCTGAATTGAGTGACATGATGGTCGAGTGGTCGAGAGTTGAGAATGGCGACAGTCTTCGGATCATCGATCCGATGTGTTTGCCGAGACTACCTAGGTCCTGGGTATCTCTCGCGTCTTTCGACTTTCGGCTAACCGATGCGAAGACGCTTAGTGGGACATTCGAATTGAGGTGATACAGTTTTGTAAAGTGAGCCGCTCTAACATTTCTGCGTCGTGTCCGGGACACATGAACCGCCTCTTATAAGAGTCACCCAACACTAACCGGGTCGCATTCTCTTGTATCAATCCTTCCCTCGGTATCGAGGCTCTGCTGAGGGCGACGGTTTATTTCTTCGTTACTTATGGGAACTATATGGATAGCCAAAAAACAAACCACAGGTTGCAAAACAATCTAACACTATGGGATTCTTAAGGTGGTCCTCGTACCTGAGGGTTAACCAGAAAGGGTGTAACGGTATGATTTACCAATTTAAAATGTCGGAAGTTTCCGGATCGTCTCCTATCGGGAATCGGCCAGGAACGCGATTTCGGGTAGTACGCGCTGGTCGCGTCAATGATGCCAGCTATGAAGAATTTTCTTCAATATGCGGAATTTCAGCCCCCAAGAAGAGCTGATGGAGAAAAAGAAGAATGTTTTAGGAAAAACACTAAAATATGAAGAATTTTTATATTCACATATTTTTGTAACTATTTTACTCATTTCGTATGCGATGATATGCTATTTGACATCTTCATTAAAATGTTTTAGCTACGACTATCGGCCTCAAGATGACACTAGAAGTAGGAAAATAAAATATTGCAGTGTGCTACAGTTTATTAGTGATTGGGCGGATCGGGGAAGTCACTGATTTCACTAGGGGGGCGTTCCACTTGGCGATCACAACGCTCATGCTCACGGCCGCTCTTTTCCCCATTCCACTTGCTTGCTAGCGCTATTATGTTAACTCAAGTGGAACGGATTATTGGGCGTTTTGGGCTGTCATGAAAGAAATGACAAGATTGAAAAAAGTAGAAGTAATTCTAAACAATAAATTTAATTAAAGTGTACAACAGTTAGAAATATTATAATAAATATATATCTAAACTGTATTCTGAACGTCCATTTTCACTTTCACGCATCTATTGAGATAGGTCGTCACAGAACATCGAAATATGAGGGTCTATTTGAGCTTGGAGTGAGCGATGATTTTGCCGCGCTCACAAAGACCGCGGTCGTTAAGTGGAACGGCTAAAGGAGCATTTTGATCGTTGTGATCGCCAAGTGGAACGGCCCCTAGATGATACGAATCATAGATACAAACGGTCTGCTAATGCTTATATTCGTACATTCGATTTAAATGTAATGAAATCAAAAAATTCATATTCCCAACTAGTTGCTACACATATTGTAATTTTTTTTGTTCTATGTATAAAATCAATATTAAATGTTAAATGTTGTTTTCGTTTGTTTCTGCTCATAAATGAAGTTAATTGAGTTGTTTTCATTGAGTACGTAACCTCTACTTTTATTAAAAATAAGAAGTTTTAAGTCTTGCCCATAGATACAAATATAATATGAAATCTATATCTATGGTCTTGCCAGAGTTTACGGAAAATAAAATATTAGTTGAAACTAAATATTGAATTATATATATATATATATATATATGGAAAAAAAATTTAATGGACATAACCCACAAGGATGAAAAATAACCGTAGACACGTGTTTCCGGCTTTAGGCCCTCATCGGTACGGTGAAAAGATGGTAAATCAAAACGCATAACAGAGTCAACACAAGGAAGCCAGCCGCACATTCCAGGGCAACATCCAACGTCATCAAGGAGGCAGCCTTAGCCACCTGCGTGACATCCGAGTCCCAAAGCCCGAAACACGTGTCTACGGTTATTTTTCATCCTTGAGGGATATATCCATTAGATTTTTTTTTCATGTAATCTACCGCCTTTACCGAGGTTCGACGGAGTGGAGATCAACCACCAGGAGCCTATGGTAGTCTCGTGTGTCAGCAGAGACTGGTTACACAAGATGCCGAAGCTGGAACTATCTACGGAATTTCGTCTCGAGATGATTCAGATGAAGGACTTTGAAAGACTTACGAGGGTAAGTCTGTGGGTGAGGGGCGGTCACTGCTCCAACTGGTCTTATCCTAAAGAGATTAGAGTTGCTAACTCCGGCCCACAAAAGTAGGAGGCGGAAGGTCAACACCGAGTTGACAAGCCCGACGTGGCACGGGTCATTCTCGAGATAGACGAGGCATCTCTCGAAGTTTTGAGAAAAGAACATTTTCAAGTATATATCGGAATGTAGACTGGTCCAGGGTTCTGGCCAAAATACAGATGCTCCACCGAGCGCTGAGGAGAAGGACGTCCGTAAAGAGGGAATCAATTTGTAACGGTATGATTTACCGATTTCAAATTTCGGGAGTTTCCGGATCGTCTCGGATCGGGAATGGGCCGGGGAACTCGATTTCCGGTGGTACGCGCCAGCGGCGAGGACAGTGATGTGAGTACCTCGGCGAGCGACTGATGAAAAACTTTCTCTCTGATATCCCGTTATCTTGCACTGCACCTGAAGAGGCAGTAGTTCATCCTCTTATTCTCGAAGTGAAATAGTTAACCTGGGCAATTGGTGAGTACTATCTTGATCAGACAACCATATACCTATTGTTGCTAATGATTCGTATGTTTCATATGAGATGAGACACGCTTTGGTTCCGCTATTTTGAGGATCGTACGACTTTCCATCTGATTTCCTCAACCATCGGATGGATCAACCTTCAAGATCAGTTTATCTATGTTATAATTGATTAATTGAATTTGAACATTTGACAGTTCCGTGACCCTCTGATTTTCAATTTCTCGATTTATCTGTGCCAGTGTTTCAGTGAACACGTGGATATTTCTTCCTTTCTTGAATTTTCTTTATCTCTTAACCTCTTTAACCTTACAAGGGGGCTCTCGAAGAAAGACTTATACTCCGTGGAGCTGGCGGTGACTGCTCCGATGGATAAAATTCGGAGCGGACAGCCTTTACCAAGGTTCGACGAAGTGGAGATCAACTACCAGGAGGCTATGGTAGTCTCGTGTGTCAGCAGAGACTGGTTACAAGATAACTTGCCGAAGCTGAAACCATCAACTGAATTTCGTCTCGAGATGATTGGGATGAAAGACTTAGAAAGACTCATGAAGGTAAGTTTGTGGGTGAGGGGCGGTCAACAGGTCTCATCCCAAAGAGACAATCGAGTTGACAAGCCTGACGTGGCACGGATCATTCTCGGGATAGGCATGGCATCTCTCGAAGTTTTGGGGAAAGAACATTTTCAAGTATATATCGGAATTCAGAATGCCACATCCAGACTGGTCCAGGGTTCTGGTCAAAATACAGATGCTCCACCGAGCGCTGTGGAGAAGGACGTCCATAAAGAGAGGAACAATTTGTAACGGTATGATTTACCGATTTCAAATTTCGGGAGTTTCCTGATCGTCTCGGATTGGGAATCGGCCGGGGAACTTGATTTCTGGTGGAACGCGCCAGCGGCGAGGACAGTGATGTGAGTACCTCGGCGAGCGACTGATGAAAAATTTTCTCTCTGATATCCCGTTATTCTTGCACTGCACCTGAAGAGGCAGTTGTTGATCCTCTTATTCTCGAAGTGAAATAGTTAACCTGAGCAATTGGTGAGTACTATCTTGATCAGACAACCATATACCTATTTTTACTAATAATTCGTATGTTTCATGTGAGGTGAGACACGCTTGGGTTCCGCCATTTTGAGGATCGGACGACTTTCCATCTGATTTCCTCAACCATCGGATTAAACAAATTTCCTTTTAGATCAGTTTATCTGTGTTATAATTGATTTATTGAATTTGAACATTTCACAGTTCCATGACCCTCTGATTTTCAATTTTTCGATTTATCTGTGCCAATATTCCAGTGAACACGTGGACATTTTTCCCTTTCTTTAATCTTCTTTATGTTAACTAAGATTATCAGAGATCTTGGGGAATTGTGGTACAAATTGACGATACCAAAAAAAAACAAAATCTCCGGCATCTTTTTGGAGGGAGCTAATCCTCCGGCATCTCTTTGGAGGAAACCAACCCTCCGACACCTCTTTGGAAGGAACTACGTCTCCAGCATCTCTTTGGGGGAAGTTGACACTTTCAAATACTTTTCGGAAGGAGCCAAGCCTTCAATACCTTTTTGAAGTGTTCAAGCCTTCAATACCCTCACCTTGAGGTAAATTGGACCCTCAACGCTTCTCTTTGGAAGAAATACAACCTTCACCTCCTGCAACGCCATTTTTTCTGAAAAAACTACAACGTCTTTCTGGAGATTTAAGAATTCGAACTTTGAGGGATAGTCTCTTCCCTTATCGGGCATTATTCCAACAAGATAAGTTAACTAAGAACGAAAAACGCTCATGAATGATGTTTCTAACGAATTGTTCATTATTATACATATTCTCGTCCTCATGTTTCAATTCTCTGCACCTTGGCGGGGTCTATGCTAGAGAAGCGGGCATTTCGGGAGCGCTTTCAATTTATGCTAGGTAGCGGTAGCGGAGCGGTGGCAAAATCTTCGTTCGGTGAATTGTTGCTCATCTGGGCGGCTCGACCATTGGGGGCGCACCGCGCAGGGGGGTGCCCTGCCGTGGCCTATGAGGATGACCTTGTCCTGCTGATCAGGGGGAAAGAAATCAGTGTCATTGTCGATCTGATGCAGAATGCTCTGCTGCAATTTTGAATTATAAAACAATTTTTTTTCTGATATTTTCACAAGAAAACTTAACTGTTTCTTTTCATTAATGTCAGGTCATTTTTGAATAGTGTATGGTCGTAGATCGTCTCCAAGGACGACGTTATTATTGTCGGTTTGTTTTTAAAGTGGGTTGGGTATTTTTAGACTCCTTTCAATCTGTTTTTTACATCCACGGTTTAGAGGAAAAGTTTTTGGATGATCATCTTATTCGTCATATTACTTCCATATATTCATACCCATGTGAAAAAAGCATATAAGGCCATTTCAATAAGGCACAAACTACTGCATGCCAACAGTTGTCGAATTGAATATTAAGTAGTTTAAGGCTTTTACGGCCAGATATACTGGTATAAAAAGAGTCTTCCGGGCTTATTGGCCGTGGTCCATAAGGAATAATGTCACCTGACGTTTCACCTACAACTTCGGTAGGCATCTTCAGAGGATTCTCGGTCTAAGGTTATACGTCCAACGCAGATTTTCTGACACTGACGTATCCGGTCGTGAAAGCCTTAGCAATTTATTCCCTTCGACGATTGGACTTGATGAAAAGGAAAGCAGACAACACGTTCCGGAGAAGCGGGCAGTTTGGGAGCGCTTTCTGTTTATGCTAGGTAGCGGTAGCGGAGCGGTGGCAACATTCTTCGTTCGGTGAATGCAGGCAATATTGTACCCTCACGTTTCTGAAACGTTGTCGAGATACAAATACAAATGTCATTCCGAACTTCCTACTTTTTATACTGCTTTTTGTCAATGCTCAAGCACAATGGGGGTCCCCCTGAAATTTTGATCCTCCATTGTTTTTGAGCTAAACGGAATAATGATATCGCCTGCACCTCATCAAATTTTCCAGGTGCCTATGCAAGCACATAGAATATATAATCGAGCTTTTCTAAGGGAGAGGATTCTCCTCAAAAACTTGTCAGTATTGACGAGAATATCAGGCATTTAGGAAATAATCTAATAAGCCGACTGGGCCTCTATCAGTAACATAACCAAGAAATCCACGAAGTGTCGAATGTTCAGTAATACCCAGGGGGCGTTCCACTTGGCGATCACAACGCTCACGCTCACGACCGCTCTTTTCCCCATTCCACTTGCCTGCTAGCGCTATTATGGGGGCGTTCCACTTGGCGATCACAACGCTCACGCTCACGACCGCTCTTTTCCCCATTCCACTTGCTTGCTAGCGCTATTATGTTAACTCAAGTGGAACGGATTATTGGGCGTTTTGGGCTGTCATGACAGAAATGACAATATTGAAAAAAGTAGAAGTCATACCAATCAATAAATTTAATTAAAGTGTACAACAGTTAGAAATATTATAATAAATATATATCTAAACTGTATTCTGAACGTCCATTTTCACTTTCACGCATCTATTGAGATAGGTCGTCACAGAACATCGAAATATGTGGGTCGATTTGAGCTTGGAGTGAGCGATGATTTTGCCGCGCTCACAAAGACCGCGGTCGTTAAGTGGAACGGCTAAAGGAGCATTTTGATCGTTGTGATCGCCAAGTGGAACGGCCCCTATGTTAACTCAAGTGGAACGGATTATTGGGCGTTTTGGGCTGTCATGAAAGAAATGACAAGATTGAAAAAAGTAGAAGTCATTCTAAACAATAAATTCAATTAAAGTGTACAACAGTTAGAAATATTATAATAAATATATATATCTAAACTGTATTTTGAACGTCCATTTTCACTTTCACGCATCTATTGAGATAGGTCGTCACAGAACATCGAAATATGTGGGTCGATTTGAGCTTGGAGTGAGCGATGATTTTGCCGCGCTCACAAAGACGGCGGTCGTTAAGTGGAACGGCTAAAGGAGCATTTTGATCGTTGTGATCGCCAAGTGGAACGGCCCCCCAGAAGACTCTTCCGATACCAATATTGAATAATTTTTGCAAATTGTCTTTAACCCATATATGCCTAAAATTTTCTGTTTGAATATTTTTAACATTTTTGGGTGAAAAATTAATGAAAAGCAGTCATACACAAAATTTATGTCATTTATTTTTGAAAAATTCAATTGAACAAAATGTTGTAGACCTGTCCTACATGAAGGACAATAGGCATATAGCATACTTTTCATAGTATTGAGTATGATAATTTACAAAGCATCTAACATGCAAATCTAAATCACATTTTTTGCACCTGGTTGTTGTTTTTGAATGGCATAAGCCACATTTAGTTTGTTTCTCTAATGGTGTCACCAAATAGTCAAGACGGTCATACCTCATTTCAGTATTTTGTTGAACTTTTCCTCTTCGCAAAGCGAAAAATTTTTTATTTTGTGTCAACAAAGTACACTACTCCTACACTTCTTCTGAAGGCAAGTTGGTCTATTTTACCTCCTTGATATTTGTGAAGATGCCAAGCATTTGTCATTGCCTCATCAAGACAGTGAGATATGAGGGAATAGTACCATATCTTTCCACGTATTTGTAATCTATACTGGAATATATTCTGATCGGCTCCATCTACTTTTTTTGTTGGGCATACGTATTTGTTTCTTCTGTAAACATTGAGAAGATTTCATCATCAAAAAATATTCGAAAAGTTCAGTTGGGGTAGACAAATTGGTATATGCCTCATCTTCGGGAAAAACATAGTCTTCAAATGGCAGATAATGTTTGACAAACTGGTACACCTTTTTTTTTAGCTTTCAGATGATTTTTTGCTTTTTCCTTATTTTGTACTTAGAGTACTTAGTGGTAATTCATCTTCAGAGCTCCAGTCTTCCTCGTTTACTCGAATGTTAACTTCTACCTGATTTTGTATCATACTTGGTGGCAAATTATTTATGTCGAGTTGGTCTTCATCACCAGAATCTTCATCGGTGATGTTTCCACAAGCATTAGTTGGTGGAAGCAACGAAATTGACTCCGTATTGAAGTCATCTTCCTCAACCATTGCCAATGCTTCGTGCAATAAAAACCCCCTGAAACAAAAACTCATTGTATCCTATATGCCTATTGTCCTATATGAAGGACACCAACATTTAACACTATGTGTATAGTATCATATGAAAACAATATTTCAAAATAACCAAAAAATGAACGAAGCAGTTATTTGAGAATACATTTATATCAAAAAAAATTGAAAAGAACCATTTATTGTAAATATTCGTACTCACCTTGTAAACTTTATACCCTATTCCGTCATTTTTCAGAATTGCTTCAATTCGAATGTGATTTATTTTTCGCTAATTCACAATATGCCTTTCAAACACTGTTTATGCAACAACACCTATTCAGAGACTGATATTCGACTGGCATCTGCAATGAAGGCGGCACTAGTCTAAACAGGAATCGACAAGTTTTGAGCGTCCTACATATAGGTCAATAGGCATATATGGGGGTTAATGAAATAGATATCTAGTTGATATTTCGGTTACATGTGAATTACTCACACCAGCACTATTTCTTCTTATTCATATATATACAAGTTCCACAAAAATAAAAACAAAAGTGATACTGTTTATAGTATAATTCACAATAGATTTTTGCAGTCTTACAATAGTAATTTTCATTGTAAAAGTTAACAACATAAACATCAGTACAACAGAATAATGGCAAGTAACAAATTTTTGTTGGTGTTTCAATATAATCTACATTGTCATTGCCTGAAGATTGTATTAAATATTCATCATTGACTAGGAAGAAAAGCTGCAAAAATGTCTTCAGAAAAATTTGAGACAATATGAAATAATACAATGTTCAGAATAAAAATGTAATTGATTCAACAAAAAAATGTTTTAAGAGAAGCATATTCATTTTCATTTCCATTCCAAAATCATATCAGTTCTCTCAAAAACATATAAAAATTGTACTATATCTGTTTCAATGAGCAAAAATTGTCATATTCAACCTATTTCTTACTGCTTTATTGCTGAATGATTTCATTTCTTCTAATGAATTAGCTTTCAACCAAACATTTTCAACAAGATTAAACTTCATAAACTACTATAAAACATTTATTGCACTACATTGTCAATATCAAGATGTTTGTTATGGTTTGTTCAAAATTATATGAAAAATATTTCATTCAAAAAAATATTTCTTTTTTTTTCAGTTAATTGGACTTTCTTGGAACTAACGAAAGGGTTATGTGTGAGATTGATAATCTTTTGAAAATATTAGCTATAATTGGACAAATTCAGATATATATTCTACAGGTTGAAGTATAAATAAATAAATAAAATAAAAATTTCTTTGTTAGAACAGTAATAAACAATCAAATCAAACACTTTCTGTCTTCAACATTCAACCATTCAAATATCAATTTTCACCAATGAATACTTCGTTTCTGAACATAGAAAACTCAGGAATATTTTGCAAACCATCAGTATAAGATTAACATCAACTGAAGTCATAAAATTAATACTTGCTCTCAATTTTCCATGAGAACACCATTTTAATAGATCAGAAAGAAACATGTCTATAAAATGATAATTCGCTAACTCAATGGAACACCCTACCAAAATGTATAACCGCCATCTGAACCCCCTGTCAAAAAGGTATTCTTCTTCTGTCCCAAAGCCACCTGATGGCCAGCCATGGCTGCCAATTGGGCTGCAGATGGCGGTACACCAGGTGGTGCAGGTGGTATCACTTGTTGTGCTATACCATCAAATCTTGCCCCTGCATCATATCCATTCTGAAAAATATTCATTTGCACAAGTGACAACTATAATATTAGAATAAATCATGCGCTGTGATATGATGTAATATTATTATGTTTGTTTCTGTCTCAAACTTAGCTAAACTACCCATAATCCATGCGTAAAGGCTTCTTTTGGTAAAGACTGCTTTTCGAAGAAGCTGCCTTTAGAGGGAGCTTGAAAGTATCATTAAGAGCCACTATCTTAAAACTCTGAAATCACTTTATGAGATCGAAAAGGATACTTTACTTTCATTTAAGGAATTGGCTGTCAATATAGTCTTTCAAAGTCCTCTTGAATAATTAATTTTTATTATTATTACTATGATTATTATGACTTTAATGCAGTGGCTCTAGACATACAAGTTTCAAGAAACATACACGATGAAAAATGGTTAATATTAAAGAATATCAGTGTAATGGGTACCACATTTGACCCCAGGGTTAAAATCTCAGCTACTTACCGGTATCATGATTGTCGGTCTTAACTGAGCTGTTGGTTGCATTGCATAAGAATAAGCACCTAGAGAAGGGTAATACTGCATTGGAGTATAAGCCGGATAACCTAGGTATGTTGGATAACCAGCAGCATACATTGTTCCAGGAGGATATATCTAAAATTCAAAATATTTCTTCACCCTTCAAAAATATAAAATTTTTTCAATAAGTAATGCAAATCCTACATACGTGTTGTCCAACCAAAGCAGGATGAGTCAAAGCTTGATCATATGTAGGAGGTGGACCTTGAGGGTACAGCTGAGTCTGTCCAGGTATAACATAAGGAGATGATGTTGGAATTCCAGGTATAACTGAAATTTTAACGATATTCATTGTTCCCAAGTTGAAGTAAAGTTTCTAATAAAAAGCTATTTTTACTATACAGGGTGAGTCTTTGACTTGTACATATATTCAAACCATAGATTTTATAGGTCAAAAGAAATACTTTTTTTCATAATTCATTTTTTCCGATTCAGCCTACATAAAAAAAAATGGCCATTTTAAAATTTCATAATGAGCTATGCCTCCCCTGGAAACAAGACAATATAGTTTTTCTCAACATTAGATCTACCACCTAAACATTCGAGAAAATGTATCAAAAATTTAATCCCCTGAATCTTTTGATCAGGTATGCATCCAGGCAAAGTAACCAATTTTTTTAATTTCGCTGATTTCTTTAAATCATAAATAACTCGAAGAATGCGCATTTCACGAGATTTCCTGAAGAATACTTTTATTTTCCAAAATGGCCAAATATTCATTGAATACTTTCAAAAGTTTTGACTCTAGAGTCAATGAAGAAAATTTAATGTCAGTGAAATTTCGTGTTCGTAGAAGATTTACCAAATTAATAAAAACCTATGTTCTGAAAATCATTTCATTCGATAAAATCAATTGCGAGAAATATTCGAAAATTGAATTTTTCTATGCAGCCTGTATCTTTCCAAAGGAGCCAAAAAAATGAAAGAGACAAAATATGTTTCTTTTGACCTCAGCAATCTACCGTTGAAAAAAAAGACTCACGTTGTATACCATATCAGATCTGTTTCAAATTTGCCCTTGTGTCAGTGAATATAATGATATATAGAATTATTCCTCATAGTTGAACTACTACAAGCACTATCTAAAATAGATCAAAATCAAGAAGATATAAAATGGAATTATATATATTTTTGAAAAAACTGAAACTGAAGCTTTGTCCACACCGAAAGTGTGCAAGAATATCTAGACTCCAAATACTCAAATAAGATCTGTCGCTAAACCTCTCCGTTCTCCGAATCTAACACCTCATCAGGATTTCTATTTCTAGGGTCATATGAAAAGTCTTATCTATGACAAGCGAGCTCCGGTAAATTCAAATGAAGAATTGATTCAACGAATTCGATAATCTGCCAAGGAAAAATGGGAATATTTTTGAAAATGAATAATGAGTGAAAATGTTTTCCAGCCTCATCAAATTACTTTTTCAATTTTTCTTCTATTGTGTTTTTTCTTTGAGTTTGTTAAATTATTTCGAAAAATTCTGCAATAATGCAAAGGAACAACAATATCTGAAAATTTTTGAGTTAATAGCTTTACATTTTATCCGTGAAGAATTCGCGTAATTATAGTATGCCTCCGGCAATCATTTTTTTTCCCTTTTGAAGTAGAAACTTCAATTCAAATTCGTCTCACGGAACATACAATATAATTTTCACTAGTAATACCACTAGAGGTCAAATTATTTCCAGAAATTTTTTCGAGCCCACCAATTTTTTGAAAATGTCCCCAAGTCGAACACGAGTGATGATTTTCTAAAAATATTCATGCCGAAAGGAAAATTCAATAGATCTAAAAAAAGTTTTCTGTATCATAGAAACGTAGTGTGACCAAAGGTGTGACTTTATTCCGGTTTGACAATTCATGAAATTTACATCATTTCTGGAAGTCCTATAGTGAGTAAATAATTTCGTTTAAGTTCACAGATGCGGCAGACTGTATTCACAAGGTAATCATGTAGCCTCATTCGTTTTGAAGCAGAATAGTTTGGAGGTAATCTAAAATCCATCCAATTCGCTTTAATTCGCTTTGAGACATTCAAAATTGTCAATATGTATTCCGTACGTTTTTAAATAGTTTCTGAGCACCTTAAATTCAAGGAATTTTATCAACTAATCGATTGATTAAAAAATTTAAAAAGAACATATTATATTGGTCACTCACCTCCATAAGGTTGAGGTGCTTGCACACTGGGATTAGCCTGCGGAGGTGGTTGTGGAGTATAAGCTTGAGCTTGGGGTGGTGGAGGTACAGCACCACCAATAGCTGCAAATTCAATGATATTTTATTATATAAAAGTTACATATTTACAGAATTTACACAAGATGAAAAAATTAACCAACTTGAAAATAACAAAATCGACATAACTGAACAAAAAACAAAACATTACTATATCCAAACATAACTAACGAGGTTTTAGAACAGAAAAAGCTACTGAAAAGTGAAATCTTCATTAGTGGAAGTCTTTCTAAGACACGATTGGAACATTCAGTGCATAAAAATTTATGCAAATATGTTGGATATTATGTTGAGGAAAAATTTTAAGTTAAACTGTGTAAAATTAATATCTCAAGTTGATTGTCAACAAAGAAACTCTATGTGATATATTCATTATTTTCAGTGGCAATTTTTTTACTGAAAACATTTTTGCATTAATTTCATTGGAAAGATGTTGATCTTGAGATTCATTATAAATACAATATCTATCACTAAATATGTACATCGAGAATTTGATGGACCTAAAATATGCCGTATCCTAAAATCATGCTTTGATGATAAATTTGTTCAAGAGAAAGAATATTGTGATAATTGAACGAATATTGAGATAACTGAAAGAATAAACTCTCTTGAACAAACTTTGGAAAATTGACATGCCAAATCAAAATGAAACATAACGCGAAAACACAATGAAGGAATATTTCTGTGTTTTCGTTTGAAAAGAAGTAAATCAAAATAAGGCATGCTTGATTTCGTGACAGATTTTCTCACATTCAAGATGAAAAATCATATTTTACAGAAAATCTGCCGAAAAAATTATAATACATGCAACTTTCATAATATCCAACCTCTATTATTGTTATATTCGATTTTCAAGAAGCTGGGATGAAAATAAAACCGAAAATAATAGAAAATGGATTATCTGTAGAAAAAGTGTTTGACAGGATTTTGAAAAAAACAAAAATTCAAAATGAAAATAAAATCATGCCTCAAATAATAATGTATTAGCAAGCAAATTATATTTAGGTTTTTTAGTTCTGTTTTGGATAAGATGAAATGCATAGGTCTGATGATAATTCATGTACCTGTCATTCATTATATGTTCATCTGTATTTGAGCTACATCACAGAGTTCTTCACGTCATTTTTGTTCTTCTAATATACTAATCTTAGCCCACAAGAACAAGTAAAAGCTCATAATTACGGTTTTGTTCATCTGTGATTTCTAATTTGCGCCAATCAAGTGAGAATTTAACTTACTCCTACTCTTCTAAAATATACTTATTTATTTCAACGGGCTGCGAGCGACGCCTCTGCAATACCTATGGAGGCAAGTTCCGGCAGGCAAGCTCGCCATAAAAAAATTTTAGATCAAAAAAATTTGGACAATCTGACTATTTCACCCGTTTCGCACCCTTTCCAATTAATTAATAAGTTTTTGCGTGGTCGTTTTCAAAGTTTGAATTGCTCTCATTGAATGAACATGCCTTCAGTTATCGGAAACGATGTTATTCCCGCATGGAGTGGCCATTTCATTATATTAATGGCTTGTTAATAATAATAATAGGTGATTAATAAGTAACAAATGTAAAATACTGTGATGCGCTTCCTTTTCCTTTCATTTCGCAATCTCTAATGAAAATCGAGTCTTTTCAGGAAATAAAATCCTGAAGAGAATTGTCCAAAACAAAACTATTCGACTAAATCTACAAGTTTACTTAAATCTATGTTAGTCACATGTTAATGGTAATAAATTATTCATTGTAAATTACAAAACCCCGTTGACCTCTGGCAAAATACCTTATACCTATCAAATGAGTGGCAAAAACCAATATGATAGATATTTATGGTTGGTTTTGATAGGTTAAGATAGAATTTGATTCATTAGCGACGAATAGATGTGCTGCAGCAGTATAGCCAACATTGTAGTAGCAAACACCGGGTGACTCCAGTAGATACCACCCTACACCCATAAAACAAAAAATATGTAACACAATGTTTATATGTATATTTTCTAACAATAATCTTTGCAAAAAAAATAGATGCATATTTTGCCGTTATAACATCCACATAGAGAACTTCGAATATCGACCCGGCTATTGAAAATGTAATTCCAATAATTCCAATAAAATGTGATTCAGAATAATTTTTATAACTGAAAAACGAAGTCTAGCAGGAGAAAAACCGACACATCAGCTTCTTTTACGGTTCCAATCGATCGAATTTAATTTCTGTAGTTTTTAGTTACATATTTTTTGTACGTCATGCAGTGAATAGACCACAAATCGTCTAAAGTTGGACCACTGAGATTTTTTTATACATCTTCAGCTACGTTAATTGATACAACAATGCACTTTTCTCTGATTCGACATTTGACTTTAAAGAAAAGATTTTAAAGTTAGGCGTTTGGAATAATATACATCGAAAACTACATATCAATGACACCCATGAACCGACGAAAAATGTAACGACTGTCGAGATATTAGACAATAAGATTCGAGGTGAAGTGTACAAAGGTGTTGTAAAGGGGAAGTCTTGTAAAGCAGAAAATGACACCAATGAACCGACGAAAAATGTAACAAATGTCGAGATACTGGACAATAAGATCTGAGGGGTTGTAAAGCAGAATAGTTATTTATGATACAAGTGCAGAAGGCATTGATATTTTTACACGAGTTCAAAATTCGAAAACGAACCACAAAGTGATGAGTTTTGGAATGAACGAGTGTTGGAATGATCCTTCTGTACGAGTCTCATACATTATTTTCTCTAATTCGCTTAATTTTTATCGAAATTAATGAAATATTGTCGTAAATATCGTTTAGTAAGTTTTGCTTAGAAAAATATTGATTGGTAGAACTGTTTTCTATCTCATGAAATTTGACATATATTAAATAAATCCATGACAGAGGTCCAACATGTCACCAGTAAATATCACTGAAAACAGTGTTGGAATGAAATGAGAATGAAATATTCGAACATTTTTTTTTCTACGGGATGTGGCGGAATGAACGGATTTAACACGTGAGTGGAGAAAAGTAGAGATGACCTTTCGGCACGAGCCAGGATCACTTCCTGTTATTGATTTTCACCAGAGAAACAAGGTCAGTGCGCCAGCGCGTCAAGTGCTACCGTAGACCTAGAATATAGGATAAATCGGAAAATCCTCCAAACAGATGTTCAAACTTCGAATGACGTCATTGCGTTTCCAGGACGACCCACAGGAATCAGAACGCAACATAACATGGAAGATTAGGGGGCTTTTCTGGAGAGGCATGAATAATTGCCAGAATTCGAATTGGGAGAACGAACTTTGATTTATAGGCGAACCATACTGAATCATTAGAAGTAGATTTTTTTTGGTAACGGGCGGTTCAAAAATTTCGAAATTTTTATTGTTAAAAACGCCTTCAGAACAATGTTCTTGATGGAGTGAAAAATGAAGAATCAAACTAAAACATATAGCATAAAAATATTGACATTAATAATGTATAGCGAATCATTTACGGAAAAAGAACAAGTTTTGAACGACCAGATAATAGTTCATAGCATAAATAATTGCAGCGAAAATAATTGACGGTCCTCGATGATATAAACATCATCATCAATCAGCCCTTTGCATCCACTTCTGGATATAGGCCTCCCCAACTTCTGGGGATGATAATAACATATCATAATCCGATAAATTCATAAAAATCACGAAATATTGTTTTCATCGTAATTTGAACCCTCCAGATAAGATACGTTTTGGCCCATCGTAGTCACGGGTGTACATTGAATGTAGTAAGTATTGATAGGCAAATTGAAAACCTCGATTAAATTCCAAAACAATTAAATTCCAAATCAAAAGTGCACCGTTGTGACAATCCCAACCAATAATCTAGTGTAGGTAAAATCGTTGAGCGGGTATATAACCAACAAGCATCAGCCACTGTATAAAACACATGAAAATAAATATGTACTGTTTTCTTTGAGGTCCTAGTGAGTCCAAAGGTGTCCGGAAGGCTCCCCCTTTTGGATCTGTTATAGAAGATGCTGCAATAACAATTTGACATCATATATTCGCCCTAAATTACATGACATATTTAAATCCCTAACAGAATACTGCAGTATTACAAGTAGGGCAAGGCTATTTAAAGACATGACTGAGTGAGAAAATCCGATTTACATGAATAAGACAAAGATGAACTGTGAGTATTGATTAGAACATCCTGCAATTTATTATGCAAGATCACAGTCACATTAGACTGAATTTGATAATAATGTTGAAGGATAGGTTCGAGGTGAACTAACCCTATCAAAGAAACAGTTTTGTCAAGTCAAATATAATTCTAAAAGATATGAGTTCCGAGCCAACTAGATACTTACCTTTTTTATCGCTCATCTCAAAGTAGCACAAGTCACGCAACCACGATTTGAAAATGAAAAACGAATTACGTGTAAAACACTTTTCAAGAAATTATTTTTTGTTTTTCGAGAAAAACAGCAAATAAAACTTTTGCTAAGATGTTTCTACGAACGACAAATATGGATGAAAATATTTGACTTTGACTTATCTCTGAGGTCGGGGAACGACAAAAATTCAGTTGCTAGCGCATGAGCATGACCATCATCAATACTTAGTTGAAATAAAGCCGAATTCCAAAAGAGCTACGAAAACGAAATATTTCGATTTAAAAAACGAATTAGCTAATGTAAGACAGGATATCTTCTCGTTTTCGAGACCATTTCAATATTATTTTTTAAACAATGTATTTACATTTATGAGGAAATCGTTTTGGTATGATCCAATGTATTATCTGTTGATGTTGAATTCAAACATGTTTTGAATGAAGATTAAAAATTTTTCATTTAATATCGTCATTTTCTTTGAAAACCATGCATCTTCAACCATAATTCTATTCTGTGCCGTAACTCCTATGCATGTTATTTCAGATGCACCACTTCTAGGTTAGCATGTCACAATAGTTCAATCAAGTTTTCAAATATTCTTCTAAACAGATCCAGCAAATAATAATAATGTCTGTAGGAGTACCTATTATAGGACTTGTAACACATACAAGGAAAGTTCAAAGCTTGTATAAGAGAATATTAAGAAACTTAGAAAGTTTTTACCATTATAGGTTTGAGATTATATTTTTCTCAAAGGTGTTCTTATGTAACTAGTTTGTAATTTCAGAGAAGTATACCGTTATCATGCGGTACTGATGAGAGCCGAATTCGACAAAAATAAAGATATTAAAGATATCAGAGTAGCCAAAGAATTACTGGAAAAGGGAGAAAAAGAGTTATTCTCGAAAATGCATCCAATACCGAAAAAATGTGAGTCAATATGCTATAACTGGAGATAAGTTTGAATAATCACGATCAAAGCAATTCTGTCAATACTCTTGGCTGATCGAAATGATTATTAGTTCCAGAATCACCAGGTGGTGTAGCCTATGAAAGAGAAGTCCCACCTCCAGATTGGGTTCTAGATTATTGGCATCCATTAGAAAAAGCCCAGTATCCTGAATATTTTGCAAAACGTGAAGAAATGAAAAAGGAATATGTAAAATTATGGGAGAAACTGTATAAGAATGTACCCGATAGAAAGTATCATAACTGATGAAATATTCTATATAACATTGCAAGGTAGAATCATAAATTTCATTGAAATAAAGTATATCAATAATTATTGATTATTAATCAGGAACTTACAGTGCTTCAGACCAAAGGACTGAATTCATGATTTAATTCCTTTTTTCCTTGGCATAACCATACCAAGTACCTTTCATTTTCCTATTAGTTTCTAAAGGATGTTAAGTCTGCGACAGATGTAATGGGGAGAGGGGTAGCCCAACTTGCAAGAAAGCCTCAGATTCATTTAGATAAAATTAATTTGTACTTCTACTTCAAATGAACTAACTAAACTTTACCTAGCGATAACTCGGTTTGAGAATTGAATCTGCCATAAAATAAAACTCTGGCCATTTGCTCCGCAATAAAGTACTGTTATCTATCTATCTAAAACTCGAAATGAACAAAATCGTCAATGATTAAGCTACTAGCAGTAGTGTAACAAATATCGAACAAGACCTCCCGTGGCGGTGTAAGTGACGCAAAATAAACATAGTCGTCAACAATGTCTCGTCTACATACAGTTGTCAAAACCTACAGACCACCGAACATTCAATTCAGATCAAACTCATATCGTTATAACTTTCAAACTATTCTTCCAAATCAACTTGTGTACTAGTATGCGCCAGCGCCGCATAACATAATAATAATATAATAATAATAATTACTATTACAATAGATGTGCATTGTAAAGAGGGTATCCAATTCAACTGTATTTATGGCGCACTATTTTGGACATTTCCATATAAAAGGTATATATGTATAGACAATCTATATTGATAAAGTTTCGTCTGAATCTGTTCAGTAGTTTTTTACTGAAAGAGTAACAAACATCCATACTCACAAACTTTTGCATTTTTATACATGTAGGATGGAATTAGTAGGATAGGACATGTCATACCATTGAGTATGCATATAGTTGTCTATTTCAGTATCATGAGTTCCCTGAATAACTGAAATGACATCAGATTATCAGAGGGTTTTTTTTAATGAACTGCAAGGCTATGAAATACCCTATCACAAGATGTATTCCCTTTTGCTGTGGCGTAACTGGGCGTGGGCGACCGCCCACGACCTCGCGGCCCAATGATCTCCTGTCCCTTCAAGATAAATCATTTTATTTACAGATGAATGTATATGAAGACTTTTTTTTTAAGTGCATTTTTTTCATCTTATATCATAAGAAAATTAATAATGAATATCTTAAAAACAGTCCCAGTGAAAAAGTGCTTCGAAATCGATCAAATATCAAAATTCTGTTGTATCTTCAAAACAAAAGATATGGTGAAGCGGTTCCCACTACTGGTATTTTCATGAAAATCGAGCCCAAGACTCTTTTCAAAGTTTTTACCGATCTAAAACCAGAAACAGCCAAAATCAAGTGAATTGCTGTACAGGATGGGCATATTTCGATGTTTTAGCACTACAACTTTTGAACCAGAGGAGATGGACAAAATCTGATACCCCATTTTCTTTTTCGGAGAAACTAACAAGAGTAGTATTCATTTTTGGCTACCTTTTTTTATTTTCGAGCTATAAGCGAAACTTGGAAAAGAGGTGATTTCGGAAAAAATTTATATCTCCGCTAATATTGATGATAGAGCTCTGAAATTAAAACAATATACAGCCTCTTTTTCACGTAGAATCCAGTGGCATGCTCGTCTTTTTTGCACCATTTTTAATTACGAAACTATGACCCAGAGTTATGTTTTTTGAGTAGGAACACTATATTTCTGTGTCATTTTCTGAAAGCTTAATTTTTTCTGATTTCAAAAATATATAACATCATATGGTTCGTAAGAATATGAGTATAGAAATTGGTCAAAAACCTATTTTCATTTAAGTCTCAATCCTTTCTATGGTATAACAAGAGCAATCTCCTTTCGTCAATCTCATTATTTCTTTGCCTTCAACTAACTAATCTCAAAATGGATCATGAAATAACGAAAAGATATACATGATTCACCGTTTCAATCAATACACTTAGTTTTGGATGAGATGAATGCAGGAGAATCTTTTTATTGGTCCCCAGAATAAATACGCTCAAGTACCAGTCTAAATATAGAGATAATATATTTCCGATATCGCCATTTTTCCAATTTTCGCTTATAATTCGATAACAAAAGAAGGTAGCCAAAAATGAATACAACTCTTGTTAGTTTCTCCGAAAAAGAGATCGAGAATGGGGTATCAGATTTTGTCTATCTCTTCTGGTTCGAAAGTTGTGGTGCTAAAACATCGAAATATGCCCACCCTGTAGAGTCTTCATTGAAAATGTGGGACAGCTTTTCCAATATACATATAGCAAAAACCAGCATGCACAAGAAGTTTATCCATTTGAATTTTATTGACTATACAGTTAAGTACATCCTCTGCTGAAAAAAGTTTTTCAAAATTAAAGCTGGTGAAAAATAATCTGCGAAATACAATGTATCAGGAAATACTTTCTGTTTTGGCAACCCTCTCTATCGAAATAGATTTAACATCCCAGCTGAACTATGATGGATTAAGTAGTTAAGTAAGGCTAGAAGCCGACAATTTTCATTTGACTTTTACTTCATAATTCGTCACATATATTTTATTAAATGTTAGAAAATTTCGATTGTTTCTTATGAAAACCTTTTTTCATCAAGGAGACGAGAATTCATCACGCGCCATAAGCTCTCTTTTCCCGAGAGTTGCATATAAAAAAAAATAGTGCTGAACTCATTACAGCTTTGTTTTCAGTTCGTAAATTCGAACCAATCAACTGCAATCGAGTTGACGTTTCAACGAATCTCAGTGGCTCCAATCAATTTGACAGTGTTTGATCAGTCAAAATTTTGTGAAACCCACCTGTAATCTGTCAAATTCCTTAAGTCGCACAAACTGTCAAGATAGAATGCAAAAGTCACTAATCTGAATTTTCATTTAAATTCTGAGAGTATTTCACAAACTTGACTGAAATAGAGAAAATATCCTCTAATACTTGTTGCAGAAGGGCAATTCCAACACTCAACCATGGAATAACCTACAGGACAAATAATTACATTTTTGCAGCAGAATTAATTACTCAAGATATCAAATTTTTTAAATAATCTATCCAGTAACCAGCAACAAAAAATTGGGACATCCTTCAAATGAAATATGAATATTTAGCATCAAGTCTTATTTCTTCCACCACCAATAATCCTGTTGAAATAATGTATTTTCAATCACTTATTCACACTTATGTATTGCATCATATCAAAGTATGTGTTCAATTTACATATGACAAGAACTGTTAGTATTTACTGAAAATAGCCCAAGAGTCAAATTTATCAATGAGCTTTTCCAGAAGAAAATGGTTTTCTTTAGGCCTCTTTAGTATTAGCATCCACAATCAGTCACTCTGCTGTAGTTATTGAAGTTATGGTTGAAGGGACAACTGATTCTTATCTTATAATTTTCCTCATCCATACAGTTTTTCCAAAATTGTTGTAGGAGCATCTGCTTGATACCGAGAAATCTGTCTTAAGAGAGCAAACTTCTTCATCCTTCCTTTGGATGATTCCATATCATAAAGAGTACAAAGGTTCAATATTACAGATTCATGAAGTGCTTGGGGTGGATTTGCTGCAATGGCCGATTCTAAAATTAATATAGCATCCTTTAGTCTTCCACTATACATATGGCATACAGCCATATTGTTCAATATCTGCAAAAAATTGAGTAAAAAATTACCATCTCAAAATAACAAATATAAATTTGAGATTGAAAAAGTCTTCCGGGCTTACTGGCCATGGTTGATTAGGAATTATTTCACCTATCATTTAACTTATAATTTCTTATACTGACGTATTATCTGCACCACGGTTAATGACTAGAATAGGAGGTGAGTTCACGCGATCTATGTTGATTGGCCCTTCACTTTGTATCGGCTGGATCTTTGGTTTTTCTAAGATCAGCAACCAGGCGCTATGTAAAAAAATCTGTTCATTTTGTTTTTATGTTTATAAATTACAATAGCTACCCAAAAATCGAAAGGTAAAGAGAGTACAGATTAAAAAAAGTTTTCCTTAATTCTCTTATTGATTAATACTTCGTTTTGTTGTACCAATATAGACTTTTCCGTGGTAAAAAGGTATTCTGTAAATATGGGATTGTGTAAATGGGTCAACTTTGTCTTTGGTAGTTCTGATCATTTGCCCAATTTTTTGTGGCGGCTTATAAATGGTCTCGATGTTTTTTCTCTTCAGTATTCTACCAATTCATCTGTGACCTTTGGAATGACAGATAGCTCTTCCATTAATGTGATTATCCCAAGCTGAACATAGAAGCCGTCGAAATGTATGAACCAGTCTATGATATATATGAAGGTATTCTGCTTTTCTCTGTGAGTTACAAATCTGTAGCGTACAATTGATCTGTATCTATGTTGCTGACTTACAGATTCATAAATAATGAAATTTTGAGAGTTTTTCTGTCGTATTAGAAGTGTCAATTTTGAACTACTTCGTAATAAGATCATGGAATAGAATTTATTTCTCTGTAAAATTGGACTGTAAGTATTGATTATTAGATATATTTATGTTCAATTTGTGTTCGTTTTAATAAGAAATAGAAGTTTACAACCGAAGTGCGAAATTGAAACACAAAAGTAGTTGGGTATAGAAAAGTATTTTATATTCTACGACAAAAACAATAATCTCACAATATACCTTTCGATATGTTTCCTCTAAGCTACAGATTTATAGAAAGCGTCGAGAATCGTAATTTCCCTGTAATCTCATGAAAAGTTAAGGATTTGCTTACAGATGAAAGCAGAATACCGCCATTAGTTACCTCTGAAGATGCCTATCGCAGTTATAGGTGAAAGGAGATACGTCTCGATTTTGGACGATTTATAATTTGTAATCAAACTTCAAGTAATTCCATGGTGCCAGGAATGAAGGGAATTGGTCTATCTTGGAGCAAAACGTCTTGATTCTGGACGATTTGTAATCAACTTCAGGTAATTTACCTGAACATTCTGAATAATGGACTTATCCCCTTTTTCCCTGACACCACGGATATAAGCTCATAAAAAGCCTTAAATGGAATATCAATTCAATTTGAGTTGAGAAAGTTATGAAATTGATCTTGTTGCTGTAAACTGTAGTATATGAAAACACTATGATGAAACTCACCATTGTTTTGTTAGGTTCTATAGAATTAGCCTCTTGAAAGAAATGTAATGCTTCATTATAATTTTTGTTGGCAATAGAAAGAAGTCCCCTATCAATTAATGATCGTACTTCTAATTTCCTATTTTTTACCTCAGCACATGAACTTGCTTTGTTGAAGCTAGCCTCTGCGCCAGCTATATCGCCAACTATTAAATGTAAGCGACCTAATGCTGATAAAAGGGTATGCCTGTTAGCTATATCACTGCAAAAAAACAATGCATTTAATTAATGAAGAATATGCTAGAAGGAGAAATGCATTATTGCCAATAAAAATATTAGGTATTGTAATAGAATATGATAAGAAGTTGAAACAATTACATATCACATATTTCCCTCGTAAGATCTATAGCCAGTTGAAAATTTTTTAAACAAATTGCACAATCGATGATTGAATGTACAACTCTTATTTCTCGACATTTCCAGAGACGTTCCGAATTAGCTCTATCTGATTCACTTATCCCCATGGGGTTGCCATCTTCACAGAGGCCACTTTGCAAGTTTTTCTGGATCTGACATCATGAAAATTAATAGATAACGAATGAGTATCAACTATATTATATAATTTATACAGAGTTACCTGCTTTACTATGGACCAAAGGTTAAACAGTCGAGGAAGGCTATCTATGGGGTTTCCGCAATGCATTGGTAATTCTGCTAGTAACAATCGAAAAGAAAATGATGCGATGGAGCCTGGACGATCACCGTACATTTCTGGATAAAACTACAATTTATCTGTTACATGAAAAACTCACAACATTCCTCAATTTCTAACCTGATAAAAAATATCTGGTTTATCAAGTTCTCCAAATGTTTCTGCCTCTGCTTGGGCAATATTAAATGCTTTTGTTTTGATTAAGAGACCAATTCGTGTGAACCACAACTGTAGAGAATGAGGGGAATGTTTGCTTGGGTGTCCTGAACGTCCTTTTCCTTGACCATATATTTCCAACAATCTTGCAGTTAAATTAATAGCAGCCCTGCAAGAGGAAGTATTATGTGGTTGAATACACAAGGACCCGAAAGAAATTTCAATTTTACATACCTATAAGCACCAGCTTGAACCAATTCTCTTAAGCCTCTTTCGTCTTGAGTGACATCGTTTGCTGTAATTATTCTTCTTTCTGCAGCTTCTGCTTCTCCTAAACAAACAGTAACTGCTTCTCCAACACAATCACCCTATGAATCCGTTAATCAAGATTTTAATAGTCTATCCCATCCAGTTCATTTTGCAAACAAAAGCATTAATACTCATTCAGCGAAGTAAGATAAAATTATGAGAAAAACATTATCATGCATATTATGGAAAAATCTTCACAAACAGGCATTCACCAGGATTTGTTTGTACTTATTTGAAAGTACAGAGAAAGCTTTTGCTCATTAAGCAAATATCTTCTATAAGTAGCAAAATTCACTAATTAACCCAAATAGACCTGAAATTTTTTTTCTTTCATTTCAATGAGAATTGTGTCAGATTATGGTTTAAATGGAGCCTTTTCATATTTTTCATCTTGATGTGTACTTATTTTTCACGAAAAGTCAAAATTTGTGGTGTTCTTTTAAAGGAACGGTAGGTTTTTGAGCTACTAAAATTCATTCTATAAAAAATGAACATTGAATTATAATATGTCGTAATTATAGAAGCAATTTTTCGGATGTTATGCTATTTTATATTTAATACTTATAAAATATTGGTTTTTATGCCACACTTCACAAATTTTTTATTTTATTCTGGTAAACAATCAGATGGTCTACACTGACCTATCCTGAAGATTGGTGTAAACTCTTTGATTGCTTAGATGGTCCTGTTTTTGTTGTTTTTCTATTAGTTTCCAGCAATATTGTTGCGATGATAGCTAGTCTAGTTTGTTACTATTATTACTTGTTTGGTGCATGGAAATACGAATAAGAAATTAGTAGGCGCATGAGCAACATTATTGTTATTTCAGTTACAGAAAACTATTGAATTATGTACAGAAGAAAATTTTGCTATCAGGTGGTTCTGAAATCATATCCAAATTATCTGCATGATGTAGTATCTCATGCAGAGTCAGATTATTTTTCCAATAGTTATAACAATATATCCAGGTAATATAGTAGGTGATAATCCTACCGTTCCGTTAAAAGAACGCCTTCATTTACGTAGCAAAAATCAGGATTTGAAATCATGGAGAAGATAAATTCGCCTCTTATATTATTCATCCGACCATAGATATAATTATTTGATTCGCAAAAGCGATGAAATAAATACATATGAAAAAATACCCCACCGGACAAAATAAGGTATTGCAACAATTGACATATTTATGTAGTTAACATGGCTTTAAAGTGAATTTGAATACTGAAGCACTTTGTAGGTTATATTCAGTGTTGAAGAAAGCATCAATTTATGTGTTTATATTGACGCCTTCTTTGTTTCTTTATTTTGAGCATGAATAGAAAACTTTTAGATAGGTGTTCTTTATACGGAACGGTAGGTCTATTTGGGTTAATTGATTAGTACCAAGTGGAAAAATGCATCTACAGTTTTTGTACGAACTTAATAGCTCATTATTTGATCTTGTTTCAGAAAACCAGTACAATTCTTGAAAAAAACGTAAAGTTTTAAAATTATCCCTTCTTGAGAAATGAAAACCAAAATCCTGGCTTTAATTCAATAATATTTATAAAATTGAAGGGAAAAAAGGAATTGGAATTATTATTAATCTATATCAAATCGATCAGACTGTAAGCAATTTTTTCCTATTCACAACATCACAGGCAAGCCATAGCCAAATTTTCAATGTAATTTGAGTTATTGAAAAATTATTCTAAAATAAATAACGCTTACAAGATCTTCTTCTAAAAGTACTCCAGGCATAGTTAGGTATTCTCTTTCTGGAAAAAAGGTCCCAGGTGTTGATGTAACACATTTTATTAATATCTGTCTAGTTTGTTCACTAGGTATCCAGGCATCTCGTCTTCTTTCAGCCTCTGAACCCACTGCAACTCTTGGTTCAAATCCGTTCTATAAAAGTCATTATACAAAAAAAAACTCATGAAAAATATTTGATGAGGACATACATCCATTATAGTAGGAGATTCCAAATTTGGCATTATCACATTCTTATCAATATTATTCTGGGTTAAAGCTGTATCGGGAGCTGAACCAAAATAGTCAAAGAAGGGTGCTGTCGGATCTTTGGATTGCAAAACATTATCTGAGAACAGCCTACACACAACAGGTTCGTTTTTATTTTCAGATTCTAAATGATTGTCGTCGAATTTTAAATTATTCAATTTATTTGAAGCATCAGACAAATTAGTTGTAAAATTGGTCTGTTCGTTTATTCTTGAATCACTGCCGAAATATTGGCTTAGAGAAGGTGTTGTATTTTCATTGTTTTCTGACATAACAATTTCTTATTTTTAAAATTGCTCTATAAGATAATAAATGTTCTCAATTCGAACCTTTCAACTCTTCCTTATTCATCTATTTACAGACTCTTATTTGTTGACATTATTTATCAATGGTTGACATGACAATGTTGACATTGAATTTTACATTGTATTAAGGTTAACCACTGAGTTATATAAGTCAGTGGGTTCTTTTGGGGTCAATGTTGTATGGTGGTTTTAGGCCACCTACTGGCAGAAATTTGGAATATCAGAAATAACATAAAAAGGTCAGAGTCTCTGGAAAGCTTTTTTGGGAAAATTAAATGCATAAAAGTTCCAGCCTTGTCGTATGTTACATGCTGAAAGTCAAATTCATACAAACTTTCAAGTCTTAAGAATAAAAAGCTGAGGACAACATTTAATGTAATTTAATTTTCTAAGGTGATACCAAAGGCAACATTCATTCAAAAGTGTTTCTGATTGTGTGAAAATTAAGACGAGGAAAATAGTCATCTAGAAATCATTCGTAGTTCAAAATTGCGCGTTTTAGATAGGTGGAATAAATTGAGACTAGAGATATAGTCGTAAGAAGTAAGAAATATCATAAGGCATCCAATTTTTCCGAAAAAATAGGAGAAACACGCTGCTATCAAGTAATAGATAGATAGATAGAAAATGTCTTTATTGACCAAAAAAAGCCAAGAGCCATCGACCTTAGGTCCTTCAGCTCAGTACAATTAATATACTTTGAATTTTACTACAAAAAAAAAAAAAAAAAGGTCTTAGATGTTTGTATTATTGTAAGCACTTCTCATTTCTTGTATTAGAGACGCCTTCGGAAATTTCCTCTTCGTTCTTGAGTTCCCGTCATCATGATATAGATGTAGTATATCTTCCATATTTCGAAGTCTGCTGTAAAATTTTTTGTTCAGTTTTTGGAGTCTGGTTGAGATAGGTTCGATGTTCCTTGATGTGTACAGCAATTGGTTGGGTGGGTTATAAAGTCTGTTAATAGGGTGTCTTAGTCGACTAATACTTCTGAGTGCTGTCCTCTCTGCTACTTCCAAGTTTTTGATGGCTGGGTTTCTGCAGTTCATTAGAATTGGATGTGCGTATTCCAGTATTGGCCTGCATATGGATGTATAAATCTTCTTTGCATTTTTCATTGTTAGACCTTGATTTCTTATTACCAGTTTAGAGAAACATTTTGCTCGTGATATTGCTTTCTTTTTCATCAGGTAGGTGTGTTGATTGAAATTTAGTTTTTGATCTATGTGTACTCCATCAAGTAATATTTTAACGAGAAGCACGAGTGCTACCTGGTGGCAGTAAAAATCTCAGTCGAAGACGAGGATTTTCGCACATACACGAATGTTTTTTGTTTAAAAATATTACTTTGCATTGTTTTTTCGAGTTTTTCACAGAAAAAAAAATTAGATGCCCGAATGGTTTTTGACAAGACTATTTCATGATAACAGATTATACTAAATGCATTATGATAAGGTGTTAACTTGACAACAAAGTTTCGAATCGTGTAAACTCGAAAAAGCTGCTGACAACTGCTGCTATACTGTTTTTTCATCTAAAAACCATTTGTAACTCAAAATTTATAAGTTTCTGATTTGGGCAATTTAAACGAAGAGAATAGTCAAACTAAAACTTTTTCAAATACATTTAAAACTAGTTTTAATTTTTTCAAAATTTTATAAGCCCCAAAAATCCCTAACGTTTGAATCGAATCATAATTAAATTCGGGTCACGGGATATTTGGATGTAACCACGAATGGACTTCCGATTGAATTAATCATATCTCATCTTTTCAATATGAGTATGTACTTGAAACCTTCTCTGGAAATTTTTGTAACTACAATTTTTTATTTTTCATCATTTTATAAATCAGTGTGGACATTTTCCACTCGATTTTCCGTCAAAATACCTCTTGACCTAGTTTATTCTTTTTCATATTCAATGGCAGCCCTTTCAAATACTCACATTTGAATTTTAAAGCCTTATTCGGTACTTTTTGTGAGATTTTGAGTGTACTTTTTGACCAAGCTATACTCAGACTGAACAAAAAATATTGGTTATTACATGTAATTACAAACTATAATTTTCAATGGTATAGCGTATAGCAGAGACATTCCCAATTTTTCATTCAGAAAAATATGTGGGAGATTGTTCGAAACACGTAACAAAATAGTGGGTGGGGTGGACAGTGGACAATCATCCACTCGGTGGTCTATTTAACAACAAACTATATATCAATATGTCATCGCATTAATTCACCTAAGTCCAATTCATGTAATGATTGCTCCTTTCCGAGAACAGGTACATTTGTTGATGTTTTCAATTTTACACAAATGACAAATTTAAATTTTATTATACAAACAACTCATAGAGAACTGCATTTTATAAAAATGTTCTTACAACTAATAGTTTGAACCAGTATTTGATCACTTCTTCTGATAAAACTTAGGTAACTCAAGAACTAGCCGCGGAACTTTGACTGTGTACACTGTAAAAATCTTGTTCATTGCTTGAAGATTTTCTTGAAGTTACGCTAAAGTACGACTTCGTACTGTCGATGCTGTCTAACTTTTGTAATTTTGTTTTAGTTTCTTCCATATATATTGTTTCAACAATGGGCACTTTGACAGAAGTTGCAGACGTAACATTTTCTAGAAAAAAATATAGAAACTGAATATTAGGTATCAAAAGAGGCAATGAATGAAACTGTAGTAAATTTGGGAAATATTTGGAATAAATACCTTCCGATGAAGCTTTGGAATTATTTTTACTGAATCTTTTTTTTGGCTGCGTACAACAAGAAAACATTTTTCGAATATTGATTTATAATGTCTATCAATATTTCAAGGCTCACAATGATCGCATCGGATGTTTGCGGTGATCGAATCTGTATATTCTCGTTTCATGAAAATGATAACGATAATAAAAACAATCGTACTTATCTAAACAAAATAGTTTCAATATTGTAAGCATATGCTCGAGTTTTCATTAAATTTTATCGATCCATAAACTATAGAGTTTTATCCACAGCAGAGGTGGATTGCTGAAAATTTTGGAGCGAAAAACCTGCGCGATTGCTTTTTATTTATTTCAAACCATGAGAGTTTAAAATATCCGAGGTGTTATTAATGTTCTTTGAGGTGCTGTTGAAATTTTTTCAGTATTTCTGTTCCAATATTTCGAACATCTTTGAAATCATTGAACCATTTAAAAGTTCATTCAATTGAATAACATTCTTTTTCTAAATTGTTTCAGGCTTTCACGGATATATTGACATTGAGAGAGTCTTCCGGGCTTATTGGCCGTATAGTCTATTAGGAATTATTTCACCTAACGTTTCGCCCACAACTGCGGTAATACTCTTGGTCTGAGGTTGTAAATCGACCGCTTTTTCTGTTTGCAAAACATTTGAAAATGTCATATTAACGCATTTCCAGATCTGTATTCAATTCTTGATATTCATATCATTGTTCACAATAACGAAATGGATTCTTTTTTTTTTCTAATACATTGTAAACAACGCATTTTGGCACTCTGTTTCAAAGGTAGTAATTTATTTTATTTATTTATTTAATTAATGATTATCTACAGAAAGAAAATTTCCTATATTGACTAGACCAGAGTGAGAAGCTCACACTTTCTCTCCAATGTTTCTCTGCTATGATTAACAGATTTTTGTGAAGTCATAAATAAATTTGCAAAGTTAAAAGCTGCAAAAAATTTTTGGTTTCATCATCTCTTACTTTTACATTTTAAAATTTAACTTTTCAAATGTCCAATCTGGGTTTGTAGTTAAATAATAAATCCATAAATGGTTATTTTATTATTTTCTATGAACACCTGCTTTTCTATTAAGCAATCATCATAAAAAAAATAGCTTGGAAAAGGGCATCAATAGACCATTTGCCTAGGGCGCCCATCTACTTAGTCCAGGGCCTGGATATGAATATTAATAGTTCAATAAATGATCACAATCATGGACATTTACAACATTTGAATCATTATTTTGTCGTTTTTCTCTCATGAAATGTGCTGACTCCATACTTTTTCCACGTAGCGATCTCTCTACTTGTGTTTTTGATAACTCCTCATTTCTGTGTTAGGTGATGATTTAATTTTACTCTTTCTTCTTTGTGTAGTTATCTGTCTTTGTGGGTTGTCCTAGTTTTCAGTTAGACTTAGGTCCCCAGATTGAAGTCGCGTAAACCATTCTGGTCAGATTTTCAAAGCGAACTTCATAAATCATTGATGGCATTCATGGATATGTGTATTTATTTCTAAGTTATTATGGTCGATAATTGGCCTGTTTGAAATGACGATCAATGTGCAATCTTTGTACATGAAAAAACGAAAAGTTGATGTAGAGATAGGAGCATATTGACCGTCAATTCAAACAGGCCTAATATTTCATAGAAATTGGTTAGTCAAAACAAATAATTTCAGAAGTTGAACTTGTTGATTGAATTATTTTTCAATTCATAATACGGTTGTAGAAGTTATTTTTTTTGTTAGTCTCTTACTCAGAGTTATTCTTTTGGTACCATGAATATGAAATTTTTTAATTGCAAGGAAATGATATCTCACGAAGATATATTTTTTACATGTGGATTGCATTAATTACGAAATATATTTGAAAATTGACACTTTATTATTTCTTCACAATCATAGAAATAAATTATTTGGTAGTATGTTGCAGGAATTTTGAATATATTGCATAGTTTCGATTTTTTCATAGGATCGAAGCTCATGTCACACACAGGGAAAAACATTATGAGACATATCTTATATGATATAGAAATATTGATCATTATATAGGGTCTCTGTAACTGATTGCAACATCCCAATATTTTGCATTTTTTCATTTATTCAGGTGGTTGCATGAAATATTTTTACGTATACAAAATTGCAAATATGAAAAGTCTGCCATCTACTTATGAAATTTTATCCAAAAACCATCCAATCTCACTATGATGATACAATTATTATGAAGACCCTGTAGCAACGAGCAAGCCTGCATATATGGAACCCTTATACAGGTAGTATTTTTTTCTGACTACACACTTTAAGCTCCCTATGTATGACTAGCTTCACAAATTTGCATATTATTATGTTAATAATTGTTCGATGATTACTGTGCCACAATTTATCCTATAGTCATACTAGTTCACAATTAATGAATCTTTATGATTCCTTAGTTTTTCAATGTATTACTCACATTTATTGTAATTAAGTGGTATTTAAATATTATCAAAATATATTCCCTTGATGAAAGTTTTATTTTCTGCTGAAGGGGATAATCATTATGATATAATCGAACATAAACTGATCAATCAATGATGATATACTAATAATAAACTCAACTTCCTCCTAATACATGCCCCTGTCCCAAATTACGCCTTCCAAAGAATCCCCCAGATCCACCATTTCTATTTCCAGGTGTGGTACCAGATTGTGGCCTTCGAGGAGCCATTCCAAATGTATGTACACCTCCTATCCTATCAGGAAACCACTTTTTCAAAATTAAAGGAGTATCTAAGAGAACAGGACCTCCAAGTTCTTGTGGATATTTGAATTTGAGGAAGAAATATAAATGTCCAATTATAATTCCTATTAGCTCTGTAAGACCCATTCCATTCAGAATCATATTGAAGCCGAAGAGTACCCAGGGTAAATACATGGCTTTGAATCTAGTTCCAAACCAGAAAGTAACAATTGTGTCTTTGTTCAATTGACACCAGACGTAGAGCACAGATAAAATCATTGCATCCATTAAGAGCTAGAAATTAAATATGAAATAGTTTGAAACAATTTTTATCAAGAAATTCAACCTACAGGCATTCCAATAATTAAACCAGCCATCACACAACATATCCAATTGAAGAAAAGCATAAATAAATAATCAGATGGCCTTCCTGAGAAGTGATCTGAAATAAAATTAAATTTTCAATACTGGTGAGCGTAATTAATGGGGTAACTGTACCTTCTTCTAAGCGTTTTGAGTAAGTATACAAAAAGTACAAGTTGATAAGAAAATGAAACCCTGTTTGGGGGCTTAGAGGATAATAAAATAATGCTGTGAGGGGTCTCCATATCTGAAATTTCTTCAAAAACGGTTCATAAAGTAGAACTAATGTGTAAGGGCTCACTATTCCAAACCTCCCAATAAGGGTTAGTGCTATAGTTGAGCCAAACCAATACCGAGTGAACACAGGGATAGTTTTAAACCAATCGCCAATATCTGACATTTTCGAATAGATTTCTTAGATAATTTCCAATGAGATGTGAAGCAAATTAAAAACTGCTAAAAACAATAGTTTCATTGGACACGTGTACTACTGGAAATAGTTGTTTTCAATTGATTTCTCGATTTTCCCAATTTACAGAATGTGAAAATTTTTTGACAATTCATCACAGCCACAGAACACTAGTATTTAATTATCTATGACTGAAGTGTTCTCGACCAATGCACCCCCTGCCGATGACAGGAAAGCAGACAGATTAGAGGCAGTTGTCTGTTTTTTTTTTTATTTCCTATGCCTTCTGAATTTATTGAAGAAATTTTAAGTTTCACGAAATTTTGCAATACATATTTGTGATACAACGACCTTCAATATAAGTCAAAATAAAATTATTAGTAGAATGTATCTCAAAAAGAAGTAATACTCTTTTTCCACGTGACGGAAAAATCTGTCGTAACTCGAAAACAGATCGATCGATTTGTTAGATTTCTGAAACACCAGATCGAGGTCTTGGGAAGTCCTTTTATGATATTTTTGTTCACTAAGAAAAAGGCCTATAATTTTCAATGTATAATCAAAATCTGTCCATGGCTCATTACACCCAAGTCTAATGCATGATAATGGCAAAATTGTTAATTTTTTAAGGCATCGATTAAAACTAAATGTTGAGGCCACCCAAGAACAATTAAGACTTTAATTTTTATGGTCGTGACGCATGACAGATGTCAGAACTCAAAGTTAACCTTAGATTTTAGAAATTCTTTCTTTCAACTGTCGTTTCCTCGCTTCTGCCCGAGCTGTGAATAAGTGGTGAGTGAAAATGTATATAAATCCGACATTTACTTGTGCATCCACTCAAATTTGTTCTTTAAGACCCTATATATTTCCCTAACGAAATTAATCAATGGTATATTTTTGTTTCAGAAGATCAAAATGTCCGACGGTGAGGTGTAAGTTCAACATCATTGATACTACAGTTATTATAACCGATTTCAAGCGAATAACCTGGTCCTCATTGGTAATTACCAACTAGGACCAACTGCATTCAAGCGACTTCGGTCATTGTAGGTTATAATCATTTTACAAGGAATATCCCTGAAGACTATAACCGTAGATAACCGCAGGCAGGACCGTAGATAACCGCGGTCATTACTGGTTATTCGCTTGAAATCGGTTTTATATTTCGTATCATAGAAATCATAGTTAGAATAGCTTTCATAAGTAATTTAATTCGTCCTTCTGCCTCAACTTAGTCCATTTAGCATTTCCATTTTCATACTTTCCATTTGTTTACTGTAGTCTTTATTCTGTTTTCTAGAGAGATTGTTCCCGCAGCCCCAGTTTCCAGTGGGTCAATGGATGTAAACCAGGCTCTCCAAGAAGTCTTGAAGAATGCTATAATAGCTGATGGTGTTCTCCATGGTTTACACCAAGTTTGCAAAGCTTTAGATAAGAGGGAAGCTCTGTTATGTATTTTAGCAGAGAATTGTGATGATGATAAGTACAAGAAGCTTGTGTCAGCTCTCTGTGCCGAACATGGAATCCCACTGATCAAAGTGGATAATAATAAGAAACTGGGTGAATGGAGTGGTTTATGTAAAATTGACTCAACAGGAAAGGCAAGGAAAATTGTTGGGTGTTCGAGTGTCGTCATTAGTGTAAGTAGGAACCCTAATTTGCTATTAGGATATGTACCAGCTAGTTGAAATTTAATTTTGAGTGCTCTAACATTCTATTCATAATGAAAAAAATTATAGAGTTAAATACTGCAAGTTTGAAACAACCATTATTTAATTTTTAAGGTTATATTTACTAGGAATCTTCTAGTCTAGAGTGTTCCTCATTCGGTATTTTCTACTGATGTGAGTATTCACATGGTGGAAATATTAGAAGTTTCTGCATAACTATACACACTTTTGTGCTGAAAATTTGCATTTTTGAGTTTTCGTCAGTGAACTGCCTAATAAAATTTTGGCTATAACATAACAGCCTATTACTTTCTTATTTCAAATGATAGTGCTCGTGCTCATAGATGAAAAGCACATTTGTGACTTGCTACTTCAACGGCAATTTCTATAACATGCCATACCTTGCATATAAACTCAACAGTTTATGTGATTTGATTCACAAATACGTTGATGAAGTTTTTTTGAAAAACTTCTTTCATTTTCTAGTGTATAGATTGCAAGTATCTCTTCAAGTCTCTAAGTCCAATTTTCGTGAACTCTCACTCAAATGAATCAATTTATCAATATTTTATTGAGCTCATGTTTCATATGGCTGACAACTTCAATTTGTTTTATATCAATTTTTCTTTCAGGAATGGGGAGAAGACACACCTGCACTTGATGTTCTTAAAGAATACATCAAAACGAAGTAATGTAAATAGGACAATAATAAATTTCGAATAAAAATAACATCATTTTTTTATTGAACTGAAACACAATTTTCCTTGTGCTGTTGCCAATGAGATACTTGGCATTTTCTGGAACAATACCATGATTTTTTACAACGAGAACATCTTTGAGTAGAATCTTTTCCACATCTTGTACAAGGCAGTGTGTTTTTAACATCGAATTTCTCAAAGAGATCAGTATTGTATGCCTCGTTCAATCTGTTGAAATAATGTTATAAATCAATATTGCTTCAGAATAATAGAAGAATTAATTACTGGTTCTTACATTTTTGCACTTTCCATCAATAGTACTTTTTCATTACAGAAAATAACAGGCAGCTGATTTTTAGCTATTTCTTTCCAATTTCCACCTGTTTGGTGCATTATTCCTTCTTTGATACTCTGACAAATTTCTAGTAAAATAGGTCTTGAGGGGGCTACTGCTTGGTTGTTCATAGACATACGACATAACCATTGTTTCAATTCAATCAATGGTGATAATTGATCCAAAATGACAGGAGTCAACAGAGATAGCAAACTCAGTAGTTGCACCCTCCGGGATTCAGTTATTTGATAGTATTTCGGACATTCTTGGTCCAACAAGAGATGTCTTAATGTTAGCCAAGCCTGAAAATTAATAAATTTAATTTTTGGAGCCTTTCATATTGCATTTACTCTAGTGAGGGTGAGGGGAGGTTTCTCACAGTTGTGTTCTGCAGATTCTATAGCATTTTTTTTAACTTTTTCTATTCCACTCTACGTTATGATTTGAATGAGATTGATACTATGATTATTTAAAAAAAAAATGAGGGCTTTTGTTATAGCCATCGATAGGTAGATTCAGCAAGTCTCAGACAACAATGCCAACATAATTATCATAGCTCTCAGTTGTGAATATTCAAAACCACTCTCACATGATGAAAACGAAAGATAAGTGTCGATTATGATACAATATCAATTAAATTTATAAGTGGGGACATTGGTGTGATCAAATTCTGCCTTATTTTGTGAATAACTCTTCAGCAAAGTTGAAAATATTACTCATTAGGTCTATTCATAAAGAGGAGAAGAAACATCCATTATAAGATATAGACTGATCAGAATGCTGTCATTCTTTCCAACATTTTTGTAAAAATCATGTGTAAAAGGTCAAAAAATGTAAAGTAGCGCTCAGCATTGTATGAAGATAGATACATTATTCTAACAATGCACTCAGCAATCCAGTACAGAAAGCCAATTGATAACCCATTTCACTGAGAAATTTGAATAGTGTTGTGTGGATAGAGACAATCCATTTAAATGGAATGTCTTTACCTATCAATGAAGACAATCCATTGAATTGGAACGATTTTGAATTCATTGGCGCTAATGCCTTCCCCCAGAGTGCGATGAATTGGTTCATTTTGACGTGCACCTCAACGTTTCTACGATAGTGTTGGCATATCAATAGGAAACATCCTAGTTGATATCGAAGAAACATCGATGTCGTGAATTGAAAATAGCAAATAATTCTAAAAAAGTACTCATGACAAAAAATTATCAAGATTTTTCATCAACCGATTGCAACAAATGCAGCCTCAACATGCAAATTTGTTTTTGTCTCTATGCTGATCTTGGGATTTTCGTTAGATGATTTCCTCTCCCAATCTCTGGAACAAAATCAATCAGAAAAATTTTTAAATAATAGATGAAGGGCCGCTGTTTGAACTCGTGGACGTATTTGTTTAGGGTGAAAACATGTCTATACATGGTTACATTTTTTATTTCATCGCGAAGTTTTCTGGGAGTCAGTTCTTTCTCCAATAAATTAATTGGCCAGATAATTGTTTTCATCCAACAAAATATAAGATGACCCCTTAATTTTCTCTTCATTATGATCAGGTTCCGCCAACAGAATTTTTGTGTTACCTATTCCATTCCATCATGTGATCTTCAATATCGGAACACTCATTACCCTCAATTCGCGATTTACCAATATCTATTTTCATGATATCTTTGAAATACTTTATGAACAGAAAATATGAAAATTTTTGGACTTTTTTTCTCAGTTAAAGTAATTTCTGAACTGTTCTCAAAATTATTTAAGATCCATATACTTACAAAAATTAAACCTTTGAATGTTAAACAGAAGTCAAAAAACTGTGTTCACAATACGAATTTATCTGATGGAGACCGAAATGTTACAAAGTTCAATAATTCGACGTATTATTTCCTGTTTCATTCTTTGTTCAATTTCTCTATGAGAATTACTGTTTTATTGAGTAATTAACATATCCTATAATTGTGCTATGCGAATGAATTTGTTATTGCTCATTTGTTATTCTCTGGAAGTTCATTGAACATGTCCTTTGATAATTTATTGATTGATATCAAATACAGCAGAAATTACTCCTACTAAAAAAAGTGGTTAATTTTTGGTAGAATCGTTTCCTGACGGAATGATTTATCCAAATTTTCTCATATGCAGATTAGTACCTAGACAGTATTCGAAATTATTCTTCAGTTTTTAAAATTTATAGTAGATGTTGGTGCAGAATTAAACATTCCAATTGAAAAAACAATTACAAAAATCAGTGTAATACACGGTTGTTTCAAATTATATCAAAAAAACAACAGCTTGAGTGGCCCCTTATGCAATTAGTCATAATAGTTTTATTTTTTCGAGGTCCTCAGATAATATAACTTTGGAAGAGAAGGTGTGAATATTATGTTTCTTTTATTTATTTCTGTATCCAGAATGATATGTAATAGGTGCAGCTGATTAGACAAATATAACTTTTATTCAATTCGCATCAAGACAGGAAAGGTATTCAGAATATGATTAAACTGATTTGATAATCCGTCGGATGTGTTTTGTTAGCAGTTTACAAACTGCCTAGTCATTTCGCAAACTGACGGATTTCAGTATCCGACGGCGACATACAAATGGATATAATATAATAATCGAAAACATACCTGTGCTTCTGAAGGACAAACTGCTTCACCATCCCAGTCTCTCCATTTTCCAGAAATGTATTGCTTATTACCTTCAATCCATGGTTTTCGGCGCATAATTTCAATGAATAAAATTGGTATGTCATATTGAGTGTACATGCTTGAACACACGCACAGTGGTAATCTGAAATTTTCAGTTTTCAAAAATTTAATTTAACAACCCTTTTACTTTCATATCGAATGAGAAAACATTTTTATTAATCTGGGATAATCATCACTAAGGGATTAAATAAATAATACCAATAAACATTAACAATTATAAAATGATGCTAAAATAAAAGTTTGTTCACTAGTTTTCTCGACAAATTATGCAACCATTTAACGATAGTCTGCATTTGAAGAATTTGTCAGCTCGGTTCATTTGAAATTGAAATTCGGACACAGTATGAGTATACCCGTCGTGAAATAAAAACTCAATGAAACTTATAATTCTTAAAATAAGACATTTTTGAGATGTTTCTTTTCACCTTTCCATGGTCTCACACAAATATCGGACTATACTTATACACTTCAAGCCGATATCGAAGACTAAGTTGTCCCTCTGTCTGTCCAGTTCTTCTTTAGCAGTTTCTTTGTTATTGGATTCTCTATATTTTATGGATAGGAGTTGAGAAACGTTTCCGCTGCAATAATCAAGTAATTCGAGGGCGTCATCTTCCATCGCTTCGCAACAGCTAGAATGGAAGGTGACCAGTTCAAGAAGTGAAACGCACACCGCTTCGTGGTAGAGCACCGAATAGGCTATCATTGTACTCTCTGGATATGGCTCCATCTTCAGCAGTTGAGGCAGCACTTTATGCTTCCATATGTTAATCAAGATCGATTCGTGAATCAATAAGTTTACCTGCAAATATAAGAATAAGGTTTATCCTTTCCTTGAAACAGTCTGAAATTCATTATTATGTTTATGGCGATAATATTTCGTAATTTCAGCTGGATGTTTTTAGTATTTCATTTTATATACCATGTTTTGTGATTTAATCCATCAGTCCCAAGAGCAGTACTGAATATTCATTATGTTCTTATATTTATGACGTGAATATATAAACTCCAATTTTTGATAATTATATTGCACCATTAGCCTACCTTGTTGAACGAAATTAAAATTTCCTTCACATATTCTTCTTTAAGTTCAGAAGCTTCTATCATTGCTTCCTGGTTCAATTTCTGCAATCGGCCATGCCATTCCAACCACCTGAAATTACATAATATGTAATAATTGATATTCTAGAATATATTGAAAGGGGGAAATAAGGCCAATCGATCTTTAGACCTTAAGATCTATTGTGCATCTCCTACCAGCTGAGCGGTATTTTGATACTCACTGATGGCTTCCAAGATTCTCCATTTCTTGGATTTTCATGGTATCAATGTAAAATTCTATTTCAGTTGGTAGCAATATAGAATCCATTTCTCATAAACTTCGTAGCCTAAATTTTCGAAATGACTTTCTGTTGTATAAATCTCAACTTATTGATCTAACACTGAGTTTGACTTTTTCTCATTGCTATAGTTTCCATTGTTTTCATATTTCCATAGTTATGCAATGAGGTCACAATTGAAATTGTACATCAATTTGAAGAATTAGTTACATATCATATATTTACCCAATCTCCGAAAGGTTAAATGGGTACAGATTATATTATATGTAATTTATTTCCAATAGTAAACCTATCGAATATTTGAAGAGAAAAAATTTGAACTCTCCTTTGAAATTGCAGGTTTGTTTCAGGCTGCATAAGAATCAGTTACATCGCCCACTTCTGAGAAAATACTTCATATTATATCCCCATGAATTGATAAATATGGAAAGTGATAAATTGAATCCAGACTTTTCCACATTTTCAATATGAATCGTTAAAACTAACAATTAATTTCATACCCTTATGTGAAAGTAAAAATGCCAGAAAAAAGTATAAAATATATTAAATTGCAAATACAAGTTAATCAACACATTAACATTTGTTGTTGTTGAATGAAATTTGATAGAAGTTGAAGGATTATGACAAAATGAAGATATTGACACATTGTTTTAAAACATAAAATTTAGAAATTTGAAATCACCTTAGGTAATAGGAGAAATTCCAAAACACCTTTGAGAGTTAAGTGCTTTAGGAGTTTTTTATATGATTATTATCACATTTTTCATTCTTTCCCTATGAATCATTTTCAGATAAGAAGGCTACATAGAAATGAAACAATATCATGCTTTGATCTGAAAATATAATTAGAAGAAAATTATACCCAAAATATAAATTCGATGTAAATTCACTGTAAATGAGTATTGAGCACAATATTACCTAAAATATATATACAAATATTCAAACAATCACATCAGCTGCCGTTTCGATAATGAAGAGTATTGAAAAACATTTTGGCACAACCTATGTAGAGCAAATTTTTTTTTTCTATTTGAAAAGCTAGTTTTGGCACAAATAACACATAAAAAAGTTCGATTAGATTATCTCATATATTTATCAGTCATTTCGTTTTTATTGTTACTGTATGGACGTATTAATGAGCATTAAGATTACATTCCTCAAAAATTCTCAACGTATCAAAATATCTGTGGACTTTGAAAAAATATTCAGTTGCTTCCATAATGAAATCAAATATATTTTGTTTTGTAATGCCGAATACCAAAGAAAAAAATGTTTTTATCTGATATGCAACATAAAAATGCACAATCAATCAAGAGCAACTTTTATATATATTTAAATCAATAATTGAACAATGAAAAAACACGTTTGAATTCATTTGAAGTAACTATAAACATTGCATGGAAAAAACCTATATGATTTTCACTTCCATTGAAACAATTCAAACAAATGCAAAGAAGGAAAAAGTATGAACTTGCAACTGAATATTTTTCGCGTTTTTAATTTTTCGGTTTTCCAATTCTATTCGTCACTTCAATAATTACACTTAATATTGACAAATCACGATTATCCACATAAATAAAATGGCACAATTCACAGCAATTCATAAATTTTAGGATTTTTGTTCGCTATATATAATCAGTTTTGATATGTGTCTGATTCATCGACCAATGTAAGGGGTATTTCGTCTGCATTGTGATGAAGGAGAACTGCCTTTTCGTCTCCACTACTGGTACTTCCATTGTACACTGAGTCATACACTGGATTGGCAAAATTGCCCGACTGAAAATTAAAAGTGAAAAATTTCTTGTAAAATCAATGTCATTGTAACTCGGTTATATCTTACTAACCTTATCAGCATCCAAAGAAAAAGGTTCAGCATCCCTATCCTGATATATCGGATTGTTGAAATCATTTTCCTGTAACCGTTCATGAGTGAAAGCTTGTCTCTTCTTAGCGAAATGAGTATAAGCAATGTAACCAATGAAGATAATGCTTCCAATAGAAAGCGTTGCACATATAACTAAGACTAAAGCCTTTTCAATAGGACTGTACGATCTTTTCCTTGTTAATTTATTGTAAGATAATTCTTGACATCTCAAACCAAAATAGCCATCGGGACACTCGCAATTTGGTTCTTGATCATCGTTCAACCTGCATATGCCACCGTTTAGGCAGAACATCAGGCATTGAGGGGGTTGTTCACAAGTGGGTCCACTCCAACCTTCCTTACATATACATTTTGGTACTTCTCTCCTATCTTCCATCAAGCAGACGCCACCGTTCTGGCAAAGATCTTTGCAATCATTGGCGGCGCCAACAAAAATCTACAATAGAACATTTCAGAAAAAAATTAGGGTAAATAGAGTATTCCTTGATTGTGCTTCGTTTTTCTTTAATGCAAATTCATTTTAGTGAAATATTGGCCAATATATAATATATTATTTGATAAGGAGGATAGTGTTACTTTTCATGGCTCTGCTTCTCTTTATATTGGTCTAGTCTAATGCCGTATACATGGTGTTTGTTTGTTCAGTATATAAATTATAAAAATTGTTAGGAATATTCTTGGCATTTGCAAAGATATTTCTATTTCCCTATGAGACACGGGAGATATGATTTTTTATATAGATATAGATATTATTTTTGTAATGTTTTTCCTTAAATTAGCTGAAACCTTGCATTTCGACCCTTTTAGAATTTTATTAATGCCTCTAAAATTGCCATAAAAAAAAATTATCTCTTTTCTACACTATTCAAATAATTGATAGCGTTTATTTCAATTGGTGATCCAAAGAGACATACAAGGTTTTTGAGTTTGCAAAGTAGTAACTGTTTGAAAAAAATCAACTTTAAAATTAAATAAAAAAAAACTAACAAGACTTAGGAGCTCCATTTCATTTTAGAAAATTCGCTAGTTAATGGTAACGGTATGCTATTACATTAATAAACAAAAATTATTTCTGCTTCAAAATACAGATATACTCTATAAGAAGGGCGAAAATCGTTCAGAACTAATAAAAAGAATTGAACACCTAATTACTGTTTTCTAGTTTTGAGTTTTGCTTGAATTGATTGTGAACCAGATATTCTCGATAATGGTGTATTTGTTGAAACATTATTTGGGCTGTTTCCATTATCTATGAGGTTGGTTGTTACTGACGTTTCGGCAATCGCATTCGCCTGCCGTCTTCAGGGTGTTGTTGGTCCTGAGAAGTATCTGTTTTTACCTAATTTGTCCTGTCTGGACTTGTGCGCTCCATACTTTTTCAATTTCGCAATTACAGTGTGGGGATTCGAACGCGAGGTGGAATTTTGCGAAATTCCACTCACTCTAACCACTAATAGTGTACCGAAGCAGGGAATTCCTATACAATTCGAGTTATATATTAATTATACTTTTTGTAGACAAACTATATTTTACATGATGTCTGAATGAATCTGAGGGCAATGTATGATGTAGATATATTTCGGAAACGGAAAAAAATGGCGATTTTTCCTAAGACATTTCAAACTATTGTTTTCTTAAAAAAAACACAACTTTATGTTATAGCTCAGCAAGGAACACTCTTGGGAAAAAACAAAGTACGCTACTGGATTGCAATGAAAAAAGTGCCTGTATCCTGTTTTAATTTCAACATCCTAGCACAAACAGAAATGGAGATAATGGCCAACGTTTAAACGCCCAAAGTTCAATTTTGGCCTTTAACTCGAAAACTAAAGAAGAAAAGGGAATGCAGTTGATGGCATTATCAGTTCCTCTAAAAAAGACCAGCGTAACGTGTCATTTACTTCTCTGTGGGTCGGTTTCACGAAATTTTGTTTAAACTGTTAAATTAATTGGAACCACCGCGATTCGTTGAAATTTCAAGAAGGGTGATTGGATTGGTTCGAATTTACTTTTTTTAATCGCATAATTACAGTTTTGTGAAACCGACCCTGTATCTCTCACGGTTAAAAAGTTGTATCTCAAGTATCACCAATTTTGACCACCCTGTACATTGTATTGATAGTCTTGAATTCTCTGGGAATCGAATTTCGTTATTTTACTCGATTTTTCTTAACCCTTAACCACCGTAGTGGCGGTCTGTGAGACCGCGGCAGAAATTTGATTCGCTCTAACTTATACACACTTCAATTTTATCGCACAATTGTTTTCTTACCTTTAAATGGTCGCATCCTCCATCAATGTTTGCAATGAGACAATTCTGGTAGTAACGGTTTGCAAGAAAAATGTATTTGAAGGTCTGTGAGACCGCACTACGGTGTTAGTGTCTGTATTCGAATACCGTTCTCTCTATATTCGGAGAACAATTTTTGGAATTTGGAAATCATTCGCAACGTTTGAAACTTAAATAATGAATTAAATACGTTCCATATTCCACACGAACCGGAACATAACAGTTGATAACTTGTTTTCATGATTAGAATTGGCAGAAAAATTAAGAGAAAATTTACTTCGGAACTATAAAAAAATATAATTGGCTTCTCGATTGGCTTTTTCTTCCACAATAAAATAGAGAATCCAATCCAACTTTTTATAGCTTCACAAATGATATAAGGTTATTTTGATAGGTCCCAAAGAAGAACAAAGCATCGGTATAGATATCTTCAATGCATACATAGTGTTCAGATTAATTTTCGCAAAAACCTGAGTAAAAAGAAGAGTAAATGATTTCGATGAAAAGTGTGCTACATGTTCTACCAGCATTCGTCCTCAGAAATGGCCGATGGTGATATTTTCCGGATTCTTGAAATAAGCGGTGTGATCCATTACTGTCTTGGAATAAGATAAAGTCATGAAAAAAACTTGAAAAAAAAAAGAACATGACACACTTGCCCACTCAGAATTAAAAGAAAGACATATCTATGCATAATTTGTCATAAGTCGACTTGTTTGGAATGAACTAGTAAAATTTGTAAAAATTGTAGGTGTAATATTTGAGACATATCTATGCATAATTTGTCATAAGTCGACTTGTTTGGAATGAACTAGTAAAATTTGTAAAAATTGTAGGTGTAATATTTGAGATGTTCATTGCTTGCAATTTTCGTGTTTTTTCAGGATTAAATGAATGCATTCTGTCATTGTCATCCTTAATATTTAAATTTTTGGGGATACATAATATTTTTATATTTTATAGATGCGTTTTCCATTTATTGTATAATATTTGGTGGTTCCGAGAACATGAACTGAAATTCAAGTTCCGACATATTTCCTTCTCATTGTACAATTTTGAATTTGAATAAAGAGAAACGAAATAGCTCATTTTTTTGTTAGAAAGCAGATCATGATTAAAAACAATTATTTCCATAAAAATATCTGCGTTTAATATATTTTATGATTGTATTTGGACGCGCGGTCTCATAGACTGCACCACGGTGAAAGTGCTACTGTTTTTGCACTACGGTGGTTAAGGGTTAACCACCCTGTATAAGCTGCGGACCTACAATTTTATTTCCCGCTACTTGAAACCATATTAATATAAAATTTCATCCCAAAATCTAATTTGAACTAAATTTTTTTGCAATTTGAGTCAATATACCTAACTCATGTGGAGCAGATTATTTTATGAATGGTTTATATCTTTATCTGCTTGAAGTTTCATGTGAAAGATAGATTAGCTAAAAGGTATAAACTTACATCGCAATGTTTTCCTATCCATTGGTCGTCGCACTTGCAGACACGCCTACCTTGCAGCGTTAAACATGCACCGTTTTCCCCACACTGGCAACTTGCCAAACACTGAGGTAGAGAATTAGAACCCAAGCAAAGATCCGTTTCGCATCTCCTTCCAGCATAAGTAGTTGGACATATACACTCCGGCTGCTTCAGTCCCATTCGACAGGTACCACCGTTCTGACAGTGCAGATGACAGCTGTCCTGTTCGCACCTTTCTCCAGTGTAGCCCGCGTGACAGCTGCACCTGAACCCTTCCAGCGTCGCTATAGGAGTACCGAACCTGCCACAAATCCTAACCTCGCAATGAATACCGGTAAAGCCCACTGGACACTTGCATATTTTGTTTACCCCGGCCATTGTGCAGTTACCGCCGTTCTGACAAGTCAGACCGATGCAGTTCTGGCAGCGATTGCCGCTGAATCCAGACGGGCAGCTGCACTGAGCCAATCCCGGTTTGGGGGAATAGCAGGTGCCTCCATTGGAGCATCTACCGTCGCATAGATTTACCGGTATTTCGCACCTGTCCCCGGTCCACTGGGGCAGACAGTTACATCGGAGGGGCGCTAGAGCGTCGGGTGATTTGGGAGATATCAGGTCCACGTAGCACATTCCCTTATTCTTGCAGAACTGCGAACATCTATAGTGTTCGCATCTGGCCCCCGTGTACTGCGGATCGCAAAAACACTTGGGGCCCAAACCTGGCACAATTTTGCATTTACCGCTGTTGCAGTTGAGCGGGCAGGACGGAGTTCTGTTCGGGACTGGTTTGCAGGTCTGAAAAAATACCAATTTTGAAGAAGAGCACATCAAAGGAACGGAATACGAGGTTCGATAATAAAATAAGGTAATAATTTTTATACCAGTGTCTATTGAGGCTATATTCATTTTGTAAAGTCGAATTCACAGCATTCGTCAAGGATAATATACTTCTCGCAACGATAAAAGGAAAAGAAAATTTTTCTATGGAAAATGATTTCTGAGCCAGGCCGATGCAAAGCCCTCATCGCCTGTTATTCAGGTCTAATTTGTTTTTCACAACCCTCGGAAATTACCATTTATCTTCGAGATATCCCATTTTGAATGCAAAAGGACCCTTTTTCACTAAACTTTTTTCTCGATTTTTTTCTGCAGAAAATCTCCTACAAAAATCGTCCATGTTTAACTAAGAAAAACATTTTTCTTCGCCTGTTACGGTAATGTGAAAAAAGAGCAAGAAAATGACGTTTTGCCATTTGTTGGTCAACGGAATGTATCTTCGTCAATATTGGAGGGAAAGCTAGGGTTATAGAAAAATTCTACAGTCTAAAGTAACCCAAAGGCCCCCTTCAATCGGTAGGTCGCAGTGAAGTAGTTTTACTGGACCAATCGATTGAAATTTTGAAAGAATTACACGTTCCTTAAAGTTGGCCTCTTCTTTTCAAGAATTAATTATTGATTTATTTTAACTTTTTACTCAATTTTGAATGTTTTGGAGATCATGAAAATATTGAAGAAATTTTTTTTGAAAATCTTGAATATTCGAATAATTTTTCTCGATTGAAAAAAAAATGTTCTGAAAATATCGAGAAAAAATGGAAATTCTCACTGAAAAAAATAATTTTCTTCCGATATTTTCAGAACAAAATTCAACTCTTTCATTCCAATCGTCAAAAGAGACCCATACAGATTTTAAAAATTTAAAAAAAATATTTTTGCAAAAAAATGTACGTTAGAATTTTTCCGTACTCATAAAATACTGTGGAGCTGACGAACCAAAGGCTTTCATTTCTTCTAAAAATTACTCACACAACACTGATAAAAACACTCTTTGAACAATGGTTTTTGGGTTGTCGAATACTGTTTAGTTGACGATCCAGAGGATATCATTTCTGAAGAATCATGAACACACGTGCTTGCTTTGGATAACGCTGATGCTGGCGATAAACCAATCAATAAAATTTCAGTCATCAGAAAACGAGAAAATAGATTTCATTCAATCTTTCCATTTTTTTTTTCGGAATGAAAAAAATACAGAATTAATTTATAACTCAAAAACTTAAACTAATAATTTTCAAAAATCAATTAATCGATGAGTACATCAGAGGAATGAACAAATGAGTGCAAATAAAGGCAAACATAAATAAGTACATCAAAACTTCCTTCAGAGACGTGATTGAAGGGATTATGAACAAGTAGATTTACGAATTATTTTACTTGTTTATGATCCCTTAAATCTTTGAAGGAAGTTTTGATGTACTTATTCATGTTTGTCTTTATTTTTTTGAAGGTGCTCAACAAATTAACTCTGTAGTCATTGTTTTCAAAGAGAAACTGTTTAAAAATTTACAACAATTAAATCGCAAGTTAAACCTTCATTTTGTATTAATAAAAAGATTATTTGAAATCAAGGGGTTAGCTCTTCCTGAAGTATAAATTTTTTGTGGGTAATATTTTTTTTTTCACACCTGAAACAATATTTAACAAAGATATTTTTACTTCGAGAATACGTAAACATGTTCTTGGACGAAAATATATCTGCATTCACCTCAGTTGCATTTCCATTCTGAATTTTCACACAAAACATTAATTTTCATCAATGAATACAAAAAACTATTTTGTTCATTCAATGGTGCTTTGAACTTGATAAGAGCAATATTTTCTTCGATATCTTTAAACTATGAACTTAAATATTAGAACTTGAAATTTAGGTTTCTAAATATCGCCAATGGGAAACAATAACACATAAACATATCACATTTTTTTCTTTTGTATTGCAGAGTTGAGATATTGTATAAACAGTGACATTTTATATTTCTTATCTAAAAATTCGCTTACCAAGTTACTTTTGATGTAGTTATCAGCGCAGGTACAGGTGGCCCCATGGGGACTGAGAAGGCAGAATTCGGAAGGATGACAGAAGTCGAGGCATGTATTGTTCAGGGATATATCCTGTTTGTTTTCTTGTAATATGATTAGATCCGAGATCCTGGTTAGACCTTGACCAATTTGAGTTATGTTTCCTTCTCCGAATTTTTGCATCTTCAGTATATTGTGAGTTCTGTAGGTTGATATGAATAGGCTGGTCTCAAATATTTCGATTTTGAATGGTTTGGTCTCTGGAATTTATATCAATCCTCATTAATGTTTATTGATTATCATTATTACTATTAATTTATCTTGGAAATTGTATTCGTTGTTTGATACCATGATTTCTTCTATTTAGTAATGGAGATTTCAGTAACAAGAATATCAAAAAATTAATTTTGTACATCTCAATTGAAAAGGAAAAGACTAACTACTAACTAGATGCCATAATTCATTAAATGACTCCTTCTACCACAAAACCGAAACTGATCAGACATTTCTATAAGATTAGCTGGATTTGAAAGAATAAATAATATGTGTTATACTGAAAAAGAAATTCATACACCTAGGTTGTTTTCATCTTCGACAATTGCAAGGATCTTGAGATACTTTAAACTTTAACACATGAAGACCAATTATACAGAAATTTTAGAATAATTCACTTTTCAGATAATTGGATAATTGTATTAATATACTATTTTTCTCATTTCATTGAATGTACTTGGCTGAATGTCTATGCTTGTTGACTGTTAATAATATTACTATTATAAGAAAACATCAAGTATAAGTAAAGACAAACAGATGAATCCCATATCCTAGAAGAGTTCATGAAAAAAAGTCATTACCTTTAGTGAAATGTCGTACAACTTGTCTATTGCTCCCGTCAAATTTAATGCTTTCTACTATCAGATTCTTTGGATCCGCCCAATATAGCCTCTCTGCTGCATAGTCAATTGCGATACTGGTTGGCCACAACAAATTAGTATTAACCAAAATCTTCCTTTTGTTGCCGTCCATGTATGCAGTTTCGATTCTTGGCTGCAGTCTCCAATCTGTCCAAAACAACACGCCTTGCGCAGGCGCCACCGCTATATCTCTCAGTTCTTGCATATCTCCAGTGATCAAAGTGTATGTATTTTCTCCATCCAACGTTGAAACTAATATTCTAGAACCGTCAGTTAAGTACAAACGTTTAGCAACCCAATCAATGCTTATTCCTCTGGGGTCGTTTAGGTTTGAAAGGATGGTTTTAGGTTGATCCACATCTCTCTTAGTTATATTATGACTGTTTACGTCCAGAATTATACTCTGAACTCTTTTGTTCTGGTGATCGGTCCAGAATGCCTGAACCTGGTTCTTCTTATAGAGTAAATCAACCCCGTACACTTTATAACCTGGAGCAGTAGCCAAAGTTTTACTGCGTAACTTGTTATTGGTGACGTCTCCTATTTTGTAAGGGGAAACAAGCCTCAATTCAGCTTCTGTAGCTATGACTAGATCGGCAAGGCCTCCTTTGGCTTGGCAGTGATGTCCCCAGGCTAGGAAGTACCCGGGAGCGCATTTGCAAATGAAGGTGTTATTTTTTTTTTCGATGCATATCTGGGAGCAAGAGTTCCATTGGCAAGCTGACTTATTACAGTCTTCTTCGTCACTGTTATCTTCACAGTCGTTTTCACCATCACATCTCAGTTTTTTGTCGATGCAATGGCCACTCTTGCATGTGAATTGTTCGGGGGGACACCTGCCATATCTCTTACAGATCCTGGGTTCCTCATCGCTGTTATCTCCGCATTGGTCTTGTCCGTCACAGACTGTACTCGTAGGCACGCATCTGTCGTTTTTGCAGCGGAACCTGTCGAAGCCACAGGCTAGGCCGGAGCACTCCTGTTCGTCAGAGCCGTCCTCGCAGTCCGCTTGACCGTCGCAGCGCCAATCCGAGTTGATGCACTGTCCGCTATTACACTTGAAACCGTCTTCTGGACAGACGTCGCTGCAATTTTCTTCGTCCGAACCGTCCGTACAGTCCCTCTGACCATCGCATTTCCACTCCCTAAAAGGATTCAATTGACAGTATTTCGACTCAATTATTCATCCCCAAAGATTATAGAGTATAAAGATTTGAAACGAAGCAAATACAGTTTTCAGCGCCATCTGAAAAGTCTTGTGTTGACTAAAATTTAGCACGTGATCATGTACCAGCCTCGTGGCTGGCAAGGCGCCATTCCGCCAATCGGGCATTCCTTGCTTGTTACTTGACTACTTGTCAAGTTTGCTTGGTTTTTGCTGTCGTGTGTTTTTTCGGTTTTTACTTATACTATTAATTATTCTTCGATTTTAAGACGAGTTCTGGATTTTGTTGTATGGTGAAGAACTGTTTCATTACCAATTTAAGTAATAAAACACGACTCCTGTAACGCTAAATTCACACACACCGGTTTGTAGACGGCCGGCATAAATTCGACCGATGCTAGATACTTGCACACACACCGGATATTTGCCGGTCAAACAATCAGTTGCTCCAGAATGACAAGAGATTATATGAAAATAATGAATCTCAAAGGAGTTGTTTCGATTTGGTTATTGTATCGCTGTATCCTCCATAATCTCGAAATCACTCCTCAGACCGCAGCACACTTCCCTCCATGCATCCCTGCTACAATTCCTGTCTTTGAATTTTTAGCAAGTTTTGTCCCATAAAACAGGTCGAGCCTCTATCAAACAAATGAGGACATCATTATCAATAATGAAATTCATTTTTCAATAAGCCAGTAATTCGAAGACTAGTTCAATACGTACGAGCATCTATAATTTCACAGAGCTATCATGTGGAATTGTCGGCAAAAAATCGGTGTGTGTGCATGCGTTCATTTAATCATGTGCGCCACTATTCACCGGTTCTGCCGGCGATGCAGTGGCAGTGGCCGGCTGCTGACCGGCATTTTACCGGCGCGGCTCAGCGGTCGGTGTGTGTGCAAGGTTCCATAAGCACCTGTGATTCACTATTGGAATTTGGACGACCGGCCGGTTTCCGGCCGACCACAACCGGTGTGTGTGTGAATTTAGCGTAACTGTGTTATTCATTCCTTTTATTTTCAGTGCTCAGAAACGGATAGAATTTTCAGGGCGGGACGATATCGATTTCAATAAATTTTACACGGTATGCAGTGAGCATTTTTCTCCAGAACAAATCAGGTACGGATACCCTTGAAAATTGCTGCATCAGGAAGCATTCCATTCCTGAAGGGAATGAATCAATTTCTGAAAGTGCTGCAATAAATTCTGTCGGTGAGTTTAACCAAATGTTAATATAATGAATAAAAAACACATATGTCTGACATTGAATTCGTTCCAACATCGGGAGCTTCCAAAACACATGCTGCACCACAAATTGAGAGTTGCAATATGGCAAATCCTAGTGAATGCTCAAATAATAATTGTAAGTCTCTCCATTAACCTCATAATTTTATCTTTAAATGTTCCTTAATCTTACCGACTTCATTCAAAATAAGTTTCGAAACTTGACCATTTTCATGAATACATTCTAGCTTGTGAATGTAAATTCGAGATAATTTTCATTCAAATTATTGAATGACCTAATATTCCTCTCTTTCAGCTATTTCTTTCGAGTGAAACTGAAAAAAAAAGGGGAAAAATCATCTATACAAGAGTTCCCTATAACAAAGAAAATCAAGAGGATGAAGGCAATCAACTCTTTGCGGTGCAATATAAATAGGATGAAAGTGATCCGTCACTCCTTTGAAAATTAAGCGTCTCATATCCAGTAATAAATAAGCAATAAGTAAATTGATTAGAGAATCAAAAAGTTATCTGTCTGAGGAGGCACATGCTCTTTTCTCAAATGAATTGAGAGCTGGGTACATGAAGAAGAGAAATCGAAGATATGATGACAAATTGCGAGAGATGTGCCTCCTATGGCATTATGCATCGCATTATTATTTTTTGATGTCTTCTTTGTTTATTCATTATTCAATTTAAATATTGTTTCATAAAGAAATACTGAATACTGAAAGGAAATTATTCCTATTCCAAGCTTTCATACCTGATCCTGTATGCGATGCAGGTATGTCGATGAATGGGATCGGATAACAATCCTGAACATCTCTATAATTATTGTTCTGATTATTCTGACCATTCTGTTTTTTTCTAATTATGTGTCAAGTCCGTCAATTCAAAAACTAGCCACTTCGTGGGTCGTTTTCGATTTTGAAATTGTGTAAGAATATCAATGCTTATTCCTGCAGTTGTATCATAATAGTATATTCTGAACAAGTTGCAGAATGAGCTCCTATTCCAACACGAATGCGAAATGAGCATGAGTGTTGGAATTTCCTTCTGCAACGAGTATTAGACGATATTTTCTCTATTTCAGTCAAGTTTTGTGAAATACTCTCGAAATTCAGATGAAAATTCGGATTAGTGACTTTTGTGTTTTATCTTGGCAGTTGGTGTGACATACAAAATTTGACAGATCACGGAATTCGAATTAATTTGATTCGAAACTTGATTGGATCAGAGGTCGGTACTAACAACAACAACCAAGAAACGAAAAATATAACTGAAAACAATGCTGTAATGAATTTCATTACAGCACTACTTTTAGTACTGTAATGAACTCATTACGATACTGAAATAGAGAAATAACTATTCTTGAATTGGTAGTTTATTTTAAATTGTTCTAATACTGCTGTACGATATTCTTGAAATGTATTTATCTCAAATAAATATATAAAAAATTTAACGGCGTGTTTTTTGACATGAATTGAGTAAAAAATAAAATCCTGAGCAGAACAAGAAAGAGTATTGGTTTTTGTTTTGTCGCTCAGGATGTTATATTCTGGTCCTCACAAATTCGAAATTCAATTTAATTCGTATGATTTCATTCAAATTTCGCGCTCTTCGTAACATGGTTTCAGCGCCATCTAGTTAGTCGTGTGTTGACTTAATCGAAAATCGTTGTCGGTTTTTAGTACTGGAGATATAGGGTCGCTTCCTGTCTTCGTACTCTATAATCTTTGTTCGTCCCATTTAGAATTTATTGACAGAGCGATGGAAATACTCACAAAAATATGCAAATCTGTGGATTAGTGCATTGGAACTCATTCTTCTTGCACTGAACGTTGCAGTGCGCTTCGTCTGATCGGTCTTCGCATTGATACTGACCGTCGCATTTGAACGCTCCCTTGATGCACCTTCCGTTTCCACACCTGAATTCCGACTCGGAGCAGTTCCTTGGGGCGCAGTTCGTCTCATCCGAGTTATCTCCGCAGTCGTTGTCGTAATCGCAATGCCACCTTCCTGGGATGCATTTGTTATTGGCGCATTTGAAGTAGGATGGCTCACAGGTGTGGAACTCCGGATGGCTGCAGCTGGCTGGCTCATCTTCACCGTTTACACAGTCAGGATCGCCGTCGCATTTCCAGGACTCAGGTATGCAACGACCTGGAATATAAGAAGTAAGGCTAAGTTCACATGGTAGCGCGACAAGGCACGTTTGTAGCTCGTTAACGAGCGTTGATGTATTCAGATGGTCGTGCGTTGATAGCGCGTCATTTTTTGATTCCGAGCACAGAAAAAGTCATTGAAATCTCTGTGACAACACTGCGCAGAAAAATTAACGCATAATCTGAAAATCTCAATTTCAATGAAAGTTAACTCTACATTGACTTTATAACTTATTTTTTATGTTCTCTCGGGAAGGTTTTACACGAAACAAGACACATTGATTAAATGGAAGAAAAATTCAGGATTTCACCAAATCTTATGTGAAGGAAGAGAAATGAACAATTTTCAAAATACTGAAATGCTGATAAGTGATTTAATACTTGGTATTTCCACCCCTCGCGTTAATTAAAATGAGTGATTTTAAAATGTTCTGATCTAATCCTTCCCAGATTTCTCCGAGTTGGATTCCTAAGTCATTAAGATTAGCTACAATATTTTTCTGAACTTCTGAGCCTTCTATTGAGGTTGTCCCAAACCTACTCAATCGGATTGAGATCTGGACTTCTTGCTGGCCATTTCATTCGAGACTTCAACCTCTTCAGGGTACTCCTGAACGATGCGCGCACGATGGGGTCTGGCATTATGGTCCATAAAAATGAAATTTTCACCAATGTATGGGGCAAATGGCACTACATGTTCTTCAAGAATGTTCCTTATATACTTATCAGCATTCATAGCTCCTTTATCAACAACCACTAGGTCTGTGCGAGCAGTCAAAGATATTCCATCCCATACCATAATCGATCCTCCCCAGAAACCAGTAGTATTCAGGAAATTGCACTGAGCATATCTTTCATGTGGACGTCTGGATACAAGGGAACGTCGATCACAATGGTAGAGGCAGAATCTAGACTCATCTGTGAAGAGAACTCTTTCCCAATCGGCCTCTTCTCAATGGAAATGCTTTCTCGCAAAATCCAAACGCGTCCTTTGATGGGCTGGGGTAAAAGCTCGGCCTCTTGCAGCGCCATGAGATCTTAAATCATATTCTGTGAGGCGATTTCTTATTGTCTGAGTGCAAATTTGCACCCCATGAGTTTGTTCAAGCTGATTTTGAAGGAGGCGGTTGCAAACCGTTGTCTCAACGAAGAAACTCTCAGGTAACGTTCTTGAATGGCAGTTGTTACCCGTGGTCTACCCTGTCCTGGTCTTCGGACATTCATACCTATCTCCCTGAATCGCTGCAACATTCTGGATACACTTGTATGGGAAACTCCAATCCTTTCTGCAAAGTGTATGTCCACCCTTCTTCTCGCAAAACTACCGCTTGGGCACATTCCTCTTGGGTCAAATTGCGTGTTTCGCGTTGCATAACGATGGAATGTAGAAAATCAAGCGAAAGAAAAATTATTGGTCACTAGAATTGATCAAGAACAACTGATTTTAGAATGGAGTCAATACATTCAAAATCTGATATCATCTTTTTTTATTTCCGCTGGGAAAAAACATCTGTATTGAAGAAAAACGTTTAAAGTGGATAACATATGCATGCATAATTCTGATAAAAATAATTATTATTGAGAACATCTTGAGTTGTAGAATAAATTTGAGATTTCCATAATGTGCGTTAATTTTTTTGCGCAGTGTATAAGAGCATACTTAGATCCCTTTTGAGTTGACTACTTCAATTATATCTAAGAATGCTTAGTTAGGTAATAGTAAGTCCCCAAACGGGCTCAATTTCGCGGTTGGCTTGAAAAACTCATGAGATCCAATCACCTCAAATCAATTTTTCTTCATTAACTGATGTCTTATAAAAAGTCAAAAGATTCTTGTCAAAAGTTTCAATCGTTTTCAGATATTTTCGTAAATTAAAAAGTGATTTGGAAATCGATAAAATCTTGTTATATCTTCAAAACAAATGAAGATATCGTGAAACGGTTTTCATCAGTGGTGTTATTGAGAGAATCGAGACCAGGATTCTTTTCAACATTTTTACTTGTTCAAAACGCAATTCACAGAATAAAAAAATATCCCGACGTTTTCGAGAAAATTTGGGTTATCAGGATAAGTGAATCACCCCGTACAATTCTTTTCCTATTTTTCGAGCTCTTCTTCAACAGAACGATTTATGATTAGAATTAGAATAGTTTGTGGAGACATAACAAGTAGATCTTTATAAGATGAAAACATTTCAGGCTAATGACCTAAGAAGTTGATTCCTTAAACTCTTAAACAATATTTAGAAAAACATTATCGATTTATTTAAGATGTTATATGATCAAAATATTGACAAGGAAATGAATTTTCCAGACAACCACGAGAAATAACCATTTTTATTGAAGTGTCACGGCTGTTGCCATCAGACACAATAGTCGGTGTTACCTTCAAAAGCGGGCCAATAAAGCACATAAAAAAATTTCAAAATGGTTTTATGTATACCTGAACTACATCTGAAATGATCAGCCCTGCACGTTCTGTTCCTGCAGCTTTGTTCTTCATCCGAGTTATCGCCGCAATCATTGTCGGTATCACAAACCCATACAGCGGTATGCATTTGTCATTCTTACACTTGAACTGGGTAGGGGGGCAGGTGACAGGGGGACAATCCCTCTCGTCCTCACCCAACGGACAATCAACCTGATTGTTACAACGGCTTTTGGCAGGTATGCATCTTGGAGGTACCGTATCGTTACCAGAACACCTGAACTGGGTGCTTAAGCATGTGTAATTTCTGCAGTCAGCCTCGTCGCTATTGTCGCCACAGTTGTCTTGGCCATTGCAGAGGTCAGAGGGATGCAAGCAATGCCCGTTCTTGCACTGGTATTGGCCAGGCGTGCACTTAAATGGAGGGCATGTCTCTGGTTCATCACTTCGATCTCCACAATCGTCTTGAGTATCGCACTTCCACCAGAATGGTATACACTTATATGTGCTCTTACATTCAAAGTGGGTATTACTGCAGTTAGCCTTACAAGACTTACCATCTCCATCCAATATATAGTTTTCTGGACAAACACAGGAGTAGTAAGGAGCTTCCGACTTCAACAGGCATAGCGCGGAACAATTCGCAGTCTCACACGGATTTTCAATTTTGGGCTGCTTGAAAGGATGTACCACTCTGAGATCCATCGGGCGGTGGACCATTGTTAACAGAGAGGAACATTCGCTGCCATTATACTTGTGACATCTCTCTACACTTTTTGTCTCCCAATCAGTCCAATATATAAAGTCCTCCCAAATGTCGATGGCGAAGACGTGGTGTAGTTTCAAGCTGGGTGTTCTATCTCTACTGGCGACTATTTTGATTTTTGTGCCATCGTAGTCAGAAACGGCTATGTAGTCTTCGCGAGCGTCAGCCCAGAAAAATTCCTTAGTTTCGAAAGAAACTGTAAGTGCGTTTGGCCAGCCTAGGCTCGAGTTCACTATTATTTTCGGATTGGAACCATCCATGTTGGCCTTTCCGATGTGCACTTGAGTTCCCCAATCTGACCAAAACATTATCTTTTCTTTAGGATCCAAGGCTATAGCACGTGGTTCTTCCAGTCCAGATGAAATTAGTATACGTCTGTATCTTCCATTCAACGTTGAAACTTCTATGGTATCATGACCCTGCATAAAAAACGTTAAGATATCAAGCCTCAGTATTCTCTACTAATCTTCAGAAGAAAAAACCTCACCTTATCACACCAATAAAGATTCCTCCCAACCCAATCGACAGCCAGTCCATCTGGATTTTGTAGGGTCGGTGAATGTAGCGTTTCCACGGCAGCCGAACTATTTTTGTAGTCACACAATCTCCTAATAGAACTACCGTGCTGGGTAACATCAGACCAATACAAACACTCTTCTTTCCAGTCATAATCTAGAGCGACTGCGTTGCTAAGGTTGTGGGCCAAAATTGTAGAACGCCCATTCAAATCCAACTGTCTGATGTAATATCTGTTGGCTAGAATAACTGTGGCTTGGATGGAGGAGTTTGCTCCGCAAGACGTCTTGTCAGGTCTCAATATGTATTCTGGTTCGACGCAGCTGCATCTGTAAGAACCAAGGGTATTTCTGCATATTTGACTGCAGGGCTTTTGTAAACATTCGTTGACATCTTCACATAAACGATGGTCTTTTTCACTTATCTTGTAACCTGGCATGCACTGACATTCATAGCCTACTGGTTTGTCAATGCATTTTTGGGAACATGGGGGAGGTGTTGCAGTACATTCATCAATGTCTGAAAATATATAAAAAAGAAATTAAAAAAACAGTGAATAGGGAATACCCTTCAATCATATTCCGATTATATATATGACAATATCGTTGGTTACCACAAGCCAACCAACAAAACAGTTCACTCAGCTTGTTCATATTCCTTTTTCCAAATTTGTTCTTGCTTAACGTTGTAACCTATCCTTACGCTCAATGTTTAGAGATAATTCTGTCTATAGATTATTTTCGAATATAACAATACAAGAAACAGGAAACTCATTAACATTTCTGGAAATATGCATATTCAAGGTAGTACATCCAAGCTGAAACTTATGATTCTATAGTTAATTCGAATAAGGCCATATTCTACTCCAAATGCGGTATGTGTGATTTGATATCTGTTGTAATGGAATACGACAATTTTATTCCACTCTGATGCAATGAATAACATAAATAATATCCTGTGGAAATCAGTATTCAGATTCTTTTTCGCCTAAACTGGTTTGAAAATAAAATGAATCCTAGAAAAAGAGAAATTGAAAAACAAAAAATACATTCTAAAAGAATCAATTAAATACAACAACTAATTCTATGAAAAAAAAAAGAAAACAAAAACAAATTCTAAAACAAAATTGAAGATTGACAAATTCAAATTAAATGTTCAAATGGTAGATCATTTGAACATTTGCTGTGCCAAACAGTAGCCAAATCTATTATAAAGAGAAAATTTCATATCTCTGAAAAGATTAGGCATACTTGCTATTTTAGCACAAAGCTAGAGAGCCGAATGTAAAGGTATCGGCTTATCTCCAAAGGCAACAATGAAAGATTTTATTGTCTCCTCAATAGATTGACCACCAAAGTACCATTTTATAATTTGAATTTTCTCTCTAACCAATAACATGTGTCGCAGATCCTACATTGGTGAAACTAAACGACCTCTGAAAGTCAGAATCAAAGAGCCCAACATGCTTGGAACGAGGACCACAACGTCAAATGGGACGAAGCTTCCATAATATCAAAGGAAGAAGGATGGAGGAGAAGGAAATTGAAAGAAGCAGCTTTCATGGCGATAACTCCCACCCCAATCAGCGCGCCTTCTCTGGAAATGAAGAATATCTGGATGCCCATACTGAGATCTGAATTAAGGAGGACGAACACGGCCCAAAGAAGCAATTAGTCCTGACGTAGCCTAACCTACTGTGCAAACCAACTACACAAAAGATAAGTACAGTTGATTTATGACTTCTTCTTCTTCTTCTCGAAGTGAGACTGAGTCTTGTCAATTCTGTCATCAGCCTTCTTGTGACATTTATGTTCATTATTTATTCATGACATTTATGTCCAAGTGTCAGAACAACTCGAGTTAAATGAGAATTCCCTACATAGATTAATACTATATACTTATATAGATAGGAAACTGGCCTAGTAATGGCCGGAACCGTATTTTGGCGCCATCTTTTAACCTGGAAACAATTAATATCCGTATTTGACAAAAGTCAATCGATGACACTAGAAAAAAATAGCAGAAATCTGTTTTTTTTCAACCAAGCACATTTGAAGGATAAGATCAAGACTCCATTACCATATGATATGCTAATGTTCGACCTTAACATTCTCAAGCAATTCAAAAATGGTTGTAACGGAGAGTTGATTGCTTTTCCATGTATTGAAAACTCTCTCAAAATATGAAAGTGTGTTTACAGCGACATCTATCGGACTGGAAGGAAGTACGAATCATTTCCAATCTCAATGAATCGCAGGAAATTTGATAGATCTGGATTGGTTTCCCAATAGATCTATTGCGCAACCAATCTTGATCTATCGAATGCCTATTTTCGGCTATTTAATGATATCCGAAAAGATTGGTACTTCCTTCCAGGCCGATAGATGTCACTGTAAACACGGTTCCAAAATTTCTACTGACTTTCCTATCTATATTAGTATTTATCTATGATTCCCTACTTCAGTAGACTGTTAGTCAGAGTGGGTTGAGTTTCGGAGTTTACACCTCTGACAGCTCGCGTTTGAATTCCCACAACACAGTTGGATAGTATGGAGCGCAAAAGTCCAGACGGAAGAAGTTTGTCATAGACCGGTCCTTCTCAGGACCAACAACACCCTGATGACGGCAGGCGAATGCTTGCCGAAACGTTGGTAAATACCAACAATATAGATAATGGAAATAGCCCAAATAATGTCCCAACAAATATTCCATTATCAAGAATATCTCGTTCACAATTAAAAATAATGTTGTTGAATGACAAGGCTGAAAGACCCAAGGTCGATGGCCATTTGCTTGGTAATAAAGGACTGTTATCTATCGATTTGAATGGATTAATAAATTGTGAACTACTTCAACTTTGTGAAGTTATATTGTAGGCCAATCTTCGTAATACTTACTGCACTTATTTTCATCGCTGTAATCGCCGCAGTTGTTCTCACCGTTGCACAGTAGCGTATCGTTGATACATACGCCGTTCCCGCAGTGGAACCAACCAGGTCCTCTGCAGTAGTCCCCCTCGTTCTGACACTGTTTGCCCTCGTCGCTATTGTCACCGCAATGATCAGCGCCGTCGCATTTGAAAAGGTCCATTATGCATTTCCCGTTGTTGCACCTGAACTCGCCGGCCGCGCAACTATGATGGCAATTATTCGGTTCGTCCGTGCCATCGTTGCAGTCTCGATCTCCATCGCAGAAATAAATTTTGTTTATGCAAGTTCCATCTGCGCACTGGAATTCATCTTTTAGGCAGGTGGCTGTGCTGCACCCTGAAAGCAGGCAGATATTCAGAATTATTCTATTACAACAGGTTGCCTTTGATTTTTGTTAAGTTTGTTGGAATCCCCTTTTATACCGTCTCAAAATTATAAAAGCCCCCAGAGTTAAAGTGTGTTAAGTCACAATTTCAAATAGAGATTTTTCAGTTTGATAATCGTTTCAAAGAATGTTTACTGCCATTAATTGGCGACTTGATATACCTAGGGAGTCAAAAATGTGTTTCACTAGCTAGAATTTACTAATGTGAATCCAATATTGTAGATAGTTCATGTCTGAAAAAATGTGACCTAACAACTTTACCTCTGAAGTGCTGATATAAATCACTATAGATAGATTTGAGGTATGTATCTACAAGAAATATTTACTTCTTCACGATAAGAAAACAAGAAGATACATAAATTTTTGCCTTTGAGCTAAACGAATATGAGGGCTTAATCGATTGGCCTTCTGTGCTATAACTTTCCTAGATCATAAGTTGTCCGTATAAGCGAGAACGGAGGCTTTTTGAGGCTCTCTGAGACTTAAGAGAATCGGTATGAAAACAAACATATCGCACCCTCGCTACAAAAGTGACACAACTCAAAATCGAAAAGTCCAAAATATTCAAATGTTAAATATTTTCTAATTAATTGGAAACATGAAATAGCCACCAATTTTGATATGTAGGTATCTATTATGATACTAGCTGGCCCGGTGAACTTTGTTTCGCCTCAGAGATTCATGAAGTTGTATCAACAAAACTGGTACTTTTTCAAGTAGAATGTAAATAAGACGAAATTAAAGTACAAAATATACAAAAAATTTGATTACATTGAAATAGGTAGGTATGTATATTGTTATTTACATGAATAGACTTTATTTAAGCGGTACCTTATTATTATTTAAAAATTGTCTCATTGTTGTACCTTATGACGAACCACATTATTAGTTTTTCCGTCATAAAAATTTCCGTAGTGTTCGGAAGAAAGAAAGGTTTGATAACACATGGATTCTGATGCGTAAATATTATCATTAAATGTAGTTCACTGAATTTATATCAAATAAAATACTTACACTAAAACGCTATCAACCTCAGCGACATCTACTGGCGTTATTCGCAAGAAGGAAAATAATTTCGTATTTTTTTCCATTTCATCAAATTTTTCATTGTTTAATGTATTTTATGTTGACCCCACCTTAGAAGAATCCAAGAAAAAAACTTTCATAACAAACAGTTCATATAATCTTGAGTTATAAATGGTGTAACCACAATATGGCCGACTGAATTTTATATATTAAGATTAGAATTTCAAGGCTAAGACGTTTTGGCAACTCAAAATACACAGTTTGAATTGCAGTGACATCTAGATATAATACCTACACGAAAACGCTATCAACAGTAGCGACAGCGACATCTACTGGCGTTATTCGCAAGAAGGAAAAATTATTTACTATTTTTGTCCATTTCATCAAATTTTTCATAGTTTTGATGTATTTTCTGTAAACCCCACTGTAGAAGAATCGAACAAAAAAACTTTCATAACAAACAGTTCATCCAATCTTAAGTTATAAATGGTGTAACCAACAATATGGCCGACTGAGTTTTATATATTAAGAATATGGAGGACTGATGTGGGTAAAAATTTTCCATGATTTAGTCTACGCTCGTTTTCTGATCTAATTCATAGCATAAACCAAAAAAAGTAAGTTTTGAGTTGTGGCACTTTTGTAGCGAGGGTATGACATATTACCAAAATGAACATGTAATCCATGTGATACAGGTGATCTACAAGCTCTATGACAAACTTTGACAGATGGTAGCTGGTAGAAGAGCTTATTCTGAACATATTTTATTCTATGAACATATATCCAATTCGTTTTTGTTTAGAAGGGAATAGCATTTGAAAAATTATATTTTTATGTGCGATTCATGAACATAAATAGAAATTTTGAGACTATGAAAATTATTCAAAATATCCACCTTCAGCTTGAATGCAAGTTTGACATCGACGAACTGAAGATGCCGTTACTCGGCAGATCAGATTTGGGTAGTTTCGTATTTGGTTTGCTGCATCTTGAATTCTAGCAAGTAATTGTTGACGAGATTGGATTTCAACATGACGAACAAGCTGCTTCATATGTCCTCATGAATTAAAATCTAAGGGATTTAAATCAGGCGAACGAGATGGCTTTGTATTGGTTCTCCTTGACATAAATTTATTCGGGGAATGTTCATTCAATCAACAGACTACTTGTCTCCCTCTATTTCACCTAGGTGCTTGTAGATTTTAGAAAATGTATTAAAAAATGTAGAAATTGTGCGAATAAATAAAAAATAAATAAATATCTGGTGGTGCACCATCAAATGTTTGTATGCTTGTTCAAAAGAAACACAGCTACCTTCTGTCAAAGTTCCTGTATATTAGTAGATATTTATGCAAACAAATCTCACCTAGGTCCCTGTGTTCATCATTGTGGTCTGTACAATCTGCTTCGCCGTCGCATACCCATTCCATGGGGATACACCTACCAGTGCTGTTACACCTGAATTCGGAGGGGTCACAAAGACGTGTTTTGCAGTGCTCGAACTCATCAGAATGATCACTGCAATCTGGTCTTCCATCGCATTGCCAAGATTTAGGTATGCACTCGCCACTTTCACACCTGAACTGGTTGGATCTACATTGTGGTTCTGTGAAATGATTGACAAGTTCATGAGGGTTAATTTGCCAACTTTCCAATGTTTAGTCGTAAGAACTCAAATTAAAAATTAAACACCAGTTAACTTACTGCAATTGTATTCATCGCTCAAATCAGCACAATCTTGTAAACCATTACAAACCCAGGATTTAGGTATGCATCTTTCATCCCCACAGGTAAATTGATCGGCTTGGCATTGACCACCTGGTAAGAAAAAATATTATTACTTCATTATGTTATGATTTTTCAATCGCCAGGATTACTTTCTTCATTTAATTCCAAGAACGAGTGTAATTTCATTCATTAATTCTCACAACTTACAAAGTTCTTCGTCTGAACTGGAACCGTTGGGAGATATAGCATCATCACAGTCGTTATTGCCGTCGCACTTTTTCTCTATCGGAATACAAGAATCAGTCCTACAGCGGAATTGGTTTCTGCTGCATGCCCTCTTCTTGATTTCAGTGCAGTTTTGTTCATCCCAATGATCCCAACAGTCGTTTTCGTCATCACAAAACCAATCCTTGTGTATGCACGCTGTTGTGAACGGACACTTCACCAAATTCTGATCGTCTAGCGGGCACGGCATATCCCCTTAAAAAAAAAAAGATATCTTATTTTTCGGATCAGTTTAGAGCTTTTTGTTATGGCTGATTTTGACATTGAAATCGAATCACTCTGTATGTTGAATTGAATCTTACAGAGGAGAAGCATTGGTAAGTCTTCTGATGGAAGTTTGAAGATTAGAAATTTTCATGCAAAAATCTCACAGTTGTCATATAGAAAACGAAAGAGAGGTATTTTCAAAAGCAGGAATTTTTTTCTCATAAAATCCATCATATATCAATTATCAATTATGAGCACCAAATACAACCCCTTAAATTTGAATGGGAAATAAGACTCGTGCGATTTAGTTACAATAATACATAATGATGATACGATGAGAGTTGACTAGTTAGCTCAAATTGTGTCATGCTCGGATGCATATCGTGCTCAACTCAACCAACCAATAAAACATATGAACCATATTCAATCGCAATTAGGTTATTGGCGGTTATCCCTGAAAGGCTAACCACAGGGCAGGACCGTAGATAACCGCGGTCATTACTAATTATTCGCTTGAAATCGATTTTATTCAAATTTTTATAGTAAGCGTTTTGTTGATATGTCACTTTTAAACTTATTTTTTGTAAGGATTAAAAATTTATACCGTTGTATGGAAATTCGTGAGTATTAATTTGCGCATTTATTTCATTAATCATTAATCTACTCAGGACATTTACCTTGCTATTCCGAACAAATTTTTCCTTCCTCCATTGTAATTGGTAATTAACATCTTATTCTCCAGGTGAATTGTGGGATATTTCATTCCCGAAGTAGAATATTATGTAAACGAATGATCAAATCCCGAAAAATTTTCCTGTCATATTCAGAAGAACAACAACAAACAAGAACAAAATATTGTAGTACATATAATCCACATTAAAAATATAGGAATTTCCGATGCCGCGTAGATTGATGAAATGATTATGATGGATTTCATTTAAAATTTCAAGAGATTCTCCAAATCGATTGATTTTTCTACTAGATAAGACTTCAAAATCCTTTTCTATGACACACTCTATAGAAAGAGAATGTGTGGAAATCAAAGTTTTGAGATCTATCTCAACAATCAGAGGCTTAACATTCAGAGACCATATAAGAAGTTATAAGACTAGACTAGATCACAGCTTGCAGCATAAAAATCAGCAGAAAATTGGATAAAAAGCAGGATTGAAAGGTCTCAATCTTAAATCAGGTAAGATATTTTTTGATTAAGAACACCTTTCCACTATTCACTGTTGCCTCTGTTGTTGAAAAATTCAGTGCTGTGTCCAGCTTATGCCTTATTCACACACACACCGATTTTGAACGGCCGGTTTATGCCTGTCATCCAAATCGCAAGCTGATTGGTGCCGGCTAGCGGCCTGAGTGCAAGGCCCCGTTCACCAATCAGCTGTCAAAAAACCAGTGTGTGTGAAATTAGCATTAGGGAGGCATTAACAAATTTCACACATGAATCAAATGTGTGATGACGACAGCTGTCTGAATAGAAGAAGATAAATTAATTTTACTTACCACATGCCATCTCATCACTCGCATCTGAACAATCCAGATCCCTATCACACCTAAAATCGATGCTTATGCATTCACCGCTTTTACATTTAAAGTGTGTATCGGAGGGACAGGTACAATTACGGAGCTCATCGCTGGCGTCCCCACAATCGTCGATTCCATTACAAACATTCTTCTCCAGGATGCATCTTTTGTTTTTACATAGGTACCATCCTTCCGGACAGCTTGTCCTACTACAATAGCCTGGCTCTTCATCCGACTTATCCAAGCAATGGTACATTCCATCACATGTGAGGGAGAAAGGTATTGCGTGTCCATCAGAGCAATGATAAACATCGTTACTTTGCTGATCCGGCACCTTTTTGTAGCACCGCTTACCATCTTTTGCAAGAACATGACCACCTTGACACAAACACTGCACGTTTCCTGAGGCCGTCAGAGAACACTCCTCCTCGCAACCACCGTTCAAGATGGAACAAGGATTTGTGAAGCAATTCTCGGTATCGTTAGCAACCGCAACGATACCCATCGGTCTTGCCACTTCTCTTCGTAACCAAACCACGTTTTGTCCAGTCAACTTATCCGCTCTTAGTACTGCGTGTAATATCCAATCAGTCCAATATATATAGTCACCATAAACGGCTAAAGCAAACGGATGCTGGGGTGTTACTTGAGCTAGCACAACTCGGTTTGTTCCATCATACTCGCATCTTTCTATTTTGTCTAACCTTGCATCTCCCCAGTACAGCTTTTGGGCTTTGTGGTCTAAAGTGAGAGCGTTTGGCATTCGAATATCCGTTATAATGATCGATGTTTTGCCAAAACCTGATAAATAAGCTCTTTCTATACTTGGGGTGTGCGAATTCCAATTTGTCCAGAATATCCTGCTCCCACAGCTGTCTATGGCAACACCTCTAGGTTTGTCTTGGGTTCGCAATTTGAATATAGTTTCTACAGAACTAGCATTGGTCATTTGATTAGTTAAATTGACACGGTTGATTGTGGCATCGTTGTTACAAGTCCAGTAAAGAGCTTGATGAATCTGCTCATAGGCTAAGCCTTCAACAGAACCTTGTCCTGCAAAAACAATATCCTGTTAACTTGGATTACTTTTCATAGGATAATATTAATGAGCATACTTTGCACTATAATTCTATGGTCCGATCCGTTGAAAAACACAGAGTTAATGGAACCCTTTTGTATATCAGAATAAAACAACCTTTGATGTTTGTAGCTGAATGCTAGCCCTATAGCATTCCTTAGCAGGGTGCTGTTTTTAACACTAGGATATGGTGCATTTTGAATGTTCTCATCATTTGATATGTGCACAGAATCAATACTCACGACTCTTGAGTACATCACAAAACTGTCAAAATCTGAAATCACATTGTATAGTGTACAATACAAATTTACAAAATACACAGATATACCTTCACATTTTTTGCCATCAGATGTTAATTTACCATGCGAACACACACAAACGGGATGGGTGCCATTGAATAAGCATAGTTGTTGGCAGCCTCCATTATTGACTGCACATGGATTTGTACCTTTTTGCTTCTTTTTTGAGAAGATCTGTATATCTTTGAGGGAATCTCCAATATCTCTTGCAAGAACTTCATAATCAGTGAGGTTAGTAATAGGCGCAAATTTAATACTTCCTCTTTCATCAGTTCTGAAAAAAAATTTCAGTGAATAACAATTTGTTAGATCAGCACCTTAGAATCACATCAAATGATGTGTTCTAAAATTATCTTCTATATTGATAATATAAATAGAGAAAAGGAATAAAAATCAGTTCTTCATACATGTAGATGATAACACAGAGAAACATAAAGACTTACGTGTCAATCCAATAAATTTTGTTGTTGAATATAGTTAATCCCACGGGGTTTTCAATGGAAGAATTCAATAAAAGTTCATACTCAGTTCCATCATACTTTATCCTTTCTATTGTATTGGTGATGGTATCACAAAAATAGATAAATTCATTTTCAGTGTCCAATGATATATCAGATATCAGCTTGGCACTGTCGAGTAGCAATCTCCGATTTTGTGCAGCCATGGTAGCTATTTCTAGTCGAGAACCTAATGACCACACTAGAACTCCTTTTACTGGATCGACTGCAATGGAAGATGGTTTGCCAATCTCATTTGATAGCAGCACATGTTGATTTGTTCCATCTAATCTTGCAACCTCAATTACTCCTCTTTTTGAGTCGCTCCAAAAGATGTTGTCAGCCAACCAGTCAATAGCAATACTAGTTAACCAGTCTACAGATACTGTATCCATCACTTCAGGCTGTTCTATTACATATGCTCTATTTGTGCCATCACGGTTGATTCTAGTTACGGAACAATGATCACTGTCAGCCCATATAATGAGGTCTTTTTCTGCAATGTAATCAATAGCGTTGGCCATGGAAACTCTTGAAATGGGTCCTAATACTTGAGTTTCTTTGTCACCATCTAAGGATATTCCTCTTATTTCCCAGCCAACAGAATAAAACAAAAATTCTTCGATACTTAGACATTTACTTGAATTTTTCGGATCAGTCTTATAGCCAGTAGCACATTTGCAACTGAAAGTTGTTGCAGAACTTGGAAGACATAAATGTTGACAATTTCCTCTATTTTCACCGCAGGCATGGCTTCCCTTCTGAAGTGCTGGGTCATAAATTCTCAAGGATAATATATCTCCAGTACTATTACGTAAAGTAATATCATCTTCTCCTGTGATTTTGTTAGCTCTATGAATTGACTGATCGTCATCATCTGCGTAAAATATATAATCATTATAAATCGTAGCAGCAGCTACAGAATAGTTATTCAAAAGTTTCAATTTGGTCAAATTTCCATTAGTTATGTTGTAATTTGTATAATATATCTCAAAATCGCTTATCCAATAAAGCCGCTTGGTTTGTTCGTCTACAGTCAAGCTTTTCGCAGGACCGTCAAAATCATGTGATGTAATTGCTCTAGAAGATCCGTCCATGAAACTACTCTCGATGTGATATTTGTCATTTTCTTGGGAAATCCAAAACAACTTTCCTTCTGACGGTAAGATTGCAACACTAAGAACGTTTCCTTTAATAAGATTCGTTGAGTATTCTCCATCTAAGTTACATACTAATATACCAGCAGAAGAAGACACAAATATGATATTCGATAACCAATCAACAGCTAGTCCTGTAGGATGTTGGACTCCAGTATCTATTAGAGTAACGCTAGGACCTGCAGTAAGACCTGATCTTTTGATTTCACTAGTTTGAGAATCAGCCCAGTATAATGTGTTATTGTGCGCTAAATATTCTATTTTGATCGGACTATGGACTGCAGGCATGCTAATAGTTGGTATTGTAAGATAATAGGGCTGCTCAATATCCACACCACGAATTTCGCTCCCACGTCCAATCAAGAGCACCTTTTCGTTGACTGAAAAAAAATCTCATTGTCAACAAAAAAATTTCAAATGAAAAACATTTAATGAATGTACATGCTTTACGAATCACAACAATAATTTCAATTCAATAATTCTGAACCCTAAACAAAAATGAGGAAAAATGTAGTTTTACATTTCTGGCTACATATCTTTCAATAGTCGAACTATGAAAATTAAAATTATCAAATTTAGGAAGGAAAGTGAGATTTCGGTAAAGAATGTTATTGTTTGTGCAGTAGGTATTCAGTTCACTAGCCCATAAATGTTAAAAAAACTCAGATGCTCCCAGAACTGTTATATCAGCCTCGGATAAATATTAAAAATAACTGAATGAGCTATAACAAGTTTCAATATGTATTTTAATCAGTTGAAAACTTTCAAGTTTGAAAAAAAAATGTCAAATAGACAGTAGAAAAGATGACATGAATGCATTAAAAACAATCTTACCCACACAAGTTTTTTTATCTTCACTCAATTTCATGACATGGGGGCAATCACACAAGTAAGTGTAATTGGTGTGAATAAGACAGAGATGCGAACAACCTCCATTATCCTTTCCGCAAGGACTTGGTGCATCTACAGGCTGTCTGCTAGGATGCATTATCTGAATGTCGAAAGGCTGAGTTAACGTTCTTTGCATAATGGAAACATCACCACCATTCCACTTATTAGCTCTGACCACACTATTTGTACGCCAGTCAGTCCAATACACGTGATTCTCAAACAGACTGATTGCGAATGGATGGGATAGCATCTCATGGTCCCTCATCACTTCGTGATAGTCTGATCCGTCGTATTTTGTAGAATGAATCGAGTCGGATTTCGCATCTACCCAAAATACCCGCCTAAGGTCATAGTCTAAAGTTAAACCATTTGGCCAGCCTCCATCACTTATTTGATCCACAAATACAATAACCTTACGGTCTCGTCCAGCTAGAGAAGATCTTTCTATTCTGGGTGCTGAGTTGTCCCAGTCAGTCCAGAACAAGAAACCATCCCTGGGATCGACTCCTATGGCTCTGGGACTTTCCATGTCACCTGCAATTAAGGTCCTACGAAAACTGCCGTTTAATTTAGCCACCTCAATCTGATCAAGATTGCTCTCCACCCAATACAAATTTTGGCCAATCCAATCCACAGCTAGTCCTTCTGCTGTTGAAAGACCTGTTTGAACCACAACCTCAATGTTACTCAATGAACCACCTACTACAGATCCCCTGTATATTTTATCGTCAATCACATCTGTCCAAAAGACCTGCAATTATAAAAGAAATTACTACTAAAAAACCCATGGAAAGTTTATTATGTGGAAATGGAATTTCTATTGATGTTGAAAATTAAGCTGACACCGATAAATATAGTAGGATTCACATTATCAAGAGAAGTCTGTCTGGTCTAAGGAAGCAGTTGAAATCTTCTACTCTTGAAGGTAAAGAGAAAAAATAAATTGCTTACCATGTCAAAATCCCTTGTATGCAAGAAATCTAAAGCAATTGTATTCTTCAAACTAGATATGAAAGATTTGACATTGAAAGTGTGCAGGTCCACCACCCTTATCTCATGCCTGTTACTGAACAGTACATAGGGAGTGCTCTGTTCCATACTCTTGCAGGTGAATCCATCGTCCTTAAGATAAAAACCAGGTAAGCAAGAACATTTGTAACGTGAGCCTTTCTGTATGCATTTCTGCGAACATACACCCCAGGCTTCGCAGGGATGAGTTGTTAAACAGTTTTTTCTGTCAGGCTGCAGGTGTAGGTCATCCGGACACATACAGAGGAGACCTTCTGGGGTATTGTGACATATATGCGAGCATTCATAGCTTTGGTTGCACATTTTCTCAACACATCTGAAACCTTCATCAGATCCATCTGTGCAATGTTGTACGTCATCGCATAGTTGTTCCACAGTGATGCATTTGGTGTTGTTGTCACATAATCTAGATGGATATTCACACTTGAACGAATTGGAATTCGATTTTGTTGTGTCATTCTTGAACCTGTCCGGGGGACATTCTTTTTCATCAGAACCGTCAATGCAATCCAGATCATTGTCACACACGAATTCCTAAAAATAATTGCGATAACTGAACGACCTTAACATAATAATTGTTTGAATATCTCACCCTTGGTATACACTCTCCATTGGTTGTACAACTGAATTCATGCTCCTCGCATATTCTAGAGCCGCAATTTAGTTCATCTGACTTATCAGGGCAGTCAGTAACATTATCGCAACGTTTGCTTATAGCCAAACAGGAATTCAAAGGTAAACAATATATCTGAGTTCCAGGATCGCAACTAGAGCAGTCGATCTCGTCAGAACCATCTACGCAATCGTTCCTTCCATCGCAATACAAATTTAGGGGGATGCACATGTGGTTTTTGCAGGGAAACTCCGTTATATTACATGTATTTATCACTAAAACATCAAAGAAAAGTTTTCAACTACTTGAATCTCAGTAGTTCTGGTATTTTCTATTGTCCCATAGTGCGAAAAAGTACTATTTTCTAAGTATATAGGCAAAAACTGAGAAGATAATCGATTTTAGGAGTGCTGAGCTTAAAAATTCAGTTTTCCTGGTTACAGATTGACAAAAAGTAATAAAAGATTAACTTGTTGAAAACATTTCTTTTTATTAATTCTAATTGTTGGAAAATTAAGTAATTATTTAACCAAGTACCTGCAGGTTCCATACTCTGAGAGAGCAAAGTCTTTGTGGGAATTTTCTTTTTGTTTATTTGTTTGTTTAGGATCTTGGGAAAGAGAATAATAGGAGGAAGCATCTAATGAGAATAGATCTTGCAGAAAATGACAAATATAGATTCTGTTGATATAATGCTCAGTCATTTCAAGTTAACTCTTTAGACAGAAAATTTTCAATAGTGAGGAGGTCACCAGCTTGGAATCTTCAGAACTGGAGAACGAGCTGATGATTACGTAGTGGAAAGAACAGCTTGAATTAGATTAATATTTTTTCTAGAAAAAGTTAAACTTTCAGGGTTGGATTCACGAACTTACTCAAAGAGGAAAGTAAGAGTATAGCCATATCTTTGTTTATAAATCTCTAGTTGTTCAATGAAGTGTAATTGGGTGGATTGGCTGATAGAGGACTTTATTCAACTCCTTTATTATTATATTTGTCGTGATAAAATCTCATATTTGTCTACTCTAATCTACAACATATATAACATTGGATTTCGAAGAGTCGCATTCTATGTCTAACTTGAATTGTATTAATTAAATAAGCATCTTAAACTATAGCGCCCTCTATCATCCCATATGATGGGAAATATACTTTGCTCTACACTAGTCATTCATCATCTTACTCTGACAGATGTATAAGTTATAAATTATACTATATGATATGAATTTTATTTTGAACTATTGCTGTCGTAAATGTATGACGTTCAAGAAAACAAATTCTCTGTTACAGTTGTGTCCTCAAAGTTAAGTCTTTTTTTTCTTTTATTTTAACAGCAGATTTCTAAACTATGGTTCAACTATGGTAATTATGTTTTCTTGGGAACTGTGAGTGAACTGATAAATATTGAGGACCTTGAAAAAATTCCTAGCATGAAGAATACAGATTTGATATCACCTAATATTCTCGATCGTTTTGTCCTGCATAACATACATAACTTTATGTCGGATATATGAATATATCTTATGAAGATATATCAGATATATAGTGAAATAATGCTAATAAAGAAGCTATATTTTTTTGCAGTGGGTACCTTTTTCTTTGCAAATATTGAGTTATTCTGGAGGATTTTTTCAGAAGTATTCTTCGAGAATACTCTGATAAAGCAGAAACAATGAGATGAGATATTATTACCTGTAAGCAAGAAGAAAATTAAGATTATATCAAAATTTTTGTTGTTTTATTGACATCTCAAAGGAATAATGAATTACTTTTTAACAAAAACAACACATTAATTAATTTTTTGGTAACAAGTAAACCATGTACTTTTTGATGGTGTAAGTTGCAAAGAGGCAAAAGTCGTTTGTGGCTCACTTCTAATATCATTTTATTTCAAGTGTCTACAGATTAACGTGCTTATTTCCATTATATGTCTTTTTTGATTTGGAACTTCGAAAATTTCTCTAGTAACGTTGGAATAATTTAGCTTTTTATCATTACAGTTCTGATTTCATGCATTGCTTTAGTTTCACTTGAATAATTGATAGTTTCGCATCTCTATTTTTCAACAGAACTAAACACATGGAAATAAATAGCTATTTGAATAATATTCAAGTTTCAAACACAGTCTGCAAGTGCAGGACAGAATAATAACAGAATGAGCTTACTCTGAGTAAGTTTGTCAACACAACGCAAGGCACTTTACAGAGTCTCTATTAAGCCAAGTACTTTTCCTAAATAATCTGTCTAGCAAAAACATTTCAAACTTCAATGTTTATAAGTTAAGAAGCTTACCGCAACCATCTTCATCGCTCTGATCATTTATTCCGCAATCATATTGAAAATCACACCTCCACTTTTGTGGAATACATCTGTTGGACTTCTTGCACTTAAACTGGTTGGGAAGGCAGTCTTTCATACACAATTGGGGGCTCTCATCCGAGCCGTCGCTGCAGTCTTTCTCGCCGTCGCAGAGCCAATCTTTCATGATGCAGATGTTATCACATTTTATCTCATTGACGCTACAGGTTACGTTCATGCAAGGGCCGATAGGCAAGAGTTCTTCGTCCGATCCATCAAGACAGTTCGTCTGGCCGTCGCACCTATAACTTGACGGAATGCAGGTCTTGTCGGAGACGCACTGGAAATGGTCAGGAGGGCATAGGTCAATTTTGATCGCTGTGAAATTCTTCATCCTGACGCAAGTGAAGTTGGAATACTCGTAGCCGTCTTTGCATTCGCACACGGATCCTTCTGGGGTAGGCAGACATAACTGGGGACATCTCTTTTCATCCTTCGTACATTCGTTTTCCCCTGAAGTGGATAAATTTATGAAAATTGAATATTTCAAACTCCTGAGCTTCCCACTTGGCAAGCTACATATTCATCTACAAATTTTATGCAAGTGTATTTTCCAAGAAAATCCCTGGAGAGATATAATTATATTCTGAACTCACCCTTTTGTAGTCGGGAGTCGAACAATTTGAGATCTCTTATCATGTAATTTGCATCATTGACAACCCTCAGGGTACCATTCCTGTACGACATCACAGCACCTCTGTGTTGATTGGCGAAGTACAAAACGCCACCTATACCAGAAGATAGTCCCAATGGATTTTGTGTACCCAGGTCTAAAACAGTCCTCCTGTTTTTACCACTTAAGTCTATACTTTCTATTTTATTCAAACTCTGATCGCACCAGTACAAAAGATTCTCTTGAAGATCCAATGTTAAACCATTCGGTTTATAAATATTTTCTTTTATGAACAATTTGTTGTTAGATCCATCCATATGGGTCGAATATATCTTGCCATCTAGCGGATTTATAGCGGACCAGTGTACCCAGTACATTATACCTCCTTTTGGATTAAGGACAATTAGCGTTGGGTAATACAAAGTGTTATAAATTAAAGTTTTTGATATTGATACATCACTAGCCTTTAACACACCCACAATTCCAAGTTCACTCATTGTGAAATAAAGGTTTCGCGACATCCAATCAAAGGCTAACCCATCAACTCTACGATCCACCTTTTTCAAAACTGAATGTTTGGTTATGTCATTGATAAGTACCTTATTAATAGAAAGATCTTGAACATCGTTGTAGTACACAGTCTTAGTTTTGGCGTCAAAGTCAATGGAGACAGGCATACCTTCTGAATAAAATGGTAATATTGTTTCCATTCCGTTTTCTATATCTATTCCCCTGATTAAAGATGGCTGCAATTTGGATATGAGTATGAAAGAAGGAGGTATTTTGAGTGAACATTTGCCATTAGTGTCTAATTTATATCCTGCCGCACAAATACATTTTTTAACTGGCAAACTTCCTATCCACATAGGTACACAAATATGATCGCAAGCTCCTGCATCTTGACAGGGGTGGTGCACTGAAATAAATCATATTGAATTTGAAAATGAATGAATGATTTCAAGCTTTAAATATTAATCACAACTGAGTTGCTCTAGAAAAATCAGAAAAAGTTCAACTGAAAAGTTAAAAAGACATGAGCTAAGAGAAAAAAGGGGCAGTGTACTCATACATATGTAAAACATATTGAATGATTTTTATTCATTATGCAGTCCCAATTTGTCAATAATTGCATTAAATATTGCATAACTTAATGTGATTTTTGGCAAATGAAGCATAAAGCATATTATTATCTATTCTTTTACTAACCTTCAGCATCAGGTTGACCTTGTCTGTGAAATATGACGATATCATTTGGTTGTCGCACATTCTGTAAAATAATCCTATGACTACTAGACATAGTATCAAACTCCAAAATGCTATTATTTACTTCAGATGACAGGAACAACTTATTTTCAAAAAAAGTTATTCCGCTAACTTTATTGTACCTTGAGAATGTGTTATTCAATTTAACAACAGTGCTTCTATGACCCCCTTCATAATCTGCTTTCTCAACAAAATCTAGATAGTTGTCAACCCAGTAGAGACGTTCATTCGGTAAATCTAAAGCTATACTGTGTGGATAGAGGATTTTGTGCTCAACGATAATTTTCCTGGAACTTCCATCTAGAAGGCATCTTTCTAAAGCTGGAGGTGACACTCCCCATCTCGTAAAAAATAAAAAGCCTCTAGTAGGGTCTAGAGCCATTCCTCTGGGACTACCCAAATTGTTTTCGACAATGATGGAGCACCATGAAAGATTTTTGTTGCACATGTATATGATTTCTCTGTCATAATCCAGTAAATACCAGTTTTCAGCGATCCAATCGAACGCCATCTGCTTTATGTTCTTCGGATCAAATAAATTTGACGTTGGACTCAACACCCATCTTTGATTTAGGTTGTTGACGTTAGCACATACTATGTCAGATTTTGTCATATTGTTGTGGATGTAGCATATTGTATGGTTCCTATGGATAACTTCCAAGGCACGGCTATTTAATATATTGTAAGTGGAATTGCCAGGCCATTTACTACCGTCTACGCCAACGTGTCTGATATTAAACAATGTTGATAGTAGTAAAGATGGAGGTTCTGTTTCGGGAACTGCAACATTAATTAGAGATTCATATTCATTTATATTCAAGAAGAACGCTTTCATTAGATAAATAAATTCAGAGAACAAAGATTTTCGTCAAATGAAGAGGCGCAATCACATTCGTAAACAATTATTTTGCAGAGAAAAATACCGACTACTATTTTAACGGGTAACAGAGTAGGCAGCAACACTGGAAAATGTGTGAAGAGTTACAAGGAGACTATGTTGAAAAATAAACAAGAATTTTCAGAAAAAATGTGTAGTATCTTAGTTAGCTCGAAGACTTTTCAGACTTCCCTCGTATATGTACAAGTTGAAGACTCTGAAACAGGTTCTCCAGGAAAAATGCAAATGATGGAAAACAAACTGAGGGCATCAAGGTGGACTCATATGAAAAGGTTTTGATTGCATGAGAACCTTCGAATAAGACAGAAGGTGACTTTTGGATGTTCAGTGAAATTGTAACGTTCAATGAAATTTGAACTTATCAACTGACTGACTTAAAATTCGCAGTTGTATCATCCTTTATCGATATTTTTCAAATATAAAAATAATCAAGAGCGGAATTAAGAAAAATTTCACTTATTAAGGATAGTTATCTAGATTAGAAAAATTGGAACAAATTTTTTTTTTATTCACCAAAAGTATTCCGTGTATGGGGGTGCCAAGCAAAGTTATCGAATTTAGAATTGTTGTTTCCTTATAGCCATAAAAATTACGGGCTCGGGAAGAATACGGTATTATCGTACTAGACATTCCGTACTCGCATTTGGCGTCTTGTGCGAATAACGCTACGCCATTGGTTTACTCAAAACCTTCTCTCTTATAGCAGGAGTGAGCACATTGAAACAAACGTAACCACCAATAACTTGCACTCGCCGAATTTGGATGTTTGACATGCATGTAACGCTCGGACGGGTTAAAAATGAAATGGATATAACTACCCCTCTAGCCGCCACCCTAACAGCAAGAGATATCGAATTCATTTTTTGACCCTTTCGAGCGTTTTTTCCATCTCAAAGATCCAAATTCGGCGTGTGAAAGTTATTGATGGAATACTGAGTCACTCGGCATTATAATAAAGCAATGAAAAAAAAATACACTCATGCAGGAAATTGAATTGCCTTTCCAACAAGGTGCTGGTCGACTTCTTTTCCCTATTCAAAAATGAGAGCTCTTAGGGGTTACAGCTGGAGGGGTAATGATATAAAAGTCATTCGAACACGCTTATTTGTCTTCCTTTCCACAAAATTTGTTTTTCCGTTATTCCATCCCAAAGCTCAAAAATCAGAGTAGAAAGTTATGGATAGCCTGTATAGGTGAGATACGTCAATGGCTTCAATTTGGTTTTACTTAATTCATAAATCATGTTTTGAAGAACGATATACTTCTTATTGTAGAATTCCCGTACTTAATTATTTTTGACTCACGGAGAAATTTTTCAATCCACTAGTTTATTTCTAGCGATTGATGGTCTCGACTTATAATAAGCTCGCTCCGTTCACACGTTAATAAACTGCTTGATTAAATTACTATAATTCGATTATTATCATCTTCATTCCACTAAACTAATCAAGATCGTATCCTGAATCGAATTCCCATGCTTAGAAAACGAACATAAAGACTGTAACTATTTTGAATTATTCATTTTGAACTGAATAGTTCTTTTCTAGAATTTGATGCCATGCCTCGATCTCAAAAATATTTCATTTGGATGCTGCAGAATATAAATTACCTAATTAATTGTAAAGGTAAGTCGAAAGAATCTGTCTTGCAACGTCATGCTAGGCTCAATACATTCACAACTTGATATGGCTGAATAAGGCAATCAATTGGAAAAAATCCCACTTTCAATCAGCCCGAATAAAATGATAAATAAAGCTGAACTCTCGCTTATTATACATATTACGTATGAATTTTGAGCTTGAATTGTGATTGGTTTCTCAATTCGTGTTCGTTTGACCAGAATAGGCATAGCGCTTATTCGCATTAGGTGCCAAATGCATACATAATTAACTATTGGGTTAAAATTAACAGTGTTGTGCCTGAAGTGGAAAAAGGAATAATGTAACAAGGCCTACACAGCACACAACTGGTTCTCTGAACTCGCACAAAGTCTAATGGAGTTTCTGAGGGGACAAGCAGGAAAAGTCAATAAACTACCCAACTTCCTGCATAGCACCCTATTTATCCTACCTCAAGGAAAGCACGCAGACCATTAATACTTTTTGATATAAGACCATCTTGATGATTTAATTGGGTCCGTTTGTTGCATTCTTCTTGAGACAACATGTATTAGAGTAAGATTCCAGGGCCCCCAGACGTTACTTATTTTTGAAGTAACAAATTTCACCGTATAGATAGTCTTATATGTGTTTCATAGTGTGTGCATAATCTCTAGCTTGGCTAGGCGGCCCGTTCACAGGTAGCAGGTACAAAAGATAGATAAAAACATACCGAACTTTTCTCAAATTCGAAGAACTGATTTTTATATATGTCAAGCAGAATATTAAGAAAAATAAATATTTCATATTGCCAGACCGTTTTCGTAGGCCTTATTTCCTCCCAGACGCTTTAAATTTCAATAAAAAAATCACAGTTAGAAACATTGGTGCGAAATTACCAGATTCAGCACTTTTGTTAAATTCGAAGCACTGATTTTTATATATGTCAAGCAAAAAATTATAAAAAATAAAATTTCATATTTCCAGGCCGTTTCCGTGAGCCGTAATTCCTCCTCGACGCTTTAAATTTCATTAAAGAAATTAACTTTTCTTACATTCGAAGTCTTCAAATTTGAATATAATCCTTGAAGGATTATTTTAATACCTTTCGTGGAAAGCCAGACCAATCCCAAGGGCCAAATATTCTGCCAGACACAATCAGAATTTTTATCAGGTCCCTACAAACTATTAATTTTTCTGCCTATAAAGTGTATGGGAGGAATTACGGCCCACTAGGCAGGTTCTACCAACTTACGGAAATTTGAACAAACCCCATAGTTACGAAACCTCTATCAATAAAATCATTGTAAATCGCCAGGTACGAGTTAACCATCGAGTGAAACTGACAAATGAAGATTAAGATACTAATGAAAAAGATTTTATTTTTTTTGTGATAATTATAATAATAAATTGTCATTTCCGTAATTTGATGTTGAAAACATACAATGTTGTAGGCAAAAAAATTAATAGTTTCTAGGGACCTACTAAATATTTTGATCGAGTCTGGCTGAATGTTTGGCCCTTGGGATTGGTCTGGCTTACCAGAAAAAGTATTAAAATAATCCCCCAAATTCAAAATTGAAGACTTTGAATGTAAGAAAAGTTCATTTTTCTCCAATGAAATTTAAAGCGTCTGGGAGCAATTATGGCCCACGGAAACGGTCTGGCAATATGTAATATTCATTTTTTATAGTATTCTGCGTGACATATATAAAATCAGTGCTTCGAAGTCCACAAAAGTGCTGAATCTGGCCATTTCGCAACAATATTTCTAACTGGGATTTTTTTTATTGAAATTTAAAGCGTCTGAGAGGAATTACGGCCCACGGAAACGGTCTAGCAATATGAAATATTCATTTTTATAATATTCTGCGTGACATATATTATATTAAAATCAGTTCTTCGAATTTAAGAAAAGTTCGGTATGTTTTTGTCTATCTTTTCTACCTGCAAACTTTGAAGGGGCCGCCTAGCCAAGCTAGCGACTATGCACACACTATTAAACACAAATAAGACTATCTATACTGTAAAATTAGCTACTTCTAAAATAAGTAACGTCTGGGGGCCCTGGGATCTTAAACTATGTATAAGTTCATCAAAATCTATCATTACTAAGAGCCTGCTTCAGGTTCTACCATTAAAGTAACAAACTAACATTACCATTAACAGCTATGCATCTGGTTCCATTCTTTCTGTATCCGTTCGACACGCAGTCGCACTGGAAAGATCCCACAGTATTCCTGCATACTTGCGCGCAGGAGTTCTCAATTTCGCATTCGTCCGCATCCACGCATTTGGTACCATCTGGCCTATATCCTTCAGCGCAATAACAGAGCGGTCCATAGGGGGTTGGTTTGCAAGCTGCACACTGCAACATGTCGCAAGACAACGATTTGTTCCTGCAGAAGTCCCATTCGTCACTGTTGCCCGGGCAGTCGCCCTTTCCGTCGCAGAACTTTGACAGATGGACGCATTCCGAGCTCTCCGGGCAGAGGGCCTGGTTGAAGCCACAGTGAGCTTTCTTGGTGCAGAGCCTCGGGTCTTCGTCAGAGAGGTCGTCTCCTAATTGGGGGGAAACCCCGCAGTCCCTCTCCCCGTCGCAGAAATAACCAGAAGGGATGCACTTCTTAGTCAGTTTGCACTGAAATTTCTCGGGTCCACAGTCTCGACTGTTTTGACAGTCGTCGGTTTCGTCACTTCCGTCCGCACAGTCGACGCGGGAGTCGCATTTCCAGTGCAGGGGGATGCAGTTCCGGTCGCTCTTGCAGGCGAATTGGGTGCTGGTGCAGTTGGCTGAAAAAAAGTATCGATAAAATATGGAAACTTGGAAGACCATCTTTTTTCCTTAGTTTAATGGATGACATTGATGTGCAGCACCCTTAGAACATTCATTTCCTCTCATAATTTTCAAAATAACTGTGGGGTTGTATCTGATATTCTGATAATAATGTGAAACTGCTTATCTGACAACGCTAATGTTTTCAAAGAAGGTATATGACTCTATCTGGAAAAAATGATAGTGGAAAATATTTTCTCTATTTCAGTATCGTAATGAGTTCATTACAGTACTAAAAGTAGTGCTGTAATGAAATTCATTACAGCATTGTTTTCAGTTATATTTTTCGTTTTATGATTGTCAGTACTGACCTCCGATCGAATCATGTTTCGAATCAAATCAATTCAAATTCCGTGATCTGTCAAATTTCGTATGTCCCACCAACTGCCAAGATACAAAACAAAAGTCACTAATCTGAATTTTCATTTGAATTTCGAGGTGTTTTCACAAAAGTGGACTGAAATAGAGAAAATACGGTCTAATACTCGTTGCAGAAGGCAATTCCAACACTCATGCTATCGAAAACTCGCTCCTTCGTCGCTCGTTTTCGAACTTCGCATTCGTGTTGGAATAGGAGCTCATTCTGCAACTTGTTTTAGAATATACTATTGTCTGTTCTCATTTACTCTTTCAAATATGGTTTATTCTAGGGCAGTGTTTTTCAACCTGTGGGTCGCGAAGCTTTTGTTGGGGGGTCGCAAAAACTAGGTACCTACTTCATTAAAAAACATCCATAAATTATAAAACGATAGACATATCAAGAGATGGTTATCAAGGAAATACTGGTATGTTATTCATACAGATAAATTAGCAAAAAGGAAAACATTTCGACTACTAGTTTATTTTAATGTACTTTAATGCTTGTTTTTGTCCACTGAGAAGTAATGAGATTTATTTTTTCTTCACATTATATGATAACATTTTCATTTCAAATATACCTGGTGGTTCAAAAGTCTGGAAACGGTTATTTTATTCCGCAACAGGTGGAAAATCAGAATTCTGATACTGGAGTCTTCGGTACCTAATTTCGCCCGAAAAGGCCTTAGACGAGATAAGAAGCCCAACTTTGAAATTCCAAATGCAAACCCATCTTTTTTATTGCAGATTCGTTTGAAGCAGGAAATCTTCTTCCGAATAGGTTGAAACCAAAAATTCTTTCGTCCATATTTGGATCCCATGCAGCACTTTTTGTTCAAAAATCAATGCAAAGCTCGCATGATTCCCTATCGGGCTCAAAATCTGATGGGCCCAATCGATTTTCCGCGTAAAAAAATTTCTGCATCCTGGTCTGAATGAACGACGCAGATCCTTAAACAAAAAACGCTGAATAGGTTCCGAATAAGGATGAAAAAATTTTTGGTTTCAACCAATTTGGATGAAAAATTTTCCGCTAAATCCGAATCTGCAATAAAAAAGATGGGTTTGCGTTTGAAATTTCAATGTTTTTTTTTGGTCCGAATACTGATGGTCCATTCGATTCCTCGGACGAAATTACTAGAGACTCCAGTATCAAAATTTCGATATTTCAGCTATGCCTAAAATAAATTCACCTTTTCCAGATTTTTGAAATACCCGGTGTGTCAATCGATGTAATCTCACTTCTCATTTCTTCAATCAAAGACGAGGACCACAATTCAATTTTTTTTGTAAAAGCTCGAATTATTTTTTCATCCTGCCCTCGAAGACGTTTAGGTCAGAAAAAAGCTATTTTCAAAAGGAAAATGGCAAAAATGAATTCCAAGACTTGGCTTGTTGTGGAAATAAAGTTTTTGTTCGTTTTTGTGTTTATACTAAAAGTTCAGCACGAAGTTTCATGAGTCTGGTCAGCCTATTTTGAAACCTTTTTACCTCTCTATGGAAAAGCAAATTTCGATTGAGTAAACCCATACTCGTATCTGAAAATGATTTGAAACTATCGAGTCTCCGATATTTTCTCTCAATTTAACAATTTATACATTTCATTATTTTTAACATACATGGAAAAAAACAGGATTGGGGGTCGCGATATTTTTTGCGATACCATGGGGGGGGGTCGTGTCATGAAAAAGGTTGTAAAACACTGTTCTAGGGATTGCATCTTTCCGCCGGTTTTCGTATACCTATTCAGGGTGTTCCATAACTAGTGAATCAAACGACACACCATTATAGAGTAGACCAAATACTATCTAATGACACCAACATTAGTTCTCCAAAAATACACTGATTCCAAGTTAATCAGACTTTTATGAATGAACCTAATACCTATTGCCTTCATTTATGATATACATATTTTTAAATATCAATGACTTCCGCTTCCTCCGTAAATGGTATCAACTTTCATATTTCAAATGGAACACCCTATATATTATGAGTTTTTGGATAGATCTTCGAATCGTTATCGAGTTATTCACTGATTTGTGAAAGAAATACGAGCCTTGTAGAACACTGAAAATTCAATGAAACGCAAAGCACAATCTCAGATCTGTTTTTTGAAATGGGTCACCGAAAAGATATTCGTCATCACTCGGTAGATAAAATAACGTTTTGATATACCGGAAGGTAAAATGAGAGTGTCAAAGATGGAATTAAAAAAAAGCCAAAAACTCGATTTTTTCAAATGGAAACCATATTTTTTCCACTAACATATCAATTTGTGAGGTAAAAAAAGGTAGAGATATTCTAGGAGTTGTGTAGGAATCACATATCATTCTCTGAACTTTTTAATTTCAACTTTTGTTCATTTTATCTGAAGATGAAGAATGACCGAGTGACCGTTGTTTATTGAAAAATTGAATTTATTAAAATAAGTTTGCCGAAAAATAATATGAATAGGACCGCACGTCGCAGATCATGAACTCATTCAGTAATGGTTTCGTATCTAAATGATATTCAATTTGCTATCTAAACGGATTTGATTTGGCAATCCTCTCAAATTGCAACGATACGAAAATCAGCATCTTTTCGACCTTGAAGATTTATCTGCCATGCAAGAATATAACAATTTATGGTCTATGTTCCCATAAACCTTCTGGGTGGGCAAAATTCGTTGTCTCCTGCGAATATCTCGAGAAATATAGCAGCCTGAAGAGAACAAATATCTTTTTTCATATCTATCATTCCTAGATTTTGAGTCATGAATAAAAGTTGAGAAATTTTCATTGTCACCAACTTATTGCAACCGAGGTTTCAATTCATACTAAAAAATTATTGTTATATTATACATGCAATTTTGGATTCTGCGAGAGAGCATATCCATTGGGAAGAGGCTGATTGGGAAAGAGATCTCTTCACAGATGAGTCTAGATTCTGTCTCTACGTTCCCTTGTATACAGACGTCCACATGAAAGATATGCTCAGTGCAATTTCCTGAATACTAGTGGTCGTTGATAATGGAGCTATGAATGCTGATAAGTATATAAGGAACATTTTTGAAGAGCATGTAGTGCCATTTACCCATAGAGATAGTATAAGAGGAGGAGCGATTTCGTAACTAAAACGGGACCAGGTCCGCCACATTGGTACGACACATTTGTCAAGCGGTCGTTAACCCTGATGTTTCGTGTTCGGTTGTGAGTTTTGTGAAAATTATTTATATTTGAAGAACAATCTTTGTAGAACTAATTGAACAAAATGGTTTCTTATGCTGTGCGAAGTTGCTGTACCCGGGATGGCGTGGATAAGAAGAAATCATGAGGAATTACATTTCATAGGTTAATATCAACAATGTACAGGGTCGGTTTAAGAAGATTTGATGTCTGATACTAGGAATTCTTTTTAATATTCATTTAGAGATTTGAAGAATAAAAAGGGTCTTCAATACCCTTCAGAGGATGTCATCAAAATTTGCTTAAAGACCGAAAAAATCATGGAGCGAGAAATCATTATAGCTGGTCAAAACTGTGTTTCAATTGCAACTATTAATAATAGGATATTTAATGAATTTGTTTAATCAAACATCTTCTCATTTTTAATTGATCACAATTTTGATCAGTTTTTTGGATAATCATCGATTATTATTGATCAGAAGCATAATAAAGAAATATTACAATATAAGAATGATTTCTCTCTTCAAGTATAAAGTTGACAAATCAACTAGTATTAGGCACCAAAATAACAAAATTGTACTGTTTAAGGGACAGTAAAACTGTTAATTGGGTAAAATTTTTGTTTGTGAAAGGAGAACTCAGTTATTGAATATGAGAGAATGTTTGGAACATTCAAATATTTCTAAGATTTGATGTAAAAGTTTCCTGTCATCATATAAATTGGAAATATAATTTTTTTTTAACTAGGTGTACATATTTTAATATATATGTATATGTATATTATATAATTTTTCATATTCATCATTTATATTTTAAATAAATTTTTCACCTTATACAAAATCTGTAGGTACTTTGCCTATTATTATATGAGAACCTACCATACGAGAAAGTAATATCTACTCGTGTATATATCCTTGAAACCAAAGGAAGGGTAGGTATTTTATAATAAAAAATCTAGCTGTTATTAATATAAGGAAAAAATTGTTGATCTTCCACCTATACAAACTGAGTCATGATGGAAGAAGTAGCTCAATATTTGAAGGAACGTTAACGAGTACAACTTCCGAAGATGTTATTGAATATCACTAGTTGTTTCTGCTAATTAAAAAAGACAAAATTCCCTTAACATTAGAAAAACTCAGAAGAATTCAATCTCCATTAAAAATGTTCTCAAAATGAAATAAGTATTGTTTTAGTTTATAAACTGTTGAAATTCATTTTTATTTTATGAATGTTAAAAATCATTATGTTTATTCTGCTCCATCCATAAATTAGCTTGTAATTTATTTACTCCGACCCTGTCCAATTTGTGGTTCTGTGGCCGAAACCGCCACATTGGTACGACACTTTGCCCCGCCCAGTGTACCCGTTTTATGTGGAAATCGTTGAATGCAACAGCGTCTCCTTCTATACTATCTCTATGCATTTACCCCATACATTGGCGAAAATTTCATTTTTATGGACGATAATGCCAGACCCCATCGTGCTCGCATCGTTCAGGAGTACCTTGAAGACATTGAAGTCTCTCGAATGGAATGGCCAGCAAGAAGTCCAGATCTCAATCCGATTGACAACCTTAATAGAAGGCTGAGAAGTTCATAAAATCATCCAGCTACTCTTGATGACTCGGGAATACAACTCGGAGAAATGTGGGAAGGATTAAATCACTCATTTTGAGAATGAACCGTCGTTGCCGAGCTGTAATTAACGCAGGGGGCGGAAATACCAAGTATTAAATCACTTATCAGCATTTTAGTATTTTGAAAATTGTTCATTTCTCTTCTTTCACATAAAATTCGGTGAAATCCTGATTTTTTCTGAATGTGTCTTGTTTCGTTCAAAAACTTCCCGAGAGAACATAAAAAATAAGTTATTGAGTCAATGTAGAGTTAACTTTCATTAAAATTGAGATTTTCAGAATGTGCGTTAATTTTTTTGCGCAGTGTAGATTGTGAGGTTTGTGGAACATATTGAATTGTAGAAGGTACACATAACATCATTTTTTTTCTCAATACGTTCGATCCAGCGATTGATTTTCCAGAAGACCACCGTCAGAACCCGTCTTTTCATTGCATTTTCAAATTCATGAGACAAAAAGAAAAAAATTAGAAAAAGCAACAAATAGCTATTGAAGGAAATACATTCAGGTTCTCGAAACCCACCGTTAACTTTCTGTGTGATTATAGGTTGCTGAGATATCGATAGTCAAAAACAAAGTGATCCTTTTTCATTTGATGGTCGATATCTCCATGGAAAATGGACGTATTAAGATCTATAAAATAAGAAATTGAAGCTGAATGAGCGAAGCATCCGACCACTATAGTGGTTAAGCAAAAACAAATTTTTTTCCACTCTTTCCCCGCACGCATTTCAATTCGGAAATTCGGAATTCCAAACAGTGCTGGAAACACCGGGTGATCTGCGCATGCGCAAACCATATACTTATCAAACCTTATACTGCTAACGTGAAAATGAAATGGATGCGATCCTGTATTTAGTTGCCATGTCCGTTGTCCCATTCAACAATCTGCGCATGCGCAAACTCAGAATTTGACAAATAGAGGAAAAGTGAGGTTATGTTTTTCACATGTCTAAAATATATTTGACAAGTGAATATTTGGAGATATTTGAGGTTAAGTTTTAGCGCATGCGAAGTGCGTCGTTGGGAACTATTGTACCGCGTGATCGCTGCCTCAAATTAATGCAGGTAAACGGGCGGGCCAATGATAGCAGTATAGGAGCTTATATATACGTAGGTATATGGGATATGGGTTTTTCCCGTATTGAAGAATAAACTGAATTATGATAAGTCTCTATAAACCGAACGTCAACGATAAGAGAGGATATTATGGTAAAGACATGTAGAATTACGTTCGACAATTATTATGAATTTATATATGGGTTATCAAATTTGATCTGTGTGTTGAATTCAAATCGATCTCATATAGGCGTGTGTAGAAAAAATATTGTTTCTATCGAGTGCAGAAAGTTTTACTTTTTGCACTTGATAGGAAAATAAATATTCTCTATTTCATTATCGTAATGAGGTCAGTACAGTACTGGAAATAGTGCTGTGATGAACTCAACACATCATTTTCTTCAGTTATGTTTTGTCCTCCGATCCTAGATCCTAACAATTTTATAATCAAATCAATTACAATGTCGTAATCTGTCAAATTTCATAAGTCACACCAACTGCCCAGTTAGTCTGCTTCACAACAGTCGTTTACTTACAGAATTCCAAGAACCTTCACTAAAGTTTAAAGGGTCATTAAAACTCTGATAACCGCATTACAAGAGTCTTCCGAGCCTCTTGCGTAATGCGGTTATTTCACCAAACGTTTCACCTACCATATGCGGTAGGTATCATCGGAGAATTGTAACTCGACCACAGAGTTACCGACCTTATACAGGGTTCCCCATAATAGGGACCCCATTTTAATATTTGAATAAAAATATTTATTAAAAAAAAACTTTTCATTATTTCAAATAACGGCTACCTATCTTGAATTTATGACAACTAATGAAAAAACTGCCCCACATGAGTAAGGGATATCGACTAGAATCGTAAAAAAATATAGTTTGAAATAGAGTTTGTGATGAAAATTCATAAAAATATGCAGTAAATAAAATTAATTCTAGCCTGTAGTTTTGCAGCGTATGCAACAGGGTAGTTAAGAAAAATCGAGTGAAATACCGACATTTTATTCCTAGAGAATTCAAGAATTTTAGGACTATCAATACAATGTATGTACTTCAGGGGCATTAATAACAGCTTGACTTCTTTGCATACTACACACAAGATTGTTGAACCTTTCTTGAGGAATTTGGATCCCTAAAATGGACAGAAGCTCTCTCAGATCATTTAAAGATTCTGAAGTAGGTTGATGATTATCAAATCTTTGCAGCGTATCCCATGCATGTTCTATTCAATTCAAATCTGGTGAGTGCGGAGGTATTGGTAAATGTGGAATACCAAGCACCTCGCACTCATTCTCAACTATGGCTGCACGGTGCGGTCTAGCGTTATCGTCTAGAAATTGAAAAGTTTCACCAATATCAGCGTGAAAATTTGGTAAAACATTGTCAATAATATGTGCCCTAAAGTGTCAGATGTTTATATTCCCAAGACAAATAATTGCAGATCTGTGCGTATGTAGAAACATATCCCGGCCCATACCATAACACCTCGGAATTGATGGACTTCTTGGACATAACGACGATTACGAGGTATGCGTAGGATTCTCAATATTTTTTCGAGAAATATTGCAATTGATATGTTGCCTTGCCCATTCCAGTCTTTGACGCTTATGGTCACGTGTTAATGGAACTCCTGTTAATTCTCCTCTCTCAAACGTCGCCCAATAATTTCGATGGAAACTTGGACCTCATCTGCATTTTGAAGAGTATTCCATAGCATTCTTCACGTTGATGTAGGCTTTCTTCTCGCCGAAACGGTGATGCAACGATTCTGAGCAGGTATTGTTTTTCGTCGCCCACCAAACTCTGGTCTTTCCAACACGGAACCTTCCCCCTGAACCTCTTCCAAAGTCGATATATCACAATTTGGCTGACTTGGAGCCTTTCCGCTACAACAACCTGAGTTAGGCCACCCTGTAGCATTCCAACAGAGCTATTAGCTTCGGCGTTTGTTAATTTACGCCTTGGCATTTTCAGAAAACCCGTTTCAAATCGAAGTCATTTCAAAATAAGAACATTCATGAAGCATATGCATAGAACTAAACTTCAGAATAAAGGTGACCATATTGACGAAATATCTCATATTGATTTTTATTGGGTCTCTTTAAGTTGCTATTGATTTTTAAATGATTTCTTGAAGATTACATACTTTTCAAAACGATTGAATACGATATCCCATATCCCTTACTATTGTGGATCAGTATATTTGGCTAATTCAACTCTAACTTTTAAAAATCAGGGCCTCCATCAACTTCAACGCATTTTTCAATATTAGATAAAAAGTGGTTCATTACATGGCTAAGGAAACTTTCGACTCTCATACACTTTGGCTTCTAAATATCCTCACATATCGAATTGCTTTTTATATAAGTATCTACACAAAATATACTTCGTTGGACTGAGTATTCCATGAAAGTTCAAAAGGATGTTGAAATAATATCTCGAAGCAAACATGAAATTCTTCAAATAATTTTTGATGAAAACTAACAAACGTTTCGTAGAAAATATCGTTCCAGGAAATAATTAATTAAAAACTTATATGTGATAGGCTCCTTCTTAATTAATGAATAACTTAAATCCCCTTATCTAGTGGGTAATTTATTAATGAAATGAATATGAATTATCAATGAAGGATAATATTTTAGGGAACCATGATGAACAAGAAAAGTTCTTAGTTTATTTGCAGTTGAATTACTTTCTGTTGTTTGGTGTATATTTCAGATTAATTTAATCTATCTATGAAAATAAGGTCAAAGGCTTGATAACGTTAGGTTTTAGCAAAGTTTTTTTTGTCTGTTTCTGCATGTTTCAAGATTCTTTTCTACAGACTTCACTGCACCATCTTTGGAGAGGAAGCTTGGAGTCATGTAATGTCATCTTTCTCTCGGAATCCCAACTTTTGAGTTTTTGTGGACCTAAGGCTTTATTGAGAATCAGTTATACAGAAGTTTAATAGATACTTCAGGAAAAGCAGAATTTAATGATATAGCATTGTACTTCTGATTTTTTCACCCAGATGACCTGGGACATGTTCTGAACTCACAGTTACGCTTTGACCATCAACTTTCTTCAGCCTATAGATCTTTGACACTTATTTACCTCCTTCTACTGTGGCTTTCTCAAAACGCCAGAAAGTTTCTATAGAGATCACTCTATGTCTCAGCATCTATTTTCAGCGTCTAGAAGGCATGGATAGGTCATGTCTCATTTATGGAAGGGAAATGACAATGATATTACACCTTTTATAAATAATCTAATCCTAGATACTTGGTGACTATTTCACAACACCAAATGAAGTCTACGAAGGATCTTTTTAAAAATGTGTCAGATTCGCTGAATCTTTCTAGGAATGAAAATTTTTTCCCAAATGTTAATTTCATTTAGGAATTAACTGAATTTATCTTCTAGTTAGTGTTTTCATGTCTTTTAATGAAAATAGGCAATTATACACAGTTAGTAATATATATATTCTCAGCTCAGTATTTAACATTCTCCAAAATAATATTTTTGTTTCAGTATATACATACTGCAATACTTTCAGTGATTAAGAGCATTAGAAGGTTCAGACTTTAATAAAAGAAAACATATTTTATAATGATAATCATTTCTTTTTTTGTAAATCGAATTCCCTGTGACATTTATTTAACTTCGGATACAGAGAAAACAAGATCAAGAATCCTAGCAAAGGATTCCTCTTAACTACTTTCAGAACAAGTTTCAAGAGTGATGCTTGGTGAAAAGTTTTAATTGAAATTGGAACAGATGATTTTTATGGCCATTTCTAAATGAAGATATCATTTGGTGAAAATCTATATTTAGAAAAAGCCATAAGAATAATTTACTTCAATTGACTTGATAGCTTTTCACTCTTGATAATTGTTTGGAAAGTAGTGATTCTTTTATCTTCCTGAGTCTATTCCCTCCACAACCGCAGGTACCCAAGATTAAGATTAACTGAAGCAACAACAAATTTAATTATTATCATTAAAAAGTTCCCTTTTCGAAGAATCTGAACACTTAATCAATTAATTCGAAGTTCATTTTGAAATCAAAATAATATTTTGGTGAATGTCAAATACTGAGCCAAAAGAGGAGATATTACCACGAATGTTCCTTGAAATCTTTTACCTATTTACTTTCTCATAAATCAATAAGAATTATGATGCATTCTCATTAGCATTAACTACAGAAAGCAAAAATGTATTGTATGTATCATATATTATATCCTCCCTTTTCAATTGAGTTTAAGCAATTTATTAATACTCTGTTCACCCACAAACTTTTTTCTCATGCAAAGTTTACTATCCAGCATTTATCTATGTTTATTTCAAGTTAAATTTATAACAATAACATACATATAAAATTTCAGTTTCATTATTTTCATCCACATGCAATTATATGAAACTGTGAATTTTTCGCAAACAATAATGAGAAAATATTTCAATTCAACTTATTAGAAAAAAAGGCATACAAATTCTGCGTGAAAGCACGTACTACAGGGTAAACATTGAAAAATCATATACCTGCATCGAAAATATCCTGTGGGTTTGCTAAAACACTTGAGTTCACTAATAAAACCAACACAATACTTATAATTGAACGAGTATTAATGTTTTGTAGCATTTTGTAAACAGTTCTTATCATTCAACGATCACTTGTTCGTCTTCATTGTTACATTTTCGGCTTGTAAGAACTGATCCGGCAAGTTAATTATTACAAAGCTGATGCTATTGTTTATTTCAGGGAGAGGGACAAGCTTCTGCAGTAGTCCGCTTATTTTTGAATATTCAATTATATTGCTGTTTTGTGTCTCAAAAATAGTATCTGCCAAAGCTGATTTTAGTCCTTCCCATTAATTAGTAAACGGAATATGGAAAATTCAATAAAAATAATCGACTCCTAAAGTCCTAAGGTCGAGTTTGTTTATTGTTACCCCTTCGCTTATATTTCTATCTCACTCCCGCTTTCATATATTTGTGTCATATGTCATTGACATGCATGCATAGATATCCATGCAAAAATCCACAGATAACAAAGCAAAAATCGTTCGGGTTACAAATTTTCAAATTTCCTTGGATCGTTCTAAAACTGCGCCGAACAGATTCGCACTCGCTTATCGACGATTTATCGACGGTGATCGAATTCGATGTGTCGATGGCGAGCAGCATCGTTAAATTGGACGGCTAAGGGGCCGTTCCACGACCGCGACTTCTACTTTTTTCAATTTTGTCATTTCTTTCATGACAGCCCAAAACGCCCAATAATCCATTCCACTTGAGTTAACATAGGGGGCGTTCCACTTGGCGATCACAACGCTCACGCTCACGACCGCTCTTTTCCCCATTCCACTTGCTTGCTAGCGCTATTATGGGGCCGTTCCACTTGGCGATCACAACGATCAAAATGCTCCTTTAGCCGTTCCACTTAACGACCGCGGTCTTTGTGAGCGCGGCAAAATCATCGCTCACTCCAAGCTCAAATCGACCCACATATTTCCAGGGTCTTGACACCTTCCTACCCCCACCCCAAATAGTGTTTTTAGTTGAGCCAACAAATACTCGTGTCGCTGCATACGCCAATATTTAGTGATATCGTCAATAGATGACTCTGTTTGAGGTTTTTAGTCGTGTTTCGTGTTTGTCAAACATATGTTTTATTGACATAATTCACACAATTGAAGAGTGGAAATTCAAAAGGGTCTAAGTGCCAAAAAAATCGAACTGAAATATTACATAAAACATGTCTCAAACTAATGAAAAAAGTTAAAAAAAAAATTGTTTTTTTCATCAGAAATGATGACTGCCTGAAGCGGATGGCACATGAACTGCTTCGTAGGCTATTGGCCTTGGCACATAGACCCCATAACATAACAACTGAAATTTCATGAAAATGGCACTTGAACCCTTTTGAATTTCCACTCTTCAATTATTGATCACATTATGTATTTACATTCACAAGATCAAATGGATATGAAGAAGATAGTTATTAGTTATTTATTAAAGATTGGAGAGTTATTATCCACTTTCTTCATCATTGTAAAACACAATCTGTGACAAAATTCCAAGAAATGAAAGAGAGAAGAATTTCTTCAGGTGAGTACAATTATAATTTTCCACATTCATCTCTTGTTCTTTTTTTATTGGCTGAATCTTTCAGATTTATGTTTTTTACTCAGTGATTAAGAAAAAATTTATTCTTTACAGGTAAAAGAGCTGTGATACTTTCTAAATTGAACTGTTTGAGACGAACACACTTGAGGGCACAGGAACAGATTCTCTACAACATGATTTACAAACTGAAAATACAATTAAACCAGAAGCAGTATCAAATCAAGAACTATCAAGAAAGATTAAGTGCTGCACTTGTAAACCGAAAAAAATTCAGGCAAAAACTCTATGAGGAAAAAGAGAACAAGCAAATCTTGAGAAACCAACTTTTTAAATGTACACTGTGTCCCAAATTGGGTGTGACTGCACTGTATCTCAGCTATTATTGAAGATAGAGACATGCATTTTTTGCGACCTTGTGTCAGTTTTGGTAAAACTTTTAAATATACATATATGTTTATTTTTGGTAATTGTCTAGACTGATCCGAAAATTGACGAAAAATTCAGTAAGCACTAACCTTAATATGCAGGAGAGGAATCTTATTTCAGATTTATCTGGTAGGTCTTGGTTCTTCTAAAAAAAATTCTCAAATTAATTGACGGTCAAATCAACACTTCAATTTTCAAGTCCGTTATAATATTTCAGTTTCGTGGCCTTTTTTTCATTATGAATACAAAATTCTCGATTTTTTCTTTATTTATAGCCTTCTTTATCACTGGATTTCCCTAAAATTTGATGATTTCTAAGTGTGTACAATCCGGTGATATGATGGCCATCTTCATTGCTACGTCATACGAATCACGTTATATTGCGCTGTTGACGTAGAAATGAAGATGAGTAGATGACAAATATCATTCATATCACCGGATTTTAAACACTTAGGAATCATCACATTTTAGGGAAATTCAGTAATAAAGAAGCCTATAAATTAAGAAAAAATCGAGAATTTTGTATTCATAATGACAAAAAGTCCACGTCACAGACTTGAAGAATGAAGTGTTCGTTTACTATAACCCTCAATGACTTTGAGTATTTCAGAAAAAAAAACCAAGACCTGAAAACAGATTCTGCATATCAAGGTTAGTGCTTACTGAATTTTTCGTCAATTTTTGAGATTTTCGGGTCAGTGTAGACAATTACCTCATTTTCTGTATATTTATATTATATTTGTATATTTTTGTATAGAGAACAATAATAAATATATATTTGTGAAGGACTATTGTTTTCAATTGCTTAGAATTCAGAATAGGTAAGCCTACTGAAAATCCTAAAAAGCAAAATAAGAATGTAATTTGAATTTCGCGCCGAGCCTGCCGAAAAATGTGATAAAGTAGTAACCTGTAAAATATTAGTTGAGACAACAACCGCTTGGGGTTCCAAACAGTTGTTTTAATCATAGTACGTCAGTGTCCGATCTATTCTACTTAGTTATCTGTGCATATTTCGATGTTCTGTGACAATAGATGCGTGAAAGTGAAAATGGACGTTCAGAATACAGTTTAGATATATATTTATTATAATATTTCTAACTGTTGTACACTTTAATTAAATTTTTTGTTTAGAATGACTTCTACTTTTTTCAATCTTGTCATTTCTTTCATGACAGCCCAAAACGCCCAATAATCCGTTCCACTTGAGTTAACATAATAGCGCTAGCAAGCAAGTGGAATGGAGAAAAGAGCGGTCGTGAGCGTGAGCGTTGTGATCGCCAAGTGGAACGCCCCCTATGTTAACTCAAGTGGAACGGATTATTGGGTGTTTTGGGCTGTCATGAAAGAAATGACAAGATTGAAAAAAGTAGAAGTCATTCTGAACAATAAATTCAATTAAAGTGTACAACAGTTAGAATTATTATGATAAATATTCTGAACGTCCATTTTCACTTTCACGCATCTATTGAGATAGGTCGTCACAGAACATCGAAATATGTGGGTCGATTTGAGCTTGGAGTGAGCGATGATTTTGCCGCGCTCACAAAGACAGCGGTCGTTAAGTGGAACGGCTAAAGGAGCATTTTGATCATTGTGATCGCCAAGTGGAACGGCCCCCTAGGGGGCGTTCCACTTGGCGATCACAACGCTCACGCTCACGACCGCTCTTTTCCCCATTCCACTTGCATGCTAGCGCTATTATGTTAACTCAAGTGGAACGGATTATTGGGCGTTTTGGGCTGTCATGACAGAAATGACAATATTGAAAAAAGTAGAAGTCATACTAAACAATAAATTTAATTAAAGTGTACAACAGTTAGAAATATTATAATAAATTCTGTAATATTCACGTCCATGTTTGAAATAAATGTTGAATCACAGGAATGTGGACAGAATGAAAGAACAGTGAGTTATGATTTTGCCAACGTTTCGGAACTGCTTTGTTCCTTTCTCAAGGCTAGAAAAATATTTATTAGCAATATATAAAACATAACAAAGAATGCATACCTCATCACACAACTAATAAAACTTTATATTTAAACCAATTATAGAAATCAGGAATGAACAACGGTTCTGACGTATGACAGTCAATTGAACAAAACTAAGCAGTGTAATTAAAGTTGCGCACTCTATGGTACGATATATGTTGACACATCTTCACATATTTGGTCTCAGTCAAATTAATTTACTCCAACTACTTATACGATATGGGATAAAATATAAAGGTTAATACACATACGATGACAAACACGAAACAACATGTGGAGACAAACAATTCTAAATTCTCATCCGTTGGGTACTGTCATCTTCGATATCATGTAATCATAAACTGTACTTAAGTTATTTGTATCCTCTCTAAAATTCACTGTATTGTTCCTTCTAATATGTATCATCTCACTTACATCATGAACAACATTATTTCAGACGAATTGTAAGTGAGATGATACATATTAGAAGGAACAATACAGTGAATTTTAGAGAGGATACAAATAACTTAAGTACAGTTTATGATTACATGATATCGAAGATGACAGTACCCAACGGATGAGAATTTAGAATTGTTTGTCTCCACATGTTGTTTCGTGTTTGTCATCGTATGTGTATTAACCTTTATATTTTATCCCATATCGTATAGAGCTACGTTCGATTTGTACTTATGGAGTTGGAGTGGAGTGAGAGCGGCGTTTTAGTCACGTGACTTCAGAGCTTGCGGTGTTTGATTAACCGATGTCGAACGCTCCGGAGCTGGAGGAGCGTTTGAAACTAACCTCTAATCTTATGTTTTGATTTTTAGATTTCAATCGAACTCTTGTTTTCTGAGATTACTGTCTTCAAAAAATATTCAGAATTATCTATACATTCTTTTACTCCAAGAGAAATATACTGCATTCTCCCAAGTCGTTCCAATAATAAACTTTTGCCGAGATTTGTTTTTTGAAGATTCTTCTGATGAAGAAAATGAAATTAGCTAAAAAATTTACGACTTTGCAGAAGAAGTAGTACCAGGAATGCCTAATAGGCAGTTTAAACAACTTTTTAGAATGTCGCTTTCTACTTTTGAAGTTTTCATAAAAAAAATTCATTATATTGATAATGATATCCAAGCCTAGCACGGTAACCCTTAAGTTTCTCTAGAAAAAGAAGTTTATTAACGTCGACATAATATTAGTAAAGAAGAATATAGTTTCAATTAAAGAAAACAAAACGAAATCGAATTGAAAATAAATAAACAAACTGATCAGCTGTTATTTTGAAATTGTCTAATACGCAATACGCATGCTCACCCCGGGTCACGGGCTTCACGAGGTGGGGCTTTAGGAGTGAGCTCCATTCACTCTATACTTACCCCACGCTATCAAAAACGAACGCAGTGTTCGACGCACTTTTTACTCCAGAATCCAATCACGAACGCATACGGCGCGAAAAGAGTTAAAGGAGTGAACGGAGCGTCCAAAACGAACGTACCTTAAGTAGTTGGAGTAAATTAATTTGACTGAGACCAAATATGTGAAGATGTGTCAACATATATCGTACCATAGAGTGCGCAACTTTAATTACACTGCTTAGTTTTGTTCAATTGACTGTCATACGTCAGAACCGTTGTTCATTCCTGATTTCTATAATTGGTTTAAATATAAAGTTTTATTAGTTGTGTGATGAGGTATGCATTCTTTGTTATGTTTTATATATTGCTAATAAATATTTTTCTAGCCTTGAGAAAGGAACAAAGCAGTTCCGAAACGTTGGCAAAATCATAACTCACTGTTCTTTCATTCTGTCCACATTCCTGTGATTCAACATTTATTATTATAATAAATATATATCTAAACTGTATTCTGAACGTCCATTTTCACTTTCAAGCATCTATTGAGATAGGTCGTCACAGAACATCGAAATATGTGGGTCGATTTGAGCTTGGAGTGAGCGATGATTTTGCCGCGCTCACAAAGACCGCGGTCGTCAAGTGGAACGGCTAAAGGAGCATTTTGATCGTTAAGATCAATCATAAGTTTCAATCATCATCAGTCCACTCAACCCTGTTTAACTAGGATTTTTGTAAATAAAATCATATCATCAGAGACAATCTGATATTACCAGAGTCGATTTCGAATGGCTGTTTTGGTTGGTTAACGGTTGACCGCTCGGTTCATAAATGACAACGTCAAACGAACCGCGCTTTCGAGTACGGTTCAAATTTCGGCGAAACAGCTGATTCGAGACGTCACCAATTTGTCATTCGAATGCGGTTGGTCCAAAACGGACGGACCAATCTATGAACCAACCAAGAACCAACGTCAATCGAAATCGCCTCAGGTTATGTTACGACCATTGACCTATTATACTATGGACTCCTTGTCACGTGACTTTTTAGAAGAAATCCGAGGCAATCTCCATAAGAGAAAGAAAGACTCATACAGTTCCCATGAAACGAACAGAGAGGATCCAACTTAGGGCGCTGTCAAAAGCACGTGTTGGAAACAAAACAATGTTGTTATATAAACATCATGATATTGTCATAGTTTTGTGATTAATACTGAATGAAACTAGGGTATTTTTTTGCAAAAACTATTTCAGCAGATATCCTAGATTAAAAATATAAAGTTTGGGCGAATTCCGTTAAATATTTCTGAAGTTGAGTTTGATCTCGGAAATGTTTAAAAGTCAAAGGAGTCTTAATAAGGAATGTTGATTTTTTCACTGGTTTCCAATCCGTTAGAGTAAATATTGGTTTTAGGGTCAGAAAAGAGAATAATCATGCTAGGTTTTTTTATGAAATTTGTAAATGCAGGAATTTCCATGGTGTTGGAATTCGGAGTAAGTATTCAAAAGGGGTATAGATACCATTGTCGAACTCGATGAAAGAAAACACTTTTTGTGTTGTAGTTTATCACTGCAATTATTCATTTCTCAGTCGGCTTTCACACTCACCACTAAGGAGAACCTTTTCTCATCCAGCATGTATATGTAAATTGGATTGACCGACCCCCTCAACTTTGGTCACCATGTTTTATTGATTGGATTTGATCATTTGGATATTATTCGAAGGTTTTGAAATTCCAGAGCTGAGATCATTAATCATGGTCAATATTTGTGAAATTAGAAAATTAAATAAGTATCTGTGAAATTTTGAATCAACTACCTCCGTGGGAGTGAACTATTCCATAAAATTAATTTCATAGAATTTAGAAAAATAAATATGAGGTTAATCCTTCCTTTATTCGATGAGATATATCTACATAAATATAGACATTATAATAAATAACACATTTTAGAAAATAAATCAATTGATAAAAAGAAAACACTTTAATATACATATATTCATTCTTTTGATATATATAATAATACAACACAATAATCCAAAGAATACAGCATGTAGCATGTGTTAGAAAAAGTGTTAGCTGAGGTTTGGGGTACTATAAATATTATATAAAAGATAGGGAAAAAACCTCAGCAAAAAAAACCCTAGACCCCAGTAGAATGTTGTGTCTGTCCATTCCAACAATGGAGGACATCTCTTCTTATCATAAACATCTGTTGAAAAAAAAAAACAGTAAGACTTCTCGAAGATTCTCGAAATTCAATGTCAATGTGTAAAAACCTTTTTTCACAGTCTGCTTTCACACTCACCACTAAGAAGAACCTCCTCTCGTCCAGTATGTATATGAAAATTGGACTCTGGTCCTCTTCTCTAATGGTGCTCAATGTTATCCTTCAAGGGATGGTTCAGCTGTCCTATTCCTTGGAGATATTCATAATAGGCAATGAAATGTCATAAGAAAGTTGAGAGATATCTTCAACATACTTTTCAGATATGTGTCATATAGGTCAGCTTCTACAAAATCTCCTACATACACAGGAACTGATCTTTTTCTAAGGAAGGAATGAAAGAAGTTGGAGAAAAATTATATAAGGCAATGATTCTCTTATAAAATTTTTGTTATCTAGTATGAAGGCAAAATTTCTCATTCACCTTTTCCTGATATTGGTTTCCTCTACCTGGGGCTGCACATCCTGAATCTCGTGTGAATTAGGTTGTATGTCTAATGGTGAGAGACAGAGCGATTCTTTTTCTCCTTTATCCATGAAAAAGTTGGGGCTTTCCAAAAACGGAACTACTGCAAAAAAAAATTAACAAGCAACTAAATGATACAACATTGTTCATTATAATTAATTTGTCAATTACTACAGAATTTATCACAAAGAAGTTCCACGAATTCTATAAATATCAAGGGCGGATATAGCTTTTTTTCGTGGGGGGGGTAATAACCATTGAGAACGAATAACTAGAGAATTCCGTTTTTTGAGCTTGAAAGGTATTTGCTTACCACAAATTTAGGAAATTTCTATTGCTCATACATTTCGCGAAACAATTGAAGGAACAGAAAAATTTTCAAAATTTTTTTTTAAAACAGTTTGTATTTCAGTGACGAATGGTGGAATGAAAAACCAACTTCTGAAGCTTGAAGAAGTTTCTGAAATTATTTATCAAAAATTTTTCAGAGTACGGGTGGCCATGCAATCATTGGATAAAGCACGAAGAAAAAACTTTTGGAAATTTTTCGAATTTTTATTATTTGGTCTACGCTCACGGAAAATTTTTTCGAGCTAAACTAATGAAAATGTCGCATAACCTGTTCATTGAGCTCTAATTTGCTTTTTACAACTCTCAAGATATTCAGTTTTGAATGTAAAATTATCCTAGCGAGGCGAAAGGCGATTTTTTTTCTAAAGAAAATTTTCCACAAAAATCTGTTTTGTTCAATCACATAAACGTGTCATTTTGCCACGCTTTGTTTGGCAGCCTGATGTTCCCCAAAGTCTCGCCCAAATCGGTAGATCGATCGGTTTTTTTTCATCCGATTGATTGAACATTTGAAAAAATCGTTAGAACAAGGTTTTTTTCCCTAAACTTGACCTCATCTTTTCAAATCGGTTTTTTTTACCTAATGAGTCGAAAGGTTTTCAAAAAAACCGTTTTTTAAACGTGATGCCAGGTGTCAGAAAACGGAGAATATCTTTTTTTTATGATTCATAAAAAAAAATTTCAGTGAAAAATGAAGAAATAATGTAATGATTGATTGATTAAGAAAATAAGGTCAAGTTTAAGGAACAAAAACCATGTTTCCTTGATTTTTTCAAAATTTCAATCAATCGGTTCAAGAGAACTGCTGAACAGATCGATCTACCGATTTGAAGGGGACTTCAGGTAACGTCAGGCTGTAAAATTTTTTCATAACCTGAGCTTTTCCGCCAATATTGACGATGATACAGTCTTTTAAAAAAAATGGTATAATGTCATTTTTTGCTCCTTTTCCACCTTTATGTAACAGGTAAGAAATTTTTTTTTTAATTGAACAAAACAGACTTTTGCAGGAAGATTTCTGTACTCACTAGGCGATCAGAAGTTTCGGAGATATTGGCAGTTGAGTGGAAGAGGATCATTCAAATTAGGATATCTCGAAGACAAATGGTCATTTTTGAAAGTCATGAAAATGAAATTAGAGCTGAATAAATAGGTTATGTGTAATTTGCATCGGTCAAGCTCAAGAAAGTTATTCCATGCGCGTAGAAAAAAACATATTCGAAAAATTTTAACAATTTTTTTTCTTGCTTTATCCGATGATTCCATGACTACCAGTACTCCGAGAAATTGTGAACCAATAAATTCAGAAACCAAAGTTTTCAAGCTCCAAAATTTAGTTCTTTTATTTCCTATAAGACCATTATTCACTGAGATACAGCCTGTTTAAAATCACCAAACAATTTTTAATATTTTCCTGTTCCTTTAATTACTGTTGCTCGAAGTATATATTAACAAAATTTGAAAAATTACGAATTTGAAATTATTGTATGAAATTTTTTGTGCATCACGTTGCGTAGGTACCCTTTTTTCAGATTTTCGATACTCATGGGGGGGGGTAATTACCCCCTCTACCCCCCCCGTAAATCCGCCCTTGATAAATATGAACCTGTCTTACCATTTGCAGTTGTTGAAATTATTTCTTTCTTTCTTTCCTTTCTCTCAGATGTTGTAGGAAATATGAAGCAAAACAAAGAAGTAACAGCTTTTTTTTTGAGAATTACAGTCCCATTGGGGTTCACATAGTAATCTTCTTCTCGAAAAGGATTACTACAAATTTTCGATATTGAAAAAGGTTCGTAATCAGCCCTTCCTACAGCATCAATCCATTTTTTCCTCAAGCTCTGGAGTTTTGGGAACCTGTAATTTCAATAAATTCATGGAGGCTACTAATCGAAATATAAAAAGAGAATGCGTTTCTATACTTACGCAGGAAATTTCAAATTGGTTCCTTTTTTATATCTGGGAGTGCAGTTATATGCAACACAACTATCCGGCATTACTATTAATAGTTCTTAAAAGAACTTCAAAAGAATTATCTTCAACCTTCAGAATAAAAATTCTAATGAACACAAATCCAACCGTTCAAATACTCAAATAGATCGTTAACTTCGAAAGTTTAAAATAACTTGGTTATGTTTATGTGTTTGACAGTGCCCTAAATTACTCCATCTCATTCAGAAGTCCACTTTCTCTCTCTAAAAAGACGTCCATGTATAATAGGTCAATGGTTACGACTGACCGGGTCCGTGATCCATCACGTGACCTCAATGGATCGAGTTAGTAACCCTGGGTAGGTTTCCGAAAATGCCTTATTTTGTTCTCTGTTCTCTGGGTTAAATATTCTGTGGCCATTCAATATTCTCAATTCTGTGTTCTACTGCCATTATTAATTATCTATGTCTATGATTTTCATTCGAAAAGTGACGAGTGCGTACACATATTTTATATTTTTTGTTTCTATGGAGTACACTATATTTTGATGTTATGTGGGGTACACCATGTATTTAGACATCTTTTAATATAAAACTGCTTACAAACTTCCCTGAATGAATGTAATGCTCAATGCTTTTAAATTAACAGAACCATGTTGATTAAACGAGTAGCTGTTGCAGTTTCTGGGGGAGTTGATAGCGCTGTTGCGGCTTTTCTATTGAAATTACGAGGTACGGATTAGAATAAAATTGATTGGAATCAATTGGGGATGCTTTGCTTCATGTTAAAAATTTTCCAGGTTTCAATGTTGAAGCCGTGTTTATGGAAAATTGGGATGTAGTGGACGAAAAGGGTTTGTGTTCATCGGACCAGGATTATAGAGATGCTCTTAGTTTATGTGAAATTTTGAAGATTAAACTTCATAAAGTGAATTTTGTCAAAGAATATTGGAACGAAGTTTTCTGGTACCAGAACAATACTTTTGTTTTTATAAATAAATCCGCTTTGAATTATTGTTTCCAGTGAACTTGTTAAGGATTATCAGAACGGAATGACACCAAATCCTGATATATTATGTAATCGTCGAATCAAATTCAACTATCTTCATAATTATGCCTTGACTAATCTGAATGCAGAAGCTTTAGCAACAGGGCATTATGCTCGTACCACTTTTGGACCATTTTTAGAAAATTATTCCCCTGACAAGTGTAAGTTAGTAAATCAGCCTTTTCTTATAAATAATAAATATCTATTTCATCAAGCTGTGAAATTATTAAAAGCAAGGGATTCAAAGAAGGACCAGGTATTTTTTTTAAGTCAAGTTGAACAAATGGCATTGAGAAAAACTATGTTTCCTCTAGGATGTTATTTAAAGTCTGAGGTGAAAACAATAGCAAGGGAAAATGGCCTGGAAAAATTTGCTAAAAAGAAGGAAAGTATGGGAATTTGTTTCATAGGATCCAGAGATTTTCAGCATTTCATTGGGGAGGTGAGGAAATCTTTTTCTTTATTATGTGAGGTATGGTTCATATATTTCTGTTAAAGTCCAAAAAATAAAATTTTGTGAATTTTTACTGAAATTAATCAAATTTGAATTTGCTGAAATGTGTTTTATTAGATTAACCCTCTGATTTATGAACTTCTAATAAAATTCAATGGTTCATTAAATTCAATCATTAAATTTTCAAACCTTCACTGAACAAAGTATCTATGGCTATTGGGAATAGAATTCTTCGTTTAACGAAGGATTAAATTTATAATGAATCATTAAATTATAATGGACTTTCTTGGAACTGAGGGGCTTTATCAGTTATTGGCCTAAATATCCAGGTATTGAAATAATACGAACACATATAAATAACAATGTTGAATTGATCATTTATCAACTAAATTTTCATGAACATGTTTTTATTCCAGTATATAGAAGACAAACCAGGAAACTTTATAGATATTGATACAGGGAAAAATGTTGGCCAACATAAAGGATTTCATCAATGGACTTTAGGACAGAGGACTAGAATATCTGGGCTATCTAGAGCTTATTTCACTGCAAGGAAAGATGAACATAGCAATAATCTCATTTTGGTAATATAATAATATTATGCATACTTTCGGGACTAACAACTTGAATATTAGATGACCTGTTGTTGCGATCCTTTAAATATTAAAAAATTTCCATCAAATCATGCTTCAACCATAATCTGCTACATTTCATTTTAGGCCAGTGGAACAGATCACCCAATTTTGTATAGTAAGTTATTTTTCACATCTAAACCACATTGGATCACAGATAAGCCAAAAGAACTTCAAGATGAAGACATACTCAAATGTGACTTCAAATTTCAACATGCCCATAACTGGGACCCTTGTACGATTTTTGAATGTTCACACGGTTTGATAGTTCACATGGAATCAGCTAAAAGAGCTGTTACCCCTGGACAGTATGCTGTTTTCAGTCAAGGTGAAGAGTGTCTCGGAAGTGCAAGAATAATGAACACTCCCATCTCAGAGTTTAGTGTGAACTATCTTGAAAGGACTTACGAAAATAATGAAAGGTTAAAGATAGATTTAAAAAATAAAGAGATGATGAATTGAAATCTAAAAGTCTGTTATTGAATATTTCCTGAAGCTTTGTGTGTTCTGTGAAAGTCCTTACGCGATGCTGAACGCACATTTTCTTTCTATATGAAAATGTGATTTTAGTTTCATAGTTGACACCACCCAACTATATTTTTAGCGAAAACATCACCTGAATATGCCAGATGCAAACTGGTGAAACATTAAGGAATCAATCCACGACTACGGAAAAAAAAAACATTGAGAGACGGCTGGGAAAGTCTCAACCAATGAACTAATTCATGAAGAAAGAACTGCTTACCAATAATTACTGGGAAATTTATTTTACATTGGAGGATGTTTTTACTCACAAATTAGATTGGATAAAAAATTTTAAATAATATACATATTCAATAAAATTAACTTCTTGATCTCCTGTATTTGTCATATTTATAATCTTTAGATTTTGAATACCTTCTACTCTTTTCCTCCCTATATGGACTTCTTGACTTTCTTTCTAAGCTCCTAGATTTACTTCTCCTACGTCTTTTTGGGTGTTGTGATCGTCTTTCTATTCTTTCATCACTTATTGATCTATTTTTATGTCTAAATTTCTTGTCTGAACTTGGTGAACCACTTCTCTGCATCTTGTATTCTTTTTCAGATCCATTTTCTGATTCAGAAGATGAAGTGGCCTTTCTATGATGTCTCTTTTTCCTTGTTTTATTTCTAGTCTCAGATTCGGTATTATCACTTTTGGTATGTTCTTTATATTCCTTTTTTTCTTTTTCAATGTTTTCGGTTTTAACCTAGAAAAAGTGATTATTAAGAATCATGTCATACTGGTTATAGCAACCTGGAAAAACTCAAAAAATTTCTAGTTGGGACTGGTAATGCACAGTACAATCTATTTCATACATGAAATTGACAATAGAGCTAGGTCAGTCCTAAACAAGGGATCATTGTGGATAGGTTCAGCTTAGTGGAAACTTCAACCACAAAGATCTTTTGTTTCAGGTTGGACCTATTCAACGAGAGAGCATACGTTTTTTATTAGATACATGATGCCCAAAAAGAAAGGGGAAACTTTGAGTAACTTCTTAAATTGTATGAATTTTGAGTTGTTGCAGTATTCTACAAGGGTTGAGATATATTTGTTTCATATGTGAAGCAATACAGGCAAGTATGAACAACCAACTTCATAAAAAAAAAATGGGTAGGATATAAAAACAGAAACACTCACAGTCACCAATTCACATGACATAACTTCCTTTTTTACATCTGAACGTATTGGCAATCTCGCTGGCAATTTTATATCTGCTTGTATTTGGTCAGCTAAAGTTTCTCTCCTATATTCTGGGTTGTCTACCAATGGATTTTTCACAACCGGTACAAAAGCTTTGGGTGCACATCCCTCGTTGTACAATTTTTTTGTCTCTTCACCTGTTTTTTTTCCTTCTTTTGGAATCTTGTATTCACTGACATGGTCAACTCTTAAAATTCTATTCAGTACCTTTATTCCATTCAAATTATCTACTGATAATACTGTTGATCTCTGATCCTCATAGCAAAGAAAACAAAATCCTTTAGATTTTCCAGTATCTTTGTCTCTGATAAGATTAATGTTTACTATTTCTCCATACCTGAAAACATAAAGTTTTATATATTCATTTCTGGGATAAGAACTCATGGCAATTATTTCCAAGGGCACATTATGCTGTACAATTTAATAAACTTAATTGGGAGAGCAATGACTTTCCGGGACTGGTTTTCATAGAAACAAACAAAGGGAGTATTACATACATAACTAGTTCTAGCTCAAAAGCCGGCTCTGTCCTTGCATACACTGGTACATGAGCCAGACAGATTCTTTACTCCCATACTGATCATTTGAATTATTTTCCGTACTTACTGAGAAAAAATGCAGATTATGTCGCCCTCAGTTAATTCATACGGAAGACCACCGATAAATATCCACGCACTGTCTCGATATTGATCATGCCAGGAAGATTTGCCACTATTTCTCAGTTCCTGCTCGCTTAGTTTTGTAACATTTTTCATATTCCTGGAAAATTATAATTTAAAATAGATCCTATTGAATTTCATCAATTTATACTCACGTAAGAGGATTCATTGTGGAAAATTAAATTAAGCCTTTAGAAATATGTAATTTTAAAGAAAGTTTGACTTAGGTCAGATCTTTGATATGATAGCATAATTAACATAGAACATTTAAAAAATTAATAAACAAATGGAAATCCAACTCCATAGAAATACAATAAAATACTCTTCTTCTTTTTTGTTTCTAAAATATATATTAGTGTTCTGTGGTTACAACGACCTTACTCTTGAATAAATGTTGATTCGGGTTCTGTGGTTACTCTGTAATCTGTGATTTTATTCTCCCAACACCCCAACAGAATATTTTGAAACTGCAATTTAAAAAAAGAAGCTATTGATAACTATACAAAAATTTGACGTGGACTCAATTACAGTGTCGTTATCTTCCCCAAATAAGTTTATTCGCACGGTTCCATTGTTGCCTGTTGTTAAAGCTGTTCCGAAATTACTCGGATTCCAACCTATAAACTAATCTTAGGACGAACTTGATCCTTCATTCCTCGGAGCTGGAGATTAGAAAGTTGTATTCTGTGCTGTGAACTATTTAAAGTAAGGCTACCCTCAAGCACAAACTTTTGACATAACTTGAATCTTAAAGTGCACAGGCTATATTAGTATATTATGATTTCTGTAATAAAAAATTATTTTCAATATATTATGGCTATGGAGAAATTTGTATGGTACTCTCAACTTTTCATAACGAATTTCAGGAAAAGTAACCAAGGAATATGGATAAAGGAAAAGTTTATAAAATAATTCCAGTGGAATTTGTAAATCTTGAAGACGGTGCTTATATTCTCAAATCGCCAGGTAAATAACATCATAAATATAACTGTTATTGGAATATACAAATATATTTAATTTCTTCAGATGGGGAACAGTACAAGGTAACAGGTGGAAACATTCCAACCAAGAAAGGTAACCTTATTCGTCTCGATAAGAAAACATTCCTGAGATTGATGAATGATATAGTGTTAGATGATGAACTGGAAGAAATAGTTATAGTTAATGATGAAACAGATGTAAAATCACATAGTTACCCGAATTTATCGCCTCTTAAGGAAAGGAGTACTGCTGTTTGGCCATTAGAGTCTACGAGAATTCTTGTTGACATGTACAGAGACCTGAGACCACTTGTTTTCAAAGCAGAAATTAGGAGCATGAAACAGATGTGGGAAATTATTGCTGAAAATTTGAAACAACACGGTTTTGATTATGATTTTCAGCAGGTTGAAAGCAAATGGAAAAGTTTGGTGAGATCATACAGAGTTGGACTAATACTTGGACCTAGAAGAAAATCACACTACCTAGCTGCACCTTTCGAGAAGTAATTTTTTTTTCAAGGAAAATCAATTTTATTGTAATTATTTAATTTTTAGAGATATAGGGGAGATACTGAAAATGATGAAGAAGATTCCATTCGACAAAGAATTAGATGCTACAGATGCTTCTATCAGGTGCGTAATTTTTCATTGTTTCAATAAAATATGTGAATTTCAATTTTTAGTCAACCTAGTCCAAAAAGATGCAAACTGGAGCCCACAGAGGTGAAACCTGACAAAGATCAATCTGAAATGTGCAACGAAGAAATTATATCTAAACATATTTTCAAATTGAACACTGAAGAAATAAATACTAATCTTTCCCTAATTGTGAAAGCAATTGAAGCTCGGACATCAAAGAGAGAAAAGGCAGAACAGAAGAGTCAAGAGCAAAGAGAAAGACTCATAAAAGCAATAGAGAAAGGAAATGAATTGTTGAGCCAATTACTTCAAAAGGCCTAGACCCATTTCTACTTTGATTGTTACTTCATTATATTCTTATGTATTCATTGTGAAAAATCTATTTGGTTTGACAAAATAATATATTTAACAGTTACATGACTATAATAAAATTGAAAGGATGAATTTTATAATTATTGTTTTGTTCCTTATAATTATCACATTTATTTCAAATTTTCCAATTAGATTCACTAGGCCATATGGTATTTACCAAAATCTGCAAATACAACTATTGAAGATACAGTTAGCTAAAACTAGGAATAGAACTGTTTTGAATGAAAAAAAGGCTACTGAATACTCTAATCCGAGAAACTAACATTTGTGGAAACTGCTATTTGTATGAATGAGTGAATCTTATATATTCTACCTACAGAAATTAAATGGCTAGGCCATAAACAGATACAATACAAAACATGGTTTTATTTTCCCAACGAACTGTGCAACTACCATCTGTATTATTATCCCAATAACAGGAGCTAGCTGTATGTAATCCTGCCCCGTTCTTCTGCATTATTGTACAAGTGACAATATACTTATAGGGTTTCATAAGTTTTGTGAGTTCCGATGTGCAAGCCTCAACGACAGCAGTTGTCCAGTTATTTACTTTGGTTTGTTGATAACCATTTCCTCCAATTACATTTTCTATAGCATCTTTTATTATTTTACTGACATCATCAACAACGAATTGTCCCTCTTCTTGAAGATCTTGATCAACGACTTCTTTCGGTTTCTGTTCCATATTAATTTATTGTGAAAAGCTCTGGCACACTTGGTCCGTTTACAAAAAAAATAATGACAGTTAAATAACACTTCAATGTTGCTATAGTGGATAAAAATATGGTTCGAAAATGAATAAATCTTTAATTTATATGATCATTCAATCGACGCAGAATATTTGTATAAGTATAAATGTCATAGTCTACTTCACATTCGTGTTCTGTGTTCACAGGGAATCAAAATATGTCCACTTAAACCACAGAACCAACCAAAGGTGTACTCTGTGACTAAAACATTTTGCATTTTGTCTGTGGTGAAAAGTGATTTGTGGGGGCGTTCCACTTGGCGATCACAACGCTCACGCTCACGACCGCTCTTTTCCCCATTCCACTTGCTTGCTAGCGCTATTATGTTAACTCAAGTGGAACGGATTATTGGGCGTTTTGGGCTGTCATGACAGAAATGACAATATTGAAAAAAGTAGAAGTCATACTAAACAATAAATTTAATTAAAGTGTACAACAGTTAGAAATATTATAATAAATATATATCTAAACTGTATTCTGAACGTCCATTTTCACTTTCACGCATCTATTGAGATAGGTCTTCACAGAACGGCCCCTGTGGGGGCCGTTCCACTTGGCGATCACAACGATCAAAATGCTCCTTTAGCCGTTCCACTTAACGACCGCGGTCTTTGTGAGCGCGGCAAAATCATCGCTCACTCCAAGCTCAAATCGACCCACATATTTCGATGTTCTGTGACGACCTATCTCAATAGATGCCTGAAAGTGAATATGGACGTTCAGAATACAGTTTAGATATATATTTATTATAATATTTCTAACTGTTGTACACTTTAATTAAATTTATTGTTTAGTATGACTTCTACTTTTTTCAATATTGTCATTTCTGTCATGACAGCCCAAAACGCCCAATAATCCGTTCCACTTGAGTTAACATAATAACGCTAGCAAGCAAGTGGAATGGGGAAAAGAGCGGTCGAGAGCGTGAGCGTTGTGATCGCCAAGTGGAACGCGCATCGGCATCCGCATCCGCGGGCGGATGCGGATGCAGATGCGAATTTTCGAAAACTCACATCCGCGGATGCGGATGCGGATGTTTGAGATCTTATATAAAAATAGTATATGAGTAAAGAATTAAAACAACGATAAAGCAGTTATTTACATTTTTATTGAAGTAAATTAGTATTGAGTATATCAAGTGTATATCATGTTTTTATAAATTCACTAACTTATTTTAATATTAGTAAGAGAAGTTAAAAATTGGAGCATAATATTTATAAAAAGTAATTTTGCTGCCTTCTCTGCTTCAAGGCGGTTACGCAGAGGTTCGTAAATTAAACCCGCCCTACTGAATAATTCTTCGCTAGGAACACTACCTGGTGGAGTGGACAAAATTCTAAGTTACCCTGCTTTGGAACAAGGTTACAGATTTTCAACAACGGTCACGGTCACAGTGACGGCTACGTCATAACACCTTCCCCTCCATTACCTTTCTCGCAAAAATACGAACGGTATCAGAAAATCGTAACCGTTTATGACCGTTTGTAACCCGGTAACTCGCAAAAATTGGACTCTAACCGACCGAACACGAACACATCTCATTACAAAAATCGTTTGTATTTCTATTTTCTATGACAAAAATAAGGATTTAGATTTTCTAATTAATCTAACTTGAATGTGTTATTCCCAAATTACTCGCATAGATAAAATAATAATCATAATACTGATAAAAATTAATCTATAATCATTTGCAGTAGCTATAAAAAATAAATTTTATAATAATTTTCAATACTTCAGTTATATTCGTATAAAAAACAAAAATTCTCAGATTTTCTAATTTTCTAGTCAAACCGTAAACGGGATAAACAACCTTTTTGCATAAGGACATATAATTGTTCCTTTTGACCATTTCTCGAACTTGATCTAATTCTAATTCCGGTTGCTGCTATTTCTGTATTTTGCTGAAATTAAACGCCAACGTCAATGTCTGCAGTTTTAGTTTGAGTGTGTATTTGTTAGTGTTAGGTTGTGTGGTTTGTCTTGCATATTGTACATAAATAAGTTATAATATAACGATGACAGAGCGATATCGTCGATCTAGTGGACCAGGAGATACCTGCATAAGTCCAGCGAAAATGGAAAATGAATTTACTCCCAAAAAAACGATGATAATCATGGTAATTGTGGTTGCTTGCTTCGCAGTGTTATGGCCCAAAATATTCTATCCAATGCTTGTTGGTTCTGCACATCAACGAATCAAACCAAGTGCTATTGATAAAACTACAGGTATGTGTTACAGATTGTTGATATGCATTCTGTAGTTGATTTTCTCAGGTTTTGTTTAAACACATAAATATTCTTCACTTCACCTAAAATAGTTCATAATTTGACACTGTCCCATCTATCTATTCAATTTCATATCAACCCTGGGCACTGGAGGTATACCGGCAGGTGTTCTTGAATTGGGAGTATTAACTAATATAAGTCATTATTAGAATGAAGGTCTGCAAACTCTTTATACATGTTTAGACCTTTTGCGAATAAAAATATTGAACGAATCTCACCAAGAAGGCTTTTGCATATTTGGTCAGATATATTTCATGAGATTATCCAGGATCTAGTCCTGGATAATCTCCTAGTTTGTTCGAAACTAAATCGATGATTTCTTGAGACTTCAATGATGAATACATGGCTGTCTTTGTCCATGTTAAATGGTTCTACTCCAACAATATATGAAAGCATTTTAACGTTGGATGTGTTTGATTTGAATAAAATACAATAGAGGAGCATATGCATTTGGCCAGGGTTAGTCATTCTTTTAGTTTTCCTCATACACTACTAAACTTTACATATCATTAAGAAAATGGGGTTCCGATGCTGCAATATCAACTTTGCCCAATTTCTAGTAGTTGGACAAGCATCTGTTGACTGATCAATTCTCGAAACATGGTATTCAAGCCTATGTGATAATGAATGAGCGGTGAAGTTAAAATGAGTTTTTTTTTTATCCATATCAGATATATTCATTTGAACTCAGTCATACATTTGGTTTAGGAGTGATTCTTTTATAAAACTAAAAATGTATTTGATCTATCTAAAATACAAAAATAGGTTGAAGGATCAAGTTACTTAGACAAAAAATTTGATATCAACTGCTTCAAGGAAAATCTGTATAAATTATATGTCTCAAATATTGCACCTGAATACAGATAAACGTATAAAATGGAAATTGCCTGAAATTGCACCCACCCCTTTTAGAGTACAGGTCTCTTGACCAAAGCATTGTTTCCTTTGGCTTGCAATGCCAAAGCATTCTGTGACTAGGTGAATAGGAGTTGCCTTCTGAGGCGACAATGCCCTGTAAGAAAGCCAGTGAGGAGGTGTGGTTGGTTCTTACTGAGATCCAAATATTTTTCTGAAGGAACTTTTTGGAGTGGCCTGGTGAAACCCAGCGCCAGCTCCCCTGTTGGTTTTAGAACCATCTGTATACCATTTAACAGTATTTTCTTTGAAATTTTGGTCTGTGTATTCTCGCTCCCATTCCTCTTTTTTGCATAGCATCGTACTGAAGTTTTCCTCAGTACTCACTTTTTTGACCATTACATCACTAGGAAGGTTCGCAGATGAGATGTAGTTACTCAAAGAGCTCCAGACTCTCTGACACCAAATTCTCTCATTACCTGCGCCATCTCCAGATATTTTGAGGATGGCTTCATGGGCCATCCTGTCAGTCATCAGATGAAGGGGCAGTGGCGTAGTGAGCTTAATTCGCGCCCGGGGCAAAAAACCTTTTTAGCGCCCCCCCCCTTTTAAATTCATAATGGCATATAATATTATATGTGAAATATACTCGCAATAAGCCAAATCAATTAAGTAAGATGAACAAAGTCATAGGCTCAAGCAAGACCTTGAAATTTGGACACAAAATGAAGTGAAGAAAACAGATTTAGTAATTTATACAGGGTGTACCAAGTTCGGCGGCCTATTAGGCGTATCTGGAGAAATGGAACAATTTGAAATCTGAAAATTGGGATTATGTTATTGTTTGACATTATCAACCGATCTAAAATATTCTTGGAGGCTGACCACTTTCAGTTATATATTCTGTTTTCGAATTTGATAGAGTATGCAAATCTGAAAACATTCGTACTCAAATCGTTGCATTCGTCAAAATACTTTCTAAAGTATCGGTATTATGTTTGTTATTCCTAACCTAGATATCGTAAGCACAAACTGTTTTCACATTTTTGAAGGCGAAGACTGTAAGAATATTGTGCATTTTCAGAATTTTGAATAACCCGTCACAGTTGTTCCAAATGTTGGTTCTAAAATTGGGATCAAGATTTGCTCGTAACTTTCGTTTTTCAAATTTGAACCCTTTTTTTGATCATTGGATTTTGCGAATAAAAATGATGATGACGTTCAAACACATTGATGCTCTTAAAATTAACAATTCTTGAGTTATTTAGGATTTTCTGATTTATGTCCTACGTAGCGTCAAATTCATGAAATCTGTTCCATATCAACAATGATAAATGAATTCAGAAAAGAGGTAGTCACTAGTGAGTTATTTGAATAATTTATCTTCTATGAGCAAGGTCATTGTTGATATGAAACAGATTCTATGAATTTGAGGGTACCTACGACATGAAATCAGGAAATCCTGAATAACTCAAGAACTAGCAACTGAGAGAATAAGTGAAACTCTCATCAGGTTTGGAAATATATTCTCCATGCCAGCTTATAAAAGTCAGAAATTCCAAAGGAGATCAACATTGAATTTCTTTTCTAGTGCGGGGTTACATTTTGCCATCACTTAATTCGTTGAAGAATTCTATTCCGTTGAAACAGTACTATGAAATTCACCCAAATTTTTACAATTTTCTTCAAGGTCGTTGTCAACATTATCTTTGTTATAAATTTTCTATATCTAGTAAAATTCAAATTGTATTTAAGTGTCACTTAATCGTAAACATATTTCTTATGGGAGACGATCAAGAATGCTCTTCATAACGTGAGAAATTTCTCTTTCGGCGGAAAAACCAACATCTCTAACTAATTCTCTGGGTATTTTGCGGCATCTTATCACACAATATCCCTCACCGCTTATATTCTGGCGCCCCATTGTGTTTCAGATTCACGTTCGACGGTTTTTTTTCACGGCATTTTTTTAATTTTTCCATCGTGGAGAAGACAAATATATGTTTTCAATTAGTCCAGAGTATGTCACAACGATTGAGTCTTGTTTAGCTGCAGTAACTCCTACTTATTCCAGCAATTTTTTTGTTTTGCTAACCATTTGGCGCCCCTGTATGACTAGCGCCCGGGGCATGATGCCCCCCCTTGCCCCCCCCCTCACTACGCCACTGTGAAGGGGTGTGAGATCTGTTATGATCTCAGTGATTCAGCCTTATAAAAACTCAGTAATTCAAATTTCGAATACAAACTATATTTTCATGATATCTGAAACTGCGGGAAAAAATGGCTATAGTTTCTAAGCCATTTCAAGCTATTGTTTAAATAAGAAAAAATACAACTTCATGTTATAGCTCATCGAAGAAACCTCTTGCAAAAAAGCAAAGTACGCTACTACATTGCAATAAAAAAAGTGACTGTATATTGTTTTAATTTCAACATCCTAGCACAAACAGAAACGGAGATAATGGCCAAAGTTGATATCGCCCAATTTTCATTCAGCCTATAACTCGAAAATCCGAAAAAAATTTGCACTTTCGGAATTGCAATTTTTTCTCGGGTCCTATATGAGATAGAAAAAAAATCTTTTAATAGATTTTTCAACATAGTAGTCAGGGACATAATTGAAAATTTTTTTCAAAGCCTTGTTTTAAAGATTGACCACAAAAGTGGATTTGTTCAGATGAAGCACTCTGTGCATTTGACTTCAAAATTTAATTTTCTGAATACATTGATGTATCACAACCTCACTTTGAATAGATTTTGAAAATTATGACAATCGATATTAAAATAAAAATGATGGATTTTTTTAGGATTTATTCAAAGTGAAGTTCATTGTTAAAGTGAATCCAGGGAAAAAATAAAAAAATTGACGTTAAAATACGAAGGGTGTTTCATCTGAATAATTCCACGTTCATGCTCAATTTCAAAAACACTGATGTTCTGAAAAAAATTACTCCTACGTGAAAATATCTATTAAAGGAAGTCCCTGAATCGGTTTTTTTTGACCGATTGAATGAAATTTTGAAAATTTTTAAAATCGGAGTTTTTACAGAATAAGCCTAGAAGTTTTCAAGAAACATAACTTTGTTTTAATGGTGGCTCTGTAGAAAACGGAAGAATTATATCGTTCAGAATTTCGCTCAACGAGCTCATTAGGGCTATCAACTTTGAATTTATTCAGTGAATTTTTCTCTGAGGAAAATTAAGGTTTAAATGTGTCCATTTTCTCAGTGGAGGTGGAGCACGAATGGTCTCTTCTTTTTTTTTAATTAATTTTTTTTTCAAAACACCGAAATTCTTGACTACAGTACATCAATCAAAAAAAGCAAAATGGCATTTTATCGCTATTCATTCACGTCTACGTTGAAGGCGAAAAACTTTTTTTTGAATAAGCATGGCGGATTTTTTTTGGAAATTTTCTGCAGAAAAAAACCATCCGTCGTCTTGCTAGGCGACCAGTAGTTCCAGAGATATCGGCAGTTGATCTTTTTGCGTTCAAAATTGGATATCTCGAAGACAAATGGTCAATTTGAAGTGAAAAGCAAATTAGAGTTTACTTAACAGGCTATGCGACCTTTACATAGCTCTAAAAAAATTTCCATGAGCGCAGAGAAAAAATAATAATATGAAAATTTCTCTCTTCATGATTTATCTGAGGATTGCATGGTTGCAGGTAATCCGGAAAAATTTTAAACAATAAATCAAGAAACTAGAGTCTTCAAGCTTCAAAAGTAGGTTTTCTTAATACTACCATTTTCTACTGAAATACAGTCTTTTGAAAATCACCAAATAATTGTGAAAATTTTTCTATTCCTTTAATTGTTGCTCGAAGTATACAGGGTGTCCCAATTGAGTGCCCATAAGAAGTTTAAGGAGAAATAATTATTCGATCAATTTCAAGTTTTGTGTGGATATATAAGATCCGTTTGCACCATCGTTCCTTAAAGTTAAGGATCCCTCAAATATTGACATTTGCACGACTGTCACTCAAATGGAATTCTTACGTAAGGGACCTTAGAATATAGAACAATATTTTATTATCTATGTAGGGACCCTTAAATAGTTCTATCTAGTGATATTTCAGTTTTCTATGTTGTTTAACTTCACCCTAGTTCAATAAAGCCTTTTCATTGGCTGGCCGGATACAGATGATAGTTGTCATTTCCTTAACCTAGCTTCACTGTCATTAGGTACTTTTTGTTTCAACATTTAATGTATTATTTTAGCTCTCCTTTTCATAAGAATATATATATATATACTGTCATTTTGACGATTTCATGCTAGTTGAAATTTCAAATTTTTTGCTACAATTTCATAAAAAACAACAAATGTTCAGTCAGTTTGACAAATTATTTTAGAACTAAAATATTGCTTAGTGTCCTCCAAGATTTAATAATGGAAATATTATTGTCCTATTCCCACAATAATATTTCCATTATTAAATTATTTTAGGTTATAATCCCGTCCTTAAATTTGAGGTTAAGTTTAAGGATCGAAACTTCACTTAAATATTTAAGGAACGATGGTGCAAACCGATCTAAGCCAATTAGATATTAGATATTCAATAGGCGATTTCGATTGACTTTGGTTCTTGGTTGGTTCATAGATTGGTCCGTCAGTTTTGGACCAACCGCATTCGAATGACATATTGGTGACGTCTCGAATCAGCTGTTTCGCCGAAATTTGAACCGTATTCGAAAGCGCGGTTCATTTGACGTTGTCATTTATGAACCGAGCGGTCAACCGTTAACCAACCAAAACAGCCATTCGAAATCGACTAATGACAACCTGTATGATAACCTAATAATCAATTGAATCCTCTGGTTTCAAAACGCGATAAATCAATTTTTGGTGAAAAATGAGTTAGATACAGAAATGGATTAGTTTTCTCCTCGTGCACAATCCAGTATATTTATTTTCCTATCAAGTGCAGAAAGTTTAACTTTTCCTTACGAGATTGCAATCGAGTACGGGAAAGATACTTTCTACACAAGATAGGAACATTATTTTTTTTACGACCCCACATTGATAATATATATTTTATTTCAACATACAAAACATTCCATGAAAATCCGTAATACACATGAATTCTACATGTCGTTACCATGGTACTCTCATCGTTGACGTTCGATGCATAGAGACATATCATAAATCAGTTTCTCTATTTCAGTATCGTAATAATGAGTTCATTACAGTACTAAAAGTTGTGCTGTAATGAAACTCATTACAGCATTGTTTTCAGTTATATTTTTCGTTTACTGGTTGTCAGTATTGACCTCCGATGGAATCAAGTTTCGAATCAAATCAATTCAAATTCCGTGATCTGTCAAATTTCGTATGTCACACCAACTGCCAAGATACAAAACAAAAGTCACTAATCTGAATTTTCATTTGAATTTCGAGAGTATTTCACAAAAATTGACTGAAATAGAGAAAATACCGTCTAATACTCGTTGCAGAAGGCAATTCCAACACTCATGCTATCGAAAACTTGCTCCTTCGTCGCTCGTTTTCGAACTTCGCATTCGTGTTGGAATAGGAGCACATTCTGCAACTTGTTTTAGAATATACTATTATTCTTCGATGAAAGTGTGCGGAAAAAACCCCTGCTAATACTTTCCCGCACTAGTGCGGAAAAGTGACACTTTCTAAACTAAAATGAGTACGAGAAAGTGGGTGAACACTCACGGTCGTATAATAGTATATTCTAAAACAAGTTGCAGAATGAGCTCTTATTTCAACACGAATGCGAAATTCGAAAACGAGCGACGAAGGAGCGAGTTTTCGAAAGCATGAGTGTTGGAATTGCCTTCTGCAACGAGTATTACACGATATTTTCTCTATTTCAGTAAAGTTTGGTGGAAAACTTTCGAAATTCAAATAAAATTCCGATTAGTGACTTTTGTATTGTATCTTGGCAGTTGATGTTACTAACGAAATTTGACAGATTACGGAATTTGCATTGATTTGATTCGAAAATTGAGTGGATCGGAGGTCAGTACTGACAACCACGAAACGAAACATATAACTGAAAACAATGCTGTAATGAGTTTCATTACAGCACTACTTTCAGTACTGTAATGAACTCATTACGATACTGAAACAGAGAAAAAATTATTATGATTCAGAACCCAATAAATCCGACAGAATTGGCTTTGAAATATGAGGTTGGTTTCAAAACCCGACAAATCTAACATTGGGGTGAAGATTGGCGTACACTGGATAAACTACGGTATTTCTCTGAGGTCCTGGAAAAGTACTCTAATGCCTCAGAAAATGTCAGTACTTCCGAACTGGCAAACCTATGCTAGCCAGCCGAAGAACTATTTTTCAATAGTCTTAATTGTTTATATGTATATTTTGTTAATATTGAAAATGGAGCAATAAAAAGGCGACACTGAATATAATTGTAAGCATCATCATGATGAGAAATTTCAAACTTCTGCTCATGCATTTAAGTTTCATGACAAATCCAAAGTTCAAAATCAAAATCCGACGATTCCATTTTATTTATTCGATTCATCGGGATATTAACTGATTTTTTTCAAAAACAGGGTTGTTTTTCAACTGAGGGAACTAATGTTCAAACAAATGCGGCGTTTTTCAGGAAAAAAACGATTCAAACATACCGGAACAGTTTTTTGAGATTTTCCAACATTTGTCCTAAACGGATTTGTCGGGTTTTGAATCTAGAGTATTCCTTTGGCGGATCCATTACTTTAATTTATGTGTCAGGTTGTTGTTACGTCCTCTCTGAAACGGATGTTGACACTATCAAGATAATGTCGGAACTGTGCGGAAGAATTATAAGGGAGCAGATGGGGGACGCACCTTTAACTGGCAGGCAGATAATAAACATTTGCCAAGACGAAGTGCTCAAGACCTGCGGTATAGACGTGTCCCTCGTACTGCAGGAGCAGGTTCGTCTTGGACACACTACCAAGCACATCTTGGACGAGATCCGCTCCTTGAACGGCTCCTTGTGCCTCAAGTACAACTTTGGGGTCCAGCCATGGCGGCTGGGAGTGCCGCACTTGATAACCCTCAAGAACGTGTCCGATAGTAAGAGAGGATCTGCTGTTTGGAGATTAACATTTGATTTGCTACTAACGTCCGGTTCTGTTTGATTCCATTTCCTCCTATCTCCGTTTGCTGTGCAGCATCGTATTAATTCGAATTTGCTTATGTTCCTTTTCCTGTTTGCTCTTAACTAGTAAGCTCCTCAACAACAAAAAACGTCCATGACATCTCAGGCATCTTTCTAGAGTACAGTTCGACTGTTTCTGGTGCTATTTTGAATTCAATTCATAACTGGGTCATTCTCCAGAAACTGAGTCCCAACAGGTTATACATCAATAAATCTTTAAAATATTGGAATTTTTATGTTGTGTATCAATCTGATGTTAGAGATTTCATTCTCCTTCCAGGTACATATAACTTTACTCAACATTCATTCATAAATTTTTATTTTTTTTAGGTAAGTATCTCAAAATTGTCATTCCCGTGGTATGTAATTGAATGGTTCAAGAACTTGAGAACGGTCATAATTCACATTCCTGAAGAAACGAAAACCAGATGAGATACATTCACTGGAATATTGTACCATGTATTATAGTTTGCCACATTAGTTCGAACGAAATAGTGAAAATTTTTCTTTCATTTGAAAAAAGAATTCTGTCACAGGCGAAAATGATCATTCCTGTGGCAGAAAAGAGCCTAAAAGTCATTTCCGATTGTTTCTAACGTCAGTTGTGTTTATATGATTGAACAGAAGAGTTCTGCTAGTTAGCGAAAGTGTTGAGATCGGTGTGTAACATCCTAGCAGTCATTCCCGTGGAAGAAAATTCTTCAGGTAAAAATTAAAATTTTGTGAAAATTCATTGTATTATCATTTCATTATACCAAAAATTCATAAAATATTTTGTTTGCTCATAAATGAAATATGTTTTTCTGGAAATACGACAGTAAAATATCACTTTTGTCATTTTCGTGGATGTCATTCCCGTGCAAAATCCATGACACGGGAATGATTGCACTACCACGGGAATGAGTGAAATGTCTGGATAATGATGAACATGGTTTTTTCAAAAGAAATATTGCTCGTGCTCGAAGCGAACTGAAGATAAAGGGAAAAAAAGAAAGATAGCGTCGTTAAAAAATTAGTTAAAAGGCAGGAAAAATAAATGAAGCAGAACGAAGGAAAAATGAAGAAAACCATACATGAAATGACTCTAAGGCAACAAAGGTCGCAAAAAAAGAAATGGAGAATTAATACAAAAATTTATAGAAGAGCAAGAAAACTTCAAATAGAGAAAATTTAGCTGAAAGTACTCCTCCAGAAAGTTCTGATGATTAATTTTGAGATTGTAGGGAAATTCAACGCCAAAAAACGTCGACCAGGAGAAATGTAGGAAGACACAGAGAAAAAAAGGAATAAATATAGGCAGAAGTGCTGTAGAATGAAGAAAATTTTCCACAAAACTAAATCGCCTGAAGGTTCGCCTGCCCAAAACAAATTCTTTATTGAAATGATATTGGATCTCTATCAAACCCAATTATGGACAATGTTTCGGGCGATCGGATGAAAACCAGAATAATTATCAAAAAATAATTTCAGGCAATATTACGAAAAAATATCCTTTCGTTCTAGATGTTTTTGAAAAAAATTAATTATACCAATTATGTATTTCATGATAACGGCATCTTTGATCATTATTATATTCAGATATACAGGGTATTTTACCTCAGAGGAGCCACCTCGTATATTTTTTATCCCATAGCGATTGGAAAAAGTTCTCGATACACGTCGATTCTGTCTTTTCATGCAAACAATAAAAAAGTATATCTGCGTTTTTGAATCCATTGATTTCCAAAAATAATTTTGACTGAAAACCGTCTTCAACATGGTTCAGCATAATTGGAGTTGTTTGATGACGCACATTCACATTTCGTTGACGTAGTTCGTCCAAATTTTCAGGCTGGGTCACAAAAGTTTGAGCTAGTAAATTGATTCTTAGCTCAAATGGTTCCTCAAAACAACGTTATTATACACCGATGTGAAAAGACCTTTCAAATAAAGTATCACTTAAACCCTCTCCCCTTTTCAATTTTGAGGGGTTGAAGGGCTCCCTCTTAGGGGGTTGCTCGTTCAAGATTCCAATATTCGTCAAAAGATGTCCTCCCGAACAAAATCATTCGACGTGATTTTTCCAATCATTATGGGATAAGAAAATAACGAGGTGGCTCGTTCGAGAACAAAGAACCTGTATATTATGGTTCCTAGAATACATACTCCGGTTTTTTTTATATATATGTAAACTATATTGAAAGTGGAAATATATTCTGTTGAAATTGCATGAAAGTTTCGAATCACTTCCTATCCAGAATCCTGATAGCATTATTTAGATCATTCCCGTGGAATACCTTGACCAAATATTTTTCTGAAAATAGCCAAAATGCAGGTATTTCAGGTGTTATTCAATTTTTGTTGAACATTTAGGTTTTGGTTATGACAAAAATTCTCATTTCAATAACATTTGTAACATTTTTTGTTGAAATCAAAAGTACCGCTCAAAAGACACAGTTTCCAGAGAATCACGCAACTATGAGATCTTTCATTAGTAGTCCAGTAACATGAAACATCGAACCATGCGTCGAATCTGGTAGTTCTGTTTCAAATGAAGACCTGATTATGATGTTTCCCTAAGTTTGTGACCTCAAGCGCCGAACGCAACTATCTCAAAAAAATTGTTCATTTTTCAAGTTCAGGCGATTATCACCATATAAAACTCCACATTATCGAAATCTCAAATTTATTCTACAACTGAAGGTGTTTTCAATGGTAATTATTTTTTTTTCAGAATTATGCATGCATATGTTATCCACTTTCAACATTTTTCTTCAATACAGATGTTTTTTTGCCCAGGAGCAATAAAAAAAGATGATATTATCAGATTTTGAATGTATTGGCTCCATTCTAAAAATCAGTTGTTCTCGATCAATTCTAGTGATCAATAGTTTTTCTTTCGTTTGATTTTCTACACTCGATCGCTATGCAAAGCGAAACACGCAATGTGACCCAAGAGAAATGTGCCCAAACGGTAGTTTTGCGAGAAGAAGGGTGGACATACACAAGACTTGCAGAAGGGTTTGGAGTTTCCCATACAAGTTTGCCCAGAATATTGCAGCGATTCAGGGAGATAGGTATGAATGTCTGAAGACCAGGACAGGGTAGACCACGGGTAACAACTGCCATTCAAGAACGTTACTTGAGAGTAAAAAAAATTGCATTCGGTAAAAAATTCAAAATGATAGGAAACTTTGAATGATAGGATAAAAAAGTATGGTCCTAAAAAAAAATTTGATAGCGCCGCGACGCCTGGCGTCTTTGTTTTTCATGCAGATTTTTACAAGCATCTCAAGACAACAGTGACTTGTCCAGTACGCCATTCACAAAATGAAAAAATATTTGAACGTTTTCGAGAAAATTGGGGTTACCAAGATAAGAGAATCACCCTGTACAGGGCTCAGATAGTGGAATCAGGGTGAAAACGACTTAATTGCAATATTCGGAAAAAACGGTAAACTTTGAAATACTGTACATGAAAAACTATTGGGTCTACAGGGTACTCTGGCATCATATTCTAGGAAATTTTGTCTACTTTGAAAACGCCTTGAAGATTATTTTTCAAAAAACTAGTCCTTCAGGGTTATACAGGGTGTACCAAGTTCGACGGCCTATTAGGCCTGGACCTATTTGAAATCTGAAAATTGGGATTATATTATTGTTTGACATTTTCTACCGATCTGAAATATTCTTGAAGCCTGACCACTTTCAGTTATACAGGAGGTGAAAAAAAAATTTCAAAAATTATTTTTTCTTTTTTATGGTTTTCGAATTTGTATGCAATTCTGAATACATTCGTTCTCAAATCGTTGCATTCGTCAAAATAATTTTTAAAATATCGAGAAAAAACTGAAGAAATAAGGGAGATAAGTGTATTCGGTATTATGTTTGTTATCCCTAACCTAGATATCGTAACAAACATAATACCGAATACACATATCTCTCTCTTTTCTTCAGTTTTTTCTTGATATTTTGAAAAGTATTTCGTAGAATGTAACGATTTGAGTATGAATGTATTCAGAATTGCATACTCTATCAAATCCGCAAATAAAGAACAAAAAAAAAATTTGGAAATTTTTTTTTCACTCCCTGTATAACTGAAAGTCAGGCTCCAAGAATATTTTAGATCGGTAGGTAATGTCTAATAATAATATAATCCCAATTTTCAGATTTCAAATAGGTCCAGTTCTAGAGAAACGCCTAATAGGCCGTCGAACTTGTTACACCCAGTATGTAAGAATAGCTTCAAGCTAAATATCGCCTTTTTGTACCAGTTTAGTAAATAAAGTCCATATTATTATTATAATCGCTATTATTTGAAAATGGAACAATTTTTTAGCTGTTCTTCCGGTTTTTGACAAAGTTGCGTTCAATCTTCAAGTCATATGAGTTATATATATATATATATATATATATATATATATATATATTCTTATGAAAAAGAGAGCTTAAATAATACAATAAATGTTGAAACAAAAAGTACCTATATATATATGAGTTATAGGACTGTGAATTGTGAATTCAACTGATAGAAAGGTACTGCAAGTCTGATAAAAAACTTTCCTTACCTGATCCCAGTTGTGAATTAACTCTGACCAAGTTACTAATAATTATTGAGTATAAGCGCCTGTCACCTGTCAGTCATAACTTTCACGCTCACTCAAGTACTTCCTGTTTTTTTCTTGCCTAACTAAACATAACCGTTATTTTTAGTTTCCAACTTTTTATGATCGCTTTTCGTTCTTCTAGGTATACGACAGGAACGTTCGCCTTTAGTGAGATCTGAAATGGTCCATCCCGCTTTCAGAGAAAGGGGCAGGGCCATACCACAGACAAAGCCATCTCGTCCACATCCTAAAATAATCGACGGAAGGGTAAGTGCTTAAGTGTGAAAATAATTTAATAATAATAATATAATAAAGTTTATTTCGAAAAATAAACGAAAAACATCACAGAGGTGAATTATATTACAACCTGTTCGTGACTTTAAAGAAAAAATAATTCTTAGTACTGTTCCTTGAGGTAGAACAAAAATACAACATAAAAATATTCTGTTTACATTCCAGGAGGGACAATGTTCGGGTATTGTTTTTGTCGTAATTGGGTATAGTTTTTTTTTTGCCACATTCGAGTATCACTTCTTGTCTTCATCAGGTATTATTCTGTCGTGTTCGGGCTTTTTTTTTTCTTCTAATCGGTATTTTTTAGTCTCTTTCCTTTTTTTTATATTATATGAGAGTCGGAGCTAGGTTTCTATTGTTCTATTACTTGAACGTTTCCTCAGCCGTCAATATTTTTTAAGCATCACCCAATATTGATCGCTATACAAGGTGATTCAAAACTCGAGGCGAATAACTAAAGGATCTATACGGAATTCTTGATAACACTCCCTTTTCAAAGTTAAGGATTGAAAGAACATCCCCTTGATCTCACGGGAAGTCGATATTATTTTTGTGAATATTGGTATTCGTATATATATATAATATATATATATATATATATATATATATATTCTTTTGAAAAAGAGAGCTAAAATAATACAATAAATGTTGAAACAAAAAGTACCTAAGCTCAGGTAAAAAAAGAACGGGGAATTATAACATTCTTTGTATGATACTATAGAATCATACGATACTATCAACACTAGTATCATACGATACTATACAGCCAGGGGAAAAAACCTCAACCGAAAAAACCTGCCTCCTCGTAAACAAAATAACATAAAATATCAAATATCAGGAAAATCTTGAAAGACATCAGTGTGATCATCTTCATGTTATCCGTCGATGGGCTCGGATACACAGATTCTTCCTAAAGGACTCGTAATTCTCAATCTGAAATGAAAAAAGACAACAGCAAAAAAGAAACCGATTATTCAGAATAAATCAAATGCATATTGGAAATGCATTTGCTACTTTGAAAAACATCAACATTAAGATTTCTTGGCCAATTAATGTTCGGAGGTTTATAAATATTCATGACAGAAATGTCACAAAATTTGAAAGAAATGAAAAAAAAACTCCATCAATTTCCCCTTTCCGAATGAAAGAGTTTTTTAATATCCGATTAAGGTCGTTTATATAAGCAATAAATAATAGGGGTCCCAAGACACTTTCTTGGGGTACACCCAGTAAACGTTGGTTTTTTTGGGACAATCTATGTCCTATTTTTATCATTTGAAACCTGTCTATCAGATAATTATCGGCGAGAGTCAAAGCCTTATCCGTAATTCCATAGAGTCTCAACTTTTTCAAAAGAATTTCACGATCGATAGTTTTGAATGCACACCAATAGTCATTTCACCATTGTTCATTTTTTCTCTCCAATTTGCACAAACTACTGGATTGCTGTTTCACAAGAGTGTTGTTTTCTGAATCCTGATTGTCCTTCAAACAGTAGATGATTTTTTTCCAGATATTCTCAGTTGATCAAAAAGTATAGTTTCTATAATCTCATCTACAGTTGGTAAGAGATTTATAGGCCTCAATTCCGAAGGAACAGTTGGTTTATTCGCTCTGGGGATTGGAATTATAACACTAGTTTTTAAGTCATGAGGTACCTTTGATGTTTCTAGTATCAATCAAATTAAATAGAGGATATCAAATCACCCCAAATAGTTGCTTTACCAGTTCAACATTCAAACAATCATCACTGGAGCCTTTATTTTTCAAACAGTTCACAATTTTTTTCAATTGTGAGGTGTTAACTGTTTCAAATTGAGAAAGTCTGGATTGAGATATAGAATTTTCAAAGCTCTGAAGACTTTTTGATCATATTCTGGTAATATACATATTTTAAAAATTAATTTGCAGGCGAAATATGAAAATGTTTCCACTGATAGTGTCCGAGATATGAGAATTTATACAAATATCAGTTATAGTGAACCTGTTTCTCTGGGTTGATGAAATTATTTCTGAAATGAGCTAAAATATTCCTATTCTCATGAAAATTATTTTCCATTCTGACGATCGCAATTCCAATTCTCATTCGTGTAGAAAAATAAATAACTCCTAAATACGTGAAAAACTCTTGACCGGGTACAAAAATAATCAGATTCCAAACGATTAAAATTACGATCGATCGTTAATAACGTAATAAAATCGCCAATTCACGTTACGTTTCATCTCTATTTATGTGATCTTGAGTTTGTGCAGAAAACTCAATACCAGGAACTGTAATTCACAAAAATAATGATATATTACTTCAAACGATGAAATTTACGTTTGATAATCAATATCGTAATAAAATTGCCAATTCTATGTTTATGTAACCTGGACGATCCACAAAAACCATCTCTCTCTAACCTACGTTCCCTAAATAACTGGCTTGTTCCTTGCTTCTAATTTTAGAAGGAAAGGCGAATTTTCTTATTTTTCCACCAATAATAGAAACTTTATTGACCATGCATAATTATCAAATCAACCATGGCGTAGTCAGGAGGGTTGAGTTTTGGGGGTTCAATATCCCCACGTTTTTTACCAAGTATCACTCTGATGATTCCAGATAAATAATTATCCTGGTTTTTTTTCGATTCAATATTTATAACGTGACTAAAATAACACCGAACAAGGTTGTTCTCCTATTATTGGTTCGCAAAAAACTGTGTCACTCACATCTGAACATAGTAGGGAAATATTTATCAAATCTTTGGAACTTTATGTCAGGTTTAATAAAAACTTAATGGTCTGATCAAAATGCTCACGTAAATTCGAACCAATCAAATCACTTCATTTGAAAATTCAACGAATCTCGATAGCCTTAATCAACTTGACAGTGCTTGATCGAGCAATCAGAGTTTTATGAAACCCACATTTAATCCAGTTCAAAATCTCTAACAAAAAAAATCTTTGCAACTCTGATGGGTTGTAATTACTGATCCTCTTACTTTTGCCGATTATACGAAACATTTCAATGAGAACATAATTCCGAATGCGTTAATTTTATGAAAAAAATAAGAATTACATAAAAACGGGACGTCATTTTGCCCATTATGTTTTTGTAGAAATATATGTGGAAGTTATGAATTAAAAAATTTCCATCATTTTCTGGCGATACCAAAAACATCTGAGATAATTTCAATAATCCACTGAAATATGGAAAATGAATACTCGAAGCCGAATATTTTTGAGATATAGCAAACTTTAAATGTTTCAAATGGAACACCTCGTATGTTTCAACTTCAAATCTTCTCAAACCTTACCTTTGATGAATTTGAGCGTTAACCATCAGAAAAAATCAAATTTTCAATTGATATTTTGAGTTTATGTTCCAAATAGGATGTAATAAATCTTTTTAGGTCACATGGCTTAACGAAAAAGGAATGATTAAATGCTTGTGGGATATTTTTTTCAACTTAAATTTGTTGAAGGATAGGTTAACGTTAAAATAAACAGGGTGTTCGATATGAAAAATTTCTTTCCGTCTCAATTCAATCTCAAAAACAATGCTTTGAAAAAATGTTAAGCTACGCCACTGACATCTACGTAAAAATATCATTGTAAGAAGTTTTAATTTTTTTATTTATTATACAGGGCCCGAGAAATAATAACCTTTTCGAAAATTACACATTTTCGATTTCGGCCTGTATTCCAGAAATAAAGTACTTATATTTCTGTTTGTGGATTTATAAAGTTTAAGTGTTGGGCGGTTGGTTCTTTCATGTTTGTTTCCGTTGAATTATGTTATGATATATTTTTCGATTATATAAGTTATTGTTATTTTCAAAAAATATAACAGCATTTTTTTTTTCAGCCAGGACCGATACCTGGTATGCGACCCACAATGGGAGGGCCAGGACTTGTGGTGCCTCCTTCCAAACAACAAGGAAGTGGAAGTATGGGAATTATAATGCCGATTTATACCATAGGAATTGTTATTTTCTTCACTTACACTCTGATGAAAGTGAGTTTTAATCTAAAACTTTATTTTTTTCTGATAAAGGATAAGGACGATATATTTTGAAATTGAAATAAAATACGACACTACATATGATCAGATTTAGTGCCCATTGATTTCATTTTTTAGTAAATTTTATGTCATTCATGATTTAAACAGAATATCGGTGAAATGGATGCCACGACTTTTTTTTTCTCTGGTGAATCAAAACAGCCCAATTGTTTAGCATTCCGTCTTGTACGACCGTAATATATTATGTAATTCACGCAACAATTGAAGGAACACAAAATTTTTCGGTGATTTTCAACATGCTGTATCTCGGTGAAAAATGATCATATTATGAGAAATAAAATGCTCGAAGCCGGTTTTTTTCTGTAGAAAATCTCCCACAAAAATCGTTCATGTTTCACAAAAATATTTTTATTCACCTTTCACAGTAATCTGACAAAAAAACAAGAAAATGCCATTTTGCTATTTGTTGGTTAACGGACTGTATCTTCGTCAATATTGCAGGGAAAGCTAAGGTTATAGGAAAATTTTACAGCCTAATATACCCCGAATTGGAACTTGGGAAAGCTACTGTAAAATATAGATTCTCTCGAACTGTGACCGTATAACACAAAAAATTTCCTAATAATATTTCTCCATTTTAGTATCGCAATGAATTCATTACAGTACCAAACGCAGTGCTGAAATAACCTCTTCACAGATTTGTTTTCAGTTTTATTTTTCGTTTTGTGGTTGTCTAGACTTACTTTCGATCCTATCAATTTACAATTCAATTTTAATCTGTCAATTTTCGGGACAGTCACACCAACTGCCAAGATACAATACAAAAGTCACTAGGATGTATATTTTGAATTTTTCATTTAATTAATAATTAAGGCAATTCAAACACTCATATGTTCGAAAATTCGCTTCTTCCTCGCTCATATTCGCTCGTTTTGGAATGATAATATTATCGTTTTGAAATATTGATCTGATCAGAAATGAATGAATCCATACATACAGGGTGATTTCTGAACAATGACCTATCGAGCAGGAGGTAACAGAGGTCCATATGGGGAAGTCAGAAATGGGCACGCAAATATCTCTTATTCAGATTAGGTTCTGAGATACTGGGTGTTTCTAGAAAATCATAAAATATTCAGACCCTTATAATTTCTGATGACTGATGACGATTTTCTTTGAGCGTATTATCTCAAGGACAATCGAAAGAATCCAAAAGGGAAGATCAAGAAAAAAAATGAGAGATCTGTTTATTTAAATATTCAAATTGAAGATGTTTGTTTTGATAAAAATTATAAATTTATTTTTACCAAATAACTCTGAAATTATTGAATCTTGATTTGAATAACTGAAATTATGAACGAAAGAAAATATTTTCTTGTGATTGATTGATTATTTAATTGCTTTTCCGTATTACAGAAAGCTTTGCATATCGGGCTCTATGTAATTTACCACCCAGATAAATTTTCGATTAGGTTAGAAATTGGCCGCTGAGAAAAAAAGGATTCAATCTGAAAGAAAGATGAAATCACTATTTGCATTAATTTCGTCGTTCCATTCCAAAAGCTCGCGAAGAAGTCAATTCAGGAATTAAACGAAAAGTTTTTATTACACCGATTAACTGAATGGTTTTTTCTTCAACACTAAAGAGTGCCTTTCTATGCAGCAATAGTTACACTATTTTGAACTTTTTTGTTTCACTCCGGAATTCCTGAAGAGCAAGCTCGAAAGAGTGGGAGTTTTTGTCAATTATATATCCAAGTAACTTTCTTATAAAAATCAAATGTAGCTATACTTATAAAATTTGTTTTAGATCTGGGAAAAACCCATTATTTATTAGGAATCTTAAACAGTATGGTGTTATTAGATGATTTATCATACGGGATCATTCACTTTATTCGATACAAAACATTATGACTTGAACATATGATTAAAAAAAGTTTTGAATGATACAGATCCATGAGTGAATATTTCACAAACGTGTTACGAAAGTTAAACGAGCTGCTCTAGCATTTATTTGCATAAAAACAGGAAACATCGATTTAGAATCTAAGTATTAAAACGGATACAAAAAAAGACAATTTAAAAATACCATGGGGTTTCGACGATGTAAGCTTGTCTCCATTATGATCTTGAAGTCCAGAAATTTAATACATGAACTTATTTTTGGAAGTTGTCCTATCCATTTAAGGTTTTTTTTTTCTTGATCGATGCTTCATCGTCTATGTCTATGTGTATTGTTCATATATATGTAAAGTGTTGAAACAACACATTCATTTATCCCCGAAATTGCAGATTATCTGTAAAAAACATCCGGACACTGATACTATTTATAGTAAGATGGATCTCGATGCTCATTATCGCAAAGAAGGCCTGACTGAAATTGGTTCCAGGGGGGCAAAAGATGTGGGTGCTTGTAAACTAGGTAAGTCAAATATTCTTTTATGCGTTTAATAAAATACTTTAAATTGGGGACAGTTTCCTGAGGTAATTAAATTAGTACAAGCCACTATCGATAGTTCTTAAAAATTTTGTGCTAGGAGAATTATTCGAATGTTGAAGTAATTGACAGTACCCAGCGCAGGAACTTAAATCATTTCTGACTCTACAGGCTGGTCTGGAAGTGGCGAAACACGATACTACTCTGTTGTTTCAAATGGGAATGCCCAGTAGTTTTTAAATCATACTGATAATCCATGAAATTATCCCAGGGCAGTGTTTTCCAAACACAATAAAGAAGTAATCTTTTTCCATTAGTTTGTAAGATTGAATTTTAAAAGAGTTGTTATTTCATCTAATCTTCAGAGGGAGAGGGGAGGTGCCAATTGATAAAATATTTTTAAGGCATAGTAAACCACTGCCCTAGGGTATTTCACAAACACAAAAAATTCAAGACACGCCATTTGAATTCTAATGGAATTATTGACATTTTTTAAATGTAATGTGCCAGCTCATATATTGACCCGTAATTTGCAGAAGACTTGAAAACATTTCTGATATTCGATAAAAAATATCATATGAGTATTCTGATTCTGATAGGTTTTAGAGATATGATGTCCTGTTTAAACCATTATAACTATGACATTTGAAAAAAAAACACCTACCTACCACAAATAAATTATGTCTAGTGGAGTATTTCGGAATCAAAATTTCATGGATTATTATCAAACTAGTCATTCCCATTTGAAACAACAAGGTGGTATCGTATTTCACTACTTTCGGAGCAGCCTGTAGAGTCGAAAATAATTTAGTCTTATGAGATGAGTGCTCACGATTCCGTCAAAATTTGAATTATTCTCCTAGCATAAAATTTCAAAGAGTTATCAACAGATCGAGCACTATTGGCTCACCCCGTATATATGAATATCTATATATATACTCATTATCTGGTGATTTTTTTATTAACGCCTTCTAAGGATGGAAAGAAAGAGACACAAGTAAGTCTTGCTTATAATTGTTGGCTTTTAACATATATATTACCCCTGTATTAAATTACACCTGCAATCATCTGTCACTTCACTTTCTCTCCGTAACGGGATAGCCTGAGGAAAATTAATAAAAGAAACTCACAAAAATATCAATTTGGGATTTATTATTAGTAGAGAGATATGGGACGAACTGTAATGTCTTGCGCTAAAAGCATGGGTGTTATTCAATGTTTTTGTTAATCATGATGAGTTTTATATACTTGTTAGTTTCATAAATGGATCAGTAAATTTGAAATGGTTGAGGTGTTCTGGGAGAGGGGGGGAATTACCCCTCCCTCAGAACCGCCCATGGTCATATTCAAATTTATCGAAAGCATGGTTCCTAATAGAACCCACTTCAGTTTTTCTTTTTTATGTGCGCACAGAACAATAATATCATCAATCCGTGAAAGCGACTCTTCTTTAAGGCTCGATTTTGGCGTTATTTATTTCCCACATTATGATATTAGCTTACGTTGTTTTGTTGGAAACTTCTTCCATATCTCTCTATTTTCATGTTTTTGTCTTATGAAATATTATCTTTTTAGGATAACCCGTTACTAGTTCTTTCTGCACAACTCAATTCATAAGACTAAGCCAATACCACAATTTTTAGGTGAATCAATACTAGGTTCAACTGGATATCATCAAATAATCCAATTAATTTTTTTTCCAATTGTCAAGTTTCTGTAACTACAAATTGTCTGAAAGACCGTAGGTGCATGATCTTTTGCTTGAACAAAAAATTCTCTTCATTATAACAATTTATGACCACACATATTATTTTCCATCAGAAATATTGGTTATATTTCCTTTTTTTACGGAATGAGAGAAGTTTTCAGTAAAAAGAATAAAACGGTAAAGAGAAAATTCTTTGCCTTTACGGAGGCTACACTGAAAACAATTTTGAAACATAGATGACCGGTTTGGGCCTTGTTTGGCCTCATCAGTATCCCATACACCTCTTCATATAAAACTTCGATATTTGATTACTATTTTGCATTCATCTATGTTTCAAAAATGTTTTCGGTGTGGCTTCCGTGAAGGCAAATAATTTTCTGTTAACAGTTTTATTATTTTTCCTAAAAAATCTTGGCTTCACGGTCGTGAAAAGAATTGGGCCCTGATTTAGGGTCACTGCTAAAATCTCATTGAGTGAAAGAGGATGAACAGAGTTCTTTTCTCGCATGTCATTGGAGATGTGAAACTTCATTTTGACGCAATTGGATGTCACTACTCTGTAATATTTTACTCAGTTCTTCACAAATAATTGCTTTAAATATGAAGATTTTGTCCCTGGGGTGTATGGGATACTGATGAGGCCAAACACTGCCAAAATCGGTATACCTCTCATCTCGGTGACAAAATCTGAAATCATTTCTCCAACCTCTTGATGAAAGATCTCTGATGAGCCTGATAATTGAAAATGGTTTTCATTCCGATGATTACTATTTTGAATTAATCTATGTTTCAAAATTAAGAGAAGTGTCTACAAATTTCGATTATTCTTTTGGGAATAAGATAAAGAAGTTTTGAGTTTCCTCATATTTTAGTTAGATTGGTTGAAAATTGAGTAAAGCCGTATTTTTATTAATTCAAGATATCATGAAATTTTTGTTGTTAAACATTTCATCATTCCATTTCTTCATTCAAAGTACACTAATGTAGATATGGTTCCCTGGATTTTGTCCCATAAAAAAAAAATTCAAGTGTTAATAATTTTGATAAATCTTTTGTGAATTGGTGAAAGAGATAACAGTATTCTACTGAATACGAAGTATAGTCCGTTTCAAGATGATTGTCATCAGAGCAAGCCATGAAATTCCAGCCGGGGCTTTATTCCTAGTTACAAAAAGTTACTAAAAATTTCTGTGTTCATCATAGCTTGGAATATATCAATATAACCCATAAAATGATTGAATATATTTTCAAGGCAAATAAATTTGAAGAATCTTTTGTGGAATTATATTATTTTCATCATTTTTGTATTGACAAAATTTCAAACTCAGCTTCAATTGCCAAAGAAAAACAAACTGAGATGGATGATGACTAAAATATACACACACCCTATTTCGCTGTAGATGAAGCATGGGAATTGGAAATTCAATGGAAAATAAAAATAGCGGGGAATGCTTCAACATGAAATACTTTCGAGGAACTCCAATGTAGAGATATCATTCATTTAATGATTAAGACTTCATCAAAGATAACTAAAAGTTCGTTCTCTATGAAGACTCTTCAGCAATCTTTGCATTCTTGATGACTATCGAAAATTCGGCCAAGTTCTCGCCCTTCGCCCTGTGTTATTTTTTCTGAGTATTGAGGAACAGAAAGTATAATAAAGGTGAAATTACTTTACGATTTCATAGCCAAGTTGTTGAAACAAATAGAAAATATTTGTTGACAAATTGTGGATCATTTGAAGTGTGAAATGCTATAAAATAGATCACTATTATTTGCATTTATTAATACTGTCTATTTCATGATTCATCGAATAATATACTAAATGTTGATTTTGATTGAAATTCAGTTACTTTTGAGGGAGTTCAAAAAAGATGTATTTAAGATTTATTCATTGTTTTTCATTTTAGAAAGAATAACGTCGTATAATGTTTCTTAAAGTATAATCATGTGGAATAGGTTTCCATCCACTGCTCACTCCTGACTGTTAATGACTTGTCTTGCCTTCTTTTTTCTCGAGAATTCATCTGCCAGTTCTAGGTGAAAACTTGAATTTTGAGACTTATTTATTTATCAGAAAACACCTCGAAAATGTAAATAAGTGTTACCTGAATAATTAGCAAAACGCGATTAATACCTACTGGCAGAAACCTGCCGAATTGTTGAAAAACTAGAAGTATCGACGATAAACTGCTTCACGTTTCCTTGTAGTTATACGAGGCTAGAGGTATCTTGATGAATTCTAGCCATTTTCAATTCTGTAATACTTGATAAATATTCAAATCCAAAACTAACTTGTGGATTTAATCAAGAACATAAGCATACAGAAATAAATTCGAAATATAACAAGGAGGTTAATTCAAGCTCTGAATGTCAAAACTTTATATTCTCAATCGACACCAACCTAAATCCTAGAACTCAAAAGTAACTGATGGGATATCACCAACATATTTTCGAGATTCCACAGCCGCCCGAGATGCTTATCATTTTGAAACGGACTATAAATAAATTTGTCTTCCATTTCGATAAAATCCAAGGGATCGTCTGGTCACTGTCTAGTGTTGCACAGGAGGGATTCTGGTCTAAATGAAAACCGTTTGAGCAGTATATAGGTAGTTTTAGCAGCATTGCAGTTTGTGTTTGTTCCACAGGGGATGTGGAGCTGGATCAACTACGTCGACGGCTTCAAGAAACGGAGTTGGCCATGGAAAGGGTGGTGGCCCAAATGGCCAAAGTGCCCCTTAAGTTACAGGTGCGACCTCGAGACAGGTTGCATTTCCCTCCTGCCCGCACTAGCAGCTTGGCTTTGCTTTTCAATAGATCCCATTGTCCTTTCCTGCCCGAAGATCTTTTGGTTTTCTTTTCATTTCATTTGCCGGTAGCTACTTGATAGGTAAGATTGTGTTAGTCTTCGACGCGATAGGGGAATTCGTGTTGGCGAAGTTTTGCCTGATTTTTGTATGTAAAACATTTCTTCTCTCCCAATCAATGATTATATTTGATTTGAAAATTTTTAAAATAGATAAAAAGAGTTTTTGGAACACTGAATCGAATGAATACCTACCTCCTCTAACGAATGGACTGTATGTTATGATTAATCAAAAAAGAATATTATGATGTACTCCAACCAATCAACCAAGAGAACTAAGAAGATATACTAGTCATATGGATCTTCGAACTTGGCTACTATATGACAATCTAAGGTAGCATTGATAAGTTTTTATTCATCCATCTTTGGAATACCTCAATTAATGGAATGAATCGAGTATCCCCAGTTATGTTCATTATTTTCTCTATTTCAGTACCGTAATGAGTTCATTACAGTACTAAAAGTAGTGCTGTAATGAAACTCATTACAGCATTATTTTCAGTTATATTTTTCGTTTTATGGTTGTCAGTACTGACCTCCGATCGAATCAAGTTTCGAATCAAATCAATTCCTATTTCGTGATCTGTCAAATTTCGTATGTCACACCAACTGCCAAGATACAATACAAAAGTCACTAATCTGAATTTTCATTTGAATTTCGAGAGTATTTCACAAAAATTGACTGAAATAGAGAAAATACCGTCTAATACTCGTTGCAGAAGGCAATTCCAACACTCATGCTATCGAAAACTCGCTCCTTCGTCGCTCGTTTTCGAACTTCGCATTCGTGTTGGAATAGGAGCTCATTCTGCAACTTGTTTTAGAATATACTATTAATCCCTCAAAATGTCGCCTTCTAATTCTAAAATGACAATAATGGACGTGAAATTGGATTACCCAATTTTTTAAATAGGGAGTAGTAGGAGGCTTGTGATACTTCAGTTCATTTTGAAAACTATGACAGTTTTAAAATTAATTGAAGATATCAAAATGAAGAATAAACATAAGTTTCTTTCATAGAAAATTATAGAAAATTCGCTGAATGAAGATTTTCTTTCGCAGACATAATGCAATGAGGAATGTTCACAAGTATGCAAAATCGATTAAAACTTCGTATTACCTATACAAGGTGTCCTGAAAGCCATACGACAAAACTCAGAAGGTGAATGCTCGTATTAAATTAAGATGGGACGTTCCTATGACAAAATTTTCTCATTCTACCTTTTTCTTAAAATGTGTTTTTTTTTATTCAATGAAGCATTTCTGTCATGTTTATGTGTACCAATCAGATGCATGCATAGGGAGTTGAAATGTAAGTATTTAGGTATTCAATTCTATTCATATTAAATCTGGAAATGTAACTTCTTTGTTGTCGGTCACATTGGAATTTCTTACATTGAGTTGGAATAATGGCTGTTGTTATTTCTGAAGTGCTTGTGAAAAGGAGTTTGAGTCAAAATTGGTGTTTTTCTTTGTGAATCAAGTTTCTTCGATAGGCATCTTCAGAGGATTCTTGGTCTAAGATTGACCTCGCACGCTGAATTTCTGACACTGATGTGTTTGAACTGGAAGCGTCATCTGTACCATGGTTGCAGCGTTCGAGGTACAATCTTAGACCAAAAATCCTCTGAAGATGCCGAAGTTGTAGGCGAAACGTTAGCTGGAATTATTCCCAATGGACCAGAGCCAATAAGCCGAGAAGACTATTACAAAATCAGTATATCCGGTCGTGAAAATCTCAAAATATTGATTTCGAATCAAGTTATATTCTACTTTATCATATTGCAAATGACCAGAAGATGAAATTCATCATTAAAGGACAAACATATGACAAGTTATTCAAAGAAGTGTAATTGGGGGAGTTGACTGATAGAGGGCGCTTTATTCAACTCCTATATTATTATATTTGTCGTGATGAAAACTCTTATTTGCCCACTCTAATCTACAACATATGTAACATTGGATTTTGAAGTACCGCAACATATATTTCCGGTATATTGTGAGTTGTTTTCACTTTTTAAAAGAACACATGACTTTATCTTTCTTGGATTACATATTTCGGACGGTAATTTCTTGTAAACCCACGATCACGAGCTACGTACGGAATGAACGTTGTGGTGTGACGTCACACTGATCCATCGACAGTGTTGGAAACTTAAGTTTGTTACTCGATATCTCGGACGCTATTTGACTTATCGAAATGATTTTTTCACACAGTATTTTTAGTTTCTACTCAGAATAGGAATGCATATCTAAAAATTCAGAACGGTGAACAATCCTCATTGAAGGAAGAAACAAGTCATTGTCAATGCAGTATATCGTCGGCCTAATTCGTAAACCAAATCCATTCTAAATCAATTTTCATTGCAGGTCTACGAATTAGGCCGACAGTATGCTCAAATCAAAATCTGATGATCAAAGAACAACCAGTTTCGATGTTTAATTCGTAACTATGGTAGTGGCCAACTACTATCAAACTGAAAGAAAAAATATTTTGCAATGAAGAATCACAATACCCTTCATCCTATTTGAGATATTGGGAGTTGCAGCTGTCGCTCAAAGGGAATGATATTTATACGTCATTTTAAAATTTAAAGGTGTCATAACTTTAAATTAAAAAATATATAATTATGGAGATACTCTACTCATTCTGTATTTACCCATGAGGTATCTTAGTACACAAGGAACAAAAACTTGAGAGTCAGATTTCAACCTGCCTGTGGGTAATAGAAAAGTAGTGTCCATATTATGTCCAATGGAGTTCAACTACGAGCCTTTACTACAGGAGTACTCATAGTTCTCTCAATTGAGTAGGATTTACATCACATAAATTCGGAAATTGATGCTTTCACTCATGAAATTGGAGTAACGACAATATTGCATCAATATTCTTACTACAGACATAAAATACCGCCCATCACGTTATTGATAATGAATATTTAGCAGTTCTCTCTCCGTAGTTGTAAATGCCATGTCAGCTCTATTGGAAGAGGTTGACCAAGAAATCGAGGCCAAGCGGAAGTCTAGCGAGGTTCCACAGGTAACAACCTGTCGATACCCGTTGTTACGTTATTATATCCCTAACCCAGAATGACAATTTGCCTACTGACCCCCTGTTTGGGCTTTTGCTGTAGAGAGCAAGTTCACAGATTCGTTTATTGGTTATGAACGAGTTTTATTTATTATTTATGTCTATGTTTTTGTAGGCTTGATTATTGTTTGATTTGTTCATTTTATTTGTATTATGTATTATGTTCTATTTGTGGCATGAGGGGAAAATGTACCAAAATGAACCTTGATATCAAAGAAAAATGTAACACTTGATACTACTGCTCCACAAGAGTTAAGGATATCGTAATCAATCGTCGTGTAATCTTCGAAAAATTGTGATATCTCGACTTTGGAATAGGCTCAGAGAGAAAGGTTCCGTGTCGGGAAGACCAAGGCGTGGTGGGCGACGAAAAACAACACTTGTTCAGGATCGTTTCATCACCATTTTACGGAAAAGAAAACCTACTACGTAAAAAATGCTACGGAATACTCTTCAAAATGCAGATGGGATCCAAGTTTCCGTCGAAACCATCAGACGACGTTTGATAGGGGTGAATATCTAGGTTCTAGAAGTCCATTAAGCGTCAAAGACTGGAATATGCAAGGCAACATATCAATTAGAACGATCAATGGCGTAGTGTCCTTTTCACTGATGAATCCAGATATGGATGATTTTCAGATTCTCGAAGAATAAGGGTATGGACGCATTCCATCCATTCCGAGGGGGTAGTGGTTATGGTATGAGCCAGGATATGTTTCAACGGGCTCACAGATGTACAGGGTGATTCATTTATCTTGGTAACCCCAATTTTCTTGAAAACGCCCGAATATTTTTTCATTCTGTGAATGGCGTTTTGAACAAGTCAATGTCGACTTGAGATGCGCATAAAAATCTGCGGAATAAATAAAGACGCCAGGCGTCGCGGCGCTATCAAAAATTTTTTCTCCAGGGACATACCATTTTTATCATGTCATTCGAAAGATAATTTCATTTTGAACTTTTTTTTCGAATACAATTTTTGTCCATTTCTTACCGTCAGCGATCTACAGCGTGTTTTATGTTGATTCTATTCCATTTATTTTTTTCTGTATTGTGGTAGTATGGCTTGATTTGGAAACATAGATATGATTTTATGCCTTGAATTCAAGGAGGCAAGTTTTCTAAACAATCTGCCTCTCTAAATAAGATCAAATATGGTGATACAGCAAGATAGGGCTCCATGTCACAACGCTGCCATTGTGAAGAGATATTGAGATTAAGAATTCGAAAATGAATGTAACCTTATATTTTGTCCAAAGTGACTTATGATGAAATAGGGAGATGATTTAACTTGTGTATGGATCATAATGGCTAGATGACCTAAATTTGAGTATGTTCCCTAAAATGACGGAGGCTCTGTAACTATTTTTCTATTATTTTATTCATTAAATATTATATTTTATAATAGTAAACATTTTTTTTAATAACAAACGAAAAATTTCGAATCATATGTTCTATATACCGGCCATTATGATCCATAAATAAGTTATTTCATCACTTTGGTCAAAATATAAGGGTCCACTTGGGCACATGCGTTTCTTATCTTCAATTTCAAATAGTCCAAGTTATTAGAATCAGTTTGGTATACCATATATTCAAGGGGAACCCTCAGAAAGTAATCCATGAGCGTTAGGTCTGGCGATATCTGATGGGTCCATTGGTTTCAATCCATTTTTTTCCGAATTCTTGATCTAAATATCTCTTGTAAGTGGCAGCGTGGTGGCATGAAGCCCCATCTTACTGTAGCCACATATTTCATCTTATTTGAAGGAGCACATTGACCAGAAAACTAGCCTTCTTGAATTCGAATCACAAAATCACATCTATGTCTCTAAATAAAGGCATACTACCACAATACAGCAAAAAATAAGTGGAATAGAATCAATATAAAACACGCTGCAGATCGCTAACGGTTAGAAATCGATAAAAATTGTATTCGAAAAAAAAATTCGCAATGAAATTATCTTTCGAATGACATGATAAAAAAGGTATATCCCTGGAGAAAAAATTTTTGATAGCGCCGCGACGCCTGGCGTCTTCATTTATTCCGCAGATTTTTATGCGCATCTCAAGTCGACATTGACGTGTTCAAAAGGCCATTCACAGAATGAAAAAATATTCGGACGTTTTCGAGAAAATTGAGGTTACCAAGATAAATGAATCACCCTGTACACATTGTTCCTGGAAATATGACTTTCTAACACTATAGGGACATGCCATTGACAATATTTTGCCAAATGTTCACGCCGCTATTGGTGAGCCATAGTTGAGAATGCGCGCTTGGTATTCCAGATTTTTCCAATACCTCCGCACACACCAGATTTGAATTGCATAGAACATGAATGGGATATGATCCAATGAAGATTAGATAATCATCAACCTACCCCAGAATCCTTAAATGATCTGAGAGAGCTTTTGCTGCGTTTATGGAACCAAATTCATCAAGAAATGGACATTTCTCGTGTGTAGTATGCAAAAGAAGATGTCAAGCTATTATTGATGCTCATTGAGGCCATACATTGTATTGATAGTCTAAAAATGCTTGAATTCTCTGGGAATGAAATTTCGTTATTTTACTCAATTCTTCTTATCCACCCTACAGGCTTAAATTAATTTTATTTTCTGCAACTTGAAATCATATTGATATAAATTTTCATCACAATATCTCATTTCAACTATATTTTTTTGCAATTAAAGTCAATATACCTAACTCATGTGGGGCAGTTTATTTTGAATACAGGCCCTATTTCATGTTTTAAGTAGAAGGCTGCTGAAATTAGCCAACTTAAGCTTGTGAAACTGATATTGAAATATTTTTTGATTCAAGGTTCAGATAATTTAGCGTGTCAATAAACTTTTCATTTATATTTTTGTTGAAGGATGAATGTCCCAACAGTGGTAATCTTTCTAATGGAAATATAAAGAAGGATGATAAGCCTTCAGTTAAAATTATTGGCATGGAAACATCTGAGAGCTGTGAAGATGGTAAAAAATGGCAGTCTGCGAACTCTTCAGTTCTTCCTGCGACCCCTCAACAACCAGTTAGCGAGCATGTTAACCCTCCACAGGTTTGTATAATTCGAGCTTTTGACTGGTCTCTTCATCAGAATCTTAACAAAGAATAACCTCAATCTAAATAGCTGATAGCTTTTCAGTATGATCAAATGTTTCAGGAAATTTACTTAGACAGAACTCTCCCAGCTCAATCCCAAATTCTGGTAGCTGATTCAGCTACAGAAACAGAAAAAACTGCTGCAGATGATGACTCTCCTGTTGTTTTAGCTGGTAAAATGACACTTTCAGTGATAAGTCTTGAGAATGGTAAGTATTAATAATCAAGAAACCTTGACAAAATATATGTGATTATTGAGATGAAATTGTATATCTCATCAGTGGAATTTCTCAAATCAATATGATATAAGTAATAGCAATGTTAGTACATTTATGAAATTCATTATTGTATTTCATATAGTGTAGAATGAATTATTGTTCCCTTACATTTGTTTCTAGAATAAATGCAAGATACACTTGAAAATGGATCCCTGTAAATTGAAACTGTGAATAAAATGTATATCAATTTATATTTTTTTCATTGAGTTATGTTTTGACCAAGTAATTTTGAGAAAGATTTGTTGTTCGATATTATTCAGATTGTGGATTTTAATGGGAGTTGAGTGTCATAAGAAATTAATGATAAATTACTAAACTTTCATAATAAGTGCTATCAGAGATAAGAACTAGGGAAGTGATGGTTTTTATGTTTCATATTTTCATTATGTTCCCATCTTTGAATGAATAGAGTGGTTGATTGTAAGCACTATGTTACTTTATTTAATATATTATGTATAATTCTAATAATTAATTCCATTAAAATATTAAAACCATAAACATGAAGTTGAACCACATGACATTTGATACTATATTGTCTTGAGAGTTGTGCCTAATACATATTTCTAACAATATAAATATTTTTGTCAATTCCCAACAATAACCATTTTTTTCATGTATTTATGGATTGAAACGTTAAATGAAATAATTTTCCAAAGATCGATATTCACACACGAAGTATATGAAGTACACTCCATTATGAGAAACATAACTTCTAACAATCATTAAATAAATATCTTCATTTATTCTAGAAATGCTATTAAGAAAGATCATTGAACTGCTATAATTTACAGAAGAACTTGAATTCGGTGATATTTCGAAGGTGAACAACAATACAGAAGAAATTATACATCAGAATCATCCGATTATAAAGGAGGAAGTCAACAACATAATTGAAAAGGCAATTGAAAGTATAGATAGCAGTAAAATAAATTATGTTGAAAATGTGTCCAAATCAGAGATTGAAAGCGGTGAATCCGAAGTGGAGAAGAATATGAGAGAAGAAAAAGGCACCTTACTTCATGTGACTGAACAAAAAAAAAACAACTTTGTCAATATAGAGAGTATTGAGAATAAGGATGGACTAACCAAAGAAATAAAAGAAGGTACATCAGGTGAAGTTATTATTGAAAAAAAACACGTGCCAAAAAATGAAACGAATTATACTTCTGATATTGATACTTTTGACGATAAAGCCTCACAAGATTTCCCTGAGAATAAAAAAAATTCTGACGGTTCTGAACTAATGGATGATAGAAAAATGTGGCAAAACATTCAATCTAGTGGTGTTGCTAACTTGAAATCTAATTCAATTGAATCCCCATCAGGAAACTTTGAATCTTCTGGTATCCCTATGCTGAATTCAAATGCAAAATCATCAAGTGAAGATAGTGGGAGTACCGCTTTCTCAGGTTCTAACCAAGGCTCCGTTATCAATGTTAACATGAGAACTATAGGGAACGACAATGAGGAAGAAGAAGTTTCTGAGGAAGAGTCAGATGTTGAATATGAAGAGGAAGAGATAGAAATATCTGAAGATGAAAAACTTGAGGACAACGAAACTAAAAGAGAATCAGCAGAAGTACCAAATGAAAATGATAGGATTGAATTGGTGAATGGCAATAATCTACAAAATGGAACTGCTGAGGTACTAATATTTTGAATTAACTTACTTTTTAGGAATGTTTGTTTGGATAATATTCCAATATTCGCATAACATGTAAAAATATTTTCAGTACGAGAACAATTCAAATGGTATTTATATAATCTCTATTTATATTGATGCTGTAAAGCCTTCAAGCGCTCTGCTCCTTAGATTAAATAATGAAGTCATTACATCAATTTTGAAATCGACTCTTTGAAATGCATCTTCAGTTTGAGAGTCTCAATATTCCTTATCTAGCTTGTAGATGCTATTAAAAATATTATATCGTTCCCCAATATTCTTCAGCCTATAATTATATTATCTTTATTTAAGGGAACAGATCCAGATTTGAAGTTTTCGATAGAGAAGAAAAATCTAGTTCATTTGTTTCAGTTCCGGGATGTTTAATTAAAATTTTACAATTTAATGATAATTAAAGTTTCATTAGAAAGTACATATAACTACACCATTTCCAATTGTTATTCAGAAATCCTTAATTTACATTCAGAAAACATCAAATGTTATTCAGATTTGTCGATTGAATTTCAGTAAATATCAAATGAAATTCAATTGAGTTATCCGAAATACATTTGATGTTTTTTGAAACTTAGTTGACTAATCTGAAATTCAATTGACTCTTTCTGAAATTAAAGTGACTAATCTGAAATACACTTGAAAATTTCTTAATTCACTTGGAAATGGTGTAGAAGGGCTCATATACTAGCATCTCAAGACTGCGAGGATATTTTAAAACAAACGTGTCACTGAATCTTTAATTGGGACACTATTGTTATTCATGATTTACCGCGATTTCTAAGCGACAAGTAAACTTATCATATTGGTCTTGTGGTGCTTGCATATGAGAGTCTTTATCCAACTAGATTCCAATTAAGAAAAAAGTTTAATTTGATATTTTAGGAAGAAGAGAGCGATGAAGAAGAGATTATAGAAGAAATTATTGAAGAATATTCTGACGATGAAGGAAATTTGGAAATGAATTCTAATTAGAAACTTGCCATTTCATATAGATAGGAGTTTCTAAAAGTAAACTTGATTTACCAACATAACGGTCTCCTTCAAATTATTTGTGCAAATTATGGCAATTAAGATGACTACAAATTATAATTTATGTATAAGTATGTAATGTTTTCAATCGTCGCCTATTCTAATTAGAGCATCATTACTCGAAATAATTTGTGGAAAACTAATAAACTGAATGAAATTCTAGTTGTTGATATATCGAACACGTTCCACTCATAGGATAATTTTTATTGAGTTTGAAATTAAATTTCTTTATTTATGTTGTCTTTTTCAAGAGTTATGAACACATAAAAAATTTAATTTTTTGAATTTGAGCTATAACACCATTTCCAAGTGTAATTCGGAAACTGTCAAGTGTATTTCATATTATTCACTTCAAAATCAGAAAGTGTCAATTGAATTTGTTAGTGATGTTTTCTGAATGTCAATAGACTGTTTTTGAATTGGAGAAGTCTTAATAATTACTAAAAAATTCAATTATCCTCGTTAAGTTTTGAATACAGGGTGTACCAAGTTGGACGGCCTATTAGGCGTTTCTGGAGAACTGGACTTATTTGAAATCTGAAAATAAGGATTATGATATTGTTTGACATCATCTACCAAGCAGAAATATTCTTGAAGCCTGACCACTTTCAGTTATACAGGGTATGAAAAAAAATTTTCAAGAACTCTTTCCTGTTTTTGAATTTGATAAGAGTATGCAATTCTGAATACATTCGTACACAAATCGTTGCATTCGTCATGATCGTAGCGAAATAAGTTGTGTAATAGGATACAGGGGAAACCATATTGTCAAGGTTAGTCTACAGTTTTCAGGATTCTAACGATAAATGAATGATTGCCTATCCAAGCAAGCCGACAACCATCACATAATTCACAATCAGAATGGACGTTAACTTCATTTCAGCCTGTCAATTGTTTCATATCAATCTGAAATGTGATGCTAAGACAAACCTAATAACATTTTGTTAGACCACGGCTAGATAACCTAACCGAAACATAAAGACATTGACATTTGCCAAGTTTTTTAATATTAGTTCGAGTTCATTTTAATTTTTGAATGAAAATTTCATTATGCAGCAATAATTGATATTGCCATCCATATAAGATCGAAAATTCACCTTCAGAAAGAGACTATTCTTAAGAACTATTTCTTGAGTTCTACCTTGATCAATTTTAGTGTTCATTTGATTGTTGAACAGAAATGTCACACATCTGTAAATGTGAATTAAAAAAAACAAAGTTAGGATTTAATAACTTAGAAAAGGTTGTGGCAATAAAATTCACAATATGTTACATAAAATTTCATACTGAAACTGAAAATAATAATAAATAGCTAACGATTCTAACTCCTTTTCATTATTTCACAAATCAATAATGCAACAAAGATTGACTAAGTTATTCACAATCTAGATGATCATGGTTTTGAAGCTCCTGTGGTATATTTTCCAGGAATATCTCTAGCAAGGGTATAATCATATGCTCCCGATCTTAAATTGAAGTGGGCTTTGGATCCAGGTAATAATACAAAGTTGTTATCTGCTCCATATTTTCTCATATAGCCAAGAAATCCGAATGCTGCAGCACACGACCAACCTGTAAATTGTTTTCTTCTCCATAAACCAACGACTCCACCAGCTGCCATTCCTCCTAATGCCCAGTTCAATCGATCTGATTTATTTCTCAGGGCGCCTGCGAAATTACTAGCCAACACAAATGCGGCTGTACACCCAATTATAGGAAAACTAACATATCCGTATCGCATTAAAATATTTGCATAACCTTTCGGTTTGGACATCAACATTACATCGATAGTGGATAATGCTAATGCAGATGCTGTTGCTGGCTGCAAGGTATGCCATAATTTTTGGGTTACATCCTCTCCATCAGGTTTGGCAAAATAATCATACTTTTGAACGGGAGTTTCGCCTTTTTTTTGTTTCTGGGCCATTACTTCTTCGAAATCAATTATTTATTTTTCATTAATAAATTTTTTACTTCCAACTATTGTGTTATGTAAAATTAATTCAATCATCTATGATCCAACCCTTCGACCACAGAACATGAAAATTTTGAACACAGATAACTAAGTTTGAAATCACGGACCAGAGACGAACAACTTTATCTATGTCGCAGAACATAAAAAATGATTCAAAGAGCACAAAAGCCTGAGGTCATAGACCTAATATGAATGGTCTAGAATTCTCTGATTCTCTGTCTAATAGTAGAAAAAAAAACGTTTGGAAATATCTCATACATATATTTCATTGAATATGTTGGTACCCGGAACTCTCCTGACACCGCAGAATCTTGACAGCTACCGTTGAGGGCGCTGTGAACTGTGACTTTCCTTTTTTAGTTCTGTTTTTCCACTTCCTCCGTACAGTACCACAAATGAGTCTTGCGACCCATTTACTTCTTTTGGCCTTGTCAGAACCGAAGAGACTACGCTCCTGGTTTGGATAGTATACCGTTTCAGCTGTTGTCCTGTGTTCAGCGTCACTCAAGCTTCTCCTGGTGAGAAAATCAGATTCTGCACTCTGGAAATGTGATTGAAGAATGTAAAGAAACCCTGATACTACCCTGTCTTGAACTCAAGACCATCAAAATATGCAGAACGCTTTTCCGCCCTTGTATCTGATGAATTTCCGCAGCACCATCTACTCTTTACCGATACCTCACTTTCGAGATGCCCTGATTCCGTAGACTGTTGCATATGTTGCCCTTACACACTTGTGAAGATCACTGCTTGACTTCCAGATCACTGGTGACTGGTGCCTTTTCACCGCAGAAATGTACGCCATAGGAAATGCTGTTGAGCTATAAGCTCCCAAGGGTTCGATTGTGTCCGATTCACTCAATGTTCTGCAAATTCTTATACCGCAACTGCGAGGGGTTGGAGGATATTCACATTGTACATGTCTCTTTTCGCTGCACTAACAACTCAGACAAGCCACTGTTCCTCACACTGCACTCTCTCTACGTGGATTTCCTCAATCACCCACGGTTATGTTCATGGATGAACTAGGGGAGCTGGATCTTGTCTGTAATGGTTTCGTTAAACTCTGTTATAGCATTCTTGATCAGATTAGAATGCTTGTGAGGCCGTTTTTACGGACCAGAGCGATCTGATGTGTTTTGCCGAACGCCCCAATTGTCACCTAGTCTGCTTAAGAAAGAAGAAGATGAAGAAGAAAATAATCTATGCTTTCAAATACTAATCTGTGGTGCAAAACATAAACAAGACAGAAGGAAATAATTTTAAGTTCAAGAAGCTCTCAGAAACCACAATCTTTCTTTTGATATTATTCGTCTGGATATCTCATATTCAATCTTATTTCGTTTGAAAACATGGCAGAGGAACGAACTTCTGTATGTTTCACCTGTCAAAGATGCTCACAGCCCTTAGCTCTGGATGAATCATTCAATAATATCAGTGAACATGAGAAAGCAGAGTTGAATTGTATGTCCTATTATCCATTGTCATTGTGATTACTATTTATTAATTTGTTTCAGTACCTATACATAGTAATACAGAAGTTGATCTGGAGTCACAAATGACCAGTTTCGATAACTATGTCCATCCATTCAGATTATCCGAATCTGGTAATGGTGTGAATGGTTTTTTATTAGTATCTGATGAAGAGGAAGATACCTCGATGCCAAGTCACAAAGCAAGAGTATGAATGGCAAATTTGAATAGATGACTGTATTCATTTTGAAATTTTCAGATTTATACACAACTTTTCGATGCAATTTCTGGTAACTCAAACATTGATCATCCGTTGTGCGAAGAATGTGCTGATTATATGATGGAAATCATGGAACAAGAAATTGAAATGAAACAAACAGATCTTAAGGATTATGAGGCATATTTGAATAGGTTTGATATGATTCCCTTCATTTTATTTTGACGATTTATCAATTCCTTCACCTCAGTAAAATTTTAATTGGTTGATATTAGACCGACATGAAAATTAAATGAAACATTTTTCAATGTTCGTATTGATTCATTTTTTTTAGATTGGAGAACGATAAAAAGGATATGAAATTAGGTGATCTAGAGCAGGAATTGGCTGAATTGAAGGCTCAGGAAGCAAAATTTTTGGAAGAACTTGAATCCATTAATAAAGAGGAATTGGATTTAAAAGAAGCAATTGCAGGACAGAAAGAATTTGCAGAACAACTTGAAAGGAATGAAAAGAAATATTATAAAGAACATGCAAAACATTCAAAAGAATTGATGAGAATTGAGGATGATGGAAGAAGGTATGGAAATTCCGAATAATTTAGGTATATTCACACGTTTACTTCTAGTATTAATAAATAATATAGTCATTCTATTTGTATTCTCAAGGCAATCAGTTTAATCTAAAAGGGTTTTTTAACAAAATAAAGAATCAATCCAAGTAGATATGTCAAAGCTTGAGTACCAGTGTATTAAACTATCATATTATATTGTTTATCTCACCGAAAACATTTCTATTTTTAGTCTGCAGAATTCCATGAACTTCACAACAACCCATCTTGAAAAGTTGAAGAAAACAAATGTGTTCAACTCCACATTCCACATATGGCATAAAGGTCACTTTGGAACAATAAACAATTTTTGTTTGGGGAGGCTGCCTTTGGTCCCAGTGGCTTGGTCAGAAATCAATGCAGCTTGGGGACAAGCAGCTTTGTTGCTTTCTGCTTTAGCAAGAAAGATCAATCTAACTTTTGATAGGTACAGGGTGGTGCCATTTGGAAATCACTCCCGGATTGAGGTGAATTTATAATTGATATATACTGAAACAATTTATGTTGAAGAAGAATTTTTAAGGATATTTATGTGGTTACAAGATTAAACATGAGTACCTTATTCTATTTCAGGTAATTGGCAAACAGCAAGAGCTGCCCCTGTATGGAAACGGGGGTGTCAGGTACCTATGGGATACAAAATTTGACAGTGCCATGGTTGCTTTTTTGGATTGCGTTCAACAGTTCCAAGATGAACTAGCTAAACAAGGGAAACCATTTGTTTTTCCTTATAAAATACACAGTACTAAAGGGAAGATCGAGGACAATGGCATATGTTACTCAATCAAGTGGGTCTTAATGATAAATACAGGGTGTACCAAGTTCGACAGCCTATTAGGCCGTTCTGTTTTTTTGGTTTTGAATTTGGTATAGTATGCAATTCTGAATACATTCATACTCAAATCATTGCATTCGTCAAAGTACTTTCCAAAATATCAAGAAAAAACTGAAGAAAAAAGGGAGATAACAGTATTCGGTATTATGTTTGTTATTCCTAACATAGATATATGGTAAGCACAAACCGTTTTCACATTTTTGAAGGCGAAGACTGTGGGAATTTTGTACATTTTCAGAATATTGAAAAACCCTTCACAGGGTGTTCCAAATGTTGGTTCAAAAATTGCAACGAATGAGTACGAATGTATTCAGAATTGCATACTCTATCAAATTCTAAACCAAAAAAATTTCTAAAATTTTTTTTTCTCTCCCTGTATAACTGAAAGTGGTCAGGCTCCAAGAATATTTTAGATCGGTAGATAATGTCAAACAATAACATAATCCCAATTTTCAGATTTCAAATAGGTCCAGTTTTCCAGAAACGCCTAATAGGCCATCGAACTTGGTACACCTTGTATAAGTTTCTGTTGTGATAAAACTAGTTTAAACCCGCGGCTCCAGTCGCATGATTTTTTAATCTGGAACGAAACTGTAAACTATATTATGCGTTTTTCTATTTGGTGCCATAATATGCACCCCACTACAAGAAATGAAATCAAAAAGTAATTACAATTAATTTTCAACATCAACAAAGTAAATGTGTTTCTTAGATGAAGAAAATTGAAAACAAACTCAAGTTATTGAAAGATGATTGGCTCAACCCTCGCAAACTAAAATCTACAATTCCTTATTTCCTTGATTCAGCTACTCTCATGATCCCTACATCAAAAACATCTTGGTAGCACGAGACAAAGCGTTCTTGTGTTTGTGTAGATTTAATAATATCTTGCTCAAATTCGTATTTCTTCAACTAATCATATCTCGAGAAATATTCTTCAGAAAACTTTGGTAAGAAGAGCATGTTTCATCAGGAATAAATTCCCCAGATAACAGTTACATAAATTTTTTGATGAATGCATTCCATACCAGTCAAGAAACCTCTTCAAATTGAACATTATTTTTGATTCAATAAAAAATATTAAAATTGGTAATCGGAGTGGTCAAACATAAGCCGTTTTGAAATTTCTGGTTCTTTAAAATTGTCTTTGATATTATGTTATTTACATACAATAGATTTTCCCTGGAACAAAATATTCTTACTGTATACTTTATTGTTTGAATTAAAAAAATGGAAATAAAGCAACAGATGAAAATTCTAAAACTGAAACATTTGCTTGCTGATTCTTGTATTTGCTTGTATGATGCTTGCTAAATTCATTGGAATTCTGGTTATTGCTTCTTAATTCAATTTTTTCTAGGATTCAACTTAATTCAGAAGAACAATGGACAAAAGCTCTGAAGTTTATGCTCACAAACTTGAAATGGGGTCTTGCATTTGTAACTTCTCAAATCGGTACTGAAGGAGAGGAAAGTTATAACAAATAAGTGTATATACAACAAGAAAGTTCACTGTGAGAACTATATTTATCATCAGCATACTGAGACTTTTAATGTATTTTAGAAAAATGTATTATCAACTTGGAATAATTATATTTTCAGTATATTGTTGATTACATCAGATGTTTTAGATATTCTTGTCTTCAGTTATCACTCAATCTTCGAATGTTTGTAAATATATTTTAAAATATGGTATCAAATGCGTTCTTCCCGGTAATAATCCGATTACTCCAAAGTGAAAGTGCTTGCTAAATCAGTTTGTCAAATGAGCTCGAATGAGGCAAATGCCATAGATCACATGCTTGGAGAGGCATGAAGAAGTACTGTCAAATTAAAACTGATCTTGTTTATATTTTCCAAATGCATATGAAATTCATTTGTAAACTATAACTATTTGAGTAAGTCTAATATGTTTATGAAGTGTGTTCTGATGATTTTCAGTATGAAGTTTACTTATTTTGTAATTACTTCAAGGGGCTGAAGTTATTAGGTCAATGGCCTTAAATACAGTAATTTATTTTTTTATTTACTTCAAGGCACTTGGAATTCTGAATAGAAATTTACTTGAAAGCATTTACCTATAGAAAAAGTATTGTATTTTTTCTGAATACTTCAGTGTCAGCTCAAATCAATTTTCGTATTGTCAATGCTTCGAAGATTTCCATATCGATGACAATGTTCTCTCAAGAAAAGTGCCGTTTCTCTTGTAAAGGTCTAATTATATAACGTATAACTTGAAAATTCAAAATCAAGAACATTTACAAATTCCAATTGTACCTAGCCCTCCAATTATGCGATTACCAATATTCATATCTATTGCCCTTTTTATTTGATGAATTGAATTGGGCTTAAATACAGCAAACTAAGGGGGATGATGACACAATTTTTTTCTCAAATGAGTCATATCCGGTATAGAATATGAGTTTCTTGGAACTATAATTTTTCTTAACACTAGAATAAACATAACCATTTTTTTACCTTTTTTGAGTTATTAATATATATATATATATATTTAATGTGTCGATTCAAATAATAGTTTATTTATTCTTAATTAAGCACGTATTGGTTTTCTCTTGTCTCACAGCGTCGCTTGACGAAATAGCGGTTGGATAGAGGTGTACTGTACTAAAAAATCATTCAACAGTATTATATTTTTATGCTATTCCATCATTTAACGAGGAAAAATTCTGTAATGATGCGCATGCAAGTTTTACCATCAGACAGTTGTTTAAAAAAATAAAATTTTGGAGGCGCCGGGCATCGATCCCGGTACCTCTCGCATGCTAAGCGAGCGCTCTACCATCTGAGCTACGCCCCCTCCGTTAAAATATGAAATGTATCGACTTGACAAATGGAAAAAATTGTTAATGTGCTTCTAATTTTATTTGTTCAGGAATGTGTGATTTATCAATAGAATTTATTGAGACATGCTGAGGTTGAGTCAGAGAGATATTAATTATGGTACATCTTCAATAGTACCAAACATGTTTTTAGTACTTCTACAAATCAGAGATTAAGATAATTTGGACAAAGTATTGTTTTTTTTTTCGTAGCCACTGATGTTCTTTCATTTCTGACATATTAACTGAGCAAATTATCGCAGCAGCAAACAGAGAAGAACTTCCCATTTTCCATTGAATAATAGTACCTATAATACTTCAGCAGTTCTCTTAACCTCCTTGAGATTCATTGATGATGTTTCCACTGCAATCTTTGTCTAAGGTCTATTTGATAAACCCTTGTTCATATATCAGTGGTATTAACCAGTCAAAATTAGGTTGAAGACTTTTAATGAATTCTTGATTTTACACATGTTCAAAAATATAATACATCAAAATAAAATAATGCATTGATGCGTTATGTACAATTTTTATTGAATTATCAAGCTCAATTGTATTAATTTCTAAATTAAAAATATCAACAGAATGTAGACTGAATAATATTGAAGAAAAGTTGATAATACTCTACTAAATAGATTCATGTTCGCAAAATGAAAAGATAATTCAATTTTAAATTCAGGAAATGGTAACATTTATTTTGCTTTTTGACATAATTCGGAAAGGGACTAATTATAGTACATGAAACATAAAGATGTGAAGGAATACTGCATACATTATTGGGGATACTTAATGTACAAATAATAACAAAATAAGATCAGAATAATTTGAACTTTTTACTTCAACTTATGCTACTTCTGGTTCTTTATTATAAGCTTCCATGATTTTTTCCATGATTTCCCAATTTTTATCTTTCTGTAAGTCCTTACAGAATATGGTGAACCATATTTCATCATTATCTTCAATCAATGGGAGTCTTATACCCAGTACTTGTAAGGCTAAGGAAATACAAGCTATGGCAATGTGCTGGGGATCGTACTCTAAAATACTTGGATCATGATGGAAATCCTGTAAGAATGCTGCTGAGGTTCTTGCCAATGGTGAGGTATTCCATGTTTCCTTTCCAACCCAACCTTCCAAAGATTTAAGGTAATGCAACATATATTTGTGAGGGTGAGCTATTGATACTTCAAATTTCAATACCCTCATTAACAGTAATTCTGTCTGAACAATGCCATCTCTCATACTCCAGTATTCTTCTCCAATTTCTAAGGGACTACTTCCTCTATGGAGTGTGTTATGAGCCACATTTATAATATCTCTGATTTTAAGAGGATCATCTTTCACTTTTCCAGCTAAGTATAAAGATGAGGCTGCAATCAACTGAATAAGAATATTCATATTTTTTCATCTCAGTCAATAATCATAAACATAATACAGAAAACAAGAGGAACCCATACTTACGAAACAATCATAGTTTGTGTAATCGACTGACTTGAAAAACCTATGCATCAATACAGCAGCAGTTGCAAGTGTTAATGGTTGAGCATGTAATTTTATCCCACACTCAAAAATGAATCTGGCAGGTGTAAAACCTCTATCAAAATCTAATTGGCGGTAATCAATAACAGGTGCTTTTCTTTCCTTAACCCTCTGCAATTCCATAACATCTATTACGTCCTTCATTATAGAATCTGCAAACACAAATTCTTCTCAAGATTACAGAGTAATTTATTGATCTATAGATTGAAAATGATGCATGTTGTACTATACATACCGGTAAAAAATGGTTTTGGGGTCACTTGAATGAACAAATGATTTACTATTGTTAGAATTCAATATATGCGAAGATGAATTTCGTCGGCATCACAATAAAATTAAAAACAATCACCAAACAGTGTATCGTAGTCATAGAACATCAACATAAAAAAATCGTGGTCGGCATCGGCATAGAACATTGACAGAAGTCACAGAAAAAGCAAGAACACTCTATGACTAATAACAAGCCACCACTGAGTTATATAAAACTTATCTAACTCAGTCACAGAATATCTATCCTTAGGGGATAGATATTCTGTGACTCAGTGCAAGCCACAGAATATCTATCCGATAGATAAACAAGCATCGACGCTGACCCTGAGTTCTGAGTTGCAGCAACAAAGGCAACATTGTCACTGATTACCTGCTCTGCTAGTCAGAAAGAATACATCACACAGTGGCGTAGTGCAAAATTCGGGGGCCCTCTGCAAGATCTACATTATTCATGTTAAGATGAGAGACATGTGCACCTGAACAGAGTGGACATAAAAATGTAAAAAGAAATCAATGTGATGAAAAACTTGGAAAATCACTTAATAAAAATGCATTAAACTTTTCTTATCTTTTTGTTCAAACATATCTATCAACTTATCGATGTCCAAGCTTCAGGCTATTTCTTGTTTAAAGCTGCTTTAGGCTCAAAGGTCTGATGAATGATAGACGTGTTTGCGACATTGATAATTCTTGATTATCTTAAGCCCAATAAAACGATCATTTAGCGATATGTTTGAAGAAAGTCCTGAAAAGCTTGAATATATAATTATATCTCTAATCATGAAACTGTTGAAAACACAAAAACCGGGTAGCACAGGGAGTATTTGAGTGATAATTCGAATTGCGAATGGAATTATTGGAAACCAAAGATGTATTTTTTTTTAAACATTTAGGAATAATTCTCTATTTTTCTTGAGTGATAATTGTATCTTCTTCTAAATTTTGTGCATTATATTTTCAGAAAAATAATGTAAACAAACTCACAACGTGCTCTCATATTAAAAAACTTCTTACACTTGTTTCTTTCACTACTAAAATGGAAATGGAAATAAAAAGTTTTCATAATATTTTCCTCCTCTTCATAATAATATTCGGATTGGTGAATTGTCAATAATTTCAGCAATAATATATAGATAAGCCGCCTTAAGAACAACACGTCAAATAAGCCTCCGAGCCAAAATAAAACGATCAGGTGGCGACGTTCAAAGAGAAATGCCGAAAAACTTGATGCTATGTAAAGAACTCTTAAAAAATGGGTAGCACAGGGTGTGATTGAGTGATAAGTCAAATCGAATTATTGTTAACCTCATATGTTTTTTGAATATGATTAAGGAATTTTTCTCTATTTTTCGAGAATAATAAGTGTACTTTCATTGCGAATCGGCAAGTTCAGTAGTCATTGGGGCCCCATTCAAAGCTTAGTGCCGGGGCCCTCTGCTACGCCACTGGCATTTGTTGATGTTCTGTGGTTTTCAACTGATGTCTATGGTTTTCACAGCCGCCTGAATGAGAATAATTCTTAAACCTACCTAAGAAATTCAAAAATATTATTAATGAAACATCGGTATCAGCTCACGAATTATTATTGAATAGGTTCTTTATTCGATATATTGATTGCATTGTTATATTCATCATGAGTAGCAGTTGAAGCCGGCTCGTATTCATATCTCTGATTCTGCTTTGATCCTCTGATCTGATAGATGACCGATAGACGTCCGACGATCGTTCGGCGCATACGAATTTGGTCTCCAGCCACCCTGTCAAAATTTTAACTTCTAAATGCAATATATTCTTGTGGGGTCCGAAACTGATTAAAATTTCGTTAATTTCTGCTAAATGCCTCGAATTCAAGTTTGTAGTGATTAATAAAGCGTTTTCGGAAAAGTGAAAATTGAGTGCAAACCGCACGACCTACTTATTTTCTTGGAAAGTAGTCCTCTGATTCTAATCGTCCATTTTATCGCAGGGCTTGCCTGGGAAATTCAACGTGACTTAATTCAAAGAAAGGAACATTGCAGTGTGATCTCTGAACAATTGAAGGTTGTTAGGTTTTGACAGGTTTAGCAAATATGAGTAACATAAATCTAATAAATTATTGCAATTAATGACAATTCTTTAGTGCTAAGCAGTAGAATTACTAACAAAACCAATCGAGTTTTTCTCTTAATTATTCAGTTGTGGTAAGCTCGAAATTTTATTAGTCCTAGTAAATTAGTTATTTTGATACATTGGCAGATAAATTCATTGTGCACTTTACACCTTGAGACATGAGCCGCCCAGGACAGAGAATCCAAGTACCTGATGATCTTCGTGAAGTTTTACTTGAATTTACAATAAGTTATTTGTTAGAACAACCAGGAGATGTTGTGGAGTTCGCTGCTGAATACTTCAGTCGACTGAGAGAGACAAGAACAACTGCTTTATTGTATGAAGGTGCAGCAATATCTCCTGATGAGGAATCAACTATGTCTCGAGAAGAAGGTAAAGTAAATTTTCTTATAACCATTAGAAGCTATGAGATTTTTTCTTTATGTGACTGTTACCATACAGGGTTAGTGAAAGTTTTACAGTTTAGATGAAAATTCAGGTATTCGTAGAATGTTTAATGATGATTTCTTTTCAGCAAAAAGACTCAAAGTCAAACATTAAAAGAAGATTTGTGGATCATGCTTAGCACTTGAAAAATTCATAACCGTGTATCATATGCCTAGAAAATTAATAAAAATCTAAAAAATTCTTTCATAGTCCCTAATTGCTCTAGTCAGCTGGGAAATGTGCCCATTTTAGTCAAAAAATAGTTTTATTTTGTATATATTGAGGCACAAAAGTTTAATCTTTATATGCCTCGAAATTATTTCAGTATTATCTGAACTCATACAAATTCTACATCTGTATTAATAGTGAATACCTATTATCTATGCTACTGCTTAGGCACATGACATTAAAAATAAAGGAAAGAAAGGGTACCGAAAGTCATAAATCAAATGCAACTGTTAATCACCGTGACCTCAAATTGTGAAATGAAGGAGGTTTAATATTTGTGATGTTTGAAGAATAATATATAAAAACCTATCCTTAGGTGCTCAGCTGATGCAATAATTTCACGATATCCTCATTTGTATTGAAGATATAACACAATTGTATGGTCAGATGGAACAACGTTGGATGTGTATCATTTTTGAGTGTAAATTTCATAATATCCAACGTTGTTCCAGCCGACCATACAATTTTTATATTTTTTCGATTTCGAGGATGTGCCATAACTTAGATAACGAAGATATCTGAAAAAAATGAAAACTTTCAACAAGAACTTTTTCAATGGGAATAAGATTTTATTTTAATTTTTTTATATAAAAGATGAAAAAAATTGCGTTCGTGTTAAAAAAAATGTTTTTTTCCTCAAAAAAAATTGAATATAGTTTGTTATTTCCGGTGAAAAGGCGATTTTAGAAAGTTTTAAACGTTTTCAGATATTTTCCTGAATGAAAAAGGTATTTTCGAATTCGATAATATATCAACAAAAAAAAAAGATTCGAGGAACGGTTTTTACTAATTATGTTTTCACGATCTGACAACTAGTTGTGTTCGGTGTAGGCTGTGTGACTGTGTCAATACGCCAACTTCGATACATGGCTATTAATTTCAACTTTGCCCATACAGGGTGAGTCTTTGACTTGTACATATATTTTAACAGGACATTCCTGAGGTCAAAAGAAATACTTTTTATATCTTCCATTATTTTCGATTCGGCTCCTTTGGGAAGATACAGGCTGTTGAAAATCGATAAAAAAATGTGGCAAATCTTTTACGAATACAAAATTTAATTCAAATATTTTATATTTTTCGTTATGACCAATAAATACCATTACATTCCATAATTATAGCAGAAATTCTATGATCTCAACTTTTGAAAGTGAGTTGAATGCCATTTAATGTTATCTGGCCATTTTAGAAAACAAAAGTATTCCTCATGAAATCTCGTGAAATACGCATTCTTTGAGTAATTAATGATTTAAAAAAAATCTATATCAGGGCCCCATAAGAACAGGGGGATTTTGAGCGATTGACATGACTTTTCATATTATATTTACAGTGAAAATTCATAAAAAATAATTTAGGTTGGAAAGATGAAATCATGTTGTATATAAATTTATTAACGAAAAAAATAAATCGTCCATTTTTTTCATTTGACGAAAAATAAATTATGGACGTCAACCTTAAAAAACTGCTCAAATTGAATAATAAAGATAATCCTATATAAATCGGTGGATCAAGATATTTCGATTCTCGCTTTGAACTGATCACTGAAACGTTGAAGATTCATTCCTCATAATTTAGTGAAAAGAATTGTAACGGAATTTTGGATGTTGTGTCTCGAAATTAATCAAAACTCATAATAATTGAGATAGACGGATGTGATAACCTATTTTGAGAAAATTCGCCCATCTCTATTTTATTGTCTGAGGTTTACGATTATTTTGGTTCCATAGCAAGACGTTGAATTCAATGAACGTTTTCCACATTGAATTCGTGCCGGATTGAAGGATTTTTCATTGACGCTTTAGAGAATCTTATGAATACAAATCAAATAGCTTTGTGGAACGAGATGTAAATACCTTCTTCGATAAATAATGAATCGTTAAATTATTAGGGCAAACAAACGAATTAGGATTCGACTGCTGTATTGTGTACATAAGGCGATGTGCACGTTATGAATTCGATTACAACTAAATTTCGAGATATTTTCATCGCATTTTTGCGGAAATAAATTCTTTCGGTTTCGCCCGAAATACCAGTAGCCTTAAGCTTTTAAAGATCTAAAAGTTTCCCTCGAACGAAACCATCTTTCGAATGACATGATAAAAAGGGTATGTCCCTGGAGAAAAAAATTTTTTGATGGCACCGCGACGCCTGAAGTCTTTATTCATTCAGCAGATTTTCGTGCTCATCCCAAGTCGACGTTGACTTGTTCAAAACGCCACTCACAGAATGAATAAATTTTCGGACGTTTTCGAGAAAATTGGAGTTGCCAAGATAAGTGAATCACCCTATGGAGGGTATCCAAAATTGCTTGTCCTGGCTGTTTCTGGTAGTTATAGACTAAATAGATAAAAACGTTGAGACGAGTCCTGGGCTCGATTTCCGTGAAAACACCAGTAGTGAAAACCGTTTCAGGATATCTTTATTTGTTTTGAAGATATAACAAAATTTTCTTAGATTTCGAAGATGTGCCATAACTTCTTCATTTTCGAAAATATATGAAAATGATGAAAACTTTCAACAAGCACTATTTCACTGGGAAAGAGACATTATGTAATTTTTTTTATCTTTGATCTTTTTTATGGAGTTATGACACATTGTATTCGGAATCGACAATATATAAATATTTAAAAAAAATAGAAGTTATCCCAGGACACTTTCCGAAGTTTTTACCTTTCTAGTCCAGAAGTATCTAAAATAGTCAAAATCAAGCAATGTGGGAAACCCTGTACATACTGAAAAAAGGAGGAAAATCTCAGAAAATTTTGAGCAATAATTTCGAAATTTTGAATCTCAGCTGTTTTCAGATTGTTGGTCTGTCATCGTGCAGAATTTCAGATCGATGCCTCCTATTGACGAAATTTTTCTTGTCCACAATTTGAGTTAGACGTGAATAAATGAAAGATTTCGCCTTAGTTCATACTCCCTTTTTCAAAAATAAATACTAAAATCATTTGAATGTTGTAGGCAAATTTTTAAATTTTTTTCCCTATATTAAAAATTTCATTGAAAAAATTAAATGAAAATACAATTATAAAATTTATGTCTGAACTAATTGAGAGTAGTCCACTCACAAACCAGTAATTAATATTGTAACAGCGAAGAATTTTGCTTCCGCTTCAAGGGAATATCCTGAATTATCTATAATTCGTATGATTTCTTAATGTAGGAATTATTCAATGCGATCGTAAATTTTAGGCATTCACTGCCAAACCGCGAAAATAATTGTTCAACTTCGAGACGAACTTGTTTCAATGTCGGTTATTTTTAGAACAGCAATTATGCGCTTACTTGAATGGGCCTATCATACATAATGAATTTCCGGACGTGTGAATTTTCGAGAGAAGATAACACTGCTTTCGTTATCAAATTTCGCCTTTATCATGTGGTATGTTGTGAAATTGTACCAATTTCGTTATCTATCTTGGAATCCTTCGCTTGAGATGGTAGAATCCGATAGAGCTCACGTTAAATCTAGATCTCATAAACGATACTGCATTCATTATCATTATGAAAATAAAGTTTGAAAAATATCCTTAAAACTGCTAATTCCTTCATAAATTGTGGGGATAGATTTATTATGAATCTAGTTCAATCGCGTAATTGAGAAATATGTGGCAATTAATATTCAGAAATAAATCATCAGTTGTATTTCAGATTAATCAATTCAATTTCATAAATCTCAATTATATTTCAGATTAGTCAACTTAATTTCAGAAAACATCAGAAATTTCAGATTGGTCAAATTCATTTCAGAAATCATCAAATATTATTCAGGTGAGAGAATTGATGTTTTCTGAAACTCAATTGGTCATTTGAAATGCAATTGGCGGTTTCAAGATTACACTTGATACAAATGTTTATAAAGTTGTTTATAAAATGACGACCCGTCAAAGTCGACAATAAATTGGAAAAACATGATGTATCTCTATTTTTTGGTATGTTGTTAGGATTTATTAGCATTTGAGCACAAGTTTGCAATTCTCAGAAAGTTGTGGAAAAATTTTTACACACCAAAAACCGTGAAATTTTCCTATTCATTTCAGATTTTGCTCTATATCTCGTATTACATCCATTTCGACAAAAACTTCATTTACGCTTATCAAGAGCGGACGTTCTGTAGGTCAATTCATTGTCGAATTAGGGCACTTTGAAAATAGACCAGTTGTTAAATTATTAGTTTTACATCTTTTTATACTGATATTGCTTCGAAACCATTGATGTTACGAGTAGAGCTTGTGAAATAAAATTTGTTGGCAATTTATATAGCTTTAAAATAAGTTCAAAACGAGGACTAGAGGTATCGGGGTTCTTTTGAAATCTTAAAAAACCCATGCCGGATAAAATCGCATTTCTCCAGCAATCATAGATGTCTTGGTCTTGGTTACAATAATGTCAATATGAATGTACGATTTTTAATAAATACATTTAATAACTGAGCTATTATCAATATGCCGTAATTCAGCAATGAATTGTCTTACAGAGGTCCAGTTCGGCTTAATCTGTCACGAATTTAATGCAATGAAAACAGAATATAACAGTTGTCGAAAATGGATCAGGAGATATAGAGAATATGAAAGAGTTCGAAAAATTTTTGGTTTTTGGTGTGTAAAATTTTTTTCACAACTTTTTGAGAGTTGCAAATTTGGGTATACATAGCTCTAGTCCTAGTTGGTCCAAGCAACATACTGAAAATTTGAAATATCTTCATGTTTTTCTAATTATTCGATTTTGTGTGTCGATTTTGACCGACCTATGAACTAAATCGTTCCAATTTTTTTCGAACCGAGCTACAGCTCATTACCTAGGTTGCTTCAAATATTCATGAAATATCCTGAAATTCGTCGGACTATACAGGGTGTACCAAGTTCGACGGCCTATTAGTCGTATCTGGAAAGCTGGATCTTTTTGAAATCTGAAAATTGGGATTATGTTATTGTTTGACATTATCTACCGATATGAAATATTTTTGAAGCCTGACCAGATTCAGTTATACCAGGGAGTGAAAAAATAGTTCCAAAATTTTTTTTCTGATATTTTGTTTTCGGATTTGATAGAGTATGAAATTCTGAATACATGCGTAGTCAAATCGTTGCATTCGTCAAAATACCTTCCAAAATGTCGAGAAAAAAAACTGAAGAAAAAAGGGGGATAAGCGTTATCGGTATAATGTTTGTTATTCCTAACCTAGAGATCGTAAGCACAAACTGTTTTAACATTTCTGAAGGCGAAGACTGTGGAAATATTGTACAATTTTGAATAACCCGTCACAGGGTGTTCCAAATTTTGATTAAAAAAACTAGCGTTTTTTCAAATTTGAACCCTATTTTTTTTATGATTGCGTTGGATTCTACGAAGAAAAATGATGATAATGTTCTAACACGTTGATGCTCCTAAAATTAATAATTCTCGAGTTTTTGAGGATTTTTTAAAATTATTTCGTACGATATCGTCAAATTAATGAAATCTGTTCCATATCAACAATGATAAAAGAATTCATAGAAGAGCTGGTCACTAGTGAGTTATTTGAATAATTTATCTTCTATGACGAAGGTCATTGTTGATATAAAACAGATTCTATGAATTTGACGGTACGTAGTACGTACTACATGAAATCAAAAAATCCTGAATAACTCAAGAATTATTCATTTTAGGAGCATTAACATGTTGTAACATTATCATCATTGTTCTTCGCACAATCCAACGAAAATTATGGGCCAGTCTTAATCCCAATTTTTGAACCGACACCTGGGACGGGTTTTCCAAAATTCTGAAATCGTACAACAATGTGAAAACGGTTTGTGCTTACGATATCTAGTTTAGGAATAATAAACATAACACCGAATACTCTTATCTTCCTTTTTTCTTCTGTTTTTCTCGATATTTTAGAAACTATTTTGATAAATGCAACGATTTGAGCTCGAATGTATTCAGAATTGCATACTCTATTAAATTCGGAAACAAATTTTTTTCACTCCCTGTTTAACTGGAAGTGGTCAGGCTCCAAGAATATTTTAGATCGGTAGATAATGTAAAACAATACAAAACTCCCAATTTTCAGATTTCAAATAGGTCCACTTCTCCGGAAACGCCTAACAGGCAGTGGAACTTGGTAAACCCTGTATATTAAAGTGTTAATTTTGAAGACAACTTCTTTAGCATTGGTACTATGGTCTAGAATCGGTTTGACCTCATTCCTGCTTCTAGAGTTACAAGAACAGGGAATTCAGGAATTCTAAAATGCAAACTTCTCTATTAAGCTTTTATTTTTTCCGAAAATATAAGAACTAAATTAATAAACATGTATTCCAGTAAGGATAGAAGAGTAAAGATTCCAACAAAACATGATACTTGAAAAAAGAGTTTACTTACATTCAAATGAATGTGCTTGGTGTTTTAATCATAGTTAATAGTTGAAAAGGGGTTACAGTCCACTGCGAACTGATGGTCTATTGTGCCCCCTGACAAAGCTTTACAGCTCGCCTTCCAGTCCCAGAGGTCTTATGAGATCCAAAATTTCGGAAGGCTTCAGTGAGGCTAATTCTTCACTCTTGACCAAAGCATTGTTTCCTTTGGCTTACAATGACAAAGCATTCTGTGACTAGGTGAATAGGAGTTTCTTTCTCCTCCCCACAGAATCTACACTCGTCAGTGTCCGATACGCCCATTCTCAGCAAGTGCTTTCTGAGGCGCCAATGTTCTGAAGGAAAGCCAGTGAGGAGGTGTAGTTGGTTCTTACTGAGATCCAAATATTTTTTGGATTCCGAAGGAACTTTTTGGAGTGATCCAATCCTGGGAGATTCTGCCAGAGTGTTTCTCTTTCAGTTTTCTCCTTTTCCAGAAACTCCTTCTTATATGAACATTTTCCTATACCACAGAAAGGTTCTGGGCCAGTGAGGTGTTTCCGAGCACCCTCTCTGGCAAGTTTGTTGACCTCTTCGTTACCTGTGATTCCCGAATGACCAGGAACCCAGATAAAAGAGACCTTATTTTTCTTGCCTACCTCATTGAGTTTGATCCGGCATTTGATGTCGACTTTGAGTCGATGATATAGGAGTTCAGTGCTTCAATAACAGAACAGCTTGACTATCTGAGTGAATAGCTATGTTGCAATTCTGATAGTTTCTCTCTAGATCAATATCTAGACATCTTTCGATTGCTAATATTTCTGGTTGAGAACACTCACACAGGAGCTTAACGATAGTACACACTTAGCTTTGGCCCTGTGAACCTTAGCGCCAGCTCCCGTGTTGGTTTTAGAACCATCTGTATACCATTTAATAGTATTTTCTTTGAAATTTAGGTCGGTGTATTTCCGCTCCCATTCCTCTTTTTTGCATAGCGTCGTACTGAAGTTTTTCTCAGTACTTACTTTCTTGACCATTACATCACTAGGAAGGTTCGCAGATGAGATGTAGTTACTCAGAGAGCTCCAGATTGTCTGACACCTAATTCTCTCATTACCTGCGCCTTCTCTAGATATTCTGAGGATGGCTTCATGGGCCATCCTGTCAATCACCAGATGTAGGGGTGTGAGATCTGTTATGATCTCAAGTGCTCTGGTTGGGCACGTTCTCATGGCCCCCGTGATGCACACACAGGCTACCCGCTGTGCTTTATCGAGCATTTTCCTCCTACTTGTCTGACTTGTTTTAGCAAACTAGACTACTGCCCCATATGTGATTACAGGTGTCACAATCATGACGTACATTCATCGCAGTATTATTGGGTTACAGCCCCAAATCCTGCCGCATAGACGAAATATTCAAGAGACAAATAAAATTAATTGCTAATTCTATGTGAACCATACAACGTTTGAGAGTTCTTTGAAACAAATCTAGATTCCATGTAGATCTGATCATTTTCTAGGTTTCTGAAATTTTATTTTGTGTTTATTTTTGCATTGACTGTATCTCTTTTTCATTTGTATTTTGAATTCTGAGAATGAAGGGCTATTATAGATAGATACTTTATTCAATTAGAAAGCCTAATATAAATACAAATATTAACAACAATAACACAATTTCCAATCTGCTAACACGCTACAACAATAAATAAATAAATTAAAAAATAGAAATTCACTGCTGAAAAATTCATTTCTTATTCCTAGCATATTTTCTCATTTCACATTTAAAATTTCTTAAATTAGTACATTCCTTGATATAGGCTGGTAAAGCATTATACTCTTGGAAAGCCCTATATAGGGTGACACAGACTCATGGTACACCCTCATTTTCTCCCTTGTTTCTGTAGCTATATTTCTGAAATTTGGAACATTGAATATACTCACTATAGAGCACTTTTTGACATATTAAGAAAAAAATCCGATTTCCGGTTTTTCCGGAAATGACATCAACTTTGGATTGAACCGAGAAGGTACTTAAACTTGCCTAAACTCCATTATCGTGTTCGTATTGGTTATACAGAAAAATAGTTGGTATGGATGGATACCCCACCGATGGTACGTTCGAATGACGTCAGAGTACCATTATGCTACCATTTGACAAAACGGAGTTTCGAGTGAAAAAAGGTTTTGGTTTACTTTTTTGGCACGTATTTCGAACCACTATACTTTTCAAATCGAAATTACTATAGTGTAGCATTATTTTGATGATTTGGCATAATTTTAGGGAGTTCATGGCTCTCTAGATCGAAAAATAAAATGGGCGTTCTGACGAATGAAATATCAACTATGAGGAATCATTAGATTGAGAAAATTATAGAGATTTCAAAAATGTAATAATATACCGGATGTCCCATTTGAAAATCGAAAGTTGACGTGATTTCTGGAAAAACCAGAAGTTGGATTTTTTCTGAATGTCACAAAGTGCCCTATAGTGAGTATATTCAATGTTCCAAATTCCAAAAATATAACTACAGAAACAAAGGAGAAAATGGGGGTGTACCATGAGTCTGTGTCACACTGTATATTAATGATGCTTCTACTATAATTTACTCTACTCAAGTAAAAATTGCCAACAGTTCTAGTCTGGTACCCATGTATGTTCTCCGGAAAATCAACAAACAATATTATTATTATTAGCTCTAGTAGTAGCATTACATACAGGGTGGCCATTTGAAAACGAAACAGACGAGATTACAGACGAAATAAATTTTTTCGATAGAAATGCTCGGACAGGTCGATTTCTGCTTCGAGGGGGACAATTTAAGATGTAGGTTACGGACGCATAGCGCTTCAACCCTTGCTACTACAACCCTCACCCCCAATTTTTGAATAGGGATGATGTGGTGAGTGATACCTCATTTGGAAGGTATTTTTATACTGATTACAGCACAGTAATTGTTTTTTCATTTTATGCATTAGTTCTCGAAATACAGGGTGGCCATTTGAAAACGAAACAGACGATATTACAGACGAAATAAATTTTTTCGATAGAAATGCTCGGATAGGTCGATTTCTGTTTCGAGGGGGACAACTTAAGATGTAGGTTACGGACGCATAGCGCTTGAAACCTTGCTACTACAACCCTCACCCCCAATTTTTGAATTGGGAAGATGGGGTGAGTGATACCTCATTTGAAAAGTTTTTCACAAAAAAACACAAGTGCAATGAAAACACCAATTCATTTTCAAATGCTTGGTTAAGAATATTTCGAGAACTAATGCATGAAATGAAAAAACAATTACTGTGCTGAAATCAGTATAAAAATACCTTTCAAATGAAGTATCACTCACCCCATCTTCCCTATTCAAAAATTGGGGGTGGGGGTTGAAGCGCTATAGTCCAATTTCTGCGAGTTACCGTGTTATAAGTCCGGTTATACTTTTGGTAATAGTGCGGTTACCCCCACTCATCCTCACTGTCAATTTCTTAACACGGTTATACATCCTCGCTAAAACATACTTGGTTACTGGGGAATCATATGTTTTAGCTAGGATGTACTCATTTGAATATGCATATTTCCAGAAATGCTAATGAGTTTCCTGTATTATTATATTCAAAAATAATAATCTGAAAACAGAATTACCTCTAGACATTAAGCGTAAAGATATGTCAAAAATGAAGCAAGAACAAATTTTGAAAGAGAGGATGTGAAATCAAATACTAACAATATTTTGCATAATTATAATAATAATAATAATAAATTTATTGATCCTTTTAGACAATGCAGTATAGGACAGGTCTTTGAAAGAAGAAAAAACAAGAATAAATCAATACATTCTTAACAATAATAAATGGTTCACTCCCCAGTACCATATAGGTTTTCTTTCACATCTTGCTGAGCTGGTGTTAGAAATGAATCGAATGAATAAATCAAGAAACTTCATAGGTAAAGGCACGCTTCAATCTACAAGATGCAAAATAAAGCAATTTTCGTATTTGGCGCGAATGCGCTTATAACCGCTACCAGTTACCCTGCTTCGGAACAAGGTTACAGATTTTCAACAACGGTCACAATGACGGCTACGTCATAACACCTTCCCCTCTATTACCGCTCTCGCAAAAATACGAACGGTATCAGAAAATCGTAACCTATGCGTCCGTAACCTACATCTTAAGTTGTCCCCCTCGAAACAGAAATCGACCTGTCCGAGCATTTCTATCGAAAAAATTTATTTCGTCTGTAATCTCGTCTGTTTCGTTTTCAAATGGCCACCCTGTATATGCCTGTTCCACAGAAGCTTACTGTCCAGGGTAATTCCCAGATAGTAAGCTTTTGTGGAAGTTACCTTTCACCTGCTACAAAAGTTTTTAGTTCTTCGGGATACCTTTTAAAGTAAAATCGTGGTGGGCTTGTGTAAAAATAAAAGACAGTCCTCTATTGCTTTCCGTGCATATCCTTAATCTCATTCTGATTTGTTGCAGAGCCTCCCATATCAAGATTTTCTTCGCGACGTAAATCTGTCTTCGCCGAAACGTACAATCCTGAGGAGGACGAAGATGAGGGTGAGAAGTTGGTCTATCCCAAGTCGGACGAACAACGGGCTAGGTTGGCCGAGGCTGTTCGTAACATCCTGCTCTTCCGTTCTTTGGACAAGGAGCAAATGCAGGACGTTTTGGACGCTATGTTCGAAAGGAAAATCGAGGAGGGGGAGACTGTGATCACCCAAGGAGATGACGGGGATAACTTTTACGTTATCGAGCAGTAGGTAGCCTTGAAACAATGAGAAACTTGAGACTAGCTTTTCTAAAGTGACGAAATTTGTCAAAAACATTTGTGCTTTATTTTTATCTGAAAAATTCTTTTGTAATACACTGCGAGAAAAAATAATGCACATTATGGAAATCTCAAATTTATTCTACAACTGGAGGTGTTTTCAATGATAATTATTTTTATCAGAATTATGCATGCATATGTTATCCACTTTCAACGTTTTTCTTCAATACAGACGTTTTTTCCCAGCAGGAATAAAAAAAGATGATATTATCAGATTTCGAATGTATAGGGTCCATTCTAAAATCAGTTGTTCTCGATCAATTCTAGTGATCAATAGTTTTTCTTTCGTTTGATTTTCTACACTCGATCGCTATACAACGCGAAACACGCAATTTGACCCAAGAGGAATGCGCCCAAGCGATAGTTTTGCGAGAAGAAGGGTGGACATACACAAGAATTGCAGAAAGGTTTGGAGTTTCCCATACAAGTGTGTCCAGAATGTTGCAGCGATTCAGGAAGAGAGGTATGAATGTCCGAAGACCAGGACAGGGTAGACCATGGGTAACAACTACCATTCAAGAACGTTACTTGAGAGTTTCTTTGTTGAGACAACGGTTTGCAACCTCTTTCAAAACCGGCTTAACCAAACTCATGGGGTGCAAATTAACACTCAGACAATAAGAAATCGCCTCAGCTTTTATCAAAGGGCACGTTTGGTTTTTGCAAGAGAGCATATCCATTGGGAAAAGGCTGATTGAGAATTATTTCTCTTCACAGATAAGTCTGATTCTACCTCTACCATTGTGATCGACGTTCCCTTGTATACAGACGTTCACATAAAAGATATGCTCAGTGCAATTTTCTAAATACTACTGGTTTCGGGGGAGGATCGATTGTGGTAAGGGGTGGAATATCTTTGACTGCTCGCACAGACCTAGTGCTCGTTGATAATGGAGCTATGAATGCTGATAAGTATATAAGGAACATTCTTGAAGAACATGTAGTGCCATTTGCCCCATACATTGGTGAAAATTTCATTTTTATGGATGATGATGCCAGACCCCATCGTGCGTGCATAGTTCAGAAGTACCTTGAAGAGGTTGAAGTCTCTTGAATGGAATGGCCAGCAAGAAGTCCAGATCTCAATCCAATTAAGTAGGTATGGGACAAGGTCAATAAAAGGCTGAAAAGTTCAGAAAACCATCCAGCTACTCTTAGGAATCCAACTAGGAGAAATCTGGGAAGGATTAGATCAAAACATTTTGAGTATGAACCATCGTTGCCGAGCTGTAATTAACTCAAGGTGTGGAAATACCTAGTATTAAACAACTTATCAGCATTTCAGTATTCTGAAAATTGTTCATTTCTTTTCTTTCACATAAAATTCGGTGAAGTCCTGAATTTTTCTTCCATTTAATGTGTCTTGTTTTGTTCAAAACCTTCCCAAGAGAACATAAAAATAAGTTATAAGGTAGAGTTGACTTTCATTAAAATTGGGATTTTCAGAATGTGCGTTAATTTTTGAATTGGAGGATTCTTGATATTTCAATGAAGTTGCTAATCAAACGTTATGCTTTTCCAGCGGAATATTCCATGCTTTTGTGGGTGAGCCCGGTCAGGAACCCAAACATATACACACTTACGAACACAGCGGCAGTTTCGGAGAGCTTGCCCTACTCTATAACATGCCTAGAGCGGCTACCATTAAGGCGATGACAGACGGTGCACTTTGGGCTATGGACCGCCAAACCTTCAGACGTATTCTGTTGAAATCAGCATTCAAGAAGAGGAAGATGTACGAAACTCTAATCGAGAGTGTGCCCATGCTGAGTACTTTGCAGCCTTATGAGAGGATGAATTTGGCTGATGCTTTAGCTCCGAGAGTTTGCACGCCAGGGGAAAGAATTATCAGGTACGCTTCTTTCAATACTTTGTGTTTGTTTAGGTCAAATTTATTGAGTACTAAAATTATTGTTTTCAATTTATTAATTATGGAAGAAGGTGTTTTAATAGTTTGAGAACTTTGAGTTCTTTCATTTGCAACCTGTAAATATCATTATTCTATTACCATTCAAACAAAATGAGCGGGGAAAGATACTTTTAATTAGTACTCCTTGTGTTTAATGGATTCCCGGTAATTTTCTGACACTAACGTGCAATATTTGGAGATATTATGGTAGTTTCTTCCCTTTAATTATGTGCCAAATCCATTCATTCTGCAACATCCCTTAGAACAAAACAATGTTAGAATATTTCTTCCTAATTTCATTCTAACACTGTTTTCAGTAATATTTATTGATGACATGTTGGCCTCCTGTCACGGATTTATTTAACATCTGTCAAATTTCATGGGATAGAAAACAGTTCTGCCAATCAATTTTTTTTAAAGGAAAAATTTCTAAACGATATTTACGGCAATATTTCATTAATTTCGATAAACATTCAGCGAGTATAATGAATTACACTCATACAGAAGGCTCATTCTAACAATCATTCATTGTGGTTCGTTTTTGAATTTCAAACTCCTGTAAGAATATCAATGCATCTGCACTTGTATCATAAATAACTATTTTAGCTCTTATCAATTGTCATGTTTTACCTTTCATCTTATGGAGGCTTTTATGGTTACATATGTCACTTATATAGAAAAATTCCTGGCTTTTGAGCACTAGTCTTTCGCTATTTCACCTAAAGTTTTGTTATCTTTATAGGAATTTTGGCTGGTTGAGATATTCATGTCAGTTGTGTTAAGGCTTTACTCTTTTTTTTTTATTACTGGTAACCAAACGGTGTTATCTTCTATCAAAAGGACAAAATTATATGGTTGTCATTTGAAAACAATGAGATTTCATCGTTTTTTTTTGAGGCTCACTTTGAAGCTTTGTTTCAGACACCCTGTGTGAAATTTCCTTAACATCAGCATACTTTATTTTATTTCACTGTTGCGAAAAAAACATTTTACAATGATAAATTTTAAAGATATAATCACTAATTTGTGACAATATTTCTGAGAAATAATTTAACAATTAGGCTAGAACTCTACAGTAGCTTGTGACATTGCGCATATTATACATGAAATTAGTGTAGAATTGAACAAAAAATTAAAATATGTCTATGTGTTACATTTGTTTCCGGTTGAACCAGAAGTAGATTTTGCTTGAAAATTTCATTCTTTTCACGCCCATGCTGAGTTTGTAGCGTATGCTACCAGATGATTTCCCAACAGTTGCACAACTGTTTCGTTCAGTGAATGCGCCCAATGATTTGTTATGTTATACAAAACTAAATGTTCATACCTTCCCCTGTAGCTAATGAAGTCGAAGGTTCTCCTCAAGAGATAAATCCCTCATTACCAACATAATATTTGAATATTCAAGTATCTCAGAAATAATAAACATCCCAGCACATAACTCAGATTTCACAAAAATATTATTTATTTATTTATTGATACAGGAACACAAACAGAACGAAGTTCCAGCACTAGTGTTGGCTCAATTACAAATGAAACTAATTTTAACATTAAATTAACTAGAAATATAAAAACTTATAACGTCACATATAGAATATGAACTTGATCTGATTCATAAAATAAAAATCAGATCTATATTTGAAGTATTCAAGTGAATAGTTATATATATTCATCATTGTCAAAATCTACAGATAGACTGTATGATTGCATTGTATTATCCTCTTAATTAAAAATTGGAATTCAGCTAAATTAATTTAGAACACTTTTTTTCAAACTGAAATTTCATTCCACACAAATTGTTAGTGAATTTTTCATTTCCATTATTTGGTTCTTCTTGAAAATCTTCATTTATTAATGTATGTCTTCTCAAAAGACTCAGCTTCAGGACTGCTCTTTGAATCGTAAATCTTCATCTACTCCTTCGCATTTCCAACCTCCATTTTAGTTTTGGTAGTTGCATCTTTTCTGCGTGCAATTTCAATTACTATTTCAAATATGAGTTTTGAATAGCTTGTCGAATATTCATAAACATATCTCAAATCTTCATGAATATCTTTTCCACAAGTATTTTTAATGCTAATTTCTGAACGAACTGGACCTGAAAGATTACAATTGAACATCCAAAAAACATATAATGTGGTAAACAAAAGAGTATTTTAGATTCCAATCAGACAAAAGTGACATTCCAAAGAACTTATTTGAGGAAGTCTTCTTCAATTTGGAAATGAATGCAATACTGTATTTAATCAAGAAGATTTTTACATAATCACTGCCACGTAAAATCTTGGAATGATTCTGAATTACAGAGACCAAGTTTTAATAATGAGAATTTTTATATACGTTCATACACTATAACAGTTTTTCATTTTATTTCCAGGCAAGGGGATGCAGCTGATGGAATGTACTTTGTTGAGCAAGGTGTTGTGGTCATCAAGGTTTATGATGATAGTGGCAAGGAAGTGGAGATAAATAGAATCAACAAAGGTGGTTACTTCGGAGAACTTGCTTTAGTTACTCATAGACCTAGAGCAGCTTCCGCATATGCAGAAGGGGATGTCAAATTAGCATGTGAGTATGGACACTTAACGAGGGTTTCGTAAAACTTTGATTGATCAAAACTGCTTACGTCAATTGAACCATGGAATCGATTTATTTTAAATTTCAACAAATCTTAGTATTGGGTCAAAAAGTTTTATATTTATCTGAGGATAGTATACTTATTGGAAATTTAAAGTAAATATTCATAAAATATGAAAAAACACTGTTAGAAAATATTTCAAAAAGGAATGGTTTGCAAGTTGGCAATCATAGATTTTATTTTCAAATAAAATTGGTATAATAATCTTATGGTAAGCCTAAAATATATTAATTATGAAACATTTTTTTTTTTGCAGTTCTAGATGTGGAGGCATTCGAGAGATTATTAGGGCCATGTATGCAACTAATGAAGCGTAATATAAATGATTATGAGGAACAATTGCTCAAAATATTTGGCTCAAAGCAAAACATGCGAGACATCCGATGAAGTGAAAAATTTTTTCAAGAAGCTCCCTTGGTTCAAAATCCCCCTAAAATTAATTTTAAATGGAATTTAAACAATGCACATTTCTGGTAGGAGCACCAAAGATGTGCATGCTAGTAGATACCTAAGTCAAGTAATTAAAGTACACACAAAGAAAGAGCGCCAAAAACAACGGGGTGGAAAGTTCACTAGTCATGTGTATATAACATATATATAAATATATATAAATATGAAAAAAAATATTATATTGATGAACATGAATCAAATGCTTTGTTGTAATGCCATAACTAGAATATTGGAACTTTAATGTGTTGATAGATGGAGGAACTCCCTTTACTGCTGGACAGTGTGTTATTCTCCCTCACTAATACTTGTGCGCTATTGTGTACTCATTCGCAGGTGTCATAATGTTTCCAAATCACCGACTAAGTGGCTACTCCCCATTCGATGTTAAATAACTGTGTTTGTTTCATTTCAAATAGTATTGTGTTCTTTTTTACGTGTTTGTTTTGAAGAAAACTGATGAATTCGCATTGAAACTAAAAAATTATCAATTTTTCCAGTCCCATTTACTTCTTAGTTTTTCTTTAGAAGTCTTTCATGTATGCATAGTATTTTGGTTAATTAGGAAATTCGACAGTTCTCTAAATTCTTTCTTTCCATTAAGTTGTATTATATTTGAGAAAAATTGAAGGGTGATGCGTGTGTGCCTTTTTCAAAAATTTCTAGTAATTTGTCAGATATGATTATAATTGGTAACAAACATGAAATTGTGGGATAGAAATGACGATTTAATGAAATCAAAAATGCATTGCTTCAGTAGGATTACAAAAAGTTACATAAGCACTAAGGCGTTCATCACTTAGAATCCCTTCAAAATTCACCTTGATGTACTACGTTGTAGTAGTTATGAAAATTTATTAGACTAGTACTTTGGGATATTAAGGTTTCAGATTATAAAATTTAGTTATTGTAAATTTAGAACAAACACGTGAAAATGAAATGTTATTTGTAATTATAGGATCTTACCGAAGTACCTATCTTGGCTTTAGCACAAAGCTATTATAGATAAAGCTTATCCCAACATAAAATATCTCTGTACTGAATGTTTACTGGATGTGAAGAGTTAGTTATTTATTAAGAATTTTTTTGTCCATTGGTTTTGTACTATTAAGTTTTGTTCAATTTAGCAAAGGATAATACAAATTTGTACTAGTACAAATAATAGAGTTTATTTTTCAATTATTTATTACTGTGTTGTTTTCTTGTATTTACATAAATATTGTTATAATGAGATCTGTAAAGGAGTTTGGTGTTTATATTATCTTTTCATTGAAAGCTTTCATAGTTTTAGTTATTGTTGAAATATTACCTTTTTTGAGATTGAGTGATTCAAACCCATGAGATTATTGACAATTCTGTTCCTATGGAATAAACTGTCTCTAGTTATTTGCTCAAGATTGAAACAAAACTTGTAAATACTATTTATTTTTTTCAGTAACATTCAATTTTTTTATATAGTAAATAGTAATAAACCATAAATTACGTCCATGTTTATCATATCAATATTTAAGAATTTCCAACATAAAATGAAAAAAGCTTCATCAAAGCGTAACACTTAGCGAGGATTAGCTCATGCTATTCTCTGTGAAATCATTTGATTTTTCAATTGCTGGAAAAATATTTATTTTTTTAATTCATTATTATAATACCCACACAATTATTTTAATATGAGTTAATGACTATGTTTCAAAATTGATGGAATAGAGAAGAGAAGAGTGGTTGATATTGATATTTATTTTCATTATTTTTTCAGAGAATCGAGTGAAAAATATTTTAAGGATATAATTGTTTCCTATCTGAAAAAATATGAATATGTCCGAAATAATTGTCCAACTACTTATGGGTCATGTTTCCCATCAATCAAATCATTCCGAATTTCTTGAATCACTCAATGGGTTGGCCACAAAGTATTTTATTTATTTAATTATTAGATGATTTCGTTGCTCATTATGGATTTGTTCCTTCGCCTGAGATTTTATTCTCAATCCTAAAAATATTAACTTTTATTCAATTGAAGAAAGGCTGAATATTACATTTACAGTTCAATATTTGAGATTGATTGTTTGAAAGGTGCATTATCAATGAATCTTGATGAAATTTGAAAAATTTGCAGTGTTACTCATATCAAATAATCGATCAAGGTGGAGAATTCAATAATGCTCTTATTTAGATGAGTATTATAATTCTGGGGGAATTTGTTTGACTCAACTCAGATTCAGAGCCTTGAAAGTTCAAGATATATTTTGGAAGAGATTGAATTTCTTTTGGAAACTACAGGGTAATACTTATTTTGCAGTTTTTTCACTATATATGATATAACACTAACTGGAAATGTATCTTCATAAATATCCTTTAAGCTTTGAATTGCTATTCTTTATTGGAGATTATCTTCTTTTCAACTGTTTCCAAATTTGTATGCTGTGATTATTAAATTGAATCTCTTTGAGAAGGTTTATTGGTGATAGAGTTCGAATGTAACTCAAATTGTAGTATTTTTTTTTCAAGTATTAGAAACTTTTGGGGTCTCACAAATTCTTCGTTGAATAAATGTTAGACGATAAATAGATGTAATTTTAACTAGGGGCTTGTCTGTTAATTGTTCTCCAAAATGTAGTTCTCTGGTTTTATGTGTTGTTTGTAAATTTTGATGTTTATTGTAATAATCTATCTCTTTCCTTCTAAAGATAGCACAATTCATATTGAACGCAAAAAAAATTTAGTAAACTATTATTATGAAACTAGTCACTTGAAAACATACAATTTCCTTTGTTTATTATGATTGATAACGATTTTTTCAAACTAAAAGACTGCCTCTTATTTAAAGTGAAGATCAAGCCTTTGTCGATAATGTCTTAGTAGGAATGTATTTTCCTACATTTTATAATAGTTTACACTATGACCTTCCATGATTATATTCCCCCATGTTCAAGGAGCTGTGAATTCAAGAAAATACAAGCACAAAAATGTTTGAACTTTTCCATTCAGATCCATAAATTGTTAATCGGGATATTTCAACTTCTTAAAATGTAAAGTCAAAAACTTGAAGATATTTACAAAAAATCTTGATGGATTATGAATTATGATAATTGTCATCAATAATTGGTAGCTTATAATGATTTTCAATGACCCGATTAACTCGTTGCACAAGTAGTATTGAAGTGGTCATTCAAATTATCACAAATGTAGGAAAATTAACAGATTAGATTCACATATCACATAAGCCGAAGTAATTTCTAACTGGACCAAATAAAATGGGTGATAAGATTCAAACTCATCCCATTAATTTTTTTTTTGAAAATTTTTATGAGATTGAATAATACTGATTCAAGTCCAGAATATGGCCCTACATGTTTTGAATTGTGCTTTTTCCATTATTCGACTCCACACTTCAAGATTGCCTTTTACTATTATACAGAACTTTTAGGAAATCTCATTTGCTAACTGGAGAAAATTGTTATAATTAAATGTTGCCATTTCACAAAATGCCATATGAACTTACTGAGCTGAATAAATCCTTTCATAATGTACTGCTTCCACAAATATGACTAAATGAGCTTATTGAATAGTTTTGATTTCTTATTTATCCTTCCAAATAAAATCCATCAAAATCAAAGATAACTATAATTTTTCCCAATTTTTCGAGCAGTATTTGAAAATATGCCAAACAAATTAGTCTGAAAAAAAGCATACACAAACAAATGCAAAATAGTATCATACTATTTTGCAAATGTTTATGTATATTTTTTTTGTAGAAGTCACTGTTAGAAATTCTGCAGTCCAGAGTCCAGTTACAATGTCAAACCAGGAATCTTCTGAAGATGCCTACTGTGGATGAGGTAAAACGTTAGGTGAACTAATTCCTAATAGACATCCTAAAATCCTAATTTATTTACAAAAAGCTCATTTCAAATGTTATTGTTCATTAGAAATTTTTGGTCAGATAAAGTAGTCAGATTTCTGAAAAATTTCATTATTTTAAACATTTTCCACGCTCAATTTTGAGCTTTGGGATGGAATAACGAAAAAACGCTTGGATCGGTCAAATATTGTTGAAAAGTCTATTTTGAAGCAAACTCAATATACTTTCACCTCAAACTTGGCTTTCTGGCTTCTTATATTTTGGGACTGCTCAAAGATACTCTTCCATAAAAGATATTCAACCAGAATTCTCTTTTGAAAATAAGATTTTATTAATAAGAATTTAAAACCACAAACAAAATTTTGAAACCCAATTGAGAACTTTATTGACCAGATAAGTTTCAATATTTCCAAAATCAAGATATGACACTAGTTTTATCTGGGGTGAATAAAAGATAGAAAATAAGTAATCATATTATTATTTATTAATATTTTACAGTTAATTTACAAATAAAATGAAAATGTGTATAGATATATAACTTTTAACTCTTTCAATTTAATACTTATCCGATTCCATAATGGAACAATCATCACATGGTTGTTTCATTAGGGCCACTTTTCTTATATCTAACAAATCAATGCATATCATTTATACACTTTTCATTTATTTATATTGGGCAGAGTCATGGGGAATCAGCCTTTCATCCGTATATGTGAGCGCTGAAATTTGAGGAAGGCCTAGTCTCAAGCTTGTTGTATTCTAAATGAAATTCCTTAGCAACCTTCCGCCAGTTTTGCGCATCGAAAAAATAGTAAGTGCCTCGTTCGTACGTGGAAGTTTTTTCTATTAAGACCATTCCTGGAACTTGCGTTATCCAAACCTTCTCTTCTATGTGGTACCTCCACTCTCTTGCATATCTGAAATATAAATAGATAAATTTTTATCCAGATCACCCTCACACTTCTCTTAATTTAGACTTCATAGACAGCACCAAGTAATCAGTTTTATTTGCAAGAAATAGAAGTTATTCATTTGCTTGAAAGAAATGTTAATGGAGAGTGTATTCAATGAGCTCCTAATTATAAACTCCATGAGTCTTAAATAATAAATTGAGATATTTGTTCGCTTGCTTCTGAGAACGAGAGCGTTATCATTTTACTGCTTCACTCTGTATAAAAGACGTTCGTCCAAGATCCCAGAGCAATCTGATGTAACGTATTTTCACATGGCTGATTTTTTTATATGTTTCAGAATAGTATTTTTAAAACAAGTAACAGAATGAGCTCCTATTCCAACACGAATGCGAAATTCGAATAGATATTGCCTTCTGCAATTAGATGATATTTTCTCTATTTCAGTCAAGTTTTGTGAAATACTCTCGAAATTCAAATAAAAATTCAGATTAGAGTCTTTTGTATTGCATTTTGGCAGTTGGTGTGACATCCGAAGTTTGATAGATCATTTGATTTGAAAATTGAGAAAATCTGAGGTCAATACTGACAACCACCAATTAAAAAATAAAACTGAAAACAATGCTGTAATGAGTTTCATTGAAGCACTACTTTTAGTACTGTAATGAACTCATTACGATACTGAAATAGAGAAAATATTATTTCTGAAATGGTATCATAGGTGTCAGACATTTTTCATGGGCCAAAACTTTTGTCAGAAGCTTTAAAGCTCCACAAAAAAATGAATGAACTTATTTTCACATGTTTGATTTTTATAATATGTTATTGGGGAAACTATCGAATTATATTTCATCAGTTACACAAATTTTAGTGATTAAACATCCCCTAAACACGAAAATTATTGAGCTGAATCATTTTTGTATTTAGGGTATGTTTAGATTTGTCTCACTAATAAAATATAACTTGGTAGTTACCCCAATAACATGAAACCTGCCGTCAAAATTACAAACCCATTGACTTGTATATTTTCCTTAATAAAAGTTAATAAAAGAATAAGAAAGAATGCAGTACTCTCCTATCACAAATTGGCACTCTGTATATAATTGTTTTATACAATATGTTAACTCTGAATTTGTTTATTGACAGACCACAGAAGATAATTTTGTAAGAATCAAGACTTTTGATTCACAATACAAAAAAAATTGCACCAAAAAAACACACTGTAGCTATAAATTTGAAAAAGCTTCTAACTTTATATCACTGTTTTTACAGAATTTATTCTTCATTTTGTATTTCAATATTCGTGACAGTACAAATTAGTGAATAACTTCCAATTCAATAAAAATAGCTTAACGAATATTTAATATTCCAATCTAAACTATTAGTTTTTCATATTGCTATACTTACAATTCACTAGCTGCCATCATTTGAAGTACTTCACCGACATTATTATAAAATATGAAAAATAGTAGATCGTCTTTGTACCGGCTCAACTTCATTGATGCTAGTTTGTCTCTGGAAGAAATTTCAATCATTACATTAATGAATTATAACAATCATAAAAATAATAAATTTGCTCCAATACAAAAGTTATAGTATAATTATAGTTATTTTCAATGCTCCATCCAATTCAAAAATAATTGTATTAAATTATCAAGAATTTTGAATGAGGTCTACACTCTACACCTACAGAAATGGGAATTAGTTGAATAACTGTGATATGATTATGTCTTGATAGTCAAGTCAATTAGGGCAAAAATAGGGCATTACCTCGGAATTCTTTCCAGATGCTTCGATTTTGATGAAATTTTAGGAATAAGCTCAACTTGTCCCCTACTCCAAAGTCTACCCTATGCCGACATATGCTTATTATTTTTAAGGAGTGAAAACAACCCCTATAGCCAAAATTAGAAAAAAATAACGTAAATAATTAATTTTTGGGCTGCAGTAGCGTTTTATGATATTTAAAAAGTTTTTTATATACTTCAAGACCGCATAAACCACTCCCTTTCAGCATAAAGTGTGTAGGGTTAGATTTCCTACATATTTTTACGTAAAAAATATGAGTCGTCAATCTTTTCTGCATTGTATTTCCAGCATTATTCCCATAACATCAATAGTTTTTACGTAATTTCAAGTAAATTGATGCATCTTGAAAGTCGTCAATCTTTTCTGCATTGTATTTTGCTGAGTTTGTATGAAGCGACTTTTTACACTGCTTATTTTAAAACTCCTTTGAAGCACTACAAGAAATGTTTCCAGCTTTATTCCCGTAACATCAATAGTTTTTACGTAATTTCAAGTAAATTGATGCATCTGAATTCTGAGAAAATATCCGTATTGACTGGACTGTGAATGCTATGACTATGGATAATTAAAACTGTATAAAATGTAGGAAGTTTTAAAGAAATCACTTTTTGAAGTTTATGGGAAGGTATCTTCGTTTTTCAGATACTTTTTCTAATATAGGGTAGGGTATGAAACATCCCAGGAGTGCAAATATGAAATGTCTATTAGAACGTTAAATTTTCGAGGAAATACGGAAACTTTAGGCTTAGGTACATCAATAAATAATTTTCTCTATTTCAGTATCGTAATGAGCTCATTACAGTACTAAAAGTAGTGCTGTAATGAAACTCATTACAGCATTGTTTTCAGTTATATTTTTCGTTTTGTGGTTGTCAGTACTGACCTCCGATCCTTATCAATTCTCAAATCAAATCAATTCAAATTCCGTAATCTGTCAAATTTCGTAAGTGACACCAACTGCCAAGATACAATACAAAAGTCACTAATCTGAATTTTGATTTGAATTTCGAGAAACTATACTGAAATAGAGAAAATATCGTCTAATACTCGTTGCAGAAGGCAATTCCAACACTCATGCTTTCGAAAACTCGCTCCTTCGTCGCTCGTTTTCGAATTTCGCATTCGTGTTGGAATAGGAGCTCATTCTGCAACTTGTTTTAGAATATACTATTCTCTATTTCAGTATCGTAACGAGTTCATTACAGTACTAAAAGTAGTGCTGTAATGAAACTCATTACAGCATTGTTTTCAGTTATATTTTTCGTTTAATGGTTGTCAGTACTGACCTCCGATCGAATCAAGTTTCGAATCAAATCAATTCAAATTCCGGGATCTGTCAAATTTCGTATGTCACACCAACTGCCAAGATCAAAACAAAAGTCACTAATCTGAATTTTCATTTGAATTTCGAGAGTATTTCAAAAAAATTGACTGAAATAGAGAAAATACCGTCTAATACTCGTTGCAGAAGGCAATTCCAACACTCATGTTATCGAAAACTCGCTCCTTCGTCGCTCGTTTTCGAACTTCGCATTCGTGTTGGAATATGAGCCCATTCTGCAACTTGTTTTAGAATATACTATTCTCTATTTCAGTATCGTAACGAGTTCATTACAGTACTAAAAGTAGTGCTGTGATAAAACTCCTTACAGCATTATTTTTAGTTATATTTTTCGTTTTTTGGTTGTCAGTACTGTACTGACCTTCGATTCTATCGATTTTTAATGTCCACTTGCACCGTTTTCTGTCTAACCAATGCCAAATCTGGCAACACTGTATAAATCAGTGAATTTATTTGTTTTGACATAGAAATGCGACATGACCATATGGTTTTGTGTCGGCACTGAACACAGCGAAATAAGAAGAACACGCGAATTCATAGACGAACAAGATAATTTGTCTATGTATTTTTCTTTTCAGTATTCTGATATTCTAATTCACAGAACGACATATTATACTTTGGGCCGCTGACGAACTGGCACAGTACAACCAATTTTTTTTATTTGAATCAAATGATTTGATTTGATTTCAACAATTCTTTATCAGTAACTTGAATGACATAATTCTGCACCTGTGGAATATCATTCAAGAAATACTTTTCATATTCACAAGAGTAAATAGTACCTGCAGAATTAATAATTACATGGGTACAATCAATTGCTCCAATAACACGAGAAAATCCAGCAATTTGGTAAAATTGGGTTAGGGTGGAACGTAATTCTGCTTCTGTCTGAGGCATTTTTATGAATACTGAAACTCGAACAATTATTCTTGATACTGTAGATTCGTGGATTTTCATCAAATCGGCTACAGCCAAAAAATGTGCTGCTGATACAATCATCAAGGCTTTAACTCCCTTCTTTGAAATTTGACATCATCATACATAAGATATAATGAGATATAAATTTACATATCACTTGGCAATTCTGACTCATCCTCAATTAATCTCAGCAGTTACAGAGTGTTTTTTTTTGGTCAAACGAAATAGCCAAAAAAATGCGAATTCGTCCATATCATGGTAGTGATCGGCCATATTGAATTCTAAGACTTCTAGGAAAGCCATAGTCAATGATATCTAATATGTCGAAATCATCTTCATATAGATCATCAATTTTATTTAATAAAAATATATCCATAATAACTATTAAATTCAAAAACAACACGCCAAATTGAAGTTCGTTGATGTTTAAATATTTGAGACGGTCTGAAATCTTGTTTAAGCCATGAATATGGCTCAAAATAGTCATAACTTATGTGGCACTTAACTGAGGTGCAAGAGAATCGGCGTCTCGAACCCAACTTAAAATTTGAGTTGGACGTAGGTTAGACATATATTTGATGGTGCAAGTGGGCATAAATCGAATCAATTCAAATTTCGTAATCTGTCAAATTTGGTAAGTCACACCAACTACCTTAGAATATAAAATACCAGTAAGGAGCCTATGCGCACCTAATGCAAGAGCAAAAGTGCGACAAGAGTGCACCACGAATGAGTCATCTTTTGGTTTGAATTTGAAATAAGAAAGTGGTGCTCGCAGCAAATTGTACTTTTATTTGGGTTTTGTGATATTTTCGCAGTTTAACTGTATTGAATTAAGTTTTAGGCGAGGTTTGAAGGTGCGTCCGTGAATTTCTGACTATTTTATACACGTAATTTGACGCTATAAGACATTTTCCAAGTTTAGAACATTTTTGATAAAATGATTAGTTGTGCAGAGTGTGGCAATTTCAAAACACCAAAAAATACCAGAATTTTGTGTAACATTTCACAGTTTAGTGATATTGGTATCGAAATGATTCATTTTTTCCTGAAAAACACGGGATTTCAATTTTGCTGAATTTGGAGGTTATCCGTAACAAACCATGGGTGTAGGTGATGTTCGGTAATCAATTTCATTGAACCAACTGGCATTGATAGTTGGTAGAGATGAAAAACAGAGAGTGATATGGATGAGTTTCGTAAAAAAAACCTGGGTTTTGTCCTAACGACAGGAGCCTTTTATGTTCCAGGCGATTGTTTTAATCGGTTATCTGTGGACTTAATTAGGTTTATTTCCAGCAGCTTTCCAACAATTGAAATCGATCAGTTGGAAAATGTAAGTAAAGAATAAAGGACCATGAAATGAATATATCGTCTGATACTTTTGATAAAAAGTACAACTAATTGTTTTTGAATTATATTTGTAAAAATACGGTTGATGATGAAAGAATTAGAACTGTATAACAGATTAATTTTGTTAAGGAATCAATGAAAAAATATAAAATTGCATTGTGTTTTGCTCCCCTACTTCGTTAAGATTTTTTAGACCGATTTGGAATATGCCATTTCGTTAATAAAATGTAATTGAAAATTCAAATGCCCTAAGCCACTGCAAAACGGAAACGAGTATCGGCCATATTGAGTGCACCATTCTGTTCGTACCAGAAAGCATGATATGCTCCTTCCTGGTTTTCTATATTCTAAGCCAACTACCAAGATACAATATAAAAGTCACTAATCTGAATTTTTATTCGAAAATCGAGAGTACTTGAGAAAACTTGACTGAAATAGAGAAAATAATGTATAAAATCCGTTGCAGAAGGCAATTCCAACATTCAAGCTTCCGAAAACTCGCTCCTTCTCTCCTCGTTTTCGAATTTTGAATTCGTGTTGGAATAGGAGCCATTCTGCAACTTGTTTTAGAATAGACTATTCATACCTGATCGCATGGTTGATAATATACTCGGGAGGAACGTTGAAGTCGATATCTTGAGGTCTGCAGGGAAACTCCGCCCAGGGGCCGCCAAAACTAGGGTAAAGGTTTTCTGGCGAGTTCAGATTCAGTCCGAGGGCCGTCAAATCCTGCCCGAGTGCCAGCGATACGAGGTCTGGATCCGTCTCTGCCGCCCTGATGAACGTCAGCAGACCGACTATACCAAATTGATCATTGACCATACTGGCAGGAATATTCGTCACCCTTCCATCAGGATATGTTTGGATACCTGTAATTCAGATTCATCAATGAAATTGTTTTATTAAAATCACTTTCGGACACAGCTGTTTTTTGCTCGTATTCACAACCCTATTTTATAGAGTGACCAATCCAAGGAGTACAGGGTGGGCATATTTCGATGTTTTAGCACTATAACTTTTAAACCAGAGGAGATAGACAAAATCTGATACCCCATTCTCGATTCCTTTTTCGGAGAAACTAACAGGAGTAGTATTCATTTTTGGCTACCTTCTTTTGTTTTCGAGTTATAAGAGAAAATTGGAAAAATGGTGATGTCGGAAAAAATTTATATCTCCGCCAATACTGATGATAGAGCTCTGAAATTAAAACATTATACAGGCACTTTTCTACGTAGAATCCAGTGGCATGCTCGCCTTTTTTGCAGCATTTTTAATTACGAAGCTATGACACAAACTTATGTTTTTTTGAAGAGGAACACTAGATTTTTTTGCCATTTTCTGAAAGCTTAATTTTTTCTGATTTCAAAAATATATAACATCGTATGGTTCGTATCAATAAATCAATATGAGTATAGAAATTGGTCAAGAACCTATATTCATCTGAGTCTTAATACTTTCTTTGGTTTCAATTATCGATAATCACGAAAAATTTAGTTTCGTATAATTACCACAATTTCTTTCTAGTAGTTTTTTCATTTCTATGCTCTTGTTATAGGAAGCTACATTTTTCTGTGCTCATCAACAGTTGAAACCATAGAAAGTATTGAGACTCACGTGAAAATAGGTTTTTGACCAATTTCTATACTCATACTGATACAAACTTCACGATGTTATATATTTTTGAATCAGAAAAAATCAAGCTTTCAGAAAATGTCACAGAAATATAGTGTTTCCATTCAAAACTCATAACTTTGGATCATAGCTTCGTAATTGAAAATGGTGCAGAAAAGACGAGCATGCCACTGGATTCTACTTAAAAAAGTGCCTGTAGAATGTTTTAATTTCAGAGCTCTATCATCAGTATTAGCGGAGATATAAATTTTTTTCGATATCGCCATTATTCCAATTTTCGCTTATAACTCGAAAACAAAAGAAGGTAGCCAAAAATGAATAAAACTCTTGTTAGTTTCTCCGAAGAAGAGATCGAGAATGGGGTATCAGATTTTGTCTATCTCCTCTGGTTCAAAAGTTGTAGTGCTAAAACATCGAAATATGCACTCTTTAAACGAATATTTACTTATATTTAAGAGAAGTTGCGGTGTAGAAGAAATTTTTTGAGTTCCAAACGAGGACGTGGGGAAATATGAAATATATTATACATTTACGTAACCTCACTTCTCCTCTATTTGTCAAATTCTGAGTTTGCGCATGCGCATATCGTTGAATGGTCCAACGGACATGGCACCTAGATTGCATCAACTTCATTTTCACGTTAGTATAATAGAGTTTGATAGGTGTATGAGTAGAAGTAGATAAAATCATCGAACTAATAACAGGAGAAGGAATTATACTTTCGTGTATGATTCAAACCAACTGATTCATGAGGTAATTAATTTGTCATTCGAATTCGGTAGGTCCAAAAATGACGGACCAACTATGAACCAAATAAAGATCAATATAAATCAAAAACGCCTCAAATATACTCACATATCATATTACAATTCTTCCACTCGATTAATATGCAACGAAATGATCTTCTCAATTTTAGAAGAACTATTTACACTCGAAATCATCATTAGCTAAGGAAGCCATACATTTTCTCATATCACTTATGGCATTCACTTATGTGAATTCTATTGAAATCTGTAATGGCGTTTCCAGTTATTTTATTTAATTTTTTTGCATTCAACTTTCTTGCATGAAAAAATTTGAATTTCAAACATTTCTATAAAGAAAATATTGAGGAATCCAGAATTTAAGTTAAACTAATGAACTATGATTCTTGTGATATACTCAGGTACTTGATCTTGATCTATTTGATGATATAATTCTTTCAAATTAAGTGATGATACATAAGCAAATTCGGGTTCAATGTCCTTCTAGAATATTGATATATAGATCTACTGTAAAAGATTGATCATAAATACATAAATATTATATATAATATATAAGGTCCTGGAGAAAAAGTTAAAAATATTATGAAGAATTATGGATATACGCTGATTTCCAAAAGTGGAAACAAACTGAATAGTACTTCTACAAGAATTAAGATAGAACAGGAAAATAAGATCGTCCAATTCCTTGTAAAACCTGCGATTTCAAATATATTTGAACAACAAAACAAAAATTGAAAAACAGAATAGACGCACATAAAAGTACTATTAGGACCAATAAGGCAGAAAGTAATGTTTTGAGACTAGGTTTTTGTCAGATGTTCAACATTCAGGAAATATTGTAAGTTTGTTTACTGTCTTGAGGGTGAAGAAAGATAAAATTGATATTTCCGAGGACTTTGAGGGATATTTTAGTGGGGGAAACCATTTTTGATGAAAATGAATAAGTCTTTACTCTAGATATGCATCTCAGAGAATATAAATACAGATAACATTACCAATGGCGCTTACTCTGTTGTGGAAATACTCGTTTCATAGTGGTGGGAGAATTTTTCAGTTCCTGTATTGTGTTTCGTCTCTTTTTGTTTGTAATGGAGTTCTAAAGTTTGAAGTTTTGTGTTTTTGAAAAATTTAGGGTCAGTTTCACAAAACTCTGATTGTACAGGGTGATTCACTCATCTTGGTAACCCCAATTTTCTCGAGAACGTCCGAATATTTGTTCATTCTGTGAATGGCGTTTTGAACAAGTCAATGTCGACTTGAGATGCGCATAAAAATCTGCGGAATAAATAAAGACGTCAGGCGTCGCGGCGCTATAAAAATTTTTTTCTCCAGGGACATACCTTTTTTATCATGTTATTCGAAAGATTATTTCATTCTGAACTTTTTTTTGATACAATTTTCATTCATTTCTAACCGTTAGCGATCTGCAGCGTGTTTTATGTTAATTCTATTCCATTTAATTTTCCTGTATTGTGGTACTATGCCTTTATTTGGAGACATAGATATGATTTTGTCCCTTGAATTCAAGAAGGCTAGTTTTCTAAACAATCTGCCTCTTCAAATAAGATAAAATATGTGGATACATCAAGATGGGGTCCATGTCACAATGCTGCCATTGTGAAGAGATATTGAGATCAAGAATTCGAAAATAAATGGACTCTTATATTTTGACCAAAGTAACTTATAGGGATATGATATAACTTATGTATCGATCATAATGGCTAGATGACCTAGATATGATTTTGTTTCGTAAAAAAAAGGAGGTTCTGTAACAAACTATTTCTCTTTTATTATATTTATTAAATATTATATCTTATAACAATAAACATTTTTTTTAATAACAAACGAAACATTTCGAATCATATGTTCTATACACCGACCATTAGGATTCATACATAAGTTATATCATTCCTCTATTTCATTATAAGTTATTTTTGGTCAGAATATAAGGGTCTACTTGGGCACATGGGTTTCTTATCTTTATTTTCAAATGGTTCAAGTTATTAGAATCAGTTTGGTATACCATATTTTTGAGGGTACCCCTCAGAAAGTTATCCATGAGCTTTAGGTCTGGAGATACCTGATGGTTCCATTGTTTCCTATCCATTTATTTTCGAATTCTTGATCTAAATATCTTTTCACAATGGCAGCGTTGTAACATGAAGCCCCATTTTGCTGTGTCCACATATTTCATCTTATTTGAAGAGACACATTGACTAGAAAACTAGCCTTTCAAGGCACAAAATCATATCTATGTCTCCAAATAAAGGCATACACCACAATACAGATAAAAATGAATGAAATAGATAAACATAAAACACGCTGCAGATCGCTGACGGTTAGAAATTAATATATATATATATATATATATATTCTTATGAAAAAGAGAGCTAAAATAATACAATAAATGTTGAAACAAAAAAAAATTGTATTAGAAAAAAAGGTTAGAATGAAATTATCTTTTGAATAACATGATAAAAAAAGGAATGTCCCTGGAGAAAAAATTTTTGATAGCGCCGCGACGCCTGGCGTCTTAATTTATTCCGCAGATTTTTATGCACATCTCAAGTCGACATCGACTTGTTCGAAACGCCATTCACAGAATGAAAAAATATTCGGACGTTCTCGAGAAAATTGAGGTTACCAAAATAAGTGAATCACCCTGTACTGTTAAATCAGTGTGTTCCAAACTGTGGGGCGAGATTGTTGCAGGGGGGGCTTGCCGCTGATTCCAAAATTTCATTTTCGAATACAAAAACGAAAAAAGTCGAATAGGTGTAAAAAAATTAATCAGAAAAACGGTAACAGAAAAATTAAGGGGGGCACAACAAATTTTTTTCCAAAGATGGGGGCGCAGGTACAAAAATTTGGAAAGCACTCTGTTGAATTAATTGGAGCCACCACGATTCGTTGAAATTTCAAAGCGAGTGATTCGATTGGTTCGAATTTAGGTAAGATTTTCTAATCGTACAATTAAAGTTTTGTGAAATATCTCATATTTATTGTAAGTGAAAGAAGAAAAATCTGAAATTTTGAATATAAAAAGAGGTGAGTTGAATGGCATAATTGAGAAGTTTTCTCATTTGGGTCAGTCAAACAACGCAGTCAAATGTATAATCTGCCAATTTGTACAATACATTTTTTTTGCTAATTTGTAATTTGTTCATTTTATCTTTTAGAGAGAACCGCAGGTTGAAGGTGAAGAATTATCAGATATGTCAGTCTATGAAAGATCAGATTGGTGAGATTCTACATTCATTTTTGGATACTAAAATCGATTTCGAATGGCTGTTTTGATTGGTTAACGGTTGACCGCTCAGTTCATTAACAAACTGCGCTTTCGAATTTGGTTCAAGTTTTGGCGAAACAGCTAATTCAAGACATCACCACTTTATCATTCGATTGGTCGAACTGACGGACCAATCTATGAACCAACCAAGAACCAAACTCGATCGAAATCGCCTTAATATTCATGTAAAAGTAAAAAATCCATTAGATCGGACATCAGAGAGTGTAAGTACACTCTTTGATGAGAGTTTCATAGCGATTCTCAGTACGTACAGGGAATTGGTTCAAATTTACGATATCATTTTTCAATAACTCACCTGTTTTCAAACTTCCTTTATCGCTCTCCCTTGTAATAGTTCCGTCTCCACCTCCTCCGTTGTTCTGCTTGTCTACAATCGTACTGCCCCCTGGGGAGGCACCATCACGAACTTGGGTACCAGGTAGTGCTGGGAAATCTTCCGATGACATGGTGAACTCACTTGATTCAGAGGTGGGTTGCTTAACCATACCTACGTAAGGTTTAGCCCCCGGCATCGGACTGGGTTGAGGTACGTTATCACCAGAACTCCTGTTGGTCAGTGAGGGAAATTCGCTCAAATCTAACAGGGACGGGGTATTAGCATCACCAGAACCAAACACTGCATTAAAGGAATTATAACCTCCTAATGTATTGACATTGCCCATTTGGCTATTATTCCTAGAAAATAAAGACTCTGTTGAACTTGTCATAGGAATGAGTTATTTTTTGTAGGGAAATGCCAAACTGAAAGAGATGTCACATAATAATCAGAAAAAGGTATCTTTATAAAATTATTTTTCATTCACAAAAGATCAGTTCACATTGATTCGAAAGATCACTTACATGTGACTATTTTCAAAGGCATTTCTCTCTATTAAAAAATTCAGTGAAAAATTAACTATCCTAAAAGCATTTTAATTTCAAATTGAAGTGGATAAAACAATTATAATAAGTTGCTGAAATATAAGAGAAACATCTAGAAGAAAAAACAATATTCACTTCATACATATAATGGGGTTAATGTGAAGACATGACAATACTTGTGATATTTCGTTGTGCTTATTTCTAACTAATTCATTAAAAAATATTTACCCCATTGCTGGAATACCCCGTCTATCCGATGGGGCCCTCTGACCAAATACAGGAGTTACATGCCCAGACATAGAATTATTTCCAAAACCAACACTAGCTGGCCTACCGAGGCTGTTGCCTCCAATATTTCTTGAGAAATTCAAATTCGCCATAGCTATCTATCAACACTAAGGTGACAACTTTTCATCACGAAACAAGGAATGAGCTTTGATGAAAGACTTTTTTTCTCTGGACCACTTTATGAAGATTCTAAGATAAAAAATTACAAAACATCATAAACAAGACCAATCCAATGTAAATGCAATTCTCTGGAATAAGTATAACAAATCCCACAGGTATGATACTTGTTTTATGTTAAAAACACAAAGATTGTATAGTAAAAACTATCTACTGTAACTTAAATATACGAAGTTATTGGAAAGTGAAGATGTTATTGTCCAACTTTTCTCCGCCATTACTATAATTACGGTTTAGTGAACTGTCACAATATCAGACAGTTGTCATATGGGGATCTGTAATTCGCATGTTATACTAGTTACTATTTATACCGCTCAAAAGGTGGCACTCTAAAACTTAATTTGATAACACAATATTCTAGGTAGAAGGATAATCAAACGAAAATTATCTATTCAATTATTTCATTCGAATTTATATATTATAAGTTATTATTGAGTTCTGTTTCGGAAATAAACAGGTTTGCATTGAAAAGATAGAGAGGTTAAAGGTTTCTACGAATCTCTATAAAATTTCTTCAGAACATTCATAGATGTCCCTACCTCTACAAAAGTGACAGATGTTTTTGAAAGATGCCCCTTCAATCTTGATCTTGAATAAACAGCTGTTTGAAAAATTAATGTCTGGAACCTGGAACACATTCTCGATTATCATTGAATGAAATTAAGCAGCATATTGACTCAATATATTTCTATTTATACTCTGTCCAATTATTGTCATTTAAGCGAGCCTCGAAAGTGGCCTAATTTCTTGTTACGAAAAAACAGCCCATCACAGAAAAATATAACCTAAAAAACATGTAATTATTTTTTCCTTTTTCCAGCAGGAGAGCCAGAAGGCAAATGAATTTCAAATTGATGATATTGATATACAGTCCGATACATGTTGAAATGACATGTTCAAATGAGTACCAATGCTCAGTTGAAAAAAAATTCATAAGATCGTAAAAAATTGTTTGATATTCATAATGAAACTTTTGATCACAGTAGAACCAAAGACCTATTATGTGTAATACGTTTAATAGTTATATGAATACGTTAATGAGTATAACACAATTATTTTTTTGGTAGGTTAGTTATGACTTAGCCACAGTTAAGCTTCCACAGTATAATGAAATCAGCATCTCCCTAATGCGAAAATATTCAAATCCCGAATATTAAAAACAAAAATTGAGCTGTACGCCGTACGCCTCTTCTTCTGTGTAATCCAGGTATTTGAGTATTTGGTATGAATAACCTGATTTCCTGTGAGACGTAGTTATGTGTGACAAATAAAATTATATATACCTAAATGCAATAATTATGAAAAAAAAAAAATTGCTGAGAAAAGCCCACCTATCACCTAATTCTGGGGCCTGTTTATTCACCAGTGATTTCTCGCCATTTTCAAATGTACAAGACTTGAGAAAATCCTTAAATACATATAGTAATAACACAATCAAGCATGAGTTTCAGTGATGTTAGCTGAGCTGTTTTGGAGCTCATACATATAAGCATTTATTTATTCAATGTTCATAAGATATAAAGGATAGCGAAAGATAATTAATCAAAAACTATATCCCAGAGACTATACTTATCTATTGAAATTTTTCAAATCTTTTTTTTTAATTTTTTTGCCGTCTCGAAAAAAAAAATAAAAAAACAAGTCATCTATATCGTCTAGCACTAATTTTTCCAACTGATTGGCCCATGACGAATTCCCCCCGTCTAGGAGCATTTTCATTGTCCAAAAACTGATTTTGTTTTCCAAATATAATGATATCCCAAAAAAGCTTCAGAAAATCATTTTTGATTATCAAATAAAATAAAAGAATATTTATCAACTGCATGATAAATTATTAATTATTTTTAATCGCATCATCAAATGATTCTTGAAACTTGAATAATGATATTTTTCCTTGCTACTCATAGATGTAACGGTGAGAGTATCTAAAAAAATTGATTGGAGGTAACATCCTATCTAACATTCGATAATGGTCTGTTCTTAATCGCATTGGAACAAATGCATTTCTGAAATGGGTGGTTGTTTCAAAATAATTTAATTCATTCTAAATAGTTGGTTTCTTTATTTCTGCTTTTGTCAATTTAGATCAAGAATTGTGAGTCGTTTTTGTGAAGAATCTTTTTATCTAAGCCCATCGACGGATAACATGAAGCCATTCTCTCAGATCAACCTGATATGTCTTTCAAGATTTTCCTGATATTCAATATTTCAAATAATTTTTTTCACGGCGGGGTAAGAGTTTTTTTCAGCTGAAGTTTTCTCCCTTTCCTCATTCAATCATACTGCAGACCTGTATGGTTTTCCCGTGTTGCACCAACCTAAGCTAGGTACTTTTTGTTTCAATATGTATGTATTATTTTAGCTCATCGACTTCCAATTTATCAAAAGAATATATTATTATATGTATATTAGTAATACTTGTATAAAGTGGTCTTATAAAAGAGAATTTCTAATGCAAAATGAATTCCGTTCCTTAAGAATCAACGAAGACATTCAAGAATCCTTAGGAGAAAATCCCTTTACGTCACCTTAATTCGATTAAAAGATTATTAATTATGGGTTAGAGAAGCCCCAACCGATCGTATAAAGGGGAGCGCTTCCCTTAACAAACCACTTCCGATACAAGACTCAATCACTCGAAACTCAAAAGTTTGTACATCCGTACAGTTTCGAATCCAATGGTTGTTGCCGTCAAAGTATTCAAGAAAACTGCACCTAATGGTAAACTCACCGTCTATCTTGGCAAACGAGACTTCATCGATCATCTTGACCATACCGATCCTATCGATGGAGTACTAGTCGTAGAAGATGGATATCTCCAAGGAAGGAGAGTGTACGGTCAGGTCATTACGGTTTACCGATATGGCCGAGAAGAAGACGAGGTCATGGGCCTCAAGTTCAGCAAAGAGATGGTGGTTGCCTCCGAACAGCTAATACCCGAGAAGAAGAGTATGGAGAAAGAAAACCCTACCCCTATCCAAGAGAAGTTGATGAAGAAAATGGGATCAAATGCAATCCCTTTCATCTTCAGGTTCCCTGATATGTCGCCCTGCTCTGTCATCCTTCAACCAGGAGAAGACGACGGTGGGAAGCCTCTCGGCGTCGAGTACTACGTGAAAGTGTACGTCGCTTCCAACGAAGAAGACAAGGGGCACAAGAGGAGCACTGTGACCTTGGCAATCAAAAAGCTGCAGTATGCCCCCTTCAATCGCGAAGGTACCCGCCTTCCTAGTTCTCTGGTGTCTAAGGGGTTCACCTTTTCCAGCGGAAAAATCAATCTCGAAGTGACCCTGGATAAGGATCTGTACTACCATGGCGAGAAAATCGGTGCTAACATCATGATCAGCAATAATTCAAGGAAGCAAGTACGCAATATCAAGGTTTATGTCGTTCAACATTGCGAAATAACCATGGTCAACTCCCAGTTCTCCAAGTACGTTGCAAGCTTGGAAACTAGGGAAGGATGCCCCATTACACCAGGTGCTAGCTTTACAAAAGTCGTCTATTTGGTGCCACTAGCTTCGAGTAATAAAGACAGGAGAGGAATAGCTTTAGACGGCCGTCTCAAAGACGACGACGTCAATCTCGCCAGCTCTACTCTAGTGCCTGAAGGAAAATGTCCGATTGATGCTATTGGTATTGTAATTTCTTATTCGGTTAGAGTTAAACTCAACTGCGGTACACTTGGTGGAGAATTGGTTACAGATGTACCGTTCAAACTACTGAACCCTGCTCCAGGAAGCATCGAAAAAGACAAGGCCAGAGCATTGAAAAAATCAAGATCCATTGAGAAATCGAGATACGAAAACAGTTATACCAACGATGATGACGACAACATTATCTTCGAAGACTTTGCAAGATTCAGAATGAGCCGTGAAGAAGCTGATTAAATCCAGACAAATATAGACTCTTAAATTTCATTCATGCTTTGGAAAAAAATGTAGACAAAACTCCTGCATCTGGAGCCAAAAAAAGGAAGTAGCAAACCAAGAAGCAAGCTGACTGAGGCATTGGGTACTCTCTCAGAAGTGACTTACTAATTCGGTTTTTTTTTTCAGTTAATGTCAGATTTTTCAACAAATATTGAGTTAATAACCCCAACCCGATGTATTTATTGAAATTCGTGCAATTTATTGTATCTTTAGATTAGTGGATATTATTTAGCTTTGTGCATGAAATAAAATAAGAAGCTGCTCTGAGATAATTGGACTTTTTTGAGAAACACATTAAACTTCAATCAAGGGTAAAAGAATACGTTGTTGGTACAAAGCAATCCTGATGAATACAGGTATAGATTAACTGCTACCGCATCTTTAAACATCTTGCCTATCTCTTTGTTAAGAGAAAAAAAGAGATGGGCACATTTCTCTTGAACTTTCTAAAAGAACGAAATATTACTTGAGGTTAAACGTTTCCTACTTTCATCGCATTAATCAGATATTCCATAGCCAACAACAATAAATTTTACTCAAAGGGAATTTTTTCATTCCAGATTTATTTTTATTTTAACAACTCTCAACCAATAATATTTATAACTATAATCACGACAAAAATTTATAAAATAAATAAACCATAGCAAATATAAAACATTAAATATTTAATACTCATAAAAAAGTACATGTGTTTGAAAAATGGAATTTTGGCACTATTATTTTCATTTGTTCTTTACATCAGATCTCGACAAACTCTTCATTATGTACTTTCACAAAGAAATAATGGGAAATATGTGAATTTGGTAAAGAAAGTGAGGTAGATATTCAAATGAACTTCAGGTGCACCAAAGTATTAAAAATTCCTATCAAAACAACGAAAAACTACTGAATTGTTCCGACTTTCGAATAATACTTAAAAGTTGTTGATTATATAAAAATACCAAAGCGAACTTTTTTCTCAAACATTTCTTTTATAAATCACCGCAATCATTTTCTGTATCAATTCATGAGGCACTTCTTTGGGCAATTCCAGAATCATGGACTGAATTTTATTGTAACTTTCTTCTTCATACTGGGTATACAGTTCAACCATGCCTAACTCATTGTACAAATCTTTTATTTTCTTCACATTATCCAGACAGTCCTTGCCATAATTTTGTTCCATTATTTTCTTTTGACTTTCTGAAGCTAACTGAAGAGCTTTAGCAGCTAGCCAGGTACATTTTCCAGTTTCGATATCAGTACCTATCTTTCCTGTGATTTCTGGATCTCCGAAACAGTCTAAATAATCGTCCTGAAATTTAAGATAAAGAAAATAATCGATTCGAAACATTTGAGAAAAATTACATTATAATGAACTCATCAATGAAGAATAACAATTTACCTGAATTTGGAAGAATTTTCCAATTTCCAACAACACGCCCTTGACTTTTTGATGGATATGTGGGTCTCTATGATTTGCTAGATATAAAGCTAGAGAAACTGGAAGAAAGAAGGAATAATGGGCAGTCTTGTTGCAGGCAATAAGTTCATATCTTTCCATGGTGAGGGTATCAAGACTCACAATGTTGCAATCTAGTATCTGTCCAATGATAGTCTTTCTGGTAACATCCAGAAAAGATTCCATCAAGTTAACATAAGAAGGATGCTGACTGAAATATTTATTAAGTAATAAAAACACTGAATTTTCCAAAATGAGACCATCGTTAATAGCAGTTATGCCTATATTCTCGAGCTTGTACCAACAGGGTTGACCCCTTCTAGTTTCTGATCCATCAGTGATGTCATCCATAACCAGCAGAAAAGCTTGCATCTGAAATGAGATTTCCTTTCAAAATAGAAGTGATAAACAATTTCATTAGTCAATTCATTGAGGGAAAATTAAGATTGTTCATATTTTGGGTGTGAACATTGTAATTTGCAAAGGAGTTGAAAATTTACAAGAAAATCTTGAAATTATGGGAGGTTTTGTAGTGTCATTAAAGTTCCTACAATGTGAATTGAACTCTGTTAATTATTTCTGTTTTATGTTACCATTCAAAATGGCTTTTACCACATATGTTGAATTGAAATTCACATTATCATTATTCTGGAGAATTAATTCATTTTTATGTTCATTTTGATGAATTCTAGATTTACACACATGGGTACATATATCTGAAATGGTTTTTATAGGCTGACCTTTATCCTTACTATAAGTATAGTTCATTCATTTAGAGAATTGTAACTTTTTCGTGCTTGAGTAAATCAGTTCTGAAAGTTTGAAGTTTTCGAACAAAATTCCTGATTGATCATAATAAAGTATTTAAATATAATTCAGAGGTAGAAATTTGAAAAATATTCAAATTTGAGGAAATTGCAATAATTAATTTATTTATTTCACAGTTGGAATAAGACAGGTGTCCTGAATAGAACTAATGAACCAAAAGGACATTCTTTTTTTCAAGACAAGACTTGAATTTCGCCTTTCAAAATTGTCTTTTCTCTTCGCAACCAATAAACAACCGATTATTTGTAATTCCTTGATAATTAGAAAGCCCATTCTAATGAAAAACTCTGTTGTCTCATGAAAATAAAAAACTTCAACAAAAATCTAAAAATGTGATTCAAAATATTTCAAGATTCATGTGAAACTTTTGAATTTTTCTACGACATCTTGCGTTACATGAAAGGCTTTCTGAAGGTTCAACAACTTTCAAGATATTCAAATACACGGTAAATGTGTCGGAGGCCAATCGCCAAAATAATTAGCACTATATCGCATATATCATAAAACTCCTGTGATTCTGACAGCATTTTGAAATAAATAGAATATAGGGGGTCTCAATTTCGTCCCGAAAATCTACGACCAAGTTTTGTTGCGATAGTGTCGGAATTGAGAATATAAATCAAAAATGTTAATTGAATTTAGGTTAGGATAACGAATTCATGAAAAAATTTCAGAATCTGTTTTTTGTAAGAAATCGAGTTTTTTTTTACACTCACTATTTCGATCAACCATCCCAAAATATTCGCCAACTTAACATTCTCAGGTGTTAAGTTTTCAGGTTTTTCCAAAATCTTATAAGATGCAACAACTGTCAAGCCTCTGTTTTTCTTGCCATGGGGAACATTATATGTGAGAGATTTGGCAAATCTTGAGGTAACTTCAACCAAATTTTCGAACTGGACGTCAGTAATCAAATCATTAACGAGACCCGGAAATAAACTATCGAACTCCTCTATTTCTTCTTTGCTAACGAGAGTATGCTTCTTGGGTTTGTCTTTTGGAAGAGCGGTGGAATTAAGTCTGAAAACAATTCGTAGAAATCGTTCTTAAATCACATAAAAAAAATTCTTACCTTGCATTATCCATCATAAACACACACGACTGTGGCAAGCTACGGAGTTTGTCTAAACTAACACGATTTGCTGGACTATACGTTCTGAAAAGGTTTACACATTTTCTTATCGACCTGAGTGTCATTTTCTTATGAGGACCAGAGGTACCCCCCTCCGTTTCGTCCTGATGTACGATTATTACTGTTCGAACTATTGAACAAATGGAATAATTGAATAGAATACCGAAATACCGGTATTCCGAAGAAATCCGTTAATTAAAACCATTGGAATGAGACTACACGGCGGTGTTTTTTCCGAAGGCATTAAACCAAACATATCGATTTCCAATTGGTCTTAGTTATGAACTTCAAATGGCTTACATACATTTTCTTTATATATTCATATGATAGTAGATATTACAATGCCGACTTTACTAAAATCCGCATACAACCATACAGAAAATTGCAGGTTAATCTGTTATCAAATGTCAATGTCGGTCTCCTGTGGAATCCCATTGATTACCGAGGACATTGCTGCATTAATTTATAATGAACCTACCTCAACATTCCATTTGAATCGGAATTTACCTCTGATATGGATCAATTAATTGAATTTAATTAGAAAAGAAATCCGACTCGAAGGCATCCATTCCCTGTTTCATGGAATCTTCCCCGAGTTGACTAGGTTTTGGCACAGTTTAGAAATATATTACTAAACTGTGGTTTTGGTAAGACCTTTATTTCCATTATAATTCATTAAATTAATATAAATACATAAAGCTAATACCAAACATACTATAAAGAATATATGCCCATGCGTATACTTTTTCTTTGGATAAGGCCTGTGTGGTTTTAAGAGGAAGTGGTATTGAAAATTTTAATGTTTCTCTTGTATATTATCTGTTTATTTTACCTAAGAATCGGTTGCTATAACACTCATAACGCCCTTTTTCTAAGCATATTTTTAGTATCAGGCGTTATGAGTAAATCCCGCCCGTTGTGCGAGAAGCAAAAGTAAGATAGAAATGATTTATTTTGCAGAATTTTGATACTAGTAACTATAAGCGACACCCCATTAATAGTATACATATATGTATTAAGTATAGAGAGAACGGTAAGGACATTTTACCGATCGAAGACAATAGTTTGGAGGAGGAGCGCAACGACGACTCCAATTATTGTCTGAGATAGACAAAATTTTTACTCAATGTACAAAATGATAATCTGACATATTCATTTATTCGTGTCTTTATCAATGCTGTGTAGGAATATAATAAAGCTGCGTTTTCCAAACTGGGAGGCGCGGGTTAGAGTCTGAAGGCAGCCGCGAAAATTAGTCATAGTGAACAATTTCCAGAACTTTTCTACTTAACTACTATTTGAAAAGTGCTAATAGACAAGCACATTCATCTGTTAAAAAAACAATAATAAAATATCGATTAGTTTGTATGAATAAATTTTATAAGAGTAAAAATGTCTTCAAAATGTCGAATAATTGAAAATTTTCGAGGGAGACGTGGTAATGTTAACTTTGGAAACCACTGATATAAGTCGTTGTCTTGGTGTTGAAAGCTTAGTTGATTGTCAAAGAGACAATAATCCATTGAATTTACTAGCGTTGAAAAATGAGCGGTATAGAATCTTCGGAAGATAATGAAATTCAAACAGCCTAGGGTATCAGCTGTTATTCCTGAGAAATCTAAAATCCGCTACGAGAGTATATACAATACTTTCAAGGAATGGATTCAGACTAAAGGCAGCCTAATCAATGAAAAAGTGTTACTGGCCTTATATTGTTCGAAGAATAGAAAAGCCGAAATCGCTTGGAAGTCTTTGGGCGGAATATTCAATGCTGAAGAGCACAATTTCTTTGAACGACGGTATTGACATATCCAAGTTTGCAACGCTCATAGCATTCCTCGAAAAATCTGCTGTTTTTACAAAAGAAGAAATGAATAAATTCTCAAAAGAAGCACCAGATGATATGTTTTTGATAATTAAGGTGTGATTTTATTAATATAATGGTGCTTTATGAACTTAGGTGAAATCATTCCTAATGGACCACGGACAATAAGCCCGGAAGAGTTTTTCAATATCAAAGTTATTTTATGTCTCTATATTCTACATCAATTATTGAAAGTACTCCAATAACACAGGGTCTCATCTATGACAAAGATTTTATTTTTCAACTTCCTACATTCATTAAATATGTTATAATTCTTGTCGCAAATTAGTCGTAATAATTATTTCTCTATTTCAGTATCGGTATGAGTTCATTACAGTCAGGGGCGGCCTTAGCCATTGCGAGGCTCCAGGCGGGAAGTCTTCGCTAGGCCCTTTTTCCTTCGTGAAAAGTATGTCCGGTTGTTCTGTATAGGTTATTGTCATATTTTATAAAGATATGAAATTTGAGTTTTAATTGAAATATAATTATATAATATAACATATAAATATAATATAACTTTGGAAGATTTACAAAAATTAACAAATACAGAAATGATAAATTCAAAATCCATGTTTGCGGCTTTTCCTAGCACTGAAATCTTTAATTGAAGTATCATAATCGATCGAGTGAGCTACGTCATTTTCTATTGATAGAATAGCAAGGGCTGAAAGCCGATCTTGTGTAATCGAATTCCTTGAATATGTTTTTATGATTTAAAGTCTAGAAAAACTTTGTGAATAAATCATCCAGCGCCTGTCAAGCTTTCTTTTGATTGCTAGTTTCCTTTTTGAACTACCCGACTCGAATTTTCTACCGGCATCTCGATCACGCGAACTCATTTCAAAAATCTTGTTGAATTTCGCACGGAGTGTCAGAAATAATTTTCAAGTAACACACAGTTTTTTCACATTTTTTCGGTTCTTCACTATGAAAATGACCCGTTTGTTCATTCCGTTCTAATGAACCAAACCAATTAAACCACAAGTCTTAGACTTTGGATCTACAGCGGGGGTTGAAAAAGAGACGGGTAGTGTAATTCCTACAGATGGTGATAGTAAATGATGAAAGTGCTATTAGATATTTGAAAAGAAATTATCGGTTTCCAAGAGAAGACCATAAAAGTAAAACTGTTTATTTTTATGATCCAGATGAACAGAATAGAAAGTTTCTTGAGAAATGGCGCCAACTTGTATGCATATTTCTATTGGAAACAGTGGTTTTTTACGATATTTTTATCGAAAATTTCTCTGCAATATCCACCATATATGACCCGATGACCGAGCAATAGAGGAGCCACTAATTATGAGTTTGATTGAGGATGTGAACGTGAAGTCCCAGCTGTATCAAGTCCTAAAGCTCAGGGCAGTTCGTGGTAGTGTTGTGCAACTTGGATATTTTTGAGTTTCCCATATACTGAATGAAATATTATGTATTGGATAAATTCATTGGATAGTTGGTATCCAAATTTATACTTACGAGAGCCACACTGAAAAGAACGGCTTGAGAAACTAATGAATTGAATTAATTTCTCAATTCAATGACAAGAAAAATTTTAAGTTATTCGAAAAATGTGAATATGACCTCTAAATGTAAATGAAGAACCGAAAACAATGGAAGTTTTCCATAACAAAAAATAGAATATAACAAAATTGAGCCCAATATTCTTATCTCTAATCACTTGGCTTGAAAAAAACAGATTTCGCTCTCCTCGTTCCGTAATTCTCTACAATGGAATGAATTCATTCATAAGACGATAATTCAACAAATATTTCGAAGGGACCGCCAAAGAATGGTCAACAGGGCTATAAATATTTTATGAGGTTCCAACATCTGGGATAAGTAAACATTGCACTTAAATACTTAGATAATTTTCACCCTAATTGTTTTGTGTGCATTCTTTTCTACCTACTGATCTGGTGGATCAGACATCTGGTGCCTCAATTACCCATTCGGACGTTCCAACAAAGCGCAATATTAAAAAACTACAAAATGGTTTCTTCAATTTTGTTCTGAATGAATGAGTTAACTAACTTTTTTCGAATTTACCTTATTTTCAAATCTTTATGATACCGGGGATCTAAATCAATATCAAAATTTGCCCAGGTTGTTGCGCGAGGTTCCGGGCGATTGCCCCGTTCGCCACCCCCTAAAGTCGCCACTGATTACAGTACTGAAAGCAGTGCGAGTATCATACATTATTTTCTCTTATCCGCTGAATTTTTATCGAAATTAATGATAAAGGGGTTAAAGTGTAAAGAATATTGTAAGCTAAACTTTCGCCCAATAAAGACGATTATTAATATTATATCGTTTGGTTATTTTTGCACCGAAAAATATTGATTGGCAGAACTGTTTTCAATCTCATAAAATTTGACAGATGTTGAATGAATCTGCGACAGGAGCTCTGCCGTTTTAATTGGAAAGTGCGTATTTGCAAAAAAGCACTTTTGAGATATTTGACTTTAAAGACTTCCATTTATGCCATCAACAATTCTATTTGAATTGAAATGAAAAAGCAATGCAGGATATGTTATTTCATGCATTGCTTTTTCATTTTAATTCAATTTAAATTGTCTTTAAAGTCAAATATCTCCAAAGTGCTTTGTTGCAAATACGCCCTTTTCAATTAACACAAAAGAGCTGCTATCTCCACACTCTTCATCTTCACAAGTCCCGTGCGAGCACCTATTTCAAAAAACATCGTTTCGTATCGGACAGAATGTGTTGCGTACTCATAACGTGTTAAAACGCAAAAGGGATCGTGTACAGTATAGGAAAAAATTTCATGAAACCAAGTTTTTTTTCATTTCAACACCCTGTATCTCAGGGACAGTGCGTCAGAGATCCATAGTTCGTAGGAAATTTATATAATAAAATCATCTGAGGACTCAGATCTCGAATTTACGGAACCCTATTCTGAAACACCCTATATTTATACATATACCAAGATCTGGCTTTCGAAATCAAAGAAATACACAACCTGAAAACTGTTAAGATTCTGCCGCTAATTATCTCAATTAATTGCCTGGTATAATGTCACTTGGTGGCTAATACCCTTGTTTATATAACTGATTTATAAACAAGGCTATAGGGCACTTTTTGACATATTCAGAAAAAATCCAACTGCCGGTTTTTCCGGAAATCACATCAACTTTCGATTTTCAAATGGGACACCCGGTGTATTATTACATTTTCGAAATCTCTATAATTTTCTCAATCTTATGATACCTAATGTGTGATATTTCATTCGTCAGAACGCCCATTTTATTTTTCGATCCAGAGAGCCTTGAACTCCCTAAAATTATTCCGAATAATCAAAATAATGTTACACTATGGTAATTTCGATTTAAAAAGTATCGTGGTTCGAAATACGTGCCAAAATCTTTTTTCACTCGAAACTCCGTTTTGTCAAATGGTAGCATAATGGTACTCTGACGTCATTCGAAAGTACCATCGGTGGGGTATCCATCCATATCAACTATTTTTCTGTATAACCAATACGAACACGATAATGGAGTTTAGACAAGTTTAAGTATCTTCTTGGTTCAATCCAAAGTTGATGTCATTTCCGGAAAAAACGGAAATTGGATTTTTTTCTAAATATGTCAAAAAGTGCCCTATAGTGAGTATATTCAATGTTCCAAATTTCGGAAATATAGCTCCAGAAACAAGGGAGAATAAGGGGTGTACCATGATTCTTTGTCACCCTGTATATGTAATACAAGCTCATACCCGCAGCTTCGCTCGCGTTATATTTCAATTCAAAACGGTATTAAAAATGGCTTTCGTGGGTTGTTTTCGGCAGTTAGACATATGCCGTCGCAGACTTTTTCATAGAACTTTTCGAGCACTACAAACAAACATTCAAGTTTATAATATTAGTATGGATAATAACACAGCTGTATGTCTAATACTGGGTAATAGATGGCGCTGTTTGTTCATTAGCAAATATACACTTTTTCAAAAGAATACTAAGAAAACAATAGTATACGAGGGAAAGGAGGGATCTTTGAAGTATTCAATAAAATATACATTTACAAATGAATTTTTTCACTTTCATGATAATTGTCTGAGAACCTGCAAATTCGATATCCTTAGATCGTTCTTTTCTCAGATCATAAAAAACAAGTTTGTCCACTTAAAATATTTATCCATTATTGTTGTGAAACAGTCATTTAATTTTCTTGATTGGAATCTATTTGATACATTCAATTATGTTCGATTTTCCATCAGGAACAATATTGAATTTGCACTGAAAAGGAACAAAAAAATATTATACATATTACGAACAATTTCGATTTACATTAGAAAATATTGTTGTTCAAAAGGCAAAAATATCAAATTAATCAAGGAAAGAAGTTAAAGATCCTTACATTTTTTACAAATTTTTCGATGACATGAATTGCAGTTTCTGTATGAAGAGTCACTTGTCCAATCCTAATTCTTGATGTACCATTAGCTAGAGCCATCAAGATGATAAGTTGGTCTTGGCAAAATTGATCAACACAGGCTCCTTCTTCTAGTGATTTGAGCAAAGAATCAGCTGCTCGAATTCCAGCTGTACTAGCTTGTTCACCTCTCTTTACTAAATCAGAGCTGCCAAGTATACATCCTGTACTAGTTTCTGCAACAAGTCTGATGAGCAACAATTTAATATCGATTGTCAATTGGTATGAGAGTAGTTTAAATTATTCAATTTTATATTCAGACTTTCCTAATGAATGTCTTGAAAGTCTCAATTTTTAATTTTTTTTGATATTATTTATATCTATAAAAAAACAATAATAATCTGTATTTTCAATAAGGAATCATTGAAATATGGGCATTTCTCCTAGGTCTGATTAAAATGGATATATTGGGAATTGTACAGTTCTTCAAATTACCAACTTTATTATGAGTTTGAATGAACTTTTAAAACAACAATAAAAAATATAAGCATTGATCCTATTCAGAACGTTTTCAGATCATGAAAAAGAAATTATTTATTGGAGGGTCAAATTGAAAACAGAAATATTATTGTCATGTATCCATTGAAATGTATTAACCACATAGTGGGAATGCCTAAATGAAGCTGAGTTATGACTATAATCATAATACAGTTTTTTTATATATTGAGATTTTTTTGACAAGAATTTAATCCTTCAGATGATATAAAGGATCATCTTGTGATTAAATTGGAGCTGTTTTTTCAGTTAAGAAAAAAATTTTATTGCTCACATTATACCTGCACCATTATCTGGTGCAATATCTCTAGTTTCTTTGTAAACTTCTATTTTGACATCATTTATCAAACCCTGCAATTTTTCAGTGGCTGCTGCTGCCATCTGCTCAGCCATTCTGAGTGGAAATGTACCAGCAACATAAGACCATCCATATATTGATTTAATTTCCCCTTGATCCAACAAAGTAACTGGGTTCAGTTGATTCACAGGCTTAACATTAATCAAAACCTTGCCTCCACCTTTAGGGTAATAACCTCTCCTTATCAAATCGAAATCAAAGGTTGCTCCGAATTTTTCTAAATTAGGTCGATAAACTTCAGTTGTATAGTCAATCTGAGGAGCCATGTCAGTATTAGTACCTCCATGGAGTTCAAGTTCTGTGTTTGTTGCAGCAAATAAGCAACATGGAAGGGCAACCTTAAACCATTACCTCTTTCAGTTTGATAATATTAACCAAAATAAAGATCTACCTGCAGTAATAAGGTTATGCTACCAGCAGTCTTTATTAGTGCCTGATAGCGACCCCCATTAAGTGTTTTTGGGTTAAAATCAATAGTTGTAGATCCTAAAAATGCTCCCTTCACATCTGCATAGGATAAGTTACTCATCAATTCAACTCCTGTTAATAAAATATCTGTAGTTAATTTTGGAGTGTTGAAATCCAAAGTCAAGGAACCATGCAAATGCGTAGATTTTAAGAAAACATAAAAAGTGCACTTTATTCAGGTGAAGCAGTTCTTGATTTTTTTTGGAAAACTAGGCATTTGCAAGGGTTCGTTTTCGCCTAGAAAATTAGTATTTTCATCAGTTACATGATGGCATATCTGCATAATTTATTGTTTTGTTATTCAGTTGATAAAAAATCTGATATGGCGAAGTGTGCAGTGAGATTGGTTCAATTCCTATCTATTTGAGTGTGTAGATATGTAGTACGAATTGGAGTAAGTTATAATGATATATGAAAGTGCTGCTCTAAGCAGAAACAGTTAACACCTTTCAAATGCTGCTCCAGTAAACCTGCTTTCGATCTTCTTCCTCTTATATTTTTCATTCTGAACGGCAATTTTTTTAATACGCTCATTGAGAGTGATATCCTCAATATTTGTCCACCCTTTAAATGGTAAAAAATTAAAAATAGTAAGGTTTTGATTTTTGGCTATAATATATTTTCCTTACTCCCTCTAATTCTGAACCATCTATTTCTAAGATATTGCTCATTTTGGTATTCGCAAATTTAATTGAATCGGCAGGTTATTTACAAACTATGTTTACAAATTTACATCACATCCACAGAATATCTATCCTTATATTCTGTGTCACATCACAGATCACAGAAAAAATCATAGAGATACAAACAAGGGACAAATCACAACTGGAACAGTTTAAGCGTTTTCGGAAACTTACTCGGGTTCACTCGATCCCTGACATCCATGTCTATTTCTCTAATTACAGCGCCCTCAACGGCGGATTCCAAACCACAGAACACAAATCCAATTCAAGCAAGCAGTTATGTCTTTGATGACATCGAATCTCAGTTATATTTTATTAATATAAGTGAAGCATGAAACCTGCCGCGGATAGAGAATTCAAAGGAAACCTCATTTAAATATAATTTTTTCATTAAATATTGTGATAGTCCAACTGTCGTAAAGAAGAGTCCCCATAGAACTGTCAAGAAATTTTATTCATTTGAAAAATTTTAAAAAATGGTCATTTTCCTTTAATTGTTAATACAAAAATTGCAAGTAAAATGATTCTTCATTGAATATTCTGACAAAATTAATCTGTGTTGTTTCTAACCGAGTTCAAGTTTGAAATAATTCAAATCTGAATAGCGTCAATTTGTTTATTTCCGTCAAGATGGCTGAAGAAATGTTGAGCATTTCATGTGATGAAAATAATACAATAAAGGTTTTAAAATGGAAAGTACGAGAAGGTTCTACAGTTTCTATCGGTAAAGTGTTGTTCCTGTATCTGAATTTGAAGCACAACAAAGATATTCAACTCAAATTCAAGTCTCCAAAAGCTGGAATATTAAAGAAAATTGTCGCGCCGGAAGGAGCCATCATAGATCCTGGGTAAGTCTATTCAAAAAAGCGCGGGAATATTTTTTTCATGGCAGAAATAAAATTATTTCATATTTTTATAGGCAATTACTTTATTGGTTAAAACTATGTAATCATCCTACTATTATGAACGATATGTGTGCTGAATGTGGAGCTGATCTTAGAAATGAGGAAGGTGAAGCTGTAGCTTCAGTTCCTATGATACATGCTATACCTGATCTGAAAGTCAGCGAAGAAGTGAGTACTCTGAAATTATAATAAGATGGATGGAATTTTTTAATTTTTTGTTTGTTTACAGCAAGCTCAAGTAATTGGAAGAGCCGACAGTGATCGCTTACTAAGGGATAGAAAGTTAGTTTTATTAGTAGATTTGGATCAAACTCTGATCCATACAACAAATGATAATGTACCTGCAAACATAAAAGATGTTTATCATTTTCAATTATATGGACCTCATTCACCGTGGTACCATACCAGATTGAGACCTGGTACTCATAAATTTTTAGAAAATATATTTCCCTTATTTGAGTTACATATTTGTACTTTTGGTACAAGAAATTATGCTCATATGATAGCAACGTTTCTGGATCGAGATCAAAAATACTTTTCCAATAGAATATTATCACGTGACGAATGTTTTGACCCCACTAGCAAAAAAGCAAATTTGACGTAAGTAGTGAAAAAATCATAAATGAAGTTGATATAATTTTTTTTACTATGTCTTCTGTTATTTTGATGAAGATGTAAAGAGTGGAATTTCAATTGTTGTTATCAACAAGGACTCCTCTTAGCTTGTGTATTTTTTGTTCCTCATATCCACAATTATTTTCAGGGCTCTTTTCCCTTGTGGAGATAATTTGGTTTGTATAATAGATGACAGAGAAGATGTTTGGTCAAATGCTGCGAACTTGATTCATGTGAAGCCCTACCACTTCTTTAGGCATACAGGAGATATTAATGCCCCACCAGGTCTTGGCAAACAAGAAAATGATGAAACACCAGTTGCCGATTTGACTGAGCTCAAGTCAAAGAACAATGGAGACAAATTTTCTAATGGACTTGGACAAGTCAACATCAGTTGTAATTCTGCTAAAGATGGTGTTGAAAAAGTTTGGGAACAAAGTGAACTCAAGAACTCAGAGAGAAAATCTGAAACAGATAGTAAGGAAAATAAAAGTATTGAATGTCATGAACTTGGCAATAATGGTATGATAGCTGCTGTAATAAGTAATGGTGATGAGATAAATGAGGAAGTCATAAAAAAAGATGAAAATTGTAGAGAGGAGTTGGAAGGAACTACTGAAATTGTTCATGAATCATCAGAATTATCAGAAAAACCTGAACAATCACTGGACAAAGCTAACAAAATTGATAATGGAAAAGTTGAGGAATCATCAGAAGAAATGAGGGAAAAGAATGAAATTTCTCAAAGTGTAACAGGAGATTCTGAAAATAACAAAATCAAAGTGGATGAGAAACTTGTAGATCCTCAGATTGAAAACAATAAAACAGCTGATGTTGATAATAAAGCTAACATTGAATTATCCGATAAGAAAGAAATCAAAGAATGTAAGGAAAGCACTGAAATGGTTAATAAAGATGAGGATTCAGTGAAAATTGAAGACCCTGACAGTTATTTACTGGATCTTGAATGTATATTGAAGAGGATTCATAAAACATTTTATGAACAGTATGATGTGATGGAATCTGGACAAGTTCCTGATTTAAAAGAAGTGATACCATTGGTTAAGAGTCAAGTTTTGAAAGGAACAAAAATATATTTTAGTGGCTTGGTTCCTACTCATCAGAAGTTGGAACAGTCTAAACCTTACCTCATAGCAAGGAGTTTGGGAGCTGAAGTAACCCAAGATCTTGAAGAAGATTCTACTCACTTGGTTGCAATTAGACCAGGAACAGCTAAAGTAAATATGGGTAAGAAAAATCCTGCTGCTTCGAGAATCTTGCACTATACAAGTAGAGTGTTTCAGAACAAGGTGATCCTGTCTGTAGAATATAGAAGACTGAAAAATAATTGGGGTTTGTTCAGTAAACTTTTTTCATAATGCCATCCGTATTTAAGATGAAGGGTGCTGAAGGCAAAAAAATTATATGTATTTTTTACGATTTTGCCGAAAATATTTGCAACATTGTGAAGAAATTTCATACAAATATGTTCTAGAAGCTGAGACATCCAATGAATTTGTTTTCATGTCTGACTCTATAGAGGACGCTAGTTACACGGTTTGTACCAAGTAGTATTGATGATAATTTCTTTAATATTAGATTTATTTAGCAAAATTTGAAGAAAACTCATACATTGTTTAATTTTACCCCTAGAAGGTACTCTTGGTACAACTGAATGTACCATTTTTGGAATATTTCGATTTGCTGGTATTGATAATTGTATCACTTGAACGAAAAATCTTTGTTATTCGTTAAATCGGATATTTTACTGAAATTTTTAATAAACTAGCATGTTATTAACCTCAGGTAAGAACAGAAGCTCTGACTCATTGGCTTCTTCGGTCATGTGATTTAAATCTCTTGGACTACATAGTCTGAAAGTATCTTGAAAAAAAGTTTATGCTACAGAGGTGGATTCACTTAAGGAATTGAAAGTCAGAATTCAACTTCACTTCATTGACCCCAAATCACTTCATAATTTTCAAATTTATTCCAAAAACGGTACACAGTATCGAGTTCAATCAAGATTACCTTTTTGGTGTAAAATCAAGTGAAGCTTAATAAATCTATAATTAAACAAGTTATGTTCAATACTACTTAGTACAAACCGTGTAACCAGAGTCCTACATGAGAGTTGGACATAAAATCAAATTCATTGGATGTAATAGCTTCCAAAACATATCACACTCTTACTACGTCCTAATTAATTGGAAACATGAATTAGACACCAATTTTGATGTGTAGGTACATATCTTTACAGGGTGTCCCACCAGGAGTGCCCATTAGAAGTTTATGGCAAAATAATTATTCAATCAATTTCAAATTTTGTGTTGACATATAAGCCAAGTAGACCTTCATTTATGATATATTTTCAAATATCAATGACTTCGGCTTTCACCAGAAATGGAATCAACTTTTTTATTTCAAGTGGAACACCTGTATATCATGAGTTTTTTGGATAAATCTTTGAATGCTACATTTGTTTTATAATATGCTCCTTGCTAACAGTTATTTCTGAATATCTCGAAAATGGTAAATTTTAGATAAAGGGAACCCTTAAAAAACTACTTATTTCTTCCTCACAAATTGAAATAGGAGTGGAAAAAATACAGTTTCTATGTGGAAAATTCGACAGTTTTTCCAGAATATTTTGAAAATGGTACATTTTGGATATAGGGAACCCTCAATAAAATCTAGCTATTTTCACCTCAAAAATTGATATGTGAGTAAGTAAAAATACGGTTTCCATTTCAAAAAATCGAGTTTTTGGCTTTTTTTTTTATTTCAACTTTGACCCTCTCATTTTACTTCCCAGTATATCAAAACGTTATTTTCTCTGCAGAGTTATGTTGAATATCTTGTCAGTAACCCATTTCAAAAAACAGATGAGAGATTGTGCGTTGCGCTTTCATTGAATTCACAGTGTTCTACAAGCCTCAATTTGTGAATTTTTTCGAAAAACAGTGAATAACTCGAAAACGGCTCTAGATGGCTACAGGGAGTAATACATAAAATAAATGTGGAATTCGAAGATCTATCCGAAAAAGTCATAATATACAGGGTGTTCCATTTGAAATAAGAAAATTGATACCACTTCCGTGAAAGCGGAAGTCATTGATATTGAAAATTATATCATAAGTCTTCTTGGCTTATGTCTTCACACAAAATTTGGAAATGATCGAATTAATATTTCTCCATAAATTTCTAATGGGTTCTCCTGGTGGGACACCCTGTATATGGAGGACCCACTGATGTGGGTAAAAATTTTCCATGATGTAATCTAGGTTTGTTTTCTGATCTATTTCGTAGCATAAACGGAAAAACGTAAATTTTGAGTTGTGTTACTTTGGTAGCGAGGGTGGGATATTTGTATAAAATTTCATTACAATGTTGACAGTAGCTTTGGAAAAATCGTAAAAAATGCGTATATGTAATTTATTTTTCTTCAACCTCAACATTGAATATGGATGGCATTACGAAAATTTTTTACTAAACAAATCCCAATTTTTTTTCAGTTTTCTACCTATCCTAGAGACGAGATCACCTTTTTTTGGAACACCTTGTATGCATTCAATTAAATTTTTTTTAGACTAAACTATCGAAAACTCAATTCACATTATATTTCAGGCAAACGGAGAAAAAATTTGTTGATAGTCACACCTGACTGGCTTTGGTGTTGTGCAGAACGTTGGGAAAGAGTTGACGAAAGGGTTTTTCCCCTGAATGGTAAAGGGTCGAAAAATAGACACCCCCCTCCCCATTGTAGCAGCCCGACACATGCACCTGAGTATTTGAAAGCTGGCACTCCAACTCTCCGGAAGCGAACACCGAGTGGGCGTTTCATGGACACCATTAACCCTCTAATGTCTTTTTCAAGGGATGATATTGCAGATATGGATAAGGAGGTGTGTAATATTCTGCAAATCTAAAAAATTCGATTGAATAATTTTTAAAAACTATAAAAATATTCGTTGAGAGATGTTGTAAGGGATGTAATTCTGTTTTTGAGAAAAAGAATAAAACGGAAAACAAAAAATTCTTTGCCTTTACGGAGGCCACACCAAAAACATTTTTGAAAAATCAAAATGAATACAATTTTCAATTCCTAGACTCACAGATTTTTTTTCATTAGGTGGGAGAAATGATTTTAGATATTGTCACTGAGATGAGAAATATACTGTTTTCAGTCTTATTTGGCATCATACACCTCAGGGACAAAAGCTTCCATATATAATAGAAAAAAAAATTGTGTTTCGTATTATGAATGAGGAAAATATCTGTTTTTTTAATTTTTTCTTATATATGAAATTTTCAGTTTTATGCTGATAGGTTATTCGCTTCGAGAACATGTTGGATACTAAAAGATTCTCTAATACCTGATGACCTCATTGTATTAAGTTTTTTTTAAAAATGACTCAATTGAGAAAGCTCTAGAATATATTCATTTGATTAGAGTGATATACAAATCATTATCAGGGTGTTTAAGTCCCTTCCAGGGACTTGATTGATTATTGGAATAAGGTTTTTATACTTGTGTTTTGACAAATTTCTAAAAACCTATCAATCAGTTAAGTCCCCTAGAGAGAAACAGTATACAATCATTGGAAAAGTTCCAATCCTCTGACTTTTAATATGAAACTTATCTTCAATTGAGTCAACGATGCTATTTTTCAGTGTTCAGCAGTTTTCAATTTCTGAAATTGATTTATATTTTAAGTTCAATAAAAATTGAATATCCAGCCTTCAAACACAGATTGAAAAACTCAATAGTGTATTATAGAGATATTATTATGAACAACGAAATAATAAAATTTTAATATTTTTACTGAACAAAACAACTACATGTTTATAGTTAATATTGTGTATACAAAAATATACTTTACTCTAACACTTTAAATAAAGAATTTGAGGCCATACACGAACCTAATGTTTATACATTACCATAAATCAAAGCTATTTTCTAGATTAGGTGAATGTCCCCATTTTCTTGGAACATTTTCAAATTTGGTTTTCCTATCAAGTCTTTAGTATGTTCTAGTTTTAGAAAAGTCCAAAGCAACTCTGAATTTTGTGCCAATGTAACACCTAAATAATTGATGTTTTTGCCTTTATTTATCAGCAATCAGAATAAATTATATGACCTAATTTTTTGACAGGTTAAACATGATAAGATAACTATTGAAATATTGTCTGGGGGGTCTCTGCATTATTCTGAAAACTTAATTTGGGTTTTCTCTCCCTGTCTCTGAAACAATTAAGAATTTTTAAATATAATAAAGGCCCCTGCGTAAAAATTTAAACACTAATTTGTCAGAGGCCAAAACTTTACGAGAAGAAATTGTTGCCTAACAATGAACAAAAAGAAAGCATTTTGAGTACGATTTATAGAGGTGGAGGTTCAGCTTCAACCCTTCCAGCATTTCGACTCATCTACTAGACCCTCTAGACTCAAGGAGAGTGTTCAACTCATTGAGGTGAAAATACATAGGGTAAGATACGCATGAATCGGGACCCAAACCACTGTTCGAATTATCGATTTATCCAGAGTTCACTACACTTTGTCAAGTAATTTTTGTTTGTAACTTATGGTTATGGCGATTTGATGAGATTCCTATGAAGTTTGCAACTTTCAGACTTTTACATTTTCAATTGGAACGTTTTACTTCAGTAACTGGCAGTAAGGAAGACAACTATCAATAATTAAGAATTATTAATTAGAATATTGGTCTGTCCATGTCTGCGCCATGTTTCATTTCTCCTGCACTCGTCTTTGCTTTATATTATTCTTATATTAGAAAATGTCAATACCAAAATATTCTTAAGTGACCTATAAACCTTGATTCCTATCAATATGTGCTCCACAGTTAATTGCAGAAAATTTTTAAATAAAAGCGAACAGGTCTTAGCAGCCATAAATACAACATTGATCTTTCAAACCTCTTTTTGGTAATTGGGGAAATGTTAAGCCTTTTCAAATGATGAATAATCATACATTCTTAGAAATCCCATTGGGTCTCCCAAACTATTTATTATCTCTGAGATTGGGATCAGGACTATTTAATCAATGAGGGGGTCTACATAAAAAATTTGAACTGAGATGGTCCTAAGGTAACTTTTCCTTCCTTTTTCTTTAATACAGTCGCTGCAAAAATTGATGTATTGAAGACCTTTTCTCCTTGCTCCTTCATTTCAGTGAACCGGCGAATTTTTCTTGTGAATGTAATAATCTGAACCAATATGAAATTTTATAGGATCGTAGTATGTAACTTTTTATCTTATTAGAATTTTTATTCATTGGCTAGGCGTTTTTTCTTTATTTTTTTATTTTCAATTTTACAGGTCGAGGATATCCTGGATGATGACACTGACAGTAGTGAGGAAGAAAGTGAGAAAAAGGAGGTGGAAGTACCTGAGCTTCTGGTGGATGAGGAAAGTTCCAACTCGAGTAGTAGTGCTGAATCGTTAGACGCAGAGTATCCGCGTGGATACAAAAGAACTTTCACAGAAAGGATTTTATCAGAAAACCAAGAAGAAGAGAATGAAACTAACGATTCTGAAGATGACGAACGGCCCTCTGTCAAATTTCGGCGGGGAGAAGCTGTCGAAGGAATCGAAGAGTGGGAATCACAAGATTCTCAGAACAGTTTGGATGCACCTGACGATATTACAGATGGAGAATGGAACATGATGGGGGCGGCGCTTGAAAGGGAATTTTTGTCGAATGATTAAACAAGAAAACAGGTGAGATCCTGAAATAAGGAAGGATTGAATAGAGAGATATGGATGAAGGTGCTAACTCTGACATACGCTAAATGAATAACGTCTTGCGTTATCAGTGTCAAAATTGAGCCTTATGGAAGAGTACTTCTACTAATTCACACACAATATTGAACAAGCACAGAATTGGATAAGGAAAGATGATATTTAAAGTATTATAATAGTATGAGATAATGGAGCAGCAATAAAAACTGCAATTTCTGGAAATTTTTCTGGACATTAAAATGGAATTTATAAAATGATGAGTCTAAATTCAACTTTCAATTCGGAAAAGAGTTATATAGACTTTCAGAAGCACTTCGAATGCTAGTTTAAATCAGAACTTCCTTTTTGTTCATGAAAGGGATCCAAAATATAGTAAATTACGATGACGTGCTCTGTGAACCTTAAATTACGTGACGCGATAACTCTAATACCGTCCGCTATTATGAAAATCGAAATACGCATGCGTCTTATCTTAAATATTACCCAACGCTAATGGCGCAAGACGATGAAGGTCATTCCATATCTCTCTAGTAACTTTTGTGATTATGGCCACAACATCTCTCATCGAAATATTGAATTTAACTTTTCTAAATGTGGATAACTTGAGATATAAATAATCAGTAGTAATAATTTATTTATTATTTCTTTACAGAAGAGTTCACCCAGTGATCAGACAAAAAGCCATTCGAAGCAAATTTATTTATTTAAGAAGTAGTGATGTGTAAATATAAACTTCATTTAGTAATCATATTCCCAGGTAATAATTTAAATGATATACTGTATACATATGTTGATGATGACTCTCCAACAAGGTTTGTGTCCAAAGAATATATTTTTATCAAATTATATTTTGTACATATATATATTTTTTTCAGTAGTTATATTTCAAAGTACAATTGTGAAATTCATTTGGACATTCAATAATATCTTTCCAGAGTATTTCTGATTCAAAGTAGATTAAAAGCTGAGAAGAATTTGATCATACCATAATTTTTTATTCAAGTTCTTCGTAATAGAGTTTAACTCTACACATGTTATCATGTATGCGAAATTTCTGCAAAAATAATTGAATTGTTTCAAAACTCAAATTGAAATTTTTGTAATAAAATATGTATGAACAAAATAGAACAATGAACCTAACTAAATAAAAATAAAACTAAATTATATTATTTCATTTTTCAACATAACCTTCCTTTATCTTTTGGAGTTTTATGGAAATATTTATTGAAGGTTCTCTTGGAGGATTCAATAACAGTTACAAGTAACTTAAAAAACTAAATTTTATTATTTAATTTTTGAAGATAGCTTTTTTCTATCTGTTATGGAAATATTCATTGCAGGTTGGAGGATTCAATAGAATAACAGTTACAAAGTTGTGGCATGATCTCTTTTATCTATTGGATTTTTGATCTGATGTTCCAGAATATTTATGTATTGACCTTGAGATATACATAATTATCTGAGAGGATCACGGATTTAAATTGCATTAATAATAATCGCAAAAACCCAAAATAGACTAGTGTAATATCTATACTAACTAACCTTGAGTGTTGAATTCTTCAGTATTCCAAATTTTTACAGGGGTTTCCTTCGGCTTTTGTTTGTCTAAACCAAAAAAAGAATAGTACCATGTAAATCATGATTATTTGAAGCCAAAGAAAAGCAGAGTTTGACATGCTCAGGCTCCTTTTCTTCATTCGTACCAATATCTATACAGGTTTGAAAGCAGCAACAAAGTCTCGGGATATCTGATACCACTCTTTCCTTAGTGCCTGTGCAACTAAAATTTGAAATTCTACGTAGTTTACATCAACTGCCAATGTTTTTAGCAACAATGATAGTTTGGTATGAATGCACCTTGATATCATGCAGTCAGTCTGAAACTTTTTTGTCTTTCATTCATTGTACTCAACTCATCTAGATACTCTATCACTGTCAGGAACTACTCTCACAACAATAAAAAAAAAATGTAATTGGATAATAAGAGATCCTCAACTTCGTTCTTTCAATTAATATTTCGGTGAGTTTTGTGTACCTTGGAAAATTCCCTAAGAGATTTACATTACAAATCTGTTGTTCTGTCGAATTCTGTCATGTAAATGAATGATCATTTGCCTTGAAGCATCAACTTAAATCAAGGTACTGTTCTGAATTTATGCACAGGACGACCATCAATATAATCACGTATAAATGGAAATATTTTACTTTTTAGTTTGTATTTGGTTATAGTGAAGCTTACATACAAAAATTACAATTCAGATCATAAATACCTTTTCCTTTCGTGAAACAATTACATTTTTTACAGAAAAATGCATTCGTTTTTCAAAATAAAAGTGAGTTTAAGAATATAATTGTAAAAATTAATTGAGAGAAAACTCAAAAATATCTCTGAACATTCTTCTCATAACACATCTTTGAAGGTTTCCATAATAAAAGTCAATTGACTTCATTTTTCCAATGGTTTCAGGTTCTCTATGAAATATAATCAACACAATTGTCAATAAATAAAATGAACTTTTAAAACCATTTGCCACAACATTACCACGCACAGGTTGAGACGGTATCTTTGAATGAACAGAACAAGGTACTTGTTATCAGATGATCACTTCGTAATTTACTTGGGCTTAGGTATGATAAAAATATAGGAGGGGAAATATTCTAACAGCAACCTCCACTTTGTGATCCACTGGACCCTGTGGCTCCAGGCAAAGAGGGGTTAGTGGGAGAATGTTGGGGCCCAATCTTGATTCCATTTGCCTGAAAGAAATAATTGACAAATTTTCATGAAGTGTCTGAATCGTTTCAAAAAGAAATACACTCCCCGTCAATAAATTCCAGACAAGCAAAATTTTTGTCAAATTCAATACCCTGTATCTCTTTCGTGGTTTTCCGATTTTGTTGAAATTTTCACAGGGTATAGGATTGGGTCTTGTTATATTAACCTGAAATTTACTTTGCGAAAATACGTGTAGTTCATCAGTTATACATGGTAAAACAAAACCTTGTTTCATACCCTTCATTTCTAAACGCCCTGTGGTGAATTTGAGGCGGAAAATTCGATATCATTCAGTTTTACTTTAAAGCGTGACCCTTTCTTAACAAAATGTTTTTTGATTTACGTCAGTATCTGCTTTAAAAAAAAGATACACATTTTCAAAGTCGGTGTTGCATTTTATCAATTTTTATAACAATTTAAAACATAACAATACCTTATTGTCTAGTAAACATAAGCAAACATCTGAAAATTAATAGCGTGTATTTCCACCTCGCTTTCTCATCACTTCTACCATACGACATGTAATACTTTCAATGCATTTGCGAATTGCTTCTGGGGGAATATTTTCCCGTTTTTAAGAAGGGCTGTTCGTAAATCGGGCAAGGTGTTGGGTCGCCGATTTCGAACATGTCTACCTAGCATATCCCATACATGTTCAATTGGATTAAAATCCAACCTTCTGGTTGGCCACACGAATCGTTGAACATTCGCCTCTTCGATAAGGTATTGTAATGTTTCAAATTGTTATAAAAATTGAAAAAATGCAACACTTACTTTGAAAATGTGCATCTGTTTTTTTTTCAAAGCAGATACTGACGTAAATAAAAAAATATTTTGTCGAGAAAGGGTCACACTTCCAATCAAAACTGAATGATATCGAATTTTCCGCCTCACATTCACGACAGGGTGTTTAGAAATGAAGGGTATCAAACAAGGTTTTGTTTCACCCTGTATAACGAATGAACTACAGATATTTTCGCAAAGTAAATTCAAGGTTAATATAACAAGACCCAATACTATATCTGCTGAAAATTTCAACTAAATCGCAGCACCAAGAAAAAAGATACAGTGTTGAATTTGACAAAAATTCTGCCTGTCTGGAAATTATTGACGAGGAGTATAGTTACAGGAGGTATTTCAAAATTTGGTATCGAGTATTTTTCAGGTCAAAACAAGACTTTTTGGCTCGTTGGAAGTTGCTTTCATATACTTCATTACTGAAAGGTATTTTTTTTATTCATAAGTTTCCATTTCACATCTCCAGTATCCTATTTTTGAAACATAGATGAATTCAAAATAGTAATCATCGAAATGAATACCATTTTCAATTCCCAGGCTCAGAGATCTTTTATCATGAGGTTGGAGAAATGATATTAGATTTTGTCACTGAGATGAGAGATATACCGGTTTCGGTAATTGGGAAATTGAAAATGGTATTCATTTCGATGATTACTATTTTGAATTCATCTATGTTTCAAAAATGTTCTCGATGTGCCTTCGTAAAGGCAAAGAATTTTCTTTTTCCAGTATCCTAGTTGAAGAAGTTGTCATATCTAGAGTGGTACAAAGACAAACTAAGGTATATATTCTTCTTAATATTCTTCTTCTGCTAATCTAACTTTCCTCCTGATGTAAATCCATTTTATTATTCAAGGTTAGGTACATCCCCAAGTATTACCAGCCAGACCTAAACACCAGCTGTTATTGCTTTGATAAAAATGATCTTGATATGATTATTTCAGAAAAGTTATTCCTAGATATTCAACTTCAGATTTTCATTCAAAGATGTCCCAATTTAGTGGAGGAGTTCAACAGATGAATGTTTTCAAAGATAAATGGGATCACTGTGGCCTTGGTTCAATTAATATTCATCAGCACTCAACAGCACCATGGATAAATAATTCTGAAGCCCTTTTAGCTATAAGTACCAGAGGGTGCTCCAAAACTTCCTCTCACTTTTAGTACAATGTCATTAGCATTTGCATAATCTATATACAGTTCGTTTCAAAATGATTGTCATCAGAGCAAGCCATGGAATTCCAGCCGGGGCTTTATTTCTAGTTACAAAAAGTTACTAAAAATTTCTCTGTGTTCATCATAGATAGAAATATATCAATATAACCTATAAAATGATTGAATATATTTTCAAGGCAAATAAATTTGAAGAATTTTTGTGAAATTATAATATTTTTCATCATTGTTGTATTGAAAAATCTTCAAACTTAGCTTCAATTGCAAAAGAGAAACAGGCTGAGATAGATGATGACTAAAATGTACACACCCACACAATTTCGCTGTAGATCAAGCATGGGAATTGGAAATTCAGGATTGATGATGAAAATAGCGTGGAATGCTTCAATATGAAATCTTGCAGGATTTCGAGGAACTCCAATGTAGAGATATCATTCATTAAATAATTAAGACTTCATCAACGATAAAAGTTCGTTCTCTATGAAAACCCTTCAGCAATCTTTTCATTCTTGATATGACTATTGAAAATTCAGCCCTGTGTTATTTTTTCTGAATATGGTGGAACAAAAAGTATAAAGCTGACCTGACTTTACAATTTCATAACAAAGTTGTTGAAACAAATAGAAAATATTTGTTGACAAATTGTGAATCATTTGAAGTGTGAAATGCTATAAAATAGATCACTTATTTGTATTTTAATATGTTCTGTCCATTTCATGATTCATTAAATAATATACCAAATTGATTTTGATTAAATTTCAGTTACTTTTCAGGCAGTTCAAAAACAACAAACTGATTAATTCATTGTTTTTTATTTTAGAAATAATACGTCGAATAATGTCTTTTTGAATCATGTGGAATAGATTTCCATCCACTGCTCACTCATGACTGCCTTCTCTTTTCTCCCAAATTCATCTAACAGGTCTAGGTGAAAACTGAAAATTTGAGACTCGTTTATTTATCAGAGAACACCTCGAAAACGTAAATGATTGTTACCTGAATAACTAGCAAAACGCGATTAATACTGGCAGAAATACCTGCTGAATTGTTGAAAAACTCGCAGTACCGACGATAAACTACTCACGGCGAGGCCACAGGTATCTTGAAGAATTCCAGCCATTTTCAATTCAGTAATAATAATTCAAATCCAAAACTAATTTGTCGATTTAAGCAAGAACATGAGCATACAGAAATAAATTCGAAATATATTCAGGAGGTTAATTCAAACTCTGAAACGTCAAAACTTAGTGTTTTCAATCAACACCAACCTAAATCCTAGAACTCAAAAGTTACTGATGGGATATTACCAACATATTTTCGAGATTCCACAGCCGCCCGAGATGCCAATCATTTTGAAACGAACTATACACTCAAATCAAAATTTCGTTAGTCTCTGGAGTCACTTTTCCACTATTAGGCTTTCAGAAATTATAAATTTTATATTCCAAATATTCTAGTTCTCAACTCATCACAAATCTATTCAATACCTCACCCTTTTAGAGTTTTTTTCCACACCAAAAACTGTTGTACCTTAATCTAAATGGAACAATTTTTTCAATCGTGATACAACTTTCATATGTTCTAGGTCATAACAAATCCCGCCTGGCTCCCATTGAGCATTTTTTATAAGCGATTTCGATTATATATTCCAGATTCCAATTGTATTCAAGAAAAAAATTGGTAATTTACCTCATTGTTGATGTCGAATACTCCTTCCTGAATTTTTTCATAAATTTCCTTAGCTGTATTAATGAATGCTTCCTCAACATTAGCAGCTGTCTTGGCTGAAGTTTCCATAAAAACTAAACCATGTTCTCTTGCAAAAGCTTCTCCTTCTTCCTTCTTTACTTCTCTCCTGCTTTCTAAATCACTGGAAAATAATAACATGAAAAATAAATCCAATTCTATTGAAAACCACACCTTTTGTTGCCAATCAGCATAATAACCATATTAGAATTAGAGTGCTGTCTTGCATCATCTAACCAGGTGGTGAGATGGTTAAAAGTCTCCCTTCGTGTTATGTCATAAACAAGAAGAGCGCCAGCAGCACCTCGATAATATGATCTAGTGATGGATCTGAAAGCTTCTTGGCCAGCAGTATCCCAAATTTGTAATTTAATCTGTTTGCTATCAATTGTTATCATTCGAGCCCCAAACTCAACACCAATCGTCAAGTCATGCACAGGTTGAAATCTTTTGTCTGTGAATTGTAGCAAAAGACAAGATTTTCCAACTCCTACAAAAACAATGTTTTGTAATTTGAATACATATCGTTCTTGAAGGGACTTTTATAATTAGCATTTTCATAAACTTTAATCTTATATTTATAATTTTTTTCAAGAATGTCCCGAAATGAAGATTTACAAAAAGAATAGAATCCTTTGTCATATTTTCATCTGAAAGTTTCATTATCATTAATCAACATTCCTAATAACAAATTTTCCTTATTTTGTTCTTTTAGAAACTAGTAATCGATAAACATGACTCGTCCACATTTTTGAAAATATCGATTTTTGGATAGCTACGAATATACTATCAAAAGGAAATTTCTGTATCTAATCATCCTGTCGATAACAAACTTGATTGTTAAAATATGGGAAACATATATTTACTCACCTGTGTCTCCTATAATAATATATTTGAATAAATAAGCGTACGACATGTTTTAGATTATTTGGGAAGCTGAAATATAAAATGAATCGCAATAACTCAACAATAATAGAACTTTATTTGTGAGTTGTGACAGTCCTCAGTTGAACAAACGTCACGGAATGATCGCGCAGAAGTGAACTTCACTTGCCCGTGAATCGCTAGCGCATCTTTAATAAATTGGATTGTGATTGGTGGATATCCTATGGCGGATATTTCAAAAAGGAAAACTATAAACTATCTAAATTCACTAGCAGCACCTTATCAGTCATCATGAATGATTTCCTGGTTCTCACACGACTTATCAACTTTACGAAATTAACAATATCAGAAGAATTCTTTTTATTCGTTACAGAACTGTATGAATTAGAGTATATTTTTTTCAGTCTATGCTTCCAAACTATGGATTTCTGTTAACAATTATTTGGTTTGAAATCATGGCAACAACATTATAATATAATTTTTATTTGTCAAGAACTGTCACGAATAATGAACAACTCAAAATTCCTGTGAAAAAAATGCAGAACAATTTGAGATATGCCATCTTCCGTAACAAACTTACCTAAACAACCTCCTCTTCCTCCAACAGCGGTCAATGCACCAACTGAGCCTATAAAAGATAAAAAACCTACTGTTCTTGAATGCCATGGCTATTATCTCGGAAAAACTATTGGAACGGGCTCTTATGCCACTGTTCGGGTAAAAAAGAAACATGTGAAACATTAGTGTACTTTGCAATGTTCAGGAAGTGGGAATGTTTAACCCAATAAAGATATTCTAATTCATTTTAGGTTGCTCATAGCAGTAAGCACGAAGGGGATGTAGCAATCAAAATTGTAAGTAAATTCTCAGCACCTGCCGATTATCTTAAAAAGTTCCTGCCACGAGAAATAGAAGTTGTTAAAGGGTTACGCCATCCAAACTTGATAAGGTTTCTACAAGCGATTGAAACAACTCATAGGTATGTATCTTTCACCGAACAACTTGGCAACTTTTCACAGGAATTTTTACATGAAAATCTTTTGAAAAGTGAAGAGTAATAAGCAAAGCCGCAAGAAGATGGCAATATTGCACTTATAAACGTTTCTTGTGAACAGTAGGTGTGGCAAAACACATTGCAGTTTGGATATACAGATAAAGAAAATCCTTCTGGAAACATAAGAATGTGAATGTTAATTTCGAATGAACTGCGAGTCTAGTAGAACAGTGGGAGAATCGAGATCTCATCGCGATTTGATAACAAATAAAGGACTGGACTGTTAGAATGGCAAGTCTCGGCTGCCGCGAATTGCATTGTACATTATTGTCGCATCCGAACGTCAGATGTGATAGCTAGACGGTTTGAAAATAAATTATATTCGCGTGAATCAAAATATTTATGGTTAAAAAGAAAATTTGAATGATAAAATGGCACTTCAGTGGTAAATCTATTGCGGAAACAATAACATCATTCATTGTTGCATTCGGAAATAGGCCGATACCTTCACGTTTGGCTCTCCAACTTTGTGCCATAATAGCAAGTATATCTGCCCAATCGTCTCAGAGCTATTATGAGATTTTCTCTTTATAAGAGAGTTGGCTACTGTTTGGCACAACAAGGTGGATTATTTGAATATTTAATTTGAATTTGTCGATCTTTAATTTCGCATGATTCAAAGTGTGTTTTTGTTTTCCATTTTTTATTTTCATAAAAATAGTTTTTGTTTTTCAATTTCTTCTCGTAGAATGTATTTTTTGTTTTTCAATTACTCCTTTTTCTACATCCCCACCCGAACGAATCTGTCAGCACAGCTACTCATTCAATATCACTTCTTTGCAGGTGAATGAATGTTCTGATATTAAAGCACAACATATAGAGCAGTTAATTTTTGAGCTTTTTGATCAACTAACCTTCACAAGGATTAGATACCGCCATTACATAAATATAACTTTCATCACAAATGATATAGATAACTATAAATAATATAAGTGTTGACTGACACAATTACCTATATTTCACAACTATCAGTGGAAAAAATATTAAATTATATTATGATGCCTCATACAGTTCCATTTCGCCATTGTGATTTTTCTCGAACTCTCCAGGGTTTACATCATAATGGAATATGCAGAGAATGGTAGCTTATTAGACATAATCAGAAGGGATAGTTCTATAGATGAATATCGTGCCAGGAAATGGTTCCGTCAATTGGTTGAAGCTGTGGACTATTGTCATGAAAGAGGTGTGGTCCACAGGTGGGTCAATAGTTTTCAAGATTCAAGAAATAATTGCATAGATCTACATTTCAGGGATATAAAATGCGAAAACATGCTAATGGATGCGGACTATAACATAAAACTGTCGGATTTTGGGTTTGCACGGGGACACCTAAAACCAAGGAATGGCCAAATGCCTCTCAGCGATACCTTTTGTGGCAGCTATGCGTACGCTTCCCCTGAAATCTTGAGGGGCATACCTTATCAGCCCCAACAGGCAGACATTTGGTCAATGGGAGTAGTACTTTTTGCTATGGTTTTTGGAAGACTGCCCTTTGATGATTCCAATTATCGGGAGTTGATCAAAGTGAGATGCAAAATAAATTTAGCTTAATTTGACTCTTTTGAAATTAGGATTATTCCGCCACATAGGTATATCATTATTACAAGGATGGTTAGCTTTGATGTCTTTTAGATTGCGTTTCATATTTGCAATTTGGTATAACTAGAAAAATTTTCCTGAATAAATATAAAAAAAAAGGCTCCCAATAGAAATCACCCATAACTGAGATGATAAAATCATTTTCAAAGATCCTATGTATCATGATAGTTTGAAAAAATTCAAAAAATAATCATTCATTGAGTTTGAAATTTTGATTGAAAGTCGTCAATTTTCTTTTGTTAGACAAAGGACAATTTTGAAGAAATATTCAGTCATATTAAAGAGTTACCAAAACACAAATACAAGCCTAACTTTATTTAAAGAATCCTCAACGTTAGTTGGATATTTGAGTTTATTATGTTTATTTCTTATGATAGTTGTGAGAAGCTGTTTAACCTAGAATATTGCGAGAACTGTCAAAATAAGGAATCTTTTATTTAAATACGGCTATCCTTTATTTAAGTTAAATACAGGAAGCTTGTAGTTTTTTCTAGGCCATCTTAAAATCTTTTGCAAATGCGTTAAAGTAAATGACAAAATAGGGGAAACTTAAGTTAGGCCTCTATTCGTTTCGTTAACACTCTGTTATCCGCATAAAAGACTTATTCATTTATTTATTAACGACTCTTTTACAAAATATAAGAACTCTCAAGAGGCGAAGTTTAGCCTACGGCTACTTCATTGGATTATCTTAGTATCTTAAAAAAACTGAAATAGTTTCAAGAAAATCGAGATTCCTTTTTTGAATACCCTGAAGAGAAATAAGTGAGCACAGAATGAACAATGCAAATGTTTCTTCATCAATTTTGGTTCTTACAGCAAGTAAGCAATAAAGTAGTATTTCCCAAAGAACCCAGAGTATCTCCTATCTGCAAGACATTAATCAACAAAATATTATCTCCTGCTAAATCTCGAGTAAGAATATCTGGAATAAGAAATGATCAGTGGTTCAGCCATGTACAGGCAGCAGTGGCAGCTCAAAATGATACTTCGGTATTGAATTTCAATTTCTTGTCCTCATCTTCATGATGAATTTTCAATTATTTTTACAGACGGAAGACGATTCAAATAATCAGAATGAACAAACAGCCACATTAATAACTAAAGACCAAATTGTGAAAATAGCGAACAGAAATCCTAAAAGTGAAGATTCAGATTCTCTTATAAAAAGTGAGTATTTATGCTTCATCTCACTTATTACCATTGAGGTTTGATAAACATAATTCGAATTCATTATTATGATCGATCCAGCTCATTTATTCTGGAATTAATTTTTTACAGATGCTGTTAAGAATAATAAGAATGAACAGAATGAGAAATAACTTTCATCAAGGGGACACCATTTTCATTAAAGAATTGGTAGTAATACCTAGTATTCCCATTAACAATTTTTAATCTTTTTATAAGAAATCTATGAAAATAAAAGTTTTCGCATAACACTTGAATTGCGGATATTCTAGATATTTACTACATCCTCTTATTGTTTTGCGTATGTTCTAGAAAAATAAAATTTCCAAAATTATTTGCTAATATGTCCTTATTTGTTTTAAATTTTCTTTAACTTGTTTCAACAAAGCAATAGACCTTTCAAAAGAAATGTGGAAATTAGTGATCAACTTATCGATATTTTTTATTAGCAAACTTGCATAAGTCAATATAACCTTTGATTGAATAATGTTGAATCATGAAAGCATATTTCCACCTATGTTCACTTCAATATGTCTACAATAAATTATTCAAACTATACTTTTGTTCCTTAATCTTAGATCATTTTTGAAAACGAAAATGATAGACATAAAATTTTACAATATGTACATAGAATGCAAATAGATAATATAAATTGATATGATTAAATTTCCGAGTAAATACAATACGTGTTATTACTGTTTGAAATTGTTGAGATTCAATAAAGGTAATTCCGGGCACTCTAGAAGCAGGGGATATGCTTTTGAATTTCTATCAATGGCTAGTGTTATACCTGACCTGAAAATGGTAGGAATTTTTATGTGCGATGTGATGTGGGAGTTTTCTTTTTTGGCTCTAGATTCTTCTCGGAGCACTTTTGCTACCTGACCTGAAAATGAAATGCAATGAAAATGATGAATTGATTGAAAAACATCAAAATGTGCCGAAAATGCGATAGGTTAATTAGTGTGAGGGTAACAATAGAATATTAAATAAATTTATTTTTTTAACACAATATGATTGACCTTCAACATCTTCGATTTAGAAATCATGTTTTTGTAATATAAACAGCGCAAAAACAATTAATTTTACAGATATTTATTGTTACCGTCGTAAAGCAATATTACTATGCTATGATCAACCTTTAAAATTGAAGGGGATATTTATACGAATATTTAAAATTGATGAAGGCGTATCAATTCAATAAATTTCAATTATGGTTATTATTCATTCGTGTTTACACTACTAATGAAGTTCAAATAAAGACATCTTTGGATAATCATGAGTAGTAACTTGCTTGAGTATAATTTTTTGGGTAGAAATAAAAGGATTGATTTAAAATACTGCACAATAAGAAATAATAACAAGTAGGTACCTACTAAATTTCCTTAATTTTCTGTTAATTATAAGTCTTTACAATCAATAACAAATAAGACAATGTGAATTCTCAATGGAATTGATTCATAATAATTTATAACCCTCGCAGAAATATACACAGCGCAAAAAAATTAACGTACATTATGTAAATCTCAAATTTATTCTACAACTGGAGGTGTTCTCAATGATAATTATTTTTATCAGAATTATGCATGCAAATGTTATCCACTTTCAACGTTTTTCTTCAATACAGATGTTCTTTCTCAGCAGGAATAAAAAAAGATGATATCATCAGATTTTGAATCTATTGGCTCCATTCTGAAATCAGTTGTTCTCGATCAATTCTAGTGATCAAAAGTTTTTCTTTCCTTTGATTTTCTACACTCGATTGCTATGCAACGTCAAACACGCAATTTGACCCAATAGGAATGTGCCCAAGCGGTAGTTTTGCGAGAAGAAGGGTGGATATACACCAGAATTGCAGAAAGGTTTGGAGTTTCCCATACAAGTGTGTCCAGAATGTTGCAGCGATTCAGGAAGACAGGTATGAATGTCCGAAGACCAGGACAATGTAGACCACGGGTAACAACTGCCATTCAAGAATGGTACTTGAGAGTTTCTTCGTTGAGACAACGGTTTGCCACCGCTCGCCTCTCTCAAAATCAGCTTGAGCAAATTAGCACTCAGATAATAAGAAATCGCCTCAGAGAATCTGATTTAAGGCCCAGCTCTTACCCCAGCCCATCGAAGGGCGCGTTTGGATTTTGCGAGAGAGCATATCCATTAGAAAGAAGCAGCTTGGGAAAGAGTTCTCTTCAATGATGAGTCTAGATTCTGCCTCTACCATTTTGATCGACGTTCCCTTGTATACAGACATTCACTTGAAAGACATGCTCAGTGCAATTTCCTGAAAACTACTGGTTTCGGGGGAGGATCGATTATGGTATGGGGTGGAATATCTTTGACTGCTCGCACAGACATAGCGGTCGTTGATAATGGAGCTTTGAATGCTGATAAGTATATAAGGAGCATTCTTGAAGAGCATGTAGTGCCATTTGCCCCATACATTGGTGAAAATTTAATTTTTATGGACGATAATTATAACCTACAATGACTGAAGTCGCTTGAAACCCAAGGCATTCATTCATCCATCCAATACGTTGGATCGACAGATTTACTGCAGGAGGTACTATAAGCCCATTTTTCCAGAGCCACTAAATTTTAGAAAAACTACATGAACAAATTTAATTGTTTTATGATCCTTTCAATAAAAAAATGAGATCCAAGTTCTTGAATCAAATGTTACAATTTTGATTCATTGACTTCCATGAAATAATCATGACTGTAAACCGTCCCTAACACAGTTCAGCAGAATTGGAGTTATATGGCGACACTCATTTACAATTCGTTAGCGTAGTTCGTTCGAATTCTCAGGCTGAGTCACAAAAATGTGAGTTAATCAATTGATTTTTGGAGAAAATAGTTCATCAAAATTAAGTTTTTCATACACAATTGTAAATAAGCTTCCAAGACTTTTCAGAAGAAGTATTACTTAACTCCTCTTCCCTATTCGTTTTGAAATAAACATGAAATATGTACATATTACAATATTATACATAAATTTTTGTTCCGTTTAGAGCTCTTGGAACCACAGTGGGAAACACGATTCAAAATCGAAAGACAATAAAATTTTGTTATGTATTTGTTTTGATTACAACGCTAATGTCAACTTTGGACCTGAACCGTGTTCAAGCAAAATTTGGTTATTCACGATTATCCCTGAAGGCTATAACCGTAGATTATCGCAGGGCAGGATCGTAAATAACGTGGTCACTACTGGTTATTCGCTTGAAATCGATTAAGACCTAAAATACAGTGCAGTCTCAACCAATTAAGGACACAGTGTATATGATCAGCTGCCGCTGGTTTCAGACATCAAAATCTGTGATTCTAGGGGATGAGTTGAACTCATCTGTGTTTTCATAAACCTGTTTCGACTTATTGACAACTCACCTACAACATTCAATTCATCGTAACTAGGATCACCAAATTCCTGCAAACTTCGTAAATCATTATCATTAATGAACTTTTCTATAATTTTTTCCCTCCTTATGAGTAAAACTGACTCGGAAACAAGCTGATGCCATAATACACTAGAATTCACACTCTCTAACGGATTTGTCAAGTATATATTGTGTGGATCTACACCATAAATCATTTGATGATACCAACTTGTAGGAATAGGATCTTGACTTTTTTGTATATTCAGAGTGGCTATTGGAATGGCACCATGTTTGATCCAGAAGCCTAACCAATTATAGACATTAACACATCTTTCTGGATACATTGGGAAAAATCTAGCATATATTCTACCATTTGATGCTTTGTGTAAGCCCGAAATTATTTCTCTATGACCATTCCCCTCTCTACTTCTCGAGTTCAAGTACTTCAAAAGTTCAGAACTAACATCTGGTTTTTCACAATTGCAGATAACTTCTAATGAAGGAACGGGAAGGCGCAGTGCTATAAGCACATTGAGTATTGCAGTAGCACTGCATGATAGTGGACCTATTTGAGTTATTTGTTTCACATAAGCTTCATCATCACTCCAAACCATTATCTTTTCATCATCTATCTTCTGTTGGACCAATACTGATTCTGTTATCTCCCTATTTTCTGTATATTCATCAGCAGAAGGTAGATCTGTCTTGAAGAGCCTCAGCTGTTTAGAAACTTTAGTTCTCTGTTCAAGAGAACATGACCATGGCATTTTAATGTCTTTCTTTACCTTTTTTACAAGTAGATTTTTCTTAAATTTTCTTTCTTTAATTGCTAGAATTTCAGAATTTAAACTCTCACAAGGCTCTACATATTTATATAGGGCTGCACATTCTGGACCTTTTGAGCTGCAAGGTTCTTGATTAACTATTTCAATATTCTCTTTTAAGCAAGTTTTATTTGATTGCTCTGGTTCTGAATTAAATGGCGGTTCAGTTTCAGCATCAGCAGCAGGTTCTGGTTCAAAATCCATTTCAAGAAAATCCATTTCTGGACTAGATGTATCTGAAATAAATTTATTACACATGGAGTTTTTTCTTTTGTCCTCATGATTGTTATACTTACTTCCCCTTTGGTCATTATCAAGAGTTGCTAATTCAAAGTTATTGAATAAGTCCGGTAAATCAGGAACACTATCTGCTTTATATGTATATATACATCCATCATCTGAGACTGATAAGTCATTATCTTCACTAGAACTCGAATCAGACTCATTGTTTAGAACAATATCATGATTAGATACATGAACTATTCGTCCAGTATTTTCGAAATCTTTTAACCTTCCTACATCAACACTATTATTAACTATAGTATTTTCAACAATCTTTGACAATACATTTTTACACAAATCACTACTCGAAGGTTCCAAACTAAGAGAGGTTACACTCTCGAAATTATTGTTCAACTTGACATTCTTCTTTCCATTTTGAGAATGCTTCAAACAGATTTTGGTTTTGGGAATTGCCCCTTTACTTATATTAATTTCATTATTTAAATTTGCATTGGTATCTTCTTGATTACTAGAGGATGCTTCATCATGCAGTTTGTGATTCATATTGCAAATCAGAAATGTGACTGATTGATAGGACCAGTTTTACAATATCACATATTTCTTCAATAAGTTATTACTTCAAGAAACCCGAAAAAACAATTTGGCCAGTTCGACAATCAACTTCGAATCAAACTACAATAAAAAAATGTATGACTGCTCTATGGTCCACATCGCATATTTTTCTGTGAACACATTATTCAATTTTTTTTTTTTTAATAATGTGAGCTTTCAAATTTCAACTTTCATCATCATTTTACAAACTCTACGCCTTAGTGACATGGCCGTTTCGTTACTATAATAGATATAGATATAATCTATATCTATGGAAATTCGAAAACGAGCGACGAAGGAGCGGATTTTATTCCGTGGTTGGTAAAAAAGATCATGAATCTTTGGATCTACGAGAAGCTGGGTACATGACAAATAGTCGAGCCCAAAGCCTCCATGTGCAAGAAAAGGAGGCCGAGAAAAGTCAAGTCAAGTCATGAATCTTTTGTTGGCAATTGATTGTTTTGTTTTGATAATATGCATGTTTTCGAATAAACTAATTTTTATTATGTATTAATATCTGGCAGAGTTTAAAAAATGAACATATTTCAATATTCATTGTAGCAGGAACGAAGTTAGAAATAATTCTTGAATTAATGGTTTCCACCATCAAACCCAAAGTGAAATCAAATCAACAAACAGTTTTCAAGAATCTTTAAATATTTCTAGACATGGCTTCAGTGGAACAACGTTTACAATTGAAACGAGAACCACTAGATAAATGGTCTGTCAGGGAACAATTATGTTTAGCTTCTGCAGTAGCAAGAAGTGGGGACCAGAATTGGATGTCGGTTAGTCGATCATTGAAACCTTTTGGAGATCCTAATCGCCCATCTGACTGGTTTCACCAGAAAAACTGTGCAGCTCAATATGGAGCACTATTGGGAAATGTTGAAACCCCTAAAAGAAAGAAAAGAACATCTGGTGGTGATTTTGGTATTGAAACTCCTGTGGAAAGTATTTTAAGACAATTGAAAACTGAAAGAATGGCGGAATTGAGAAAACTCTTAGCAGAAGAGAGATCGGAATATTTGAAATTGCAAGAAAACATGGCAGTATTGTCATCAGGTAATTGCTCCGGCTTCACAGGAATCAAATATTTATTTCATATTCACATTTTATGATATTCTAGGCAAATTTACTGAAGATCAATTAGACCGATGGTGCAAAGAAATTGATGATGAAGAAAATAGGAAAGAATTGGAAACTTTGAGGCACTCCCAATGGTTAAAAGAAAGAGAAGCTAGGAAAATGGAAATAGAAAAAGCATGGAGACCTGCAAAACCAAATACACCACAGCTAGCTACTCCGAAACGGAAAAATTCAGATTCACTTGACATTTTACATGAAAATGACCACCAACCGTTAGAAGATAATAGTTCTAACTCTAACCCACTCATTCAAGAATCTCCAAAGCCACAATTATCACTATCACCTCTTCTTACTAGTTTATTGAAATCTCCATCTCAAGTTCAGAATATGAATCAAGCATCCATATTGCATTCTGTAATCACTAATCAAAGGCCTGTAGCAACAAATAACACTCCGAGTGTAAATAGTAACATCAGTAATAACACTGCAACCAACCCTATGATAGCGAGTTTGTTGAATTCCACAGCAAATGTGGCTGTTTCACCAGGATTACAGCAGTTGGTAAGTACTGCAATCGGGCAAGAGACAGAAAACGTCACTTTGGACCTACAGAACGCAGATCTTGCTACACCCGACATTCTAGATGATGAAACTTTGAGAAATTTGAAAATTGAAGACATCACCAACAGCATAATAGTTCCAGATGGTCCATTGCCTGAAATGAAAAATGATGTAGACGTGATAATCTCTGACCTGATTGCGGACCCAGAACAACACTTACAGTTGGATAACAATGGAGATATAAATATAAACCTGGAACTAGATGATTTGGAAGATGGTGACCTGGACGTTGAACCAGATCAGAAATTGGAAGATCAAGTTATTGAACAAGCTCCGATCGTTGAAGCACCTATTGTGACAGAGCGAGAAAAATCGGTGGAGAAAATTATTCCGCCTGTAGATCCTTTTGAGTTTCAGGAAGATCCAGAGTATGAACCAAAGATCCCGATGAAACAACCAGATCAGAATAAACCACCGACTGCTCAGTTAACGGCAGTTGCATCCCCACAAGAAGAGGTAAACCCAGTGGTTGAGGAAAGTGTTATTAATCAGGTTGATGTTTCGGAAAACAGTTCACAAGTTGAAGATGTAGGTTTGGATACAGGGAAAGAAGATGATGTGACAACTGGTTCAGGTTCTGTAGAAATTGTGGAAGTTGCGATTGAGGAAGAAGAAATCGGAAAAGTGTTGGACAAGGCACAAATTCAAGACATAGTTCACACCAGCAAATCAGAAAATGAAGAGGATGTTCAGAAAGTGGTTGAAGAAAAATCAGAGATTGAAGAAACTGTAGTAGAAGTCAAATTGGAGGAGCCTGATGAAAATGAGAAAAATGAAAAACCTGAGGAAATACCAACAGAGAACATTGAGGTTAAGGTGGAAGTTAAAGAGGAAGAGGAAAGGCAAATTTCGCCGGTAGACTCCAACATTGAAACTCAATTGAATATTTCTCTGGAAATTGACAAGTCATCTGATAGTATCACCTTAGAACATAACTTCTCAGACGAATTATATGATGATGTTCAAATGGAGGTTAAAATAGATAAAAGCGGTAAGGCCAAGAGGGATTACTCCAGAACCAAAAAGAAAGAAGAAAAAGATTTCGATATCCTCTTAGCAATTGAGAAGGCGCATATGGAAGAAAATGAATTGATGGATGATCTTTCAGATCGTGAATTTTCCGATAGAAAGGAGGAAACAAAGAAAGAGGAACCAAAAAGTGAAAATGAAAGATCCAACAGTCCCTGGACCGAAGAAGAAGATGTTTCCAGTGTGCAATCGAAGAGAAGGATTTCTACTCCTGCAACACCGTCCGACTCAATACCAAATTCACCAGCTTCAAGTTCTGCATATTACGATGATGATAAGGAGTATAGAAACTGGAAGAAATCAATAATGCTGGTTTACAGTTGGTTAGCTGCTCACAAGTATTCCTCGTTATTTCTCAAACCAATAACAGACGAACAGGCACCTGGTTACCACAATTTGATTTACAGACCGATGGATTTCCATACGTTACGAAAAAATATAGAAAATGGAGTTATAAGAACCACGCAAGAGTTCAAACGAGACGTTATGTTGATGTTGAATAATGCAATTATGTACAACAAAACCAACGGTACCGTTTATAATATGACTAGAGAATTACAACAGGAAGCTGTCGAGTCTATACAACTATTGTTACAAGCTCAATCAAGTGAAGATGCTCCCCCCAGACGTGAAACACGAACTAGTGAACCAGGTTTGAAAAGGAAGAGAGTATCTGAAGAAAATGTACGTAGTAAAAAACGAAAAGATGATTGGTAGAGTTTTATCTGTGATTTCGATCATTTCGAGAAATCATCAACTTGGTCAACACCAAACATGATTATCGTCTTGCGTAAAATTCCTACCTATTTTTACAAAATAATTCCCTTATATTGTATGAAAGTAACAATAACTACTTTGGAACTGATGTTCATTTAATGCTTAGGAAAAGAAACAACTGAGGAATATGGAAATAGATGGTACATAAAGAAAAATTGTAATATTCTATTTATTTTGTTTCTCACTTTAACTTGAAAATTTCAACAGATATGCTCTGGATATGCATCCAATGGAGTTGGATTTTTAACAAAGAATTAACTTCTATGTATGGCTAGTGAAAATTTATATCATTAGGAATCTACTTTCTAAAATAATCCTAATTTTGAGATAGAAATTTTATATCTCTTTTGCAGGATAGAGTTGTAATTTCATTTCGAATTTGGTTTAACATTCAAACTCGCACAATGAAGATTCTAGATGATGAAATATTTGTTATGTAATAAAAAATGAGAATGAATTAAATTTTAATTAATTTTCTGAACTATAGTTTCTTTATTTCCATTGTCCAAAAGCCAAAGGTAACAGATTATTTAAACTGCACCTCTAGAAACCACCAGAATCTTGAAAAAAATAATGATTCTGGTCTTCTCCTAATATAAAATTCAACTTTTTATTAATATAATCATATCACTTAATATGAACTCTTGATACAATTACAAACAATAAAAATCCAAAAGTTGCAAAAAATCTATAATATATTCACGTTTGTGACTCGCAACCTTCTTTAATTCACAAAAATTTCCATTTATGCGAATGTTTTAATTATATTTTCACTCATTTTACGTTATCATAGTAAAAAAAAACGATTGCTTGAATTCAACGATTATAATTCTAAACATTTTCCTCACAATAGAAAATTAAATTTGATTTCCTAGATTCAACACTTATTTCGAAAGATTATATACTTGAACAAACTGCACAACCTGAATTTTATAATTTTTGAAAATGGAAATCCTTTCTCAAAGTATATATTCGTAAAATGCTACAAAATACAAAAAGCTTGAAAATTCAGATTTGAGTATTGAAAAGGGTTTTGCCCAATATGAAAAAAATTTTCAAATGGAACACCTGTATATTTCAAATTCAAATTCTTGATTTTTTTTCTGAATCCATTGATGTATCACAACCTAACCTCCAATGAATTTAGCTTCAAAAATTTAAGTTTATTTTTTCAATGGTAGGTCATGAATTCTTTAACACATGCAGAACATCCGTCAGAAAATTCCAATGTGAATATTAAATTTTTTTTCGTTTTCACATTTCAAATTTATATTGAAAAGTGATATTTTGGATTCATGTCCAAAATATCATAAAATAAAAAGTTTTCAGGCACATATGGCGTTTTAAAAAAGTAATAACCAAATGAATGTGTGAAACATGAATATCGTTTTTCTTCTAAAACTAAAATTTATTGAAGGTTTAGGTTGCGATATATATCAATGTTTGAAAAAAAAAATAGACGTTTAAATATACATTTTCATTGGAAAAATACCAAATCTGTGCTCAATCTTCAAAACAGGAGCGCTCTGAAAATACTTTTTAACTGCGCCACTGGCTTAAACGCAGTTTTAATTTTTTTTCGCTCATTTCTGTCTCTGTTTTAAAAAAATTGTGATCCCGCTTCTACCATATATAATAGATAATTGGGGTTTTTTCAGTGAAAAACTTTTTCAACGCAATCCGGCGTACCTATTCAGGATACAATTAGGTATACACATTTTTTACTAAAGCGTCAGTTATACGGTTCGTATCAAGTATATATTAAACGAAACTTTTTCAATATTAGATTTATTAATCAGAATTTCAAGTGAATTCAAACATCATTTGATTTTACACCAAAAAGATACTCTTGATAAAACTCGATATTTTGATTTAAAAATCATCATACCAATGCTGGTATGAAGTATATAATAAATATATACTTATATTATGTATATATGTATTCATTAGAAAAAAATCTGAAGATGAAAATTTAAAAAAGGGCTAATAAAATTAAATTGCCCAGCAAACATTTGTCGTCGGCAAACCGTCGGACTCGTGTCGGCAATGTCGGTAATGTGCGTACTGCTTTTTTACAGCGTCGGAACTTCGATGGGCCGGTGACGACGTTTACGCAGCTGAAGACATGCCGAAATACAAGCATCTAGCCAACGTCGGCAATGCATCCCTATTAGACGAGCGTGTTTCGCTGTTTTGTATTCATCGGATCGACGGCGGTTCTACGCGTTAGTAAAGCGTTCAACGTTGAACTGCACTATTTTGAATTTCGCGGGATCAATTTTTATTCGAGGTTTATAAAACCCAAATGAAACATCCGCCATTGCTCTCTCCGCCCGCAGTCGTCGAAGAATGGAGAACGCGTTCACGACGTTCACGTTCCTATTTGCGGATGAACTTAACTCTCTCGTGGTGTAGCTGGTTGATGCTAGTGATCTATATTGACTATATTAGTCATTTGTGATTTGTGTGTCTGTTATTTATTACTAATTTACTCTACCATTCAATACTATGATCGATGTCGCAGCTCCAAGAAGCACGCCGGTAATTACAGGAAATATGAAATAGATGCCAAAATTGTGAAAACGTATGAAAAACTTAAGGAATTCAACACAGAATTAAAAGATGATGAGTTTTCCAAGATATGTGTAAGTATAATTTTATATTTCTGAATTGGCTCACTATCTCTTTTTTGTAATATCCTTTCACATTCTCTAATGATGAAATTTAGCAATTTTAATATAGGCAAAAAACCTTCAGTCTCCAGTATATTTTATGTTTTTTCAGTTGACTGAATTTCGCTTTGTTGGAAGAAAAGATAATGCTGAAACAACAAGAAAAATATTGAGGCTGATGATCAGCCATCAGTTGGCCATTTCCCTGAATTGGTAAGGGAGAAATGACAAGGATGGGCTAGAAGTATTGGAACACATGTTGTTACTCGCTCGTTCAAGGTACTCCAGAGTTTGTTACATAAATTTTTAGTTAATGACATTGAATTTTTACTTATTTGAAATGATATTCGATATTAATTTCAATAACTTGAATAAATTATGAAAACTCATTTTGTCGGATCAGTAAGGAGAAATCGTCAGCCGAAACTGACCACCAACATGGAAATAAATCATGCCATAATGAACTCATAATACAAATTCAGGATTTTGCATTTTGATTTATGAGTACATAAACTTGAATTGTAAAATATTTTAGGGTGGAATCTACTTCCGATTTTATCGGAAACGAATGTTAACTTCGTTATTTCAAATGTTACACCCTGTATATTCAAACATATTCAAATTCTTACTTCAATTCTACACTAATTTGATGTATAATATGCGCAACCACACAAGCGATTGTTGAGTTATACCCTTGTTTGTCAGAAAGATTTCACAAATCAGTGTTTATATCTTCAAAATGCCTCATTTTAAAAATTTTTTTTCGCATCAATGGAATAAAATAAAGTACGATGATGCAAATTCTTGAATTTGTATTACAATTCCTTAATCGAAAAGTTCTAATGAATGTTTATATATGTATATATATTTTTTTAACAAATAACATTTCATTCTTCCAATATGATATAAAATATTTCAAATGTAGTTATATGAAGAATTATATTTATGTTTTTATTTCAATATAAAATTTTATTTTCAGTTAGTTATTCATTGCACTACTGCCCTTCTAACATGATTCAAGTGAGACTAACTCAATAATATCATTGGCGTGAATAGAGTTGAGTCATAAGGTGGTTCACCGACAGTCACGAAAATCTTGTAATTTTTTTAATGTGTTACTTTTTACAAATTTTCTCATCAATGGTTGGTAACTTCACCAATAACCCAATCCTAGTTACGCCTATGAATTATATGAACTACATCTGAGAAATAGAAATATGATAACAAGATATATTTTATTTTTGGAGTATACATATTAATACTTAAAAAAAAAATAGAAAAGAATTACCCATATCACCTTTAGGAATTTCTGAAAGAATATTTGTATCAAATGAATTTGAAGCCATATGAGCATCGAGGTAAGTAAACTCGATAAACAAATCAACAAGGTATGTTATAAGTATATCAACTGAATTTTGTTTCTAAACCACCAATCAGGTTGCGAGTAGCCATTCTGAGAAAGTGTCTCTTAGTCTCTGGTTCTGCATTTCACAGACGCGGTGATATATCGATTATAAAGCCTTCCTCGAAAGCGGTTTCCTCGAAAGCGGTACCGACAAATTTCGACCGCAATAATGCGACAAAGGACTCATAAAAAACTGTACCATGCACATTATCAGCAGAGGTACAGTTATCTATGACGACATTTGCCGCATTATTGTGGTCGAAATTTATCGGTTCCGCTTCCGAGGAAACCAAGGCTTCAGTCGCTCGGGCCGATGCGGCATTTTATTCAAAATGCCGACGCTGAACAGTGTCGGCAAACCGACACATTGCCGACACAAATAGGCTGGTATGTCAGCACTTTGCCAACGTTGGGCCAACGCTGGTTCTGCTTTTCACTGCCGCAGCGATATGTCGGGAAACAGTCCCTCGGGCGGCTGTCGGCCGATCGGACACTTTATTAAAAATGCCGAGTCTAAACAGCGTCGGCAAGCCGCCACATTGCCGACACGAATTGCTGGTATGTCAGCACTTTGCCAACGTCGGGCCGAGTTTATTTTGTTTGTTGGGTGAATTCAATTAGATTTCAAAAATGTCCTCCATCTTCAGGATAAACAAGTCTATCCTTTTTTTCTAAAGAATCCATTAATATTCAAAACGGTTTGGGGGTCAGCTTTGAGTTTATTTCAATTTTCGAGACGAATTTACCTTTGTAGCATACACATTTTTTTTCAAGATGCGACCAAACTGTCTAATCCTAGGAATTCAAATCGCATATGACCAAGGAGGCCAATGAATCGGAGCTCTTACTCATTTAATTATTACACCTCTCTCCATGGATGTATCAGCTTCCAAAACATATTCGTAAAAAATTTCATCACAATTTTGCTAGTAGTTTCGGAAAAATCGTGAAAAATGTATAGTTTTTACCCAACAAACCCCAATTTTTTTCGGACCCCTATCAGGTAAAGATTCCACCTTTCTTTGAAACACCCTGTATTTGGAAATCATATCTGCTATATTGTGATGAATAAAACATTCTATTCTATATTTGTCAATCTTCTCTCACTGACAACAATCTGAATTTAGCACACAAAATGATGTTTATTAAAAATATCGAGAATTAGTATTTCAACCTATGTATAAAACTAATTAATGAATTTATTTTATTACTCAATGTTCTTTTTTTATTGCATAACAATTACCTAAGACATTTTCTATAGAAAAAATGATTTTCAGCAATTAAATAACATAGAATTCTGATATTTATAAAAATTCAAGACTCTGTTTTCTCTCCTTTCTCTTTGGATTCCTTGTAATTTTTCCATTTGGTCATGTAGATACCTTCTGGATCGTATTTGGACTCCAAAGAGCTCCACATGTCGGGGTGATTTTCTATCATAAAGTTGATAACTTTATCGCCCACTTTCTTCTGTTTTTCAGTACATTTAGTACACTCCGTTTTAAGGGCATCCTCTATGTGTTCTGAAAAAATCAATATGGTTCTGAATATCTTGCAATAATGACCGCCAAGATACAATACAAAAGTCGTCAGGATGTAGAATCAGAATTTTCATTTGAAGTTCAAGAGTATCTCACAAACCTTGACTGAAATAGAGAAAATATCGTCTAATACTCGATGCAGAAGGCAATATCTATTCGAATTTCGCATTCGTGTTGGAATATAAACTTATTCTTCAACTTGTTTTAGAATAAAGGTACTATTACGATCAAATTGTAATACCTTCTTCTATTCCCATTCAAATACTACTGTTGAACAAGAAACATCAGTGCCTTTTTTCATATTAAATACTTTTAATTTATTTATAGGTAGGTATAACGTTTCGAAAAAAATAACGAAAATGTATTCTGGCGAAAAAACGAAAACATTTTAGGCATAAACTAAATAAAAAATTTCATTGGTGCGTTTAAATTTCAGAAATTAGAAAACTTGCAGTGTTTCTTCGCATGGTATAGAATTATCGTTTCAGAAAGTCAATAGAAGGAATTCATAGCAATAATCAAAAATGAACAATAATGAAAAATTGGTTTACACTGCTGATCTTCATTTTTTCCTAACCTTTCAATTCTTTAGCTGGTGGAGGACACCTTCCTTTGTCCATTAAACATTCGAAATAATTCTTCAACAACCTGGTGCTATGTAGTATTTCATCGACATCTAGGTCATCATATTGAGACTTATACTTTTCTTCTGATGGGAAGGTTGAAACATACACAACTAATACGCTTAATAGAAAGACGAACTTCATTCTGCTCTGTCACTTGCAAAGATTTGAACGGACAGCTTGGATATCTATATTAATACCCCATTAATTGGAAAACTAACATGACTGCTGTAATTTTCCATCAATTAAATCAAGTGAATATTCTTGTTAGGGCCATGGTTACGAAATATTCTCCAAAACTATTATCTGATGCTTTTAAGAAAGCACTTTAAGCACGCTATTGTCATGTTTTTATATGATTTTTCATCGTTTATAATTCCTTGCTGAGTCATGAAGTAAAAACGATTAAAAAACAAACTAGGTAATCATGAATGCATGGTAAAACATTTTTTTCTACATTCAACATTCAATTCAATGTTATTCCAAGTCGGATATAACGAGTTCAGCTACTTTGATAGACCTCTGCTTCTTGAGATTTTTACATGCTATGCCTAGAAGTTAGACTTGTCCAAATTTCTTTCATCTCTATCTCAGTCAATGCTTCGATTGATTAGAGTACGGATTTCGAAACAAGCTAATCTGTTTTTGTGTATATCTGAAAATATCGAGGGAAGCTCTCACATCAGGAAAATGAGTAAAATAGAAGAAAATATATTTATTGCTCATGCAAAAGGCTAACGACTGAGTAAAATGATTAATCAATTATTGATGAATTGCTGTATCTAATAATCTAATGTAGATGTTTGCTAACAATTTGGGTTGTCCAGTTCACTTGTTTCCAGGATCAGGAGAAAAAGAGCCAAACTGCAGAGTATGATGAATTGCAGTAGTTCCAAAATGAAAACAATTAGAAAATAAACCTGTAAATAGAGAATCTGGCAGTGCAATGCTGAATTGGGTCCAACAAAAAAGGATTCAAAACGTGCCAATTAGTTCGAATCACATTCGAAATTTTTGAGACCGAAATCAGAAAATGGAATTTTGATTCACTACCTTGATGTTGGGTGTCCCGGGAGAAATGCGACGAAGGATATTATGAATAATTGTCATTATGCTGGACTCGTAGGATTTAAAATTTTTGGAGGTACTGTGCAATAATTTTATATGGAGCACCTAAAGATACCAACCGAAAAAAAATTGAAAAGATATCAGATTTACAAGAATTCTTCGATGCAATGCGGTACGATTCATTAATCAAAGCTGCAACCAACAGTTCTGCTGTAAAATTGGCATCTCTCGTACCCACATCAAATGCTTTTGGACGAGCGAATACAAAATGCAAATTTGTCCAGGTAATAAAGCAATCAATTCAGTTTATTGGGGTTAAAATAGTACCAATGGATATTTGCCGGCCACAAACATTCAAAAAACACCTTCACCACAAAAATTGTTCAAAATGCAAAAAGGATGAATATGCGTCATAGCACCTGCAGAAAACTGAGTCTTTCTTGTAACGCCACATGTGGGGAATGTGCAGGTGTTAACTGCCGAAACAGTGGGCCAATCTCTGGCAAAGACGAAGAAATAATTTACAGCGTTGACTGGACTACATAATGAGTGTATCTAGTGATCTATTCCAAATAAACATAATTAACATATGAAGAGTTATTCAGCAGCTGAATATCTATGTGACTGAAGGAATGCTCAAATCCAGATCAAATGTAAATAATTAATCCGAGAACATATTATACAGGACTAAATTGCCAATTACAAATAATTTTCTGTCCGCTAATTACGTTTCTAAAACGTCATGAGTCATTGTTTTTACCAAGATCAACCTAAATCCTGCAACTCAAAAGCTTCTGATGAGATATTACCAATTTCATATTGATATATCATAGCCACTTTCGATGATAATAATTCTGGAACGGACTAGAGGTATTGACAAATATGAATATAGGTTTCCGGAATCTCTCGATAAAATCACAGTTAGAAAGATTGTTGCGAAATGGCCAGATTCAGCACTTTTGTTAAATTCGAAACACTGTTTTTATATATGTCAAGCAAAATATCATAAGAAATAAATATTTCATATTGTCAGACTGTTTCGTTGAGCCGTAATTCCTAACAGACGCTTTAAATTACAATAAAAAATATCACAATTAGAAACATTGTTGCGAAATGTCCTGACTCAGCACTTTTGTTAAATTCGAAGCACTGATTTTCATATTTGTCACGCAGAATATTATAAGAAATAAATATTCCATATTCCCAGACCGTTTCCGTGGGCCTTAATTCCTCCTCGACGCTTTAAATTTCAATAAAAAAAATCCCAATTAGAAACATTGTTGCGAAATGGCCAGATTCAGCACTTTAGTTAAATTCGAAGCACTGATTTTTTTATATGTCACGCAGAATATTATAAAAAATAAATATTTCATATTACCAGACCGTTTCCGTGGGGCCGTAATTCCTCCCAGACGTTTTAAATTTCAATAAAAAAATCACAGTTAGAAACATTGTTGCGAAATGACCAGGTATCTTGTAAATACCGGGTTGAGAGAAAGGGTCGACTTTGTCTTTGGTAGTTCTGATCATTTGGACAAGAAGAGTTGGCCATAACATAGAGACTGTCTATAAGCCAACTCAAAAACTTAGCCAACTGATCAGAACTACCAAAGACAAAGTCGACCCACTCTCTCAACCCGGTATTTACAGGATACCTTGTGACTGCGGCAAAGTCTACATTGGTACAACGAAGCGAAGTATCAATACGAGAATTAAGGAGAATGAACGATGCTGTCGACTAAATCAGACAGAAAAATCCGCACTAGCGGAACATGCTCTGACAGATGGACACAGTATTGTTTTCTCAAAGGCAGAAACTATTTCAAACATCAAAAGTTTCTATCCTAGGATGAACATGAAGCCATTGAGATATATAAACATTAGAACAATGTGAACAGAAGGGAAGAAACTCCTTTGGTACATAGCGCATGGTTGCCGGTGTTGGAAAAGACAAAAATCAAGCCAGTCCGAAGTGGGAGCGATGGATCAATCAACATCGCGCGCGTAAACCCACTACCTTCTCCCGAAAATGATCAGGGTATAAGTGGGGCCAACGGATCGAATCCAGCATCACTTTCGGAAATTCAGCGGTCGAGTTACAACCTCAGACCAAGAATCCTCTGAAGATGCCTACCGCATTTGTGGGCGAAACGTTAGGTGAAATAATTCCTAATAGACCAACGCCAATAAGTCCGGAAGACTCTCTTAATGTCAAAAATGCTGAATCTGGCCATTTCGCAACAATCTTTCAAACTGTGATTTTTTTATTGCAATTTAAAGCGTCGGGGAGGAATTAAGACCCACGGAAACGGTCTGGCAATATGAAATATTAATTTTTCATGTTATTCTGAGCGACATATAAAAAAATCAGTTCTTCGAATTCAAGAAAAGTTCGGTATGTTTTTGTCTAGCCTAGCCAAGCTAGCGAGTATGCACACACTATTAAACACATATAAGACTGTCTATACTGTAAAATTCGTTACTTCAAAAACAAGTAACGTCTGGGGGCCCTGGGATCTTACTCTACTGGTTTTTTTTCGCAGAGGGCGAGATGGAAATCGGCCGCAAACCGTCGAAGGAGCGGGCGGCATCAGGGCTGCAAGTTTCATCCCATTGAGCAATCTGCTATATTCCAATTAAAATGTTCATAATGACTCTGTCAGCTTCATGCTCGATATACTGTAAACGAGTTCGCCTCGCTCGGTTTCGCGTCCTAAGCAATATTTTTCGCTCTATTGCGTCTCGTTCAGGAATGAGAGGCGTTAAAATTCAACAATTAATTTGTAAATTGAGTTTCACTTTAACGGGTCGTTGAAGCCTGACACCGCGGATTTATTTGACGGAATGTTAGATGGCGCTGCCCGAATGAAGAATGAACTGGTGATCGATTTTGACGCGTGTTTTGTGGTCGCGACTGCTCCATGAATTTATTAACTAAGCTATTAACAATAGCTGCACAAAATGATTTCTGGGCACAAATAGGACCTACTCGTGAGATTGCTTGGAGATGCATAGGTGTGCCATTACTATAAAAACGAACACCGGGTCATGAGAGCTAATGTCAGTGGCGTAGCGCAAAATTTGGGGGCCCCCCCGCGAGATTCTAGTCGGGGGCCCCCTCCATAGATCTATGTTATGTATGATAAGTTTACTCTGACGTTTTCCAAAGAGAAATTTTAAAGAAAATGTGATAAAAATAATATATAACATTGAATAATAAGAATTTCTGAACAAAATAATATATATTCTGATATAAAAATGACTACGAATAAATCAATTTTATAAAGAACTTGAAAAATCATTTAACAAAAGTTGATTAATCTTTTCTAATTTTTTTGTTCAAATTTATTTATCAACTTGTCGATGTCCAAGCTTCTTGTTCCAAGCTGGAGTAGGCTTGAAAGTCTGATAGACGAGTTTGCGAAATTGAATTCCTAAGATAAGTCTTGATTATTTTAAGCCCAATAACGATCATTTGGCGATGTTTAAAGAGAGCCCCGAAAAGCATTGTTTTAGTTTTTTGCGTACAGGCCTCTGCGATTTATGTTTATGTTACAAAATCATCAGGAAAAGATAACGAATCGGCAAGTTCAATAGAATGAAATTAATGGAGCCCCATTTAATGCCTGATACGCCACTGTGCTGAATAATTCAATGAGACTCAGGCATTGGCTTATTAAAATATTAAAAAACCTTTCTTTGCTTAGAAAATGCTTTTTTTTCTTTCTGTGGTTTTCATTTGCAAGCTCCACTCAAATATTTTTTTTCCGTTCTGACATTTTTTTCTAATATCTGAAAAAGTATAAGATATTCAAACTGCCGTTTCTAATTTGCGCATTCAATAACTCTTCTTTTTTTAATATTGAAATAAATGAATTATGAAAAAATACGAGAGATATTTCTTGACGTATAAATAAGCTACGCAATTAATTCTAGAACGAACCTTCAATGAAATTGTAATCCTGAAACTAAAAGCACTAAAAAATTCAGAAAATTGAAAACTTTGTCTTTGAATGTAAACAAACTCACAACGTGGTTTCGTTTTCAAACACTTGTAACACTTGTATCTCTCACTCCTAGAATGGAAATGAAAAGATTTCATAATATTTTCCCATCTTCATAAAAATGTCCTGGTTAGAGAGGAGAATTGACAATAATTTCTGCAATAGGAGATAAGCCGCCTGAAGAACAACATATAAAACGATCAATTGGCAACGTTCGAAGAGCAATGCCGAAAAGCTTGACGCTATATAAAAAACTCTTAAAAATAGAGTAGCACAGGGTGTGATTCAGTGATATATAGAATCGAATTACTGTAAACCGTTTATGTTTTTCGAATATAATTCAGGAATATTTCTCTATTTTTCGAGAATTATAACTGTACCTTCATTGTTAAAGTTGTCCGTTATATCATCAGAAAAATATCGCGGATTGGCAAGTTCAATAGTTATTGGGGTCCCATTCAAAGCTTTTTTTTTTTCTAGCCCCCTCAGTCCCGGGGCCCCCCCGCACTGCGGGGTCTGCGGGGCCCTCTGCTACGCCACTGGCTAATGTGAAGAATTAATCAGTTCAAGAAAATTTCTGAACCGATCGATCTACCGATTTAGGCAGAACTTCGGGGAACATCAGGCTGTACAATTTTTTCATAACCTAAGCTTTCTCGCAAATGTTGACGAAGAGTCCATTAAACAAAAAATGGTAAAATGTCATTTGTTTTCTTGTTTAACGTTCTTCAGGAGTAAGGAGCGGGGTTCCCCAGGGATCTATCCTAGGTTCATTGCTCTATATACTTCATATGAATGATTTGATACAGTGCACTGACAATAATGCTGTCATGTTTGCAGATGATACAATTATTATTACTGAGGCTGATAATTTAAATGATTGTAGATCTAGTCTCGAAAATGATATGAAAAAAATGAATAAATGGTTTAATGAAAACAACCTAATGCTCAATATAGACAAAACTAAAGTCCTATTGTTCAGAGGTGAAGAAACATATGAGTTGAATTTCAAACACCAAGATACTAACATCAAAACAACACAAAGTCTATCAATTCTTAGGATTAAATATTGACTTTAAGCTAAACTGGAAGAGTCAAATTGAAAAACTCGCTCCGAATATAGCACGATATTGCTATGCTTTAAGTATCATCCGAGATACAGTAGGGGTGGATGCTGCATTATCTACCTATCATGCTTACGTTCACCCAAAAACAGAATTTGTTCGAAATTTTCTGTAGAAAAAGAAATCCGCTTTCGGCTGGCTAGGCAATCAGTAGTTCCGGAGATATCGGATCATTTTGCATTCAAAACAGGATATTTCGAAGACGAATGGTTATATCTGAAAGTCATGGGAAGCAACTTTGAGCTGAATAAATTGGTTATGTGACATTTGCAATGGTCAAGCTCGAGGAAGAATTTACAGTGCGCGTAGAGAAAAAAAAATTTTGAAAATTTTTTCTTCGTGCTTTATCCGGTACTCCGAAAAATTGTGAACCAATAAATTCAGAAATAAGAGTCTTCAAGCTTTAAAAGTTAGTTTTTTTATTTTCAATAAGACTAGTTTTCACTGAGATACCGCCTGTTGAAGCCAAAAATTTTTGAATATTTTTCTGTTCCTTTGATTCTTGCTATATACCTATATATTGACAATATTTGAGAAATTACGAATTTTAAATTTTTGTAAGAAACTTTTAATGTGCATCACGTCAGTGTTGGATAATATTGGATAGTGTTGGTTAATATTGAAAAAAAATTACTATGAGAAAGATATGAATATCGAGGGATCGGTAAAATACATGGATAAGATTTATTCGGCCGAAAGCCCGAAACAGCTGTCTACGGTTCATTTCAGGGTTATGTCCAATAAAAAAAAATACTATGCATTCACAAAATGCAAATTTCGGAAATTTGAGATAAATCCTCATTCTCACTTCGATCGACAGTGCACAAGGAATGCCATCCATTTTTTTTCTTGGTGAATATAGGAAAACATTTCAAGAAGGTATACATTGGGCTCTTTTTGCTCCTTCAGAACCTCTTATTCTCACGTATTTCAAATATTTGTCTAACAAAATTGGTTCAGCAACAAAGGCTTCTTAAAACTCAAACTGTTAATTTTCAGAAACTCTGCGACTCTCACACTCCCCTTCACTATTGAAGTTAAATGCCAAAAATTTCAAAACCACTCCGAAATAAATTCTTGGCAAAAATTAAAAAGAAGAGCAAGAAAGAATAATCCGGAAGACAGTTAATATTGGAAGTTTTTTAAGAGTGAAAATAAAAGCAATGGTTTGAGCTCGGAAGCTTCAAACGTATGTCCTGACACAACAGAATATGAAAATTTAACATCCTGATAAAGAAAAAACAGAGATCTACATATTTTTTATGAAGAGGCGAAAGCTATCTTTCGTCTGAAAGAATTTCAATCAAACCAATTCCAGGATCATCAAAAAGTTTCTGGATCATTAAAAAGTTTGTCGTCATTCCTACGAGAATAGAATCTAGAAGATATTAATCCAAACTTGAATATAGTACTACGTATGGCTCTTTGTACACCAGCAACCAATTGTTCAGATGGGAAAAGCTTCCCTTGTTTGAAGAGAGTGAAGAATTACCAACGATCGACTTTAAGTCAAGAAAAACTAAAAGCTTCAGCTCTGAGGTGCAGAGAGTCAACTAATGAAAAAGTTCGAACGACAATATTTAAAATGTTTTTGCGTATACGAAGTCTCGCAAAAAAGTATTGTTTTCATGATGTAACTAATATAATACTAATGAAAAATCAAAAAAGATATATTTATTGTATTGTTTTCGAAATGCGAGTGTCATAAAAAAATATTCATCAAAGTTCGCCAAATGTATATTTGTCATGTAAGATTATCCTACTTCTAAAGTAGTACATGATTGAGATATTTTTTCATGAAATTTTGTTTTTTAGTAATTCTTTGCTGTGAAAATAAAAAGTTGATGTTACAGGGATGATGGAGGACAAATCATGAAGTTAAAATTTTATTGATGAAAAATTGATATGATTGGGGGCTTAGGGCTAAGATATCAAAATTTAGAGGCGACAAAAATTGAATTGACTAAGGGCGGCGAATCTGTAAATCCGCCACTGGATCACGTTGCATAGGTATCTTTTTTCAAGTTTTCGATACTCATAGGGGGGGGGGGTAATTTACCCCATTACCCCCCCGTTAATCCGCCCTTGGCAGATATTGATTTAGTTACTAAATCTTCGAGACTTTTGAAGCGATAACTAAAAATTGGGCATTATTCCAATATTGTATGTATCCGTTTACTTTAGGAAAATAACTTCGCAAACTAATAAATTCGCTATAGCGAAAGATCCGTCCCTGTGGCTCTACTGTGGGAAACCCCAGGTGCTTTTCACTTGTCGCGGCCTATTTACACAAGGTTGATACCAGCCCTGTGCATGTTTTATTTTCGATAGATAAATCTGACAGTTATTTCAACGGAGCAACAGACTGCGAATAATGAATCGGATCCATCCACGTCTGCCTTGTTGTTTCAATCGAACGGAAAATATGTGCCGAAAACTGGGATCTGGTATCTGGGACGAGTGCTACTGATGCCCCCGCCCAAATATCGGTGATAAAAATTAATAATATTCGTAGAAATATACCTCTCGCAACAATTAGAGGAACAGAAAAATTTTCCAAATTTTTTGGTGTTTTTCAACAGGTTGTATCTCAGTGAAAAATGGTCGTATAAGTAATAAAAAAGTCAACTTTTGAAGCTTGAAGACTCTAGTTTCTGAATTTATTGGTTAACAATTCTTCAGAGTACCGGCAGCCATGAAATACTCAGATTAAGCACGAAGAATTTTTTTTTCAATTTTTCAAATTATTTTCTTTGCTCTACGCGCAAGGGAAAAAAATTTTTCAGCTAGACCGATTCAAAGGATCCTTTTTCACTCAACTTTCGATATCTCCGGAACTACTGGAAGCCTAGCAAACTGAGAGCCGGTTTTTTTTTCAGAAAATTTTATACAAAAATCGTTCATGTTTAATTACTACAATTATTTTCTTCGCCTGTAACGGTAATGTGAAAATGCCATTTTGCCATTTGTTGGTTAACGGTCTGTAACTTCCTCAATATTGGGGAGGTTATACGACAATTTTACAACCTAATGTACCCCAAATAATAATAATAATAATAAATTTATTTCTGCAATTAAAATGTTACAAGAACAATAACACAGAAAAAGTCAATAGGAAAAAAAAGCAAATTACAATGCAAAAAATTCATCAAAAGAATATACAGTTTTCTCAATCAAAAGGCGTCTCAGTTTCATTCTGAAAACAGATATAGAACGTGCATTCTGTAAGTCAGAGTCAAGTGCATTGAAGAACTTGCAACCCATGTATATGAAACTCTTCTGGTAGAAGGTGGTTTTATGTTGCACTGGTAGCAGTGACGATTTGAACCGAGTTGAGTACGCATGATCAACCCTGTTCTCAGAAAGTGAGCGCTTGTTTTTGTAAACATAAATACATGCTTCATATATGTAAAGACTAGACAATGTCAAAATTCCTAAATCATGAAAAGCCTCCCTACATGATTGCCTATATTTTAAATTTGCTATAATTCTTATTGCAAACTTCTGCAGAATGAAGACCCTATTAGCTGTAGTACAGTTTCCCCAGCATAAAATCCCATATCTAAGGTGAGAGTTGAAAGTGCTATAATATAGGCTTAGTAGCATACTTATATTGCAATAGTTGGACATGAACTTGAGTGCATAACAACTTCTTTTAAGTCTTTCGCAGAGATTATCAATTTGTGGATCCCAGTGCAATCTGTCATCAACCAAAATACCGAGAAACTTTACTGTATCCGTTGTGGTTAGATACAACTCATCATCAGCATTGAAAATTGAGAATTGACCATTGCTATTCTTGATGTTGAAATTCATAATAACTGTTTTCTCAATATTCAGGGATAACATATTTTTTCTCGACCAATTTAAAATATATAGGTAAATCTCTTCAGTTAACTCTGCCAATCTACCATAATCATTAACTTTCATAAGTACATTCGTATCATCAGCGTATGCAATTACAAAAATATTATTGAATGTATTATTCAAACAATTCAGCAGATCATTGATATAAACTAAAAATAATATTGGACCTAAAATGGATCCCTGTGGGACTCCCCTCTCAACATTTGTACTTTGACCCCTAATATTATTCACAATAACAAATTGCCGCCTATCTTTCAAATATGATTCGAAAAGTTTTAATGGAAGTCCTCGTATTCCGCATCTTTGCAATTTGAGCAGTAACAGCTGATGATCAACACAATCAAAAGCACGGGAATAGTCAACGAACAAACATCCCATTTTAAATTTACCATCAAGACTGTTAACAATATTCTGAGTAAAATCATATAAAGCTGTTTCCGTACTCCTACCCTTTAAGAAACCATGTTGACTCTGAGAAAATAAACCCTGACCATCAAAAAACGATACTATCTGCTCTTTCATATTCAGTTCGAACAGTTTTGATATGCTACATAATAAACTAATGGCCCTATGATTGGAGTATAAATTTCTATCACCTTTTTTGTAAACAGGAAAAACCTTGGCCAATTTTAAAGATTCAGGGAAAACACCATTTTTAACAGAAATATTTATTAAGTGAGCAATAATATCGCAAATTTCATATTTGCATTTTTTTAATAAATTATTAGAAATCTCATCGTGGCCAGCAGCATTAGAATTCTTTAAACGTTGGATCATCTTTACTACATCAAAAGAACTAATAGGATGCATGAAAAAGGAAACATGACTCAATGGAATCATGGAATCAGAGAAGTTAAAGTCTTTATTAACATTAGGTGATTTTACACCAAATTGAGTGCTGAAATTCTCAACCATACATTGATCAGAAATAACTTTCCCATTATGATCTACCATCTCAATGTTATTGTTCCTATTGGTTTTCCTGAGTTTATTTATTATTTGCCACATAGTTTTAGTCTTATTTTCAGAAAATCGTATCCTATCTTCAATTTCTGCCTTTTTTGAATCCCTTAGTCGCTTCCTGTACAAATCAGTAACTTTTTTGCGTGTGTTTACATACTTACTATCATGTTTTGCAAGATCGGTGTAGAGATTTACCTTTTTTTTCAGTTCTAATAATTCTTCAGACAATTTAATTTTTTTGGCTTTGTTGATCTTAATATGCCTGACAGGAAAAGATCCTTACAAATAGGTAGATCGATTTTCCTGGACCAATCGATTGAAATTTGGAAAGAATTGAGGGAACAAGGTTTTTATTCCTTAAACAAATGTAAAAGAGCAAGCTCATCAGGTGACTGGTAGTATAAACTCGCTATAAATAAGGCATCTCCGAAAAGAGTGGATGATAATTCAGAGTTCATGATTTAGGGTTTTATTATTTAGTTTTACCGGTGTTTAATCAAGAATATTTGACCAAATCAATGAATATCACTGAAAAAAATATGTATTTTCAAAAACTGATAAAATATAACGTAACCCAGTACAAGGTTTTCCGGGTTTGTTTGGAGTGTATTATATGTACATGTAATCAGTGATTAGGTCCTGCCTGAAATAGAAATAAATGAAATAGAAGATTCATTATCGGATCCTGCAAAAGAAATTTAAAAAAAAAGTCAATAAACATCATACCTCACTGGGTCGGAATTATGCAGGATAAATTGTAATTCTAGAGAATAGAGAGAATAATGGGAATGAGCTCTATGTATATCTTGCCTACAGACACCTTCATCTACCTGGCTTATTGGATAGGGCTGTATCGAGAAGGAAAACATCGTTAGTTTGTAATCATCACCATAAAAACTAAATCTCGGATGGCACTCCAAAATACTGTGAAAAATCATTCACTAAAATTCAATTTTTTTTCTGAAATTGAAAACATTATGAAACATAAAAGTACCGATATGAAGTCTAATCCTAGATTTCTTTCACTACAAGTCATTCCGTGAAAAAACACAAGAGTATATCATAATGAACGGGCAGGAGAAGAGTGAAATTTTGAATAGTATCCAAACCAATGTTATTCTGAATTTTTCGTTATTTTTAAGCCATGTACATATTAATCAGATTTGTGGCCTGATCAATTTTCCTTTTTTGCGAAACCTTTCTGAATTCCGAACAGACGGGAATAAAGGATATATCCTTCTATTGAATTATTTTGATGTAGCTATATAGCTAGGATTTCTGGGACTCATCACATAACAATCTTGCCGCAAGTTTTCTACAATGCCGTCGCTGAAAAAATGAATGGCATTGCAAGCAACTCATGTAAAAATAATCTTTTGAAAGTAATAGTGTAATGAACATTTGCTTGTATGATGAGAGATCAAATTTGTGTCTGCTCTGGGGGGAGGCTCTGGCTTGAGTAGACCGATTAGCACCGTTCTGGGGTTCTCATTGTTTTTATATTACATACGTATATTGAGCTATGTAAATATTCGTTCAAATCTTTGATTTGAAGGGTTCATCGAATCTTTGCCTACCCCAGAACCCGTTGCATCAGTGTTCTATGTCATCAACATTAATCGCCTGGGGTATTACCTATCATTGAATTCGTTATCTTAGCATAATTTCAGTTTTTGGCAAATGAAACTGAGTGTTTTTTTTTTCTGAAAACTTAATTTAGGTTTTCTCTCCCAGTCTCTGAAACAAGAAACAATTAGAAAATTTTTTTCAATAATATAAGAAAGGCCTATGCGGGAAAATTTGAGCACTAATTTGTCAGGGGCCAAAACTTTACGAGAAGAAAGTGTTGCCTAACAATGAACAAAGAGAAAACTCTTTGAACTCTTAAGCGTAACGTTTCGGAGTCTGAATCAGACTCCTTCGTCAGACAATAACTAGTTTTCATTGAACTTTGTAGAATCGTGACAATTTTTTGATTGACATTTATCAATATTTGATGAGCATAGATCGATATTGATTACTAGATGTTGATATCGGTATTTTATTTCAAAATTTCCTGAAACCAGTTCTTTTTTCAATAAATCCATCCAAATTCGATATATTCCTATGGAACAATTGGCGAGATTATTAGTCCATCCAACAAAATACAAGTGACCCCTTGATTTTTCTTTTATAACCATGAGATTTCGTCATAAGAATTTTCGTTCCATTCCAATCCATCATGTGATTGCCGGTATTAGAACAAACATGATCTGCTATCTCTGCGATCTGAAGTGCTGTTTGATGATGTATTATTTGCCTCACACGTCTAATTGCATATATAGCAGGTTGAAGTTTGACTTTTAGATTAGTGATGTGTGCCTTCCATGTTAGATGAACATCAAATTGCACGCCCAAGAATGCTGTGTTATCGGTACTGATATCGGTTGAGGATGAAAAAATGATGGTCTTAGTTTTATCCCTATTGAGACATAATTTGTTGGCGCTAAACCATTCAATTGCTTCTGCACTCACCTGCTCAGCTCTTTTCCGTAAGACACTCCTATCCTGCTCTCTTAGTGCCAATGTAGCATCATCTGCGTATAACACAGTGTGGCAGTTAACATTCTTTGGGAGGTCATTGATGAGGATGATCAACAAGAGAGGACCTAATATCGATCCTTGTGGAATGCCGTGTGCTATTGTTGTAACTGGGCTATTATCCAGCTTATGTGATGTCATCTGCTTACGGTTCAGCAGGTATGATGTAAATAGAGATAAGGCCACTCCTCTGACACCATAATGTTCAAGCTTGTCTGAAAATATTTCATGATCCATGCAGTCGAATGCCTTGGTCAGATCACAGAATTGGGCTGTAGTTTCCTGTCGCACTTCAAATCCTTATAAAATGAAGGAGTATAATTCTTTCACAGCATCAGTTGTGGGTCTATTTTTTCTGAACTCAAATTGTGAATTTAGGAGATAATTGTGTTTGTCCAGGAATGCAATAAGTTGTTCAGCCATAACCATTTCCAGAATTTTCGAAAAAACTGGGATAATAGATATTGGACGGTAGTTGGTAACCAGTGATGGATCTCCTTTTTTCAGTATTGGCCAGTTTCATCTTGTCAGGGACTACTCCGCTCTGAAGGTCATTAATTATATTAGTTAGTGGAGCCATTATCATTTGAGCCACAGATTTTATGAGATGTGGACTTATTCTATAGATATCCATTGACTGTTTTGCAGCCATTCTCTGTATGAATTTATAGTCCAAGAGCTAGTGAACCTTTTGACTAACGGTTTGTCTGTAAGGCTAGAAATTTTTATAGCGATAGTTCCTAGCATGCTGAGGACGGAAATCATCGCCTGGCACCCCTCACCCCTGCACGTCATCAAGATCTATTTCTTTGAAAGTGTTAAAAAAATAAAAAAAATAAACTTGTTCCTGTAAGCTTGAAACTTTCATACGATTTTGTTCGTTCATTGTGAAGTTCAAAAAAAAATTGACAGGCGATTTCGACGAGCACAAGTACCTGCCAGGCGACTCGAAAAGGGTGTAAAATACGAACAAAAATGAACTTTTTTATGTAAGGCTGAAATTTATATATGTGTCCGTCTGAGGGAATGAAAAAATAAGTTTTATTATTAATCTTCATCATCATCTGATATGTTATCATTAATTTTTCATCATATAGTATAGTCGTTTCAAGCGTAGTACACTGTGTCTTAAATTGGTTGAGACTGCATTATATCTCAGCTATTATTGAAAATCGAGTTATGCGGTTTTCGAAACCCTTTGTTACTTTTTTGTAAAACTTTTAAATCCACAGACAGAAATATTCCATCTTCTTTTGTTTTTGGAATACAGTGCGAAAATGAAAATGTTCACTTTTTGAGGATGTTATTTTTTCTCGGGCCCTGTAAGAGGAAAAAAAGTTTGAAAATGTTTATAATAATGTTTTTACGTAGAAGTCAGTGGCGTAGCTTAGAATTTTTATCTAATAAATGTTTTTAAGATATAGCTCAAACTTGAAATATTTCAAATGGAACACCTCGTATGTTTTAACGTCAAATCTTCTCATTTTTTTCTGAATACATCGATGTATCACAACCTTACCTTTAATAAATTTGAGCGTCAACTATCCGAAAAATGTATACAGTCGTCGCTCGATAATCCAGCGCTTGCCAATCCGGTACGCTCGGTAGTCAGGCACTTTGGGACCCAGGTAACCCGCTCTATAATCCGGCATTTTATACAGCTGAACGCCGGATCACCGAGAGTAGTTTTCCCCGCTCGGCAGTCCGGATCTAACCTCGACAGTGATGTCACGTATTTGTTTTCTCTTGTTTCATAGCGTCCCTTGACAAAATAGCGGTCTTATTTTGCGAAAGTTGGATAGTAGTAAAAATCATATGAAGTTAGCTTTTTTTTCCTGTACAAATTAGATAATCCGGCATTTCCGATAATCCGGCATCAAGAGCCTACTGTATTTCTGTTTGTTTTTTCTAAGTAAGACATGAATTCTTCCACACATGCATCAATAAACCATTTTTCAGTTGATATTTTGAAATTATGTTCAAAATACTATAAAATAAATGGGTTTAGATCACATGGCTTTTTGAAAAAGTAATGATTAAATGCTTGTGAATATTGATTAAATGCGTGGGATATTTTTTTCAACTGAAATTTATTGAAGCATAGGTCGTGATACAGTTTGACGTTAAAATAAACATGGTGTTCCATATGAAAAATTTCATTCCGTTCCAATTCAATCTCAAAAATAATGCTTTGAAAAAATTTTCAGCTACGCCACTGACGTAAAAATATCATTATACGAAGTTTTGATTTTTTTTTTCTTATGCAGAGCCCGAGAAATAATAACATCTTCAAAAAGTGAACATTTTCATTTTCGCACTGCTTCCAGAAACAAAAGAAGTTGGAATATTTCTGTGTGTGGATTTAAAAGTTTTACAAAAAAGTAACAAAGGGTTTCGAAAACCGCATAACTCGATTTTCAATAATAGCTGAGATATAATGCAGTCTCAACCAATTTAAGACACAGTGTACTACGCTTGAAACGACTATACTATATGATGAAAAATTAATGATAACATATCAGATGATGATGAAGATTAATAATAAAACTTATTTTTTCATTCCCTCAGACGGACACATATATAAATTTCAGCCTTACATAAAAAAGTTCATTTTTGTTCGTATTTTACACCCTTTTCGAGTCGCCTGGCAGGTACTTGTGCTCGTCGAAATCGCCTGTCAATTTTTTTTTGAACTTCACAATGAACGAACAAAATCGTATGAAAGTTTCAAGCTTACAGGAACAAGTTTATCTTTTTAATTTTTTTAACACTTTCAAAGATGTAGATCTTGATGACGTGCAGGGGTGAGGGGTGCCAGGCGATGATTTCCGTCCTCAGCATGCTAGGAACTATCGCTATAAAAATTTCTAGCCTTACAGGCAAACCGTTACTCAAAAGGTTCACTAGCTCTCGTACTAATAATAGTGCAGAAGATGCCACTCATAAGAGTGTCATCTTCTGCAATTGGGATTCGGAATATATAAACTTCATACTATGCAAAAATGAGTGAGCCTTATCTGCCGTGTTACCAAATTGGATGTTTCTGCTCCTATATTGCTAAAGTATTCATTGAAGGTGATGTCCAATGGGGATTTCTGAATAGCTTTCTGTTTTCTCACACCTGTTTCCTCTTTGATGACTTGCCATGTAATTTTCTGTTTATTCTTGGCTGTGGCAATTTTGATTTTATTATTCATCTTTCTATTGTTTCGAGCAGCATTCAGATATAATATTTTATATTTCTTATACAGATCCAATATATGATTGTCTCTCAATTTCCTCGGTACCACCCATATTTGGGAAGCTTCCCCCTATCAGCCACCTGGGGAGGCGCCCTATGGGAGACCATCTGCGCCACAAGAAAAATAAAACCTACCATGCGGAAAATAAGGTTAGAAGCTACTGGAAGAGATTCCAAAGAGATGCTGGCCTTTTCACGTGTTTCCGTCCACTGTTTATTGACGTCATCACAATTCCGGCGCATTTAGAATCACGTGACGATACGTTAAAATAATTCATACTTTGAGTGCCGATATTTCGAATGAGGAATGTTCACATTTTTCAATTTCTACATATTCCTATTCTCCGTAGAAAATGAAAATATTGTGTCCAAAAATTATTTGAATACTTCAAATAGCGCCCGAGATATCGAGTTATAAACATGAGTTCGATGGATCCGTATGACGTCACTTTACATCCAACGACTTGCGAGGTTCAGTACGTAGCCGGGCCTTTCGTCTACGGACTGCGATTTGCGAATGTAGTATGACGTCACATCGCCGCGAGGAATTGAATATTCACGAGGTTGTAAAATCCGAACTACTAGGTCTTTTCGACTGAAACAAAAACTAGTGATTTCATATACATATAGGTAATACTGTGAACAAGTTTCGATCGATTTTGCATACCTGTGAACATTCCTCATTACCGAAATTTTTGTTTTTTCTTCACCAGAGGAAAAAAAATTATGTAACAAATTATTTCAATATAAGTCTATTTTTGAAAGTTTATTCCTTCTTGAGGTGGCATTTCCATTCAATCTCAGCAAATCTGTCCCTGTCTGTAGCAATCAGGAACAGAAAGCACTCATTTCTCGACTCGTTCATATCAGTCTAATCGCGAATATTTTCAACCAGGAGTATTTTCTTCTTCCAACGCTTCGCGGACCTTCAATTTTACCCTATATTTTATCAGTTCAAAGTATATAACCTAACTTAAGTTTATTAAATTCGGAAATACTCAAATGAACAAAGTGTTCAGCATGCGTCTTTGAAGTTCTTTTTGGACTCTCTTGGATAAAGCTTGTTCCCTACGTCATGTCTAGCCTTATTTTTATGAACATCGAAAGAACATTGTTGTCTGACTTGGACAAAGGGATTTTTATTTCATGGCTAGGAGTAGTGATGAACTTACCAGAAAACTGAATAATTTTCCAGAGCTACAACTGTGCCAAGAATATTTGTTTTATTATTTATTTAATTAATTCTTGTTGTACTTGAATGTATGAATATTCTCATGTCTTTTTCTCGGGTAATGAATACTGATTTCTCATATACTCACGCTTGTCTCGTTATTGCAATCAGTTAATTCTATTTATCTACTGTTCACCTCTTGTAATATAATACTAATAACAGGTACTGTTGTTGAGCTTCAGATGAATGAATTCTCAAACCTCCAGGATGAACACTGAATTTAGTTGATCCTTTGCAGAACACAATGTGAACTTCACTGATAGGGTTCAATAGTCACTTGTAATACTGGTATGATAGTATGATCTACTCAATATGAACCTGAATTCTCAAGTTGATCTGATGCTACATACAAGTAAGATCTCTTATATTCTGCTCCTCTTAAAACTAAGGATTAGTGGTTTTAATAACTTATAGTAATACTCTTTTCGTATCTCTCATAATTCATCAATTATTATTTCTATTTGTCTCATGAACGTTGTAATCTTGCTTACTCAGAAGCAGTTTGGATCTGTGAATGTTGTATTCTTTGACGAATGTCATGAAAATCATTACAACATTGTTTTCAGTTATATTTTTCGTTTTGTGGTTGTCAGTACTGACCTCCGATCCACTTAATTTTCGAATCAAATCAATTCAAATTCCACAATCTTTCAAATTCGTTTGTGAAACCAACTTCCAAGAAACAATACAAATAAAGTCACTAATCTGAATTTAAATTTGCATTTCTAGAGTTTTTCACAAAACTTAACTGAAATTGTGAAAATATCGTCTAATACTCGTTGCAGAAGGCAATATAAACACTCATGCTTTCGAAAAATATCTCGTTTCCGAATTTCGCATTCGTGTTGAAAAAGAAGCTCATTCTGCAACATGTTTTAGAAAATACTATTCTATAGCTCCCGAACAAAAATTTCTCCTGAATGTGTTAGGTACACAAACAACTTTTTTTTCTTTCAAAATTCACCAAATAAGTTGAGTAGCAATGAATGCAAGAAGAAAATGTTTTTTTAACTAACAAAAATTAATTGTGGTCTCTGGAAATTCGAAAACTAGCATTTCAGCTTTTAAAGCTCTTTCATTTGATTGTCAAAATTAGCTAGCTCTTCTTTTTAGATATCAAAATATGATATATTGTTGAAATGGTAATTCGAGCTTATTGAAATATTAAATCAACTATGTTGTTTGGAGAACAGACTAATAAAATTGACCCGTGCAACTGGTATTCTACGTCTATTAAATTAATTATTATTCTACCTGTCGGAATAATTCACCAATGCTTTGATCCTACTTATTAACAAATTTTTGTATCATCAGATTAAAGCTGATACACGATAGACCATGGTTAAATTCATGAAAAATCCATGAATAAACTGTTAGTCCATATTGATTCACGTTTATCGTGAGAAGTGAATATTCGATTTTGACCGAATTTGATTTAACCTAAAATATTCAACTTTTTCTTCTGAACCCCTTTCCGGTCATATAATTTACGCGAAATTCAGTTTCATCGAGCCCGCTCTTCCACGAATGGTAATTATCTGCGTTAATTTAAGTTTCACAGATCCCATGGAAGCTGGTGACGAACCAGACAGACTTTGTCGAAATCTAAGAAGTTATTTCTCCGAAAAAAAATCAACTTGAAAAGACTTCCCTTGAAACTCAGCGCAATCATCAGGTAGTTACTTAATTTTTCAGTGCGCTCTAGATGTAATTTTACCCAAGAGCGAACCTTAATCGGCCCTTGTGTTCCCTTTGAAATTTTAAACCTCTCAAATTAAAAATATCGAACAATGATAAAACCGCTCTTTTTGCTGCTGCCTGGTCCATTATTATTGTGAGGATTTAATGGGTTTACTGAGTTGGACTGAGTCTCTCCTTGAGCAACGAAAAATTCGATATCGAAACTCAGGCGAACTATTTTCCTCGGTAATATACTTCGATTTTTTACGACCAGAAGGAGTTGTCCGATTCGCTAGGTCTTGTGCTTCAAGTGATACTTTCGAAACAACGAAGAAACTGACACAATACTGCCAACGTGAAACTTGAAGTTGGACAAGGTAACCAGACTTGATTTGCTTGGGAAATCGTTCGTGTTTCGTGGCTTTTGAAGGATGAAATGAAATACGAGTTACGTAAACGTGACTGGTTTTTTTGATTTATAAATGCACTATTATTATTTTTTTGGGAAAAAGTCTTCTTCAATACTTCCTCAAATTGAGTGACTCTGCAAACTTGGTGTCCAGTTGTCCTTTACTTACATATTTTCAACATGGCTTATGTATGGAAAGTTATTTCCTTTCTATTATAACTTTTGTCCATTTTTTTGTGATTATTGAGGCAAGAGAAAGCTTGTCTCTACTGCAGTGGCGGATTTACAAATTTGTTTTCGCCGCCTCTGAATTTTGATATCTCAGTCCTAAGTCTCCAATCATATCAATTTTTCATCAATAATATAATTTCATGATTTGTGCTCCAACATCCTTGTAACTTTTTATTTTTACAGCAAAGAATTATCAAGAAACATCATTTCAAGAAAAAAAATCTCATCATGTACTACTTTCGAAGTAGGATAATCTTACATGACGAATATACATTTGGCGAACGTTGATAAATATTTTTTTATTACAATCGCATTTCGAAACCAATAAAATGAATAGGAATATCTTTTTTTGATTGTTCATTATTATTATATTAGTCACATCATGAAATTATTACAATACTTCTTTGCGAGACTTCGTATAAGCAAAATCATTTATCATATTGTCGTTTGAAATTTAGATCATTAGCTGACACTCTGCACCTCAGAGCTAAAGCTCCTAGTTTTTCTCAACTTGAAGTTAAAAAATTTCATTAAACTGACTTCCCAATCTGATTTGGTTGAAGTAACCCTTCCTTTGGGTTTCCCTTATGAATAAATGATTATTTAAAACAGGTATTGGGGATGAAGGGATCTGTTAAAATAATTAAAAAAATCATAAACGTGATGAGAAATTAAATGAGGTTGCATGAATACTGATATGAACTATATCAATTTCAATATTACTACTACTCGTTAACAGTTAAATAATGAGAAATCTTCATTTTAGTGCAGAAAATCCTTTATTTATATGTAAGTGACTGTCTTTCTGCTGTCTAATATTTCGATGTAAAGAAACGGATTACAAAAAAAAAAACATAGAGAAATATCATTCAGGCTGAAATCACAATGCTGAAATTGAGAAATTCTAATTCAAAGCAAAATTGCAATTATATTCGTTCGTTATTGTAAGGTTACCCATTATGATCTCGTTCAACTGCATTTCCACGTGGAACTAAAATAATATGTGAATTAGCAGATAATTATCCTATCTAATCAGTAAGGACAATAAAATAATCATAACAATAAATAAAATGAACAGCTTTATTTTCATACAGGAGAAACCTGATTACATAAAAATTAACCCTTAATTAATTAGACAAAAAAATAAAATGACATCCAGCTTTGTTCTAGCCGACCATTCCATTATTTTGTACAACTCCATTTATTGCGGGGGCAACAAAACTTACAATAAACGGGCACTAGGAGGCCTATTGTACCAAACTAATTGGCAATGGCCTTATTCAGCTTGCTCAATCAAAAGCAAATTCACATCCATTTAAAATATGAACTCTATGGAATAATAAACCAATGTGAAATTTCATATTTTCACTATTTCTGAAAATAAAAGTTCGTTAAAGCCTAAATACATGTCATTGAATTTTCAGAGTGAATACTTACTCGTTGACTGTATATATACGAGATACACCATTGTGTAGCCTGTAAGCCTATAAATATCAGCAATTTTGTGAAATTCTTGTTGGTAGAACCTTTCTATTGAAACGTACTGCACGCACAATTCCGCTACAGCTTTTTTTCCGTGATTCCTGAAAACTAAGAACGTGGATATTTCTAAATTGAATAGGTTCAAATAGTCTCACCTTGGAGATTTTACTTTCGAATATAAATGAACTTCATTCAAAACACTCTTGTTCAATAAGAATTGACATGTGAACTCCTAATCATTCAAGTATTTTATAGACTTTTCGCGTAATCGTTTCTTTCAATTCCTCATCTACATCCCATCATTTTATTGCAATAATTCTATAACGCGATTAAAGTACTTCATTAATACAATTCAATTTCGCTCAGGTATCCCAGAAAACAGCAATGAAATGTACTTTAATAAAAATTCCCAACACTTATCCATAGTTCTTACTGCCCTAATTCCACCGGTAAACAAATAACGCTACCGAATATTCTTTCAATAATCTTTGGTGAAGTTTGAAGTTCTTTGAAACGCCGGTAGGCTCATTTACTTCGGGGGTTCGTATCTCTGTAGGTCTATCTGACCTCTTTCCGAAACCAACGATACACCTTACCGATCGGTAGAAATCGCCGTAGGCATATAGATCATTGGAACAGAAGTAGGTACAAATGGATCGATTTCTCTAACGCTGGTAGACAAATATCGGCTATCGGCTATCTTCGGTTGTTTATTAAAAAAGGCCGTAAGACTATTAGGAAGGATCCCTTTTCTGTAACAAGCATAGATTATGTATATAATCATGTCTTTCTTTTCCAAAGCCCAGAAGGAAAATATATTATAAGTCGAGGCGACTGTTTTGAGTACGTCAACTCCTGCAGGATGCTCCAATTTACGAAACCTCCCTACCATTTCCACCTAGCAAACACCGACGAAATGTACACATTCTTTTCAAAGACGAAAGAACTTTCCATATTATCCCAATTTCGAGTAGCCCCCGGCTGAGAAAGTTTATCCATAATAAATAATGTATTTCGGGTCTGGAAATCTCCGACTTCAAGAACACTCAGGCTCGTTCAGGCGAGAAATATGATCCTTCAGATATTCTGACACAAATAATCCGCGTTTAACGCACGTTATTGCCAGATAACATGTTTTCCTATAATTAAAATGATTATCAGAGCTTTGGATCAAGTGGAGCGTCAACATCTGCACGACGTTCCCTAATGCAGTATTCAGGAGAAAGTCGATTATTTACTCCCTGGCTGTTGAACGATGCATACTGGGTTATAAGGGGATGTGGGAGACTTGACTGGATGTTTTCGGTCCGTATTTTCGATCCAACCTTGCTGTTTTTGCCGTTCATTCCCCACAACGTCAACACTGGAATCTCGGAGAGGGAAGAAATATTTTATGCTCAGGTTCGAATGCCTTAATTAAAGTATTCCTGAGATTCCTTTCATTCTCACTCGATCGATCAAATTTTGAACGAATCTTCAATCTTTTTCGAATAATGAATATTCTGCATCCCGGCTTACTCCTTACAAGATCTGTAGCCTTCAGGGGAGGAACCCAGCAAATTTGAGCGAGTATCACTGGATTCTGGAATGGAATGAATCGGGAACATTCGGAACCTTGCTGAAGGAGATGATGTTCTAGAAAAGGGAGCTGTGAATAAGGAAGTTTTCAATGTAAATGCATGTATACAAGAAAATGATAATTTTCTTGAATTCAGGTTGCCAGATGATAATGAAAAGTATCGAATTTGGGCTTTTTTTTACGGCATAGTAAAGTATCCCTCCATCCGTCCATTTATGATATCGCAAACATAGTAGATGAGAAAGGACCAAAGACATTTTATCCTTATGAATTGGATATGGAAAGGACCTCTTGAACAAGATGATAATGCATTTCCTCAACATTCAATCTGTTGAAATTCCAGCAGTTCGACTCATGGAGGTTAAAATACACTGGGTAAGATATGTATGAATCGGGTCCAGAACAATTCTTCGACATATCGATGTTCCATTTATCGAGAGTTCACTGTATGAATAAGTTCTTGAAATTGTTATAATAATTCCCTAATATGTGAACAAATTTTTGAAATGTTCTCAATTTCATAATAATTGTATTGTAGTTGATTTAATACAATCATTTCAAATAAAATATAAAGAATCCAAAACTTATTTAATTTGATTCAAAAAATTTGATTCAAGGAGCAAAAAGCCTGTTAACTTAATTTTTTCAAAATTACAATCAATCGGTTCGAGAAAACTGATGAAAACCAATGGATCTAAAGATTGAGAGGGGACTTTGGGGAACAACAGGCTGTAAAATTTTTGATAACCTGAGCTTTTTCGCCAATATAGATACAGTCTATCAAAGAAAAAAATGGTAAAATGGCATTTTTCTACTCTTTTCCACGCTTATGTGACAGGTGAAGAAAAATTTCCCTCAAATTGAAAAAAAAAGAATTTTTGCAGAAAATTTTTTTTGGAAGAAGAAATTGCTCGTTGGGAGATCAGTTGTTCCGGAGATATCGGCAGTTGAGTTAAACTGGATCATTTTGCTTTCAAAACCGGATATCTCGAAGACAAAAATAGTTATATCGGAGAGTCTTGAAAAAAATGTTATTATGTATGTACTATTTATGTCGAAAATTGTGTATTTTTTTTACATTGTGAGTTTATTTTTTTTTGTTATTCTAGATTTTATACTACATAACTTTGATAATGTAATATTTTGTATATTTTTTATATGACATATCCTATCTAGTAGAGCTAGCCTAAAGGATCTATAAACATTTATTATTATTATTGTAATATTATTATGAATCCTTAGTGTAGAACCGAATCGACGAGTATATTATGTTGCTATGTACAGGGTGTCCCGTAAAGACCACGTCTAACGAAAACGGAAAGTAGATCAGAATATGCTCTACCTGATGTGAAAAAATCGTTCATATGAAAGTCTCACAGTTTTCGAGATATTTGATGTTTAATGAAAATGTTAAATTTTTTCACTTAAAATGCTTTCTCTCTTGCGGAAGCTACAATTAAATACTTTTCGAATCAGTTTTCTTTCCGTAAATATTGTTGAATGATTACTTCAATTCATGCAATTAAAAATAACACAAAATATTATACAGGAATTCTGAAAAAAAAAATTTAAATCCCTTCAGAACTGAAGGAAGTTTTTTGTACTGAATTCTATCTGACGTGGTATCAAAAAAAGACGCTAGACCTTTTCTGCATATTACGATGAAAAGTTGTCCATTTTGTGAGGTTTCCGAAAAGATAAAATACAGGTGATAACCTCCTTCTCGAAAAAAGATATTTGAATGTTTACCGAAAATGGAGCATTTCTGTGAAAAACTGATTTTTTCACCTTTTCCACAAATCCTTTCATTTTGCAGATTCTGAAGTTACATATTGAATAATTCTCTTGAAAAATGTCAGTTAGTCCTTAAATTACTTATTAAGTGAAATTATTCATTAATTGCAATGATATAATATAATAACGCACAGGACCTTCAACATCAACAAATCTATTGTGAATAAACTTTAAAAATATCAATAATAAAAATTCAGGATTCGTATTAGAGCAAATGCTCAAAATGACACCCCCTTCGCTGATACATGCCTGCATCTATTGAGAAATGACCTTTTCAAACCATACAAACTTCTCCCCGCTATTTTGGATGCTGAAATACAAATGCGGTCCCTTAGTTGTGCTTCATCTCTTATGGGATTCGAATAATTTTCGTTTTTTAAAAAACCCCAATGAAAAAATCCAAAGGATTTAAGTCTGGTGAACGGGGAGGCCACAAAATGTCACCGCCCCTTCCGACTGTAGTGTACTGGACACCCGTCGTGTTGAAACCATAGAATACGTCGCATTTCTAGTTTTATATCTTCTGAGAGTAAGGGTACACTGTTCCTTAGAAAATTCAAATAATTAGTGCCGTTTAATGATTGCGGCAATTCTGTCGGACCGAATATTTTTCCATCGTATATTCCAGTCCATAAATTCACCGTAAATCGATATTCGGATCTATCTTGCCTTATATTGTGCGGATTCTCGATGTTCAAACTATGAAGATTATGACAATTGATATACCAGCTTTGAGTAGAGGAAGACTCATCAGTCCAAAGGATATTATTGAAAAAAATCGGGATTTGCTGTCTGTTTCAGCAACATTTGTTGACAAAATTCTACTCGGGCTTGGTAGTAGGTGTTGAACTCTCTGAATATGGTAGTGGTAATATTTGTGTTTCTTTAGGATTCTATGGGCACTTGATTTTGATATGCCTGTCATGAGCTCTTTCATTCTGGTTGATACTGACGGATTATTTTCGACTTCATTCGAAATGGGGCCATCCTCCACGATCGAAGGCCGGCCACTACTTTTACGACTCCCAGGAACTCTTCCTTCGACAATTGCATTATGGGTCCGGGTAAAAACTTCGTAATTGGGATGTCGGCGATAGGGGTACCGCTCTGAATAAAGCCTCGATGCTGTTCTCGAATTAAGACGTACTTCTCCATAAATAAGGTGCATGTCGGCGTATTCTCTTGCAGTATACGAAACATTTTCTGTAGACATTTTACCCAGTAAACTGATACGCATTAACTTCCATTAAATGAAAATGAACGTTTCCATAAATACCTTAAGTTTGAATCATTGAATCGCACCACATCATATCGATGTTCGAGAGTTCTTTAGGCAAAGAAAAAGAAATATAAAACTCAGTCAGTGAATTGGCATCTTAATAACATTTTATTGATTTGTTGATCGATTATTTTCAGCCGGAAGTGCAAAATTAAAGTATTTATGGAAAAGGTGAAAAAATCAGTTTTTCACAGAAATGCTCCATTTTCGATAAACATTTGAATATCTTTCTTTATGAAGAAGGTTATCACCTGTATTATACCTTTTCGGAATCCTCACAAAATAGGCAAATTTTTAACGTAATATGCAAAAAAGGTCTAGTGTCCTTTTTTTACACAAAGTCAGATAGAATTCAATACCAAAAACACTTCCTTCAAAACATGAATTTAAAATTTTTTTTTCAGAATCCCTGTATAATATTTTGTGCTATTTTTCATTGCATAAATTGAAGTAATCATTCGACAATATTTTCGGAAAAAACTGATTCAAAAAGTATTCAATTGTAGCTTCCGCAAGAGAGAAAGCATTGTAAGTGTAAAAATTCAACATTTTCATAAAACATCAAATATCTCGAAAACTGTGAGACTTTCATATAAACGATTTTTTCACATCAGATAGAGCACATTCTGAACTACATTCCGTTTTCGTTTGACGTGGTCTTTACGGGACACCCTGTATAATGGTAATAGAACTTCATTTTACTCAATGGGAATTTCCAAGTTACAGTTTTCAATGATGATAACATTGTGATTTGTCTCTCATATGATTCCAGTTGACAAATGAAATTTCCCTATTTATAATCGTAAGAATTCTATGAATTGGTAAATATCAAATTTTATTTACTAATGTCAGTTTTACTATTTTCATCAGCTTTAATCGTTCATAATGATTTTCGGCTCAAAACTCTGAACTTACTGATAAAATGATAACGCTCTTGTTTATAGAAAAGACTGAAAAGAGTGCGAAAACATTCATTCGACTTCGAAGGCTTCATCATACGTACTCAGGATGATATAAAATAGAAGAGAAGAATTAATCCTACAATCAAACAATTCAATTAGTCATTTCTTATTTTTACAACATCCTCAGAGCTATTCTGGCAGCTGAAATATTGAACAAACACTAATTTCCTCCTTTTGAATTCTCCTGATTGGTAAGGAAGTCGCCGAATGAATAACGAAATGGGGTTGCGTCTCTGATAGGGCATCAACAACAACATAATCAGGTTTTTAATCACAGCTCGTTGTGTTGAGGGGTTTCCCGAATTAATTCTTAATTTATTTCGTTTTATTGTCTCAACACTCCCCGAGGGAATGATTTGAATATTTTTGGGTCGCGAGAGAAAGGGATTGATGTTATCAAGCCAAGAATTGTGTAATTTCCTGGATATCCTAAAAGGGAAGTCAAGGGACCTGTTCTTGTCGACCCATTTACGATATCAATATTGTTCACCTTAATTCCCAATTTATTGACGTATTCTAATATCAAGGCCATATCTCTCTGCAGTTTTAGTTTCACAAATTCGCACAAAATAGGCACAATTTATCGAAAAACGAAAATTTTCGAAATTCCATATTATGTTAGTCACCAACTTGAAGCTTGACTCAGTGAAAACTCGAAATATCTCGAAAACTGAATGAGCACAAAATTCATAATATACGGCACAAATTGGCACAAAATGAGCACAATGCATCGAAAAAAGAAAATTTCCAAAATCCCATATATGAGTCACAGCGTCAATGGTGGCATCACAGTGAAAACTCGAAATATCTCGAAAACTGAATGGGTACAAAATTCGTAACATACGGCACAAACTGGCACAATTAATCGAAAAAAAAAAATACCAAAATTCCATATGTGAGTTACCAACTTGACGCTTGACTCAATGAAAACTCGAAATATCTCGAAATCTGAACGGGTACAAAATTTCTAATATACGGCACAAAATGAGCACAATTTAACTAAAAAGAAAATTTCCAAAATTCCATATATGAGTCACAGCGTCAAGTTGGGATTGCCGCAGGGTTCCATTCTGGAACCAGTGTTGTTCATAATTTTGATGAACGATATATTCTTCAATGTAGATTCGGACAGAATTACTTCATATGCTGAAGATACGGGTATCATGCATAGAGCAGTTAAAAGAGAGTATCTACAAGATAAATTCGAAAAAGCTGTAAGGCAGTCTGTTGATTGGAATGGTGAACGGAATGATCTAATTCACTAATAAGGACAACTAAAAAACATCATTAACCTACCTGGGAGTTGTATTTCAGTCTTCACTGAGTTGGAGCGAGCATGTGGATCATCTCTGCAAAAAATTTTCAACCTCTATATTCATGATTCGAAGGATAAAACAACTTACCAATATTGAGACAGCAAAATTATTTCAGCGCGTTCCACAGTGTAGCATCTTATGGGATAATCCTTTGGGGTCATTCTCCAAAAGCCAGAAAAGTCCTCATAAAACAGAAAATGGCTCTCCGAGTGATTTTCGACATCAAGTGGAAAACAAGCTGTCGTGAGATTTTCAAAAAGGAAAAGATACTCACGGTGATCTTTTTATTCATCTATGTTTGTGTGAAGTATGTTCATGAAAATCCCGAGAAGTTCAAAACAAACTCTTCCTACCACAACTATGGGACTAGAGGAAAAGACAAAGTCCGGATCATATTTGCCTCAAGCTCTACAACGAACTGCCAGAGAGGGTGAAAAAATTGAAGCTGGGGCCTTTTTCCAAGAGATTTTTATTTTTTGGTGTAGTTATTTATGTAACATGATAGAATAAACAAGTTGGTGACTCATAGTGAAAACTCGAAATATCTAGAAAACGGAATGGGCACAAAATTCGTAACTTACAGCACAAATTGGCACAAAATACGCACAAAATTCCTAAAGTTATTTTCCTATCAAGTGCAGAAAGTTTTACTTCTCCGTACGAGATTGCAATCGAGTACTTTTTTGCCTTTTCGGTGCGAAAAAGAATGCCGCATAGTATCGTTGAAAATTTAGCTAAATGAATCTATTATCAAAAAAGTTATGTTCAAAATAATTTAGTTCGAACCGTGTAACTAGCACCCTCTGTGAGAGTCAGGTAACTAATTATAACTCTCTGTGTCCATACGTCGATTTTTTTTCTGTGATCGGCGAGATCACTTCAAAAAATTATCTGAAGCATCAGCTTTTGTTTTTCAGACTGTCCGGCATGATTTTTGTAATGTGATTGTCATTTTTATTGTTTGTAGTTAATTCAACGTAAATAGTCAGTTTCATTTATAATTGAGCAAACACTAGCTATGGGACTTCATCCTGTTTGTGTTCTTGTGTTAATACACATAATATAAATCTTAATATATAAAACTCAGTCGGCCATATTGTTGGTTACACCATTTACAACTCAAGATTGAATAAACTGATTGTTATGAAAGTTTTTTTGATTGGATTCTTCTACGGTGGGGTTGAAATGAAATACATTAAAACTTTGAAAAATTTGTAGTTAATAATCTTCTTTCTCGCGAAAAACGCCTGTATATGTCGCTGAGGTTGATAGCGTTTTCGTGTAAGTATTATATTTGATATAAATTCTTTGAACTACATTCAATAATAATACGACTATTAACTATTAACGCATCTGAGTCCATGTGTTATCACACCTTTCTTTCTTCCGGACACTACGGAAAATTTTATGACGAAAAAACTAAAAATGTGGTTTATCATGAGGTACAACAATGAGACAATATTTAAATAATAATAAGGTACCGCTTGAATCAAGTGGAGTCTATTCATGTAGATTACAATGTACAGGGTATCCCAAATTACTTGATTTTGGCTGTTTTTGGTACTCCTGGACTAGATAGGTAAAAACGTTGAAAGGAGCCCTGAGCTCGTTTCACGATATCTTCATTTGTTTTGGAGATATAACATTATTCTGAAATGTTTTTGATTCAGAAGATGTGCCAACTTTTTCATTTCCCACAATATCTGATAAGGATAAATACTCTCAACAAGCACTTTCTCACTTGGAAAAGGACATAAGTTAAATTTTTTTTTATCTTTAAATTTTTCGTATTTGAGATGAAAAAGTGGTTTTTTTTTCCAAGAGAAAAAAAATTGAATATTGTTTCTTATTCCGGTGGAAAAGCGCTTCTAGAACGTTTTAATCGTCCTCGTAAATAAAAAAGTTTTGGCACATTTTCGAAATCGATAATATATCAAAATTTAAAAAAATGAAGAAATCGTGAAACGGTTTTCGATTATGGCGCTTTCACGAAAATCGAGCCCAGCACACCTTTCGAAGTTTTTACCTATCTAGTCCAGAAGTTCCTAAAACAGTCAAAATCAAGCAATTTCGGATACCCTGTACATACCTACCTATTTCAATGTAATTAAATTTGTTGTATATTTTGTACTTTAATTTTGTCTTATTTACCTCCTACTTGAAAAAGTACCAGTTATGTTAATACAACTTTATGAATGTCTGAGGTGATACAAAGTTCGCCGGGCCAGCTAGTTAGGTACTGATATTTCTGAATCAACGATCATTGAATAGAAACATATACAGGGTGATTCATAACTATTGGGAGATAGGCTAAGGGCAGATGGTTTGGACCAAAATATGGCGATGGCGATAGGACCAAATAGGGGAAAGCAGAAAGGATTCGTACAGAGGGAGCATTCGTACAGTGGTCACTTTTCAAACTTTCATTCCATTGGTGCCCCTAAATTTTTATGTACGTGACTCCCCCTTCCAAGCAAGGTTTAACCGCGGAGTAGTGCAACAATACCGTCTTCATTAGCTTTGGTAGACGCGGAAACGTGTATTCGCTCCGCGTAAGTAATTTTTAATAGCTACTTTGAACTTGTTTTACTCTTATAAATTATGCTTTGATTTTATTTCTTATATATTCTTGTTCATGAACGAATGTCTCAGATAATTTAATAACCACTCATTTCCAGATAACCGTAACAGTTTTTTTAATGTTTTTGATTTTCTTCGATTGTTTGGGTTGAGGTACGTTCGTACAGTAATTAGTGGGGTAGATTCGTACGTACGAATGCACCACGAATTGTCAGAATTGTACATAAATATATCTGATTACAGAATCATGCTCCGAATATATATTAAAAAGTGGATCGGAATGGTAGAATTAGATCAAATAGGGAATATACAAAAAAAAATTGGCGTCAAACCAGCAACTCTTGGGGGTCGCACTCATCGCCAATGGATATAAAATTCCAAAGAAATACAGAGGGCAGTAAGACGAAGAATTTCCACACGTGATGATAACACATTCCAACCCCTTCAATGGGTTATCTCACCATACATCACATGCCGTTATTAATAGCGTACCTTGTGACTGCGGCAAAATCTACATTGATACAACAAGACGATATATCAAAACAAGAAGCATGAACCATGTTGTTGACTAAGTCACATAGAAAAATCAGCACTAGCGGAACATCCTCTAACAGATGAATATAATTCAGTTTCCTCAAGGGCAGACATTATTTCGAATATCAAAAGTTACTGTCCTAGGATGGGCAGAGAAGCCATTGAGAGTTATAAACTTAAGGACAACATGAGCAGAAACGTGGAAACTTCCTCTGTACACAGCACTTGGTTGCTGGTCTTAGACAGAACCAAAATCAAGCCGATACGAGGTGAGAGCGATGGTCCAATCAACATCGCTTACGTAATTTCCCATGAACCGCGGTATAAATAACACCTTCAGATTGAACCTGGCATCACTGTCAGAAAGTCAACATTAGAATTACAATCTCAGACCAAGAATTCTCTGAAAATGCCCACCGCAGATGTAGGAAGATCGTTCGGTGAAATAATTCCCTAATATATCACAGTCAATAACCTTGGAAGACTCTCGCAATGTCAGTATACATTCGGATGTGATAAATATGAACTATTTATTATTCAAGTCTGATCTGATTTATCTCAATATATACTTTTTTCTATGAAATGACATTTATTTCTCACTGTGAACGGATGCTCCCTACTATGTACGAAGCTACCCAGCTCGTACGTTTTCCATATTTTGGTAAAACCCTCGTAGTTCGGTCATTTGACTTCATATCAACCGCGGTATGCGGTATGTGGAAGTATATTTTAATTGAAGCCAGATATATTTGCAATTCATTCATGCTAAAATTGTCTTTAGTTTTTAGTGTTTCGTTTACAAGCTTCTAAGTAAAAAGTGTACGAATCCTACCTGCTTTCCCCTATACAAGGTGTTGAAGTTGATTTTTGTTCCTTTTCTGCTAATAATTTGACTGCTAAAAATTTTCACTGCTAATCGTATAAGGAAACAGAATAATATTATCATCCAAGCTTGAAAGTCCTTCATTGAAAGAATCAGAAAAAGCATAAAAGTCGGAGGAGGCAGATCATTTAATTCAAGTTCATTTATTTTATGTCACATTATTTTAATTATGCTTAATCGTCGAAATGAATGAATAAAATGAATGAATCGTTGCTTCAAGTCCCCTTCCGGTGCTCTGGACTATTCAAATGTATTCTTCCCAAGAACGAATGAAAAAATACATAGTGAAATTATTAGCAAAAAACGAAAAAAATTCAGCTTTAATGCCCTCTATCTTTTTCCACAGCAATATTTTATTGAGGTATATTAAATCCTATCGCCATATTTTGGTCCAAAAAATCTGCCCTTAGCGGATATGAATCACCCAGTGAAGAAAGCATTAATTCCGAATATCCCACGTTCGAATCTTTCATTAATGGGAAAGACGGAAAAATAAACCATCCACGAGCATATTTTCTCGAGGAAGCAGACACGTTCGCCTTGGTAGGTCATGTCATTACGTATTCGTCAAAGTAACCACGAATTTGTAATCTGTCTATGACACGGTTTCGTTCCAGTGATATTATCTCGGGATAGGCCCCCGCGCTCAACGTAAAGCTCATTTTACAACTAATTATTTTGAGGCTCGAAATCGAACGCGAGACGTCTTGATTGACGGCGCCTATTAAAAAGAAATTAAAGCTGCAAACGCGGATAATTACCAGAATTTAATGAATTAGGTATTAGGGGTCGAACAACGCCTCGTTTTCTGGATCTAACTATGGAAGATATAGTCCGTTTCAAACTGGTTGTCATCAGAGCAAGCCATGGAATTCCAGCCAGGGCTTTATTTCTTGTTATGAAAAAATACTAGAAAATTTCTGTGTGTTCATCATAGATTGAAATATATCAATATAGAGACACATACCTGATTGGAGGCAATTACCTGATTAGAGACACTTAACTTCAGAAGCTCGCACTCAGATTCTCATACTCATGAATGGAGAATTCTGAATTATTCAACATATTCATGAATCATGATATGTGGTCTTTCGAAGTCATAAAACCTGTAGCAATAAAATCTATATCTAAGAAAAAATTATAATAAAAAACAATTTTCCTACTTGTTGTGTTTAATCTGTTATTTCAAATCTTCTGCGACGTTTCTATTGTGAATTCTGGTACCGAATCAAGTCAATCAACAAAGTTAAAAAGCTTCTCGAAAAAATCACACGATCACAGAGACAATTAATAACACGAGACCCAAAACCCAGCAAACGCGGTCATCAAATCACAACAAACAACAAACCTATTTCTCGCTTTCCGAATAGTGCAGGTGTCGAATCATTGCAGTTTGCTGGGAGTCTAGGCATGCCCTGAATTAATCTTATAAGCTGCATTCGCAGTCGTAAAGCGCCGTTTATATTGGTAGAGTGAATGATCGAGTACTAACTATCCTCCTACTAGACAATGTAAACAGGTCGTGCAAGTAACAATAGAGTACTTAAGATAGTAAACGGTAGAGTAGAGTAAATAGAACATGTGGAATAGTGCAGCTTTCTAGGAATTCCAATGTAGAGATATCATTCATGAAATAATTAAGACTTCATCAAAGATGACTAAAAATTCGTTCTTTATAGATAAGATTATAGCAATCTTTGCATTCTTGACGACTATCGAAAATTCAGCCAAGTTCTCGCCCTGTGTTATTTTTTCTGAAAATTAAGGAACGAAAAGAATGAAGCTGACATTACTTCACAATTTCATAGCCAAGTTGTTGAAACAAATTCATAAAAAATATTTGTTGACAAATTGCGAATCATTTGAAGTGTGAAATGTTAGAAATTAGAACACTTATTATTCGTAATTATTAATACTATCAATTTCATGTTTTGTAAAATAATATACCAAATGTTGATTTTGATTGAAATTCAGTTACTTTTTAGGCATTTCAAAAAAGATGTACAAACTGATTTATTCATTGTTTATGATTTTAGAAAAAATAACGTCATTTTTTTTGGCATCGACTACTTCGTTCATTATCCTTTCTGAACGATTTATTTAGGGGCAGGGCGTTGTTGGACTTTAAAACTATAGAAAACTCAAAAGAGATCCCACCTTGTCCAGGCTCAGACAAGCAAAGGCTCTTATAAAAGTTTCTTATCTCGATGAAGAACTCAAAAAGAGGATTTAAGTATATCCGAAAATTCACAAGGATAATGTCCCATTAAGATCTATTGTTAGTACCATCGATTCACCAACATATTATGACTATCTATCTATTGAAATATTGTCTGGGAGGTCTCTGCATTTTCCTGAAAACTTAATATGTCTCTGAAACAAGAAACAATTAGAAATTCTTTTAATAATTTGAGCACTAATTTGTCAGGGGCCAAAACTTTACGAGAAAAAATAGTTGCCTAACAATGAACAACAAGAAAATGAAAACACTTTGAAATCTTAAGCGTAACTTTTCGAAGTCTAAATCAGACTCGTTCGTCAAAAAATAACTAATTTTCATTCAACTTTGTAGAATCCTGACAAGTTTTTTGATTTTTGGATTGACATTTGTCAATATATTGACAATTTAATAAATAACGCACTGGACTTGATGATTCAATAAAAATAACAAACCGAAGACTCACTCTCAGCAGCCCATAATTGCAGAAATTTTCACATAACTTAATTCCCCGAGTTCGTAGCACAACGACCTTTATAAGATCACAGGAACAAATCGTCCCCGAGGATCCAGATCACCGGATCGAGACAGTGCCCCATCCATCCGAGCGTTACTATTTTTTTGACGTCCCCCGACATTATTTCGAAGGCGAGGAGCGAATTTGCATATCCGCGTCGGATTTTCAACGTATTTATGCATACGCAGTTCCATTCAAGACCATGAAGTTTCGCTTCTAGATGGATTTTTCCGGGGTTTATGAATGTAAATTAATTTTTGAAATGAGCGAGACATCGTAGTGATGAGATGAAATTGCGAAAATCGCTCTTTGAATACAAATTTTTCCTTATCGCCGTACGTTTGCAGACGTAACGTAAAAGGCTGCATAAATAATTCACTGGTTTATTTGTTTCATGTTTTTAGAACAGGGGTGGCTCTCTTTTTGCATCTTGACTCTTTAAAAATTCTTTATGTCGTTATGACTTGCTGAATGGAAATACCATATCATTTCGAATATGGTAACTGAGAAAGTATACTTGCGAAATTTGCCATTCGATATTTTATATTATGTGACTCTTGTTCAAACCCATAACTTGGGCCGTGTTCCGATATACAATGTGAGCACTGTGAAGTGTGACGTCAATTCAGTATACTGCAACGCCGTTCCATTATTGTTAGTTATACTGGTTACTGCTTTTCAAGTAGGGGGTAAATGAGACAAATTCAAAGTACAAAATTTAATTACATTGAAATAGGTGGGTATGTACAGGGTGGGCATATTTCGATGTTATAACACTACAACTTTTGAACCAGAGGAGATAGACAAAATCTGATACCCCATTCCCGATTTCTTTTTCGGAGAAATGAACAAGTATTCATTTTTGGCGAAAATTGGAAAAATGATGATATCGGAAAAAAATTATATCTCCGCTAGTACTGATGATAGAGCTCTGAAATTAAAACATTATACAGGCACTTTTTCACGTAGAATCCAGTGGCATGCTCGTCTTTTTTGCAGCATTTTTAATTACGAAGCTATGATCTAAAGGTATGTTTTTTTGAATAGGAACACTAGATTTCTGTGCCATTTTCTGAAAGCTTAATTTTTTCTGTTTTCAAAAATATATAACATCGTGAGGTTTGTATCGATATGAGTATAGAAATTGATCAAAAACCTATTTTCATGTGAGTCTCAATACTTTCTATGGTTTCATTGTCGATAAGCACAGAAAAATTTAGTATCGTATAATTACCACACTTTCTTTCTAGTAGTCTTTTCATTTCTATGCTCTTGTTATAGGAAGTTCCATTTTTCTGTACTCATCAACAGTTGAAACTATAGAAAGTATTGAGACTCACATGAAAATAGGTTTCTCATCAATTTCTATACTCATATTGATACAAACCTGAGAATGTTGTATATTTTTGAAATCACAGAAAATTAAGCTTTCAGAAAGTGGTAGAGAAATATAGTGTTTCCATTTAAAAAAACATAACTTTGAGTCATAGCTTCGTAATTAAAAATGTTGCAAAAAAGATGAGCATGCTCCTGGATTCCACGTAAAAAAGTGTTTTAATTTCAGAGCTCTATTATCAGTATTAGCAGAGATATACATTTTTTCTGATATCGCCATTTTTCCAATTTTCGCTTATAACTCGAAAACAAAGAAGACAGCCAAAAATGAATACAACTTTTGTTAGTTTCTCCGAAAAAGAGATCGAGAATGGGGTATCAGATTCTGTCTATTCCTCTGGTTCAAAAGTTCTAGTGCTAAAACATCGAAATATGCCCACTCTGTACATTGTTATTCACATGAATAAACTTCACTTTATTTAAGCGGTACCCTATTATTATTTAGAAATTGTCTTATTGTTGTACCCTATGATGAACCACATTTTTAATTTTTTCGTCATGAAATTTTTCGTAGTGTTTGGGAGAAAGAAACGTGTGATAACACATGGACTCAGATGCGTCAATATTATTATTAAATGTAGTTTACCGAACTTATATCAAATATAATACTTACACGAAAACGCTATCAACCCCAGCGTTATCTACTGGCGTTATTCGCAAGAAGGAAAATTTTTTCCTTTTCATAAAATTTTTCATTGTTTTTATATATTTTATGTTAACCCCACCATAGAAGAATTCAACAAGAAAACAAACAGTTCATTCAATATTGAGTTATAAATGGTGTAACCAACAATATGGCCGACTGAGTTTTATATAATAAGATGTGATGTATTTAGCCTCACACTGTAATTGATGGGAATGCAATGAAAAACAGGATATACTGAAAATAGGTAATGGAAATTCATTCTTGTTCCATACATCGATTTCTTATCAGACAGAAATACCTGCCTTACAGAAAGTGGCTTATGTAAGTTTCATCGAAAAACTGTTGTCTCTACATAATTTTTAGTTCTCGAGATTATACTATTTCTGAAGGATTTCAATTAAAAATTAAACTTGTAGAAAGTGTTTTCGATTCTGAATCCTCTGATATTTATTCTCAAAAAGATTAAGATTATTGAGACACTGTTATGATTGCAAAATAAATCTCAAAGATCTTGGAAACGAAGAAATATTGTTACATACGTGAGTAGAGGTTAAGTATATGTTTGTTTTGCTGTTCAGGGTCGACTCGTACCCCGAGGAGTTCAAATTCAGAAGCTTCAACTTTAAAATTCCTGATAGAGTTCTCAAAAATATCGAAGTAAGGAATGTTTGGTAGTCTCTTTTTAGTTTGGATAAATATGGCCGATGACCAATGTTCCACGGAAATGATCTAAATTATGCTATCAGGATTTTGGATAGGAAGTGATTCGAAACTTTTATGAAATTTCAACAGAATATATTTCCACTTTCACAATAGTATACATATACAAGGTGAGTCGGAAGTAATGGTCTGAACTTAATGTCCAGGTGTGTGTATTCTACAGGTCAAAATAATTTCAGAAAACTCTTATGTTGTTATTAGATTCTCAATTTTTTCTCAAACTGAAGGGTAATTAGAATATTATCATTTCTAATTAAAGACACGAATCAATCAAGAAAGCAACGAAAGCCTTCGCAGTCGAAGTCGAATGTGTTGGGAGGTTAATGGCGGGATTTTGAAGCATTTATTAAAATAATGCTAGAAATAAAACCATCTTTATCAAGAAACTGTAGTTTGAAAACGAATAAATATCAGACAACAACATATGAGTTTTTTAAATAATTTCGACCTACAGTATACATACCTGGAGTTTGGGCCTTTCCTCCCGGTCCCGACTCACCCTGTATATAAAAAAACAGAGAAGGTATTCTAGGAACCATAATATACACGTTGTTTGCTCTCGGACAAGCCACCTTGTTATTTTCTCACCCCACAGTGATTGGAAAAATTGACCGAATCACGTCGAATGATTTTGTTCGGGGGACATCTTTTAACGAATATTGGAAGCTTGAAAAATCAACCCCCTATGAGGGGAGCTTCAACCCCTCAAAATTGAAAAGGGGAGGGGTCTCTTCTTATCGGTGTATTATTTGTATTCTGTGATGATGACGTGGTTTTTATGAACCATTTACGCTAAAAATCAATTAACCAGCTCATACTTTTGTGACTCAGCCTGAAAATTTGAACGAACTACTCCAACGAATAGTGAATGTGTGTCATCGAATAACTACAATTATGCTGAACCATGTTAGAGACGGTTTTTAGTCAAAATTATTAATGGAGAAAAATTTGATTTAAAAACATATAAAACATTGAAACAGATATAATTTTTCAGTTAGCATGTTACTTGTTTCGGGAAATCAATGAATCAACCAGAATAGAATCCATCAGGGTGGCCGTAACATCGGTTACTCCAATTGGCTCATTTATAATCTGAATCAAACCCAGACTCTAAAAAAAACTTGTAACAAACCCCACCTCAGCGCTGTTCACTCTGAGTAAGTCAACATTAAAATCGCCAAAACAAAGTATGCTGTAGGTTTTGTAAGCGAAAAATTATGAAAAAATAGCAATAATTCAATGTAGGCGGCCTATAAGTGACAGAAATCGCAATATTCGCTCCTGGGAGTCTGAGTAAAATCCACAACTTCCCAATATCAACTCTACTAGGTAAGAGTGAAAAACTCAAATGATTTTTCAAAAAATGCCAATTCCACCCCGTCCCACGGCTCTATCTCGCCGGACAAAATTGTAACCATCTATATGGATACAATCCACGTTAGGGTATACCTTATTGCGTAATAGAATACTTGAAAAAAGAAAATTATGAGAAACAAACTTAAAGAACAAGAAATCACTTATAAAGTTATGAAGCAGCACATTTTGTAGGCTCCTAGTCTGAATCTTATTATTCATGCATATTTTCCAATTTCACTTGACGTGTTCAGGTCATTTTTAGACACAATTTTACGTTTACATTATCAACAATTGTAAAAATGTTACAATTGTAAAAATGTTCTAGGTCCAAGATTCCATTTTTTGGATTTAAAAACTTTATCTCAGTAATTGATTTCATCTTGGTTGATTGAAATATTCTTCATTTTGGAGTTCATTGTGTCCGCTATGACCTCAAATAAATTGTTATCGTTTGATTAATCGATCCTTCTGATAACAAGAGCATTCAGTAAGTCGAAATGCCTTGGATCATCTATCCCTTTCTCACACATTGCCGTTTGATGTTACAGTTTTGATTGTTGTGTAATTATTTCGAATGTTGCAATATGATCCATTAGATTATATTTGGAATCAACTTGACTATCATCACATACATTTTTCGGATTTTTTGTCAGAATTAGGTTCCTCAATTCACTTGTGTTCTGTTTCATACACATTTCTAGCTTCTGAGGTTCTTGATCGAAATCTAAGATATTACTATTCTGCGAAAATGATCCCATGTTAGGATTATTTCTAGTTTTCTTGTCATGATATCATCATGTTACATCCAGTCAGAAGAAAAAGTTCATAATTTCTGGGAGCTCCTTGATAGTTTTTCGTTGTTTTGGAGCCAATTCATAAAAAATTTAATTACTCTCTTTACGTTATTCTGTTATATAAACTATGTTGCTGGTCTACACATTATATCATTGACGTAGTCTTGATCTTTTTTTCCACTGAGCTGCATCATTACCGGTTTGATACTTGTATCTCAGCCGAATCTCAACATGTATAAATTTGAACTACTCTCAAGGAGGTAGAGTGGGTCCTTTCTGATGAATATTAACTAGACGATCGAGTTGGTATTCCTACCACAGGGATTCTTCAGGTATTTATGACGTGAAATGAAATCACAGTCTATTATAGAATTAATTCAGTTCTTCAACCGAATATTAGCTGAAGCAGCTGAATGTAGATCATCATCAGCCTGAATTATAAATATTACAGACTATATTTACGTTCATAGTAACAAGAGCGTGAATATTTAGGTGAAGTGTTTGTCAACCCACGGATGTAGGTTTATTCAATAATGAAAATATTTTGGTTCAATGAACGAAGTTAAATAAGCAGTGTTTTTTAGCCAAATGGAATTAGTTCGATTATAGACAAATATAAATGTGTCCAAAAAAACACTTGTGGCACGTCGATGAGATATTCAAAAATGCGCATTTCATTCCCTCAAAAAATGTCCATACAAGTTTAATATAAAACAAATAGTTTGTTTTACTTTTACTAGGCAGCAATATAGAAGATTGATTATCGCGGCTGATGTTCCTTACAGTCTATCTACGAGGGTGGAGTGAAAAGTTTTTGGCCTGACCAAAAAAGGGCTTCACTAGGTATTCTTTTGGAGCGGTTTCCTACAATACCATTCCTACCCATCTTATATACATAAATATTGTCACAATTCACTTATTAGTTCCGAACTATGAACTATGGACTCACGGAGCTCCAGACAGAGTAAAGATTCATACATAAAATTCATGTATTATTGATGATAGCTTTTCCTTGAAGCATAAACCTTTTATATCACTTGGGTTCACCACTACGTTCCTGAGAATGAAAAGCAGTCAAAACAATGGGTTGGGAAAGGGAACCAACTCCAAAGAAGGCAAAAACAATTTCATCGTCAAAGAAGATTATGGCTACTATTTTTGGTATTGATCACTTGAAATGAATACTTGGTGTCAATCGAAGAAAATTACATTTATGCCATACCAGTATGGAGTATATTATTCCATTCCTGAATTCCAAGTATCTTCGATTGATGAGGAAAAATGAATTGTTTATGAATCTATATTATGTGTTTACATTTTTTGTAATGAATTATAGGTTGAGAAAGTCGAACAATAACAATGTGAAAGTTCACTGCCACTTGTAGATATTCGAATAATTTAGAAATGAGAATTCGATGATTAGAAAATTGATCTATTTGCGAAAAAGGAAAAAATTGATGTTAAGCATGAAATTAAGCTTCAAGCGCAAATCATCTAAATGTTCGGTAAAATTAATGTTTCATTTTTAAAATCTGTGGTAGAGTTCCTACTTTCTGAGCACTAAAAATGAAAATGATGCAAAGACAGAGCGATATAACACCAAGATCAGAGATTATAGAGTTAGGAAGATAGGAAACGCCCTTATATCTGTGGTACTGAAATCCGACTACGATTTTTGACTAGTTTCTTACGTTCGACACTTAGAGGGCGCTGTTAACATTATTCAGTACAGAAAACTATTTTAATAGGCGCGAAATTCGAATTATACTTCTCATAAATTTCCATTGAATTGAGTACAGAGATAAGAATTTGTTGACTCTGTTGAGTATTCTTTGTCGAGCTTTCAAAGAAACATCCTGATCGATAAAACAAAAGCAGTGCTTCGCTTTTTGATCAGGATGATATTGTTCATTTACACATTGTTTTGAATCGAATGAAATACGCTTCTGGATTCTTTATATTTTTATTTGAAATGATTGTGTGAAATCAACTATAGTACAATGATTATGAAATTGAGAACATTTCAAAAATTTGTTCACATATAAGAGAATTATTATAACCATTTCAAGAACTTATTCATATCGTGAACTCTCTATAAATCGAACATCGATAAGTCAAACAGTTGTTCTGAACCCGATTCATACATATCTTACCCAGTGTATTTTCACCTCAATGACTCTAGAGGGCCTAATAGATGAGTCCAACTGCTGGAAGGGTCGTCAAGTGAACCTCCACTTCAATAGTCGTTTTTCTGACCACCATCGCCTCTATGAGTGGAATTTTCATCTAATGAATGGGACCAACGTGATGAATATCATACGATTTTTCGACCTCTGAGAACATGTTCAAAGTGCTCAGTCGCTTGTTTCTCTTTGATGATGATTTCGTGTTTACCTGAGTTTTTCTCTCAATGAAGTGAAGTCTCACTTGAATAACTCGAATGTTTGGTGAGCCGAACAAAAGATAAGTCGAAGAATTCTTTTGGTAACTTGGAATTCGAATGAACAAGAGTCCACTGTATATTATTTAAGGAATGTTTGAACAACAATAAAAGAAAAATGTCAGAGGTGTACAACAAGACCTGTAGGTCAGCCCACCCAGAGTTCTTCAAGAGTTATCCAGAAAAATATATTTTTGGCCCGAAACCTCTATCTAAATAGACAGTGCTGTCAAATGACAGCACTGAAAATAAAGAGCAGAACAAGACAGTTACATGATACGAGTTTCAAAACTTACATTTACATTATCTTTGGTAATGAAAAGAATGCACATTCAAGATTAATCTTTCTATTATTTCTGAAATTAGTCACCATGCATTTCGAATGTCGGCCAGTTTTCAACAGAAAATTTATAACAGAAAAATGCACAAGAAAGAATATAGTGTCAGCCAGGTGCTACACTTGTAGATTTCGAATCATTTCAGTGAAAAATAGGCGAGAAAATACAGTCATCATTCAGACAAAATTTTCATTCACGTCTTTCTTTCAAAATTGACAACAACCTACTAAAAATTTCTATATGATCATAAATTAAATATTTCAACCATAACTCGTTTAGTTTTGAAACTACAGATATCGCTCACATCACTATAGTCACTTCGTTTCCCATCTTTATACTCTATAATCTTTGACCAATATGAATTAACCCTTTCGAGACGACGGAAACATATATGTACCTCCTACTGACCGTACAGGACTGAAAACATTTTACATCATTGGAAAGCTGCCAAATTTGTACCGTTTAGTCTTAACAAGCGTCTTCTTGCTAAAAATTGTACAGGGTGATTCACTTATCTTGGTAACTCCAATTTTCTCGAAAACGTCCGAATATTTTTTCATTCTGTGAATGGCGTTTTGAACAAGTCAACGTCGATTTGAGATGAGCATAAAAATCTGCGGAATAAATGAAAATGACAGGCGTCGCGGCGCTATAAAATTTTTTTTTCCAGGGACATACCCTTTTCATCATGTCATTCGAAAGATAGTTTCATTCGGAACTTTTTTTTCGAATAAAATTTTTATCCGTTTCTAACCGTCAGCGATCTGCAGCGTGTTTTATATTAATTCTATTCTATTTATTTTTTTCTGTATTGTGGTAGTATGCCCTTGTTTGGAGACATAGATATGATTTTGTGCCTTGAATTCAAGAAGGCAAATTTTCTAAACAATTTGCCTCCTCAAATGAGATTAAATATGTGGATACAGCAAAATGGGTCTCCATGTCACAACGCTGCCATTGTGAAGAGATATTGAGATCAAGAATTCGAAAATGAATGGACCCTTATATTTTGACCAGAGTAACTTATAATGATATAGGGAAATGATATAACTTATGTATTGATCATAATGGCTAGATGACCTAGATATGATTTTGTTTCGTAAAATGACAGAGGTTTTGTAACAAACTCTTTCTCTTTTATTATATTTATTAAATATTATATTTTATAACAATGAACAGTTAGTTTTACCATATTTTTCAGGTTATCCCTAAGAAGTTAATCCATGAGCTTTAGGTCTGGCGATACCTGATGGGTCCATTGCTTCCTATCCATTTATTTTCGAATTCTTGATCTAAATATCTCTTCACAATGGCAGCGTTGTGCCATAGAGCCCCATCTTTCTGAAGCCACATATTTGATCTTATTTCAAGAAGCAGATTGTTTTGAAAACCAGCCTTCTTGAATTCAAGGCACAAAATCATATCTAAGTCTCCAAATGAAGGCATATTACCACAATACAGAAAAATATAAATGGAATAGAATAAACATAAAACACGCTGCAGATCGCTGACCGTTAGAAATGGATAAAAATTGTATTCGAAAAAAAAGTTCAGAATGAGATTATCTTTCGAATGACATGATAAAAAAGGTATGACCCTGGAGAAAAAAATTTTTGATAGCGCCGCGACGCCTGGCGTCTTTATTTATTCCTCAGATTTTTATGCACATCTCAAGTCGAGATTGACTTGTTCAAAACGTCATTCACAGAATGAAAAAATATTCGGACGTTTTCGAGAAAATTGGGGTTACCACGATAAGTTAATCACCCTGTACAAGAGAGATCACATAACCTCATTTTTCATTTACTTATCGTCTTTCGCTTGTTTCAGTGAGGGGACAGGTACAAATGCTTACAATATGCGAGAACTACTGGTACATATATGTACCAGTACTCCCCTTCCTCTTTTTTGATATAAAAATTATATTTTTCCAAAACTCTTACTCATTATCATTCAAAATCCGCGGAAAGTTGATAACTGTACTAAAAGTTCAACAACAAAAAATTCGTCTTTTATAGAGAAGAGGTTCTGAAACTGAACCTTGTGGGAGATCATTTCTTGAAGTTTCGATATAACTACTATTGCTATTCACACACTTTGTCGTTTAGTAAATTTTTTCTATGAAGATTCATAGAAAAATGGTTAGATAACCATTTTTCCATATTTTAAATAATCATCTACAAATTCCAGTAGAAAGTTGCTTCTCCTTTTAGTATCATTCCTGACTTTTTCTAATACTATGAAGCATCGATCAGGATATCACGTCCTACATTTCCATCGACGAAAACGAAGGAACAAAACACTCCATCACCCACTTGCATATCAATCGTTAAAAAAGGAAGGGTTGAAAACGAACAAGTTGATGTGGTCTGGTTGGATCAATCTGGCAAGCTTTGACACCTACATGTCGTTCCCCAGTTTATTCGAAACCGAGCAAACACACTCGGCCTGATAAAGATGCGGTCTAGCCCCCGTGAATCTTTTATTGCGCTCGAAATAACAAAGGAGTTGGAAAATATTGTCAACAGATGTCCGATCGCTGATAGTGGAGATAATTGATAAGGCGCTAAGGGGGAGCCAGAGCCGAATCTAGGGTTTCTTCTACCTGTTGATATGAAATATGGATGAGATGTTTGGAAATTTCGAAGAGAGAAATTTAGAGGTGCTCTTATCTATGAATGATAATAATTTTATCATGAAAATATGACGAAATATATATGGCTAGAGAAGTACGCAAAAAAATTAACGCACATTCTGAGAATCTCAATGAAAGTTTACTCTACATTGACTTTATAACTTATTTTTTATGTTCTCTCGGGAAGGTTTTGAACGAAACAAGACAAATGAAATGGAAGAAAAATTCAGGATTTCACCGAATCTTATGTGAAAGAAGAGAAATGAACCATTTTCAAAATACTGAAACGCTGATAAGTGATTTATTACTTCGTATTTCAACCCCTTGCGTTAATTACAACTCGGCAACGACGGTTCATCCCTCAAAATGAGTGATCTCAAAATATTCTGATCTAATCGTTCCCAGATTTCCCCGAGTTGGATTCTTAAGCCATTAAGAGTAGCTGGATGATTTTCTGAAGTTTTCAGCCTCCTATTGAGGTTGTCCAAAACCTGCTCAATCGGATTGAGATATGGACTTTTTGCTGGCCATTCCTTTCGAGAGATTCAACCTCTTCAAGGTACTCCTGAACGATGCGCGCACGATGGGGTCTGGCATTATTGTCCATAAAAATTACATTTCAAGAATGTTCTCATATACTTTTCAGCATTCATAGCTTCATTATCAACGACCACTAGGTCTGTGCGAGCAGTCAAACATATTCCTCCTCATACCACAATCGATCCTCCCCCGAAACCAGTACCTAGTATTCAGGAAACTGCACTGAGCATATCTCTCATGTTGACGTCTGAATACAAGGGAACGTTGATCACAATGGTAAAGGCAGAATCTAGACACATCTGTGAAGAGAACTCTTTCCCAATCGGCTTCTTCCCAATGGATATGCTTTCTCGCAAAATCCGAACGCGTCCTTCGATGGGCTAGGGTAAGAGCTGGGCCTGTTGTCGCGACACGAGGCCTTAAATTATATTTTCTGAGGCGCTTTCTTATTGTCCGATTGCTAATTTGCACCCTATGTGTTTGTTCAAGCTGATTTTGAAGGAGGCGAGCGGTTGCAAACCGTTGTCTCAACAAAGAAACTCGCAAATAACGTTCTTGAATGGCAGTTGTTACCCGTGGTCTTCGGACATTCATTCCTGTCTCCCTGAATCACTGCAACATTCTGGACACACTTGTATGGAAACTCGAAACCTTTCTGCGATTCTTGTGTATGTCCACCCTTCTTCTCGCAAAACTACCGCTTCTCCACATTCCTCTTGGGTCAATTTACGTGTTTCGCTTTGCATAGCGATCGAGTGTAGAAAATCAAACGAGAAAAAACTATTGATTACTAGAATTGATCGAGTACAACTTACTGATTTCAGAATGAAGCCAATACATTCAAAATCTGATAATCATCTTTTTTTATTCCTGCTGGGAAGAACATCTGTATTGAAGAAAAACGTTGAAAGTGGATAACATATGCATGCATAATTCTGATAAAAATAATTATCATTGAGAACACCTTCAGTTGTAGAATAAATTTGAGATTTCCTTTATGTGCGTGTATTTTTCTGGCAGTGTATTTACCTACTTTGTTATTCGTTTAACCTCGACCCATTTTTCCTGACCTGGAAAATCAAGGGCTCAATCACACATATTGAGAAAACCGATAATATTGAGTGTGCTTCTTACAGTAAAAAAGGTACACACGAACCCTATGAAAAGTCAAATCAATCGAGCCAGCCATTTTTCTGTTTCACTCGTTCGAGTTTTGAAATATTCAAAGGATCGTGTTCGTGGCTCTGAAAATCTCATTTTCTTCAAAACTAAGAAAATGTTCTTCAGAGCTTTTCCATAATCTCAATTTCGCTCGAACATTCAAAATATAAAGAAAAATTCCCAATCCTTTTTAATGCATTGATTTTAATTCTGATCTTTCTTTAATTGGATTTTTTTTTATTAAAGTGTTTATTTAGCAATCAGAATAGAGATACATATAAATTCTATGAGCTAATGTGGTGAACAAAATTAATTGGATTTTAAACGAGAATTTATATGTATATCACCCAATTGAATTTCGTCTATGAATGCTCTAAACAAAAATACACAAAAAAAAAGAAAAAAACGTTAAAAAAAAATTTTTTTGTCTTCACGGAGGCCGCACCGAAATTATTTTTGAAACAAAGAGGTGTATGGGATAATGATGGTGAAAAGCAAGGCTGAAACCAGTATATATCTACCCGAGAATTGAAAATGGTATACATTTCAATGATTATCATTTTGAATTCATCCATGTTTCAAAAAAAAAAAAAAAAACACGCACACACACAAGCGCAAATCCGACCGCCCAACTTCCACGTGATAGATTAGCTTGAACTTTTGAAATTATTTCTTTTTAAAATCTGATAGCCCAATCTGCAATGAACTTCTGGAAAAGTTCGGAAAAATTTTAAAATTTCACCAGCAATAAATTTTGTAACACTGAATACACATTCCAGAAAACTTAATTTGGGTTTTCTCTTCCAGTTCATGAAACAATTAGAAACATTAGTCAAATAATAGAAAAATATTGTCACGATTCTACGAAGTTGTATGAAAACTAGAAAAAATCTGACGAAGGAGTCTGATTTAGACTCCGAAATATTGCGCTTCAGACTTCGAAGTGTTTTCTTTTTGTTCATTGTTAGACAACAATTTCTTCTTGAAAAGTTTTGGCCCCTGACAAATTAGTGATCAAATTTTTTACTCAGGGGCCTTTTTTCTTTTATTTAAAGAATTTTCCTAATTGTTTCTTGTTTCAGAGACTGGGGGAGAAAACCCAAGTTTCAGACAATATTTCAATAGATAACTGAAAACAAGTTGGTGACCACAAACGTGGGAACTTCTTTTAATTCTATATTCTAGACAATTTCGAAACAATGAAGTTAAGAAACGTGAGCTCATATCGTACCCAAATTCTGAGAAGGAACTTTCTTTAGTGAAATATATGGAAAGAAACATATGCACAATGAGAGTAATACAAGGATTCGATATGGGACATATCCCTATGAAATGTAGAACAAATCGCTGGAAATTCAAGATCAATATAGATGTAAAAACGGCATGAAGTCAAATACGTAGAGGGAAAACCCTGTACAATTTGGAATCCTGGTCTTAAAGAAAAAAATCAGAGTCAACATGTTGCTAGTTTTGGAAAAGGAATTGGATTGAAAAACTGAGCCCCTCTCTATTCCGTCACTCTTGGGTTTCAAAGTGTTCGTGTGAACGGATGGGTGAATCAAGGTTTGAATGAAAATAATAAGGAGTGCAGAGAACAGTGCTCAGCGTTTGTGCGATCTCTTTCAAAGCTGAGAGAAAGTTTAGGACAGGCAGTGTATCTAGCCTGGAAAAATTTGTGCCTGCAATGGTAGGGGACCTAAGAATACAGAACAAGGTTTGCAATTTAATTACCGAAATAATGGAGAGAAAAGAAGAAAAAGGCAGAGCGCGATAAGGCCCTTTAAATAAATAAACATCTCCTCCGTTGACATTCAGGCGAATATGTATGTTTTCTAGATGAGAGCAATCCTGTTTGTCGGAAAGAGATCTTCCCCATTATTTTAGGAGATAAAGGTGAATTGGAATTCGTTAACACTGTCGAGTAAAGAAGAAAGATTGTCTGGCTATAATGACATATTATTCTCAGAAGGAGAAACTCGAGGAGAAAGAGAAACTATGAAATGAGAGTAGTAATTGTTTATAAAGGTTTAAACATCAGGATAAGTTCCAAAAATGTTCGTTAACCAATATATTCATTCAAAACAAAATTGCCAAAAACATGATGTAGTTTTTTAATATTTCGCCTTGTCGGAACGTCCAAATATGTAATTGAGGCACCAGATCAGTAGGAAGAAAAGAATGTAGAATCACACAACATAATAAGGGTATCTTGGTACCATGTTTACTTATCCCAGATGTTGGAACCTCATAAAATATTTATAGCTCTGTTGACCGTTCTTTGGCGGTCCCTTTGAAATATTCGGAGGGGGAGAGCAAAATCTGTTTTTTTTTGCGAAGCTTGTGATTAGAAATGCGAATACTGGGTTCAATTCCGTTATATTCTATTTTTTCTGATGAAAAACTTCCATTGTTTTCGGTTCTTCATTCACAGTTAGAGTTCATTTTCACATTTTTCGAATAAATTAAATTTTTTTCTTGTTATTGAATTGAGAAATTAATTCAATTAATTGTTTTCTGAAACCTATCTTTTCAGTGTGGATTTGTAAATTTAAATTTAGATACAACTATCCAATGAATTCATCCAATATATAATACTATGATACAACTGGGACTTGACGCCCTCAATCTAACTGACCATTAGTGGCTTCTTTATAGTTCGGGCAATCCCAGAAATATTCATCTATTGAGAAATTTTCGTTAAAAATATTATGAGAAACTGTTTTCAATAGAAATATGCATACAAGATGGTGATTTTTCCCATGAAACGTTCTATTCAGTTCATCTGGATCATAAAAATAAAAAGTTTAATTTTTATGATCTCCTCTTCAGAACCGAAAATTTAATACATATACAGCTGAGATTGAAAAACATTTCGTTGTTTCTATTGCCGTCGAAAAAACCACAGCTGAGAGTTTGACTGATTCCGTGATAAAAGAATTAGAGCAGAGGTCAAGGATATCACAAAGGAGTGGTGAAAAAAGTGGTGTCCAAAATCTTTATTCTTGAAATGAATCCACTTGCTTACTCTTTACCTTGTGGGAGTCATAGCTATAATCTCAAGCCAGCAGATTGTGTCTTGTGTCCAAGCAAAATCTTTTTTGGTTTGCTACAAAGGTTGTATACTCTGTTTGCCGGTTCAACTCAGAGGTGGGCGTTTTTATAGGATCCTATAAAAGCCTCATCATTAACATCGCTTTGTGCGACAAAATTCACGAAGGAAAAGGGCCTCGCGGAAACCTCCCGCCCAGGGCCTTGCAATGGGTAAGGCCATAACGTTCTTCTTATGATACTTTAGTAGCCAGGGGAAAAAACCCCAGCCGAAAAAACTTGTCTCTCCGTAAAAAAATGAAATTGTTGTATCTGAACATTTTATATTGAAGGACATCACAATTATCGGAACGGCTCTTCTGAACAAGGATTTCCAAACAGTGTTTGTTGTGAAATCGGTCATCACTAATTACAAAATTTTGAAATACAAATAAATGCTCTCCATTCAAAAACCAATGGAATTCGACCGAGAAATATCGCGTTATGTATGAACTTATCAGAAGTAATTGCACAAGTGCATCAAATACGCATGACAGCGTGTTTTCTGAAAACTGCATGAGTTTTCCAAAAATGAAAATAATCAAATTCAGTTTTTCAAAGACAACACGCTGAATGCAGAATTATTAGGTCATTATGATGCACGAGTGTAATTCGGGTGAATATTTCCCGAAATTGCTATGGATACGAGCAGTGCAATTATCGCAGGGATCTTTCGCTTCCTACAATACAATTATCGCTATTTAGATGAAGTTTGCGACATCCAGGAGGGGAATATTCAGCATCGTTTTCCAGGTGATATCAAAGGTTAACAATATCTCATTGACGAATTTGAGTATTTTGAATTTGGGTATTGAAGAAATGTTGAGAGACAGGTGCGATTACGGTTTGAAATCAGCCGATGAACATGGTATCGGAGTGATTCTTCTGGAAGAAACCCACACGGCAATAAAAAAAAAATTTATTGACCAGTTGGTACAAAATGGCGAATGCGTCGGTTTGCAGAGTAGGTTATTATGGCAGGTTTGATTGAAAGTTTGAATCCAAGCATGATTCTGATCGTTCATTCTGATTTCAGATTATTCTTAGAAGGAATTCATTATTGATGGAAATTCTGAAAAATATATGGTTATGATGATATGAATAGAGATAGAACATATCAGGTCGAATCTTTATATTTAAAACTAAGTGGGTCATTTTGTTCATTACAACATTTGAAATTCAAGATTGGATGAACTGTTTGTTATGAAAGATTTCTTGTTCGATTCCTCTACGGCGGAGTCAATATGAAATGCATCAAAACTCTGAAAAATTTAATGAAATGAAAAAAAAAAAATAGGAAATAATTTTCCTCCCTTCGAACAACACCAGAGGGTGTCGCTACGGTTAATATTATATTCGATATTTATTCAGTAAGCTACATTTTGTAATAATATCAACCCATCTGAGTCCATGTGTTATTACACCTATTTTTCTTCCGAACACTACGAAAAATTTTATGACGAAATATTTTGAACAAGTCCTAGATTGCAATGTAACCAATTACTGGCTATTTTGAGTTGCCTTATCGTCTTAGCCTTGGAAATCTGAAGTATTTTTCTATAAGTGCTGATTCACAATGAATAATCTGCCCTATCTATTCTCGCATCTGTTGTTCATCACAAGGTACTACAACGGAGGGATTGTATAATACAAAAAAATCAACCTCTTCACCTCTTGAATGAAGAGATTTCTTTCAATGTATGAATAACAATGGAGATACCTTTTTCAATGCAATGAACATTTTTGTATATTTTGTCCTTTTGTATTTCACCAAATATATTTTCTTCTTGAAAAAAACAATGGTTAGTACAACTTTTTTCATCTCTGAGGCGAAACAAAGTTCATCAGGTCAGATAGCTTATCTAATTGCCAATTACCACAATTGGTACCACCACCAAATCCCTTACGGTCTTTAGTTTCTGGGATAGGAAATGATTCTAAAACTTCCTGTCCAACATTAAAAAATATAACAGCTGATTTCAGACGACATCGTTTAGGGCAATACATAATATATACAATTGCATGTCTTCTTTCAAGTTATTTGGGTTTATTATGATATCAAAGTTGATCATTATTAATCGATTGAGGTAATACGAAGTCTACCGGGTTAGATGGTATACAATTATATACAGGATCTTGACGATTTTTCTTATAATGAAAATGATTCCTTGTTTATCGACAAAAATCAGTATTTGGTTTTTCTAAGCTGTTCATGAATTTGAAAAACTCACCTACTGTGAATTTAAGAATAATTTGCATTTCAGATGTCCATAAAACCTCGACATGATGTTAGTGCTCCATAAATTTTAAGTTACAGGATTTAGGTTGTGTTGATGAAAAATATTGACTAGAAATATTTCGAATATACTTATGTGTCTGAATGCTCTTGATTCAATCGGAAAATTTGCTTTGAATTTTGGTATTTCTGACATTAAAAGAGTCTTCCGGGCTTATTGGCCGTGGTCTATTAGGAATTATTTCACCTAACGTTTCGCCCACAACTGCGGTAGGCATCTTCAGAGGATTCTTGGTCTTAGATTGTAACTCGACCGCTGAATTTCCGAAAGTGATGCTGGATTCGATCCGTTGGCCCCACTTATACCCTGATCATTGGCGGGAGAATCGCTTAACTACGTGTTTGAGTTATTCCCGAATGACATAACAAAGCTCTTCGAACTTTGCCTATCATCCAGCTATTTTCAGTGGAAAGGCGAATTCTATGAGCAAATAGACGGATGCGCCATGGGAAACCCTCTAAGTCCTGCAATTGCAAATTTCTTCATGGAGAAATTCGAACAAAGTGCAATTGAAGCGGCAACTAAGAGACCATCCACATGGCTACGTTATGTGGATGATACTTTTGTCGTCTGGAGTCATGGACTTGAAGAATTGGATGCTTTCCTATCCCATCTTAACAGTAGGCACCCAAATATTCAATTCAATATGGAAATTGAAAAGGATGGTGCTCTACCCTTTCTAGACGTCTTGGTTACTAGAAAGCTTAATGGAAAGCTAGGACACAGGGTTTATAGAAAACCAACCCACACTGACAGGTATCTACACAAGCAGTCCAATCATCATCCTCAACAGAAACGAGGAGTTATAAAAACACTCGTAGATAGAGCCCGACGATTGTGCGAGCCGGAATTTCTGGAAGATGAACTTGAACATCTACAGCATGCATTCGTCGCTAACGGATATAATGCTAAGGAAATTCAGAGGGCAATAAGACACGTGATGATAACACATCACAACTCACCCCCAATGGAAGAGCCATCTTACCATATATCCCCAAGGTCACCGATAAAATTGGTAGAATACTAAAGGGCCACAATATAGAGACTGACTATAAGCCAACTCAAAAACTTGGCCAAATGATCAGAACTACCGAAGACAAAGTCGACCCACTCTCCCAACCCGGTATTTACAGGATACCTTGTGACTGCGGCAAAGTCTACATTGGTACAACGAAGCGAAGTATCAATACGAGAATTAAGGAGCATGAACGATGCTGTCGACTCAATCAGACAGAAAAATCCGCACTAGCGGAACATGCTCTGACAGATGGACACAATATTGTTTTCTCAAAGGCAGAAGCTATTTCAAATATCAAAAGTTTCTATCCTAGGATGAACTTGGAAGCCATTGAGATATATAAACATAAGAACAATATGAACAGAAGGGAAGAAACCCCTTTGGTACATAGCGCATGGTTGCCGGTGTTGGAAAAGACCAAAATCAAGCCAATACGAAGTGGAAGCGATGGACCACTCAACATCGCGCGCGTAAACCCACTACCTTCTCCCGCCAATGATCAGGGTATAAGTTGGGCCAACGGATCGAATCCAGCATCACTTTCGGAAATTCAGCGGTCGAGTTACAATCTAAGACCAAGAATCCTCTGAAGATGCCTACCGCAGTTGTGGGCAAAACGTTAGGTGAAATAATTCCTAATAGACCACGGCCAATAAGCCCGGAAGACTCTTTTAATGTCAATATATCCGGTCGTGAAAGCCTGAAACTATTCATTTGGTATTTCTTTAGTCTTACCGAATTGAAAGAGTCTGGAATTCAGGTAAAGGGAAACGTGAGTTTTTCAGGGATTCAGCAAATATTTATGTTAGTATTGAATTGATTGCGTTGAGTTAGTTGTTAAGCAAATGATCATTTACCTATTCAAGTTGTTTTCTGATTGTTAAGGAGCCTTCAAATTTCACTGTTTATGACTCTCCAGATATCGCGACCGGGAGAGGAAAAAATGTTCGAAAACTCAGAGAGAGAAAAAGATCTATTTCCTTCTCCAATTGGAGGGTTCAGAATGATGTTTTCGATCATGGTAAAAGGAGAAATAAATGTGTTGAACCAAGTGAGCATGAAAGATATTGAACCATGCTTTTATTCACCTGTTACATGAAATTAATAATTATTAAATGAATATAAACGCCAGATCGAATAGGGCTGAAACTGACTCAGTCAATTTGGGAAGTCTCCAAAGGTATTGAACATTCAGTGGGACCCATCAATGGAGCCCTCGCGGTACGTTACCCCACAAGGGGCACCCCTTTCTCTCCTGCGATTATCCGGGCATAACACAAGGCGAATCCAGTGCTCCCAGCTATAATTTACATTTTCCGCATCTAACGGCCCTTTTTGGGGTATTAACATAGCGATTATCCCAACATATATTCGCGTATCCGAAATACGTTCAACGATAATTCGAACAGGTTGAACCTAATTAATTATATGCACAACATTATCAGAACGGCGCTTCAGTTCGGAGTTAGTAGGTTTGGGGGTAAACTCTTGGGGGTGGGAGCGTTGCGACGCGGGCGCAGTAGGCGCTTTTGGGGTGTGGCGGGCGCCGGTCTCATGTACATCTCAGTAGCTCGTGCTTCCGCCAAACGGGCAACATGGTCTTCCCACAGAGCGGTGTTTCGCTGTTTCTTCTTCTAACCAACCGTGCTGGTTCCGGCAATTCTTCGCACTGTCTGGTATCGGGTGAGTTACATTCTGAATTTTTCATTTGCTGATCTTCACCTTCGAACAGCAGGATATTTCTAAATCTTCTTTTCATACATAATAAATTTTATTCATGATATTTCGACGACTTTTCCTTCATCTTCGAACTATGAGTTCTCATTGTCTTCTTCATCACTTCATGTTATTCTATGCTTTTTTGACTTTTCCATATTTCATAAAAGTATGATATTCGGTAAGTTACATTCTGAATTTTTCATTTGCTAATCTACACCTTCGAACAGCAGGATATTTCTAAATCTTCTTTTCATACATAATAAATTTTATTCATGAAATTTCGACGACTTTTCCTTCATCTTCGAACTTTGAGTTTTCATTGTCTTCTTCATCACTTCATTTTATTTGATGCTTATTTGACTTTTCCATATTTCATAAAAGTATGATATTCGGTAAGTTACATTCTGAATTCTTCATTTCCTAATCTACACCTTCGAACAGCAAGATATTTCTAAATCTTCTTTTCATACATAATAAATTTTATTCATGAAATTTCGACGACTTTTCTTTCATCTTCGAACTTTGAGTTTTCATTGTCTTCTTCATCACTTCATTTTATTTGATGCTTATTTGACTTTTCCATATTTCATAAAAGTATGATATTCGGTAAGTTACATTTTGAATTCTTCATTTCCTAATCTACACCTTCGAACAGCAAGATATTTCTAAATCTTCTTTTCATACATAATAAATTTTATTTATGAAATTTCGACGACTTTTCCTTCATTTTCGAACTTTGAGTTTTCATTGTCTTCTTCATCACTTCATTTTATTTGATGCTTTTTTGACTTTTCCATATTTCATAAAAGTATGATATTGGGTAAGTTACATTCTGAATTTTTCATTTGCTAATATACACCTTCGAACAGCAAGATATTTCTAAATCTTTTCATACATAATAAATTTTATTCATGAAATTTCCACGACTTTTCCTTCATCTTCGAACCTTGAGTTTTCATTGTCTCCTTCAATACTTCATTTTATTTGATCAGGCCACTCTGCTTTTTTGACTTTTCCATATTTCATAGAAGTATGATATTGGGTAAGTTACATTCTGAATTTTTCATCTGCTAATCTACACCTTCTAACAGCAAGATAATTTTAAATCTTCTTTATATACATAAGAAATTTTATTCATGATATTTCGACGACTTTTGCTTCATCTTCGAACTTTGGGTTCTCATTGACTTCTTCATTACTTCATTTTATTTGATCAGGCCACTCTGTTTCTTTGACTTTTCCATATTTCATGAAAGTATGATATTGGGTAAGTTACATTCTGAATTTTTCATTTGCTAATGTACACCTTTGAACAGCAAGATATTTTCAAATCTTCTTTCCATACATAATAAATTTTATTAATGAAATTTCGTCGACTTTTCCTTCATCTTCAAACTTTGCGTTTTCATTGTCTCTTTCATAACTTCATTTTATTTGATCAGGCCACTGTGTTTCTTTGACTTTTCCATATTTCATAAAAGTATGATATTGGGTAAGTTACATTCTGAATTTTTCATCTGCTAATCTACACCTTCGAACAGCAAGATATTTCTAAATCTTCTTTTCATACATCATAAATTTTATTCATGAAATTTCCACGACTTTTCCTTCATCTTCGAACTTTGAGTTTTCATTGTCTTCTTCATTACTGCATTTCACTTGATCAGGCCACTCTGTTTCTTTGACTTTTCCATATTTCATAAAAGTATGATATTGGGTAAGTTACATTCTGAATTTTTCATTTGCTAATCTACACCTTCGAACAGCAAGATATTTCTAAATCTTCTTTTCATACATAATAAATTCTATTCCTGAAATTTCGACGACTTTTCCTTCATCTTCGAACTTTGAGTTTTCATTGTCTTTTTCATCACTTCATTTCATTTGATGCGTTTTTGACTTTTCCATATTTCATAAAAGTATGATATTGGGTAAGTTACTTTCTGAATTTTTCATTTGCTAATCTACACCTTCGAACAGCAAGATATTTCTAGATCTTCTTTCCATACATAATAAATTTTAATCATGACATTTCGACGACTTCCAACTTTGAGTTTTCATTGTCTTCTTCATAACTTCATATTATTTGATCGGGCCGCTCTGTTTTTTTGACTTTTTCATATTTCATAAAAGTATGATATTGGGTAGGTTACATTCTGAATTTTTCATTTGCAAATCTACACCTTCCAATAGCAAGATAATTTTAAATCTTCTTTTCATACATAATAAATTTTATTCATGAAATTTCGACGACTTTTCCTTCATCTTCGAACTTTGAGTTTTCATTGTCTTCTCCATTACTTCATTTCATTTGATCAGGCCACTCTGCTTTTTTGACTTTTCCATATTTCATAAAAGTATGATATTGGGTAAGTTACATTCTGAATTTTTCACTTGCTAATCTACACCTTCGAACAGCAAGATATTTCTAAATCTTCTTTTAATACATAATAAATTTTATTCATGAAATTTCCACGACTTTTCCTTCATCTTCGAACCTTGAGTTTTCATTGTCTCCTTCAATACTTCATTTTATTTGATCAGGCCACTCTGCTTTTTTTACTTTTCCATATTTCATGAAAGTATGATATTGGGAAGTTACTTTCTGAATTTTTCATTTGCTAATCTACACCTTCGAACAGCAGGATATTTCTAAATCTCCTTTTCATACATAATAAATTTAATTCATGATATTTCGACGATTTTTCCTTCATCTTCGAACTTTGAGTTTTCATTGTCTTCTTCATCACTTCATTTTGTTTGATCAGGCCACTCTGCTTTTTTGACTTTTCCATATTTCATAAAAGTATGATATTGGGTCAGTTACATTCTGAATTTTTCATTTGCTAATCTACACCTTCAAACAGCAAGATATTTTTAAATCTTCCTTCTATACATAATAAATTTTATTCATGATATTTCGATCACTTTTCCTTTTTCTTCAAATTTTGAGTTTTCATTGTCTTCTTCATTACTTCATTTTATTTGATCAGGCCACTCTGTATCTTTGACTTTTCCATATTTCATGAAAGTATGATATTGGTAAGTTACATTCTGAATTTTTCATTTGCTAATCCACACCTTCGAACAGCAAGATATTTTTAAATCTTCTTTCTATACATAATAAATTTTATTCATGATATTTCGACGACTTTTCCCTCATCTTCGAACTTTGAGTTTTCATTGTCTTCTTCATTATATTTGATCAGGCCACTCTGCTTTTTTGACTCTTCCATATTTTATAAAAGTATGATATTGGGTAAGTTACATTCTGAATTTTTCATTTGCTAATCTACACCTTCGAACAGCAAGATAATTTTAAATCTTCTTTCTATACATAATAAATTATATTCATAAAATGTCGACGACTTTTCCTTCATCTTCGAACTTCGTGTTTTCATTGTCTTCTTCATCACTTCATTTTATTTGATCAGGCCACTCTGCTTTTTTGACTTTTTCATATTTCATAAAAGTATGATATTGGGTGAGTTACTTTCTGAATTTTTCATTTGCTAATCTACACTTTCGAATAGCAAGATATTTTTAAATCTTCTTTTTATACATAATAAATTTTATTCATGCTATTTCTTCGAAGTTTGAGTTTTCATTGTCTTCTTCATTACTTAATTTTTTTTGATCAGGCCACTCAATTTCTCTGTCAGGTTCAGTGGTTTAAACACACTATGGAATACGGTGAAAAAGTGGTTGCCTTAATTTTTAATTGGTAGAGTTGATCTTCGGGATTTGTTGTTATTTTTCATTATCGGATAAATTAAATTGAATCGAACTCACTTATTCCTTTCATTTTACCACATGGAATAAAATTTTCGGAAAAAAAACTCAGGAGGAATTTATGTCTTCGTTTTTGAAGACAGGATTATCACATTATTTATGAATCTGAGAATGAGAAAAAGTTTATCTATTTCAGTATCGTAATGAGTTTCTCGCAGTACCAAAAGTAGTGCTGTAATGAAACTCATTACAGCATTGTTTTCAGCTATTTTTTTTTGTGGTTGTCAGAACTGACCTCAGATCCTCTCAATTTTCAAATCACATCAATCCAAATTCCGTGAGGTACACCAACTGCCAAGATACAATACAAAAGTCAATAATCTGAATTTTTATTTGAGTTTCTAGAGTATTTCACAAAGCGTGAATGAAATGGAGAAAATATCATCTCATTGAAGAAGGCAATTCTAACACTTAGAGAGGAGAATATTATTCCTAAAATAGTATCATATAAGTCAGATACTTTCCTTGGATCAAAAGTTTTGTGAGACACTGTAAAGCTCCGCAAAAAATTAATGAATTTATTTTCACATGTCCGATTTTCAAATATGTTATTGAGTCAAATTATATGAATGATAGACAAATTGTAGTAACTGAACTTCCCCTAAAGACAAGAATTAGGTATTCAGTAAATAATTTTCGTGTTCAGGGGATGTTTGATCACTACAATTTGTCCAACTAATGAAATATAATCTGATAGTTACCTCAAAAACATATTTAAAAATCAGCCATGCGAAAATAAGTTACATCAGATCGCTCTGGTATAACATATATTCCACTTTCAATCAATTAAAACAAAACTGACACTCTTCAGGGCAGAATACGGAAGAGCTTTTAACTTACGCCAATTACGAGAAAAGAGAAAGAGAAGGACAGAGACAATTCTCCTCTACTCCCGTTTTTGGTTTGCACGCTGAAATAATAATAGAGTTTAATCGTTATCAGCGTGTAATTAACATGTGCCTGTTTTGTTGACTTTCGACAATTCCATTTACATTTCATAACATTTGGAAATGTGAAACAGTAATTGAATGAAATAGCTGGGACCATTGTTTGATGCTCGAATTGGATAGTTGGCTATTCCATGTAATCATACCATCATTAGACCAAATTAACTATCGTGGCTGGACTGTTGCATTTATATTCAACAAACTGACTGCAATCTGTTCGACTGCAAGGCCTTCAAAGAGATTTACAGTGGTAATGTGATGTATCAGGATGGATCATTGTATGACTGCATGTCGCTTTCGTTACATTTGCTTTTTATCGGTGCCCAGCGTCCACAAATAAATGCTATTTTCTACTAACTGAACTCACCGAAAACCTCAAAATTTGGCATTTCTGAATGGTCGCATTCAGCGGACGAAGAGCAAAGCGCCACTGCTACGTTCCCTGTCAAACCCTTTTTGTTTTCTGTCAATTGATAGTTTGCAGAGGAAAGAAAATTATTTTCATCCTCGAGCACGAATCTAATCATTTTTCTTGAAAGTTCAAACCACCATTTGTCTGGTATTTATACTGAACTTTACCTCAGTTTCCGCTACCGCTACTTAGCACAAATTAAAAGCGCTTCAAGAAATGGCGACCGCTCCAGAACGTATTGAGTTTGTAGCGCATGTGCCATGCGATCAATGATGATTCGTTATTTTTATACGAAAAACAACTTTACTCTTCTTCCGAATAATTTATTACCAAAAATCGATTGTTTCCGATAATATTCAATCACATAATTGTGGCTGTATTCGGCAATTTCCATCAGACATACAAGAAAAGTTCAAAGTCCTGTATCTCTATTGATGAATTTAACTGTATCATTACAATTCATTTCAATATCCTTATAGAAAAAACAAGAAGGAAAAATATTCCTTGATTCAGGAGAGCTAAATGTCAAGCATTTGGTCTTATCAATATTCACATTCAATCTGTGAATTCTACAATCATTAAGTGTTTTTATCACAACAGCAGTTGTCGAAGGAAATTTGTCAGAAATGCACAAAAAGCTTGTGTCATCAGCATATTTTTGAACTGTATACATGAACTCTGACACTGAACAGTTGTGTTGTTCTGGTGGGAAGAGAGAATGAATATATTTTAAAGAAAAAGGGACCAATGATATATACTAACTCTACAAAAGTTTCAGTTGATTACCTCTTATACAATAGTTCTCAAGTTTGATGATTAAGATAAACGCTATTAAACGCTTCAGACAGATCCACAAGATTGTCTTATGTTTTTTTTAAGAGCCACGGCTTTGTCTGACTTATATGCATGTCTTGAAGAAAATTCTTCTTTCTAGAGTTAACTATAAAAAAACTCTCCCGTAAACAAAAGCTTAAACGAATTGACAAAGGATTTCATATTTGATTCACGCTTCTTTCCTCAGAAAGAATACTCTCCCATCTTATAAATTGCAATTTTGACAGAATACAAACTGTATTGATATCATTAATGATTCGTCTTGATACAAATTCTGATTTTTTATGGTTAATAGATAAGAGCTCACTCGAGAACTTAACAGCATAATGATCAGAAATATGATAGTTTAGGACAGTGCCGGTACCAATCATATTAATTAGTATATCATCCAAACAGGATTTTGAATCAGGTCTAGTTTGTTCATTAATCTTGAATTCTATATTAAAGATTTCCGAAAGAGGCACTAAACTAGTTTTTTTTCATTAGTACAAATTTCAAAAACATTTTTGGATTTACAAAAAATAAATCTATCAGAAAGTGGATAAAAATTTGATCTATAGATTGAGACAAATAAAATTTGGCTGCGTCACATTTGAAGTTGCTTCAAATCCTTTCGCCCCCTACATTTGTAGTTTTTACGAACAATTATAGCGGAAACACCATGACAACATCTCCGACGACAGTAGAGACTAAAGTCATCCTTCCAGATAATGAATAATTCCTCCTCACTTTGCCAGTGTTCAGTTATAGACAAAAAATCAACTTGCTCTTCTTTGATCATGAAAATAAGTTCATTACTAGCTCTAGTTATCCATCAAACATTTGGTCAGAATATAAGGGTCTACTTGGGCACATGCGTTTCTTATCTTCATTTTTAAATGGTCCAAGTTATTAGAATCAGTTTGGTATACCATATATTTAAGGGGACCCCTCAGGAAGTAATCCATGAGCGTTAGGTCTGGCGATATCTGATGGGTCCATTGGTTTCAATTCATTCATTTTCGAATTCTGAATATCTCTTGACAATGGCAGCGTTGTGGCATGAAGCCCCATCTTGCTGTATCAACATATTTCATCTTATTTGAAGGGGCACATTGACTAGAAAACTAGATTTCTCGAATTCAAATCACAAAATCATATCTTTGTCTCCAAATATAGACATACTACCACAATACAGAAAACAATAATTGGAATAAAATTAACATGAAACCCGCTGCAGATCGCTAACGGTTAGAAATGAATAAGAATTGTTTTCGAAGAAAAGTTCAAAATGAAATCATTTTTTGAATGACATGATAAAAATGGCATGTCCCTGGAGAAAAAATTTTTGATAGCGCCGCGACGCCTGGCGTCTTTATTAATTCCGCAGATTTTTATGCGCATGCCAAGTTGACATTGACTTGTTCGAAACGCCATTCACAAAATGAAAAAGTATTCGGACGTTTTCGAGAAAATTGGGGTTACCAAGATAAGTGAATCACCCTGTATTTTCATGTATTTCAATTGTTAATGAATTATTGTGTTTATTATAATAATGGAAATTTTATTGTGGGAATAGGACAATTATAATATGTCAGAGTGTCTTGTACATATAATTGGCGACGTTTCGTAAATTCACATTTGCTTCCTCAGGCCTCAATATGTTGAAGGTTGCAAATTTTTGATTGACTCACATTTTAAATTTTTCTACATTATATGGTCGGAATTTGTAACCTTTAACATATTGAGGCCTGGGGAAGCAAATGTGAATTTGCGAAACGTCGCCAATTCTATGTACAAGACACTCTGACATATTAAATTATCCTATTCCCACAATAAAAATTTCCATTATGAAATCTTCGAGGACACTAAGTAATATTTTAATTCTGAATATTCTTGTTCAAGATTTCAAATTCCAGATAAGAAATTTTATCATTCAACAGTGAATTGTTTTAAATCCAAATTTAGATTCCAATTCAGAATTTATTCTCAACAGCAGTTCCTTGTTGGTTGTTGGTATCTTCACTTGTTAGATCATTTCTGAGAGGTATCTCCACTATTCCAAGTCCACTTTTTTGATTTCGCACAGCCGGGATAAAAATATTCAGTACACAAGATGCATTTTGTACTAATTCTCATTATTGAACGCTTATAAACAGCACTTTCTGGGATCGAAACTTGGAGAGCATCGCAGGCACCAACCTTGGAAAAGTAGGTGTTGAACATTGATGGAATATGTGAAATGACTGCATAAATTCCACGTACCTAGAGGTATCGTTTTTCAAATTATCAAATTTACGATAGTGTTCAACTGCTTGCACATCGAATGGAGTTCAGCTACTATAACACTCATCACGGTTATATGGAAAGCTCCATTAGAAGCTCAGTGATTCGAACGCTCAGTCAAACTTTCCCAATATTGATTCCAGTTGAACTATCTACTGGCGAGTTTTAATACACTCAGAATATTCCCCTGCACACAACTACGAATCAGGTCAGAGCGCGGATATTGGAAGTTGCACTTGATCGTACCGAACATCGGTATACCGGTATAATTCCTTCATCTGATCAGAAAATTGGTATTTATGTCAACAGCAGATAAATTCCTAGCAAAAATAGAATTTGCCTCAATCGAGATGAATTCAGCTGGAATTATTCACATTGAAAATAGTCCGGTCAATATAGGCATTTGAAATAACAAAAATTGCTGGGTGGACAAATTTAGGTCAACAATAAGTTTTACCATAAGAAATTAAGTTGTGAAACGCCCCATCGTCATCGATTCTATGGGTGAGACAAAAGTTGCTCAGAGTTCAAAGATCAAAGTTTTAGGTTTCTTGAAATGTTCACAAAATCGCTGAGTTTTGAAAAAAAAACTCAAATGAAAGTAAATATATGAAAATTCTCTACAAAAATATTCTTTATGATTTTTTCCTAAGGGTCACCATTCTGAAATATCGCAATTCTTACAGTTACATTATAGTCTAAGATCCCAGGGCCCCCAGCCGTTACTTATTTATAAGGTAACGAATTTCACAGTATAGATAGTCTTATATGTGTTTAATAGTGTGTGCATACTCGCTATCTTGGCTAGGTGGCCCGTTCACAGATAGAAGGTAGAAAAGATAAACAAAAACATACCGAACTTTTCTTGAATTCGAAGAACTGATTTTTATATGTCACGCAGAATATTATGAAAAATAAATATTTCATATTGCCAGACAGTTTCCGTGGGCCGTAATTCCTCTCAGACGCTTTAAATTTCAATAAAAAAATCACAGTCAGAAACATTGTTGTGAAATGGCCAGATTCAGCACTTTTGTTAAATTCGAAGCACTGATTTATATATATGTAACGCAAAATATCAAAAATATATGAATATTTCATATTGCAAGACCGTTTCCGTGGGCCGTAATTCCTCCCAGATGCTTTACATTTCATTAAAAAAATCACAGTAAGAAACATTGTTGCAAAATGGTCAGATTCAGCACTTTTGTTTTTATACTTTTTGTGAAAAGCCAGACCAATCCCAAGAGCCAAACATTCTGCCAGATACAATGAAAATTTTGTTAGGTCCCTAGAAACTCTTGATGTGTTTGCCTACCAAGTGTATGTTTTCAACATCAAATTATGGTAATGATAATTTTTTATTATAATTATAACTTGATCTTAATCTTCATTGTCAGCTTCACTCGGTGGTCAACTCGTACCAGGCGTTTTACAATATTTTTATTGATAGTGGTTTCGTAACTATGGGTTCTTCGAATTTCCTCAAGTTGGTAGAACCTGTGGCAGGGCAAAAAATTCATAGACTTTAAATGTAAGAAAAGTTCATTTTTTAAATGAAATTTAAAGCGTCTGGGCGGAATTACGGCCCACGGAAACGGTTTGGCAATATGAAATATTTAAGTTTTATTATATTGTGCGTGACATATATAGAAATCAGTGCTTCGAATTCAACAAAAGTGCTGGATCTGGCCATTTCGTAACAATGTTTCTAATTGTGTTTTTTCAAATGAAATTTAAAGCGTCTGGGAGGAATCACGGCCCGCGGAATAGGTCTGGCAATATGAAATATATAATTTTTATTATATTGTGCGTGACATATATAAAAATCAGTGCTCCGAATTCAACAAAAGTGTTGAATCTGGCCATTTCGCAACAATGTTTCTAATTGTGTTTTTTTTTATTGAAACTTAAAGCGTCTGGGCGAAATAACGACCCACGAAAACGGTCTGGCAATATGAAATTTTCATTTTTTATAATATTCTGCGCGACATATATGAAAATAAGTGCTTCGAATTCAACCAAAGTGTTGAATCTGGCCATTTCGCAACAATATTTCTAACTGTGATTTTTTTATTGAAATTTAACGCGTCTTGGAGTAATTACGGCCCACGGAAACGGTCTGGCAATATGAAATATATATTTTTCATAATATTCTGCGCGACATATAAAAAAATCAGTTCTTCAAATTTAAGGAGAGTTCGGTATGTTTTTGTCCACTTCTTCTACCTGCTACCTGCGAACGGGCCGCCTAGCCAAGCTAGCGAGTATGCACACACTATTTAACACATATAAGACTGTCTATACTGTGAAATTCGTTACTTCAAAAATAAGTAAGGTCTGGGGCCCTGGGATCTTACTCTATTATACATTGTACAGGGTGCGGCACGGAGGATGGATGGTTTTAAAAAAATAATAAAAGCGTTAATTTTTACTCAAAAACACATTTATTGACGGAATCAGATTCTCAAGGAAATAGCATTTGAGACAGTCAAGTGTGGAAAATCACATCAGGCATGTGGTGGCCGAAATCGGTGATGCAGTGCTGGAGGCGCTCTTGGAAGTTCGCGTAGACACTCTCCAACATCGCTCTCTCAACTTGGGCAACTTCCACGCGAATAGCCCTTTTCAATTCGTCCAGAGTTCGGGGCTTGGTCTCGTATACTCAAGCCTTGAGGTGTCCCCATAAGAAAAAATCCCCCGTGGAAGTTGCCCAAGTTGAGAGAGCGATGTTGGAGAGTGTCTACGCGAACTTCCAAGAGCGCCTCCAGCACTGCATCACCGATTTCGGCCATCACATGCCTGATGTGATTTTCCACACTTGACTGTCTCAAATGCTATTTCCTTGAGAATCTGATTCCGTCAATAAATGTGTTTTTGAGTAAAAATTGACGCTTTTATTATTTTTTTAAAACCATCCATCATACGTGCCGCACCCTGTATATGTATATGAACTATTGAAAATACTGTGAATAGATTTATTCGATCAAAAATTTCTTAAAGCTGAAATCCGTAATAAGCATTCGTTGAAATCCGTGGGTGAATAGGTTCCTACAGCGTAGTAGCAGTTTCGCTGAATATTCAGAATCCGAGGAAGAGGAGAGGAGTCACCATGAAATTAGGAAGTCGAGCGAATGGGGGGAGAGCAAACAAGGACTTCGAGGAATTCCTGTTGAGTATCATATTTTGTTCTTGTGATATCATGAACTTTTCGATTGGGCCGCATAAACTTCGGCTGTGAAGGAGTTGGTCTTACAGAAATTGTTGCTTCTTGTTTTGATGCTATTGAGAGATCGGCCAATATAAAAATTACCGCATGAACAGAAGATATATAATTCGTTCAAAAATTTTTGACATCTCGTGTCGCTGTGGAATTTTGAAATTATGTTGGTATTATCCCATCAGTAATGGGCATAGAGGCATAGAGTTTGTGAAATAAGGACTTGTGAAAATGAAGCGTGTAGAGTTAGCAGCTTGGTTCTACATGAGTTCTAATAACTTTTTGACCATGTTGAGAAGACGGCCTTGTCTTGGCAATAATCCACATGACATGTCTTTGGTTGGATCAGATATTCCCGAATTGACGAAACAAAATCTTATCATTGCATTCAGACATTTCACACTGCTCAACACACATTATGGGAATCTTAAATTCATTCTACAACTGAAGGTGTTCTCAATGATAATTATTTTCATAAGAATGTTGCATGCATATGTTATCCACATTCAACGTTTTTCTTCAATACAGATGTTTTTTCCAGCACTTTGAATGTATTGGCTTCATTCTAGAATCAGTTGTTCCCGATCAATTCCAGTGATAAATAGTTGTGGACATACACAAGAATTGCAGAAAGGTTTAGAGTTTATCATACAAGTGTGTCCAGAATGTTGCAGCGATTGAGGGAGACAGGAATGAATGCCCGAAGACCAGGACAGGGTAGATCACGGGTAACAACTGTCGTTCAAGAATGTTATTCAAGAGTTTCTTCGTTGAGACAACGGTTTGCAACCGCTCGCCTCCTTCAAAATCAGCTTGAGCCAACTCATGGGGTGCAAATTGGCACTCAGATAATAAGAAATCGCCAAGAGGCCGAGTTCTTACCCCAGCCCATCGGAGGGCTCGTTTGGAATTTCCGAGAGAGCATATCCATTGGGAAGAGGCAGATTCGGAAAGAGTTCTCTTCACAGATGAGTCTAAATTCTACCTCTACCATTGTGATCGACGTTCCGTTGTATACGGATGTCCACATGAAAGATATACTCAGTGCAATTTCCTGAATACTACTGGTTTCGGCGGAAGATCGATTATGGTATGGGCTAGAATATCTTTGACTGCTCGCACAGACCTAGTGATCGTTGAAAATGGAGCTATGAATGCTAATAAGTATTCGCCCCATAAATTGGCGAAAATTTCATTTTTATGGACGATAATGCCAGACCCCATCGTGCGAACATCGTTCAGGAGTACCTTGAAGAGGTTGAAGGTTGGCCAGCAAGAAGTCCAGGTATCAATCCGATCGAGCAGGTTTAGGACAACCTCAATAGTAGGCTGAGAAGTTCAGAAAATCATCCAGTTACTACTCCAACTTGGAGAAATCTGAGAAAAATTAAATCAGAACATTTTGAGATCTCTCATTTCGAGTATGAACCATCGTTGCCGAGCTATAATTAATGAAAGAGGTGGAAATACCAAGTATTAAATCACTTAGCAGTATTTTAAAAATTGTTAATTTCTCTTCTTTCACATAAGATTCGGTGAAATACTGAATTTTTCTTCCATTTAATGTGTATTGTTTCGTTCAAAACCTTTCCGAGAGTACATGAAAAAATATGTTATAAAGTCAACGTAGAATTAACTTTCATTAAAATTGAGATTTTCAGAATGTTCGTTAATTTTTTGCGCAGTGTATTTTCATTGCCAGAATCAGGTTAGATCAGAGTCTTTTCGGAAATCCTCAGTTACTCTCGGTAACATGAGCACTGGTAAATATTAATATAGCTGAGTTGAAAACTCAATGCTTTTCGACCTCATCTGAGAAGTTTTAGTATCGCTGTAATCTGACCGCCCTATACATGTTATCAATTATCATTAGAGCGTTAGTGCGGATTTGCCGGAACTCGAATCATCGCCGGATGAACCTCAAATTACACGGTTATAAATGGAAATTCGCCCCCGAAACAACTACCACTATGCAAATTGACAACTCATAATTACTGGCCATGGCTTTCAACAAACTATTGTGTTACAGTTCGGAGCAAATACCTGCTGCGGTCTCGGCTCGTAAAGTTTGATGGCGCGTCGAATCGAGCTCTGGTCGTCCGAAGTTTAGCTGTTAAAAGTTCCTGATTATTCGATATTCAGAAATTTAACGGCCGAAATTCTTTGGAATGATCCGTTCCAGATGCCGCAATCAGTATAGCCGTGAATGCTAACACAAATGCAAAGTGTTTCACAAAAACTATGTATATATAGTTCGTTTCAAAATGATTGGCATCTCGGGCGGCTGTGGAATCTCCAAAATATGTTGGTAATATACCATCAGTAACTTTTGAGTTCTAGGATTTAGGTTGGAGTTGTTTGAAAACACTAAGTTTTGACGTTTCAGAGTTTGAATTAACCTCCTGAATATATTTCGAATTTATTTCTGCATGCTCATGTTCTTGATTAAATAGACAAATTAGTTTTGGATTTGAATTATTATTACTGAATTGAAAATGGCTGGAATTCTTCAAGATACCTCTGGCCTCGCCCAACTATAAGGGAACGTGAAGTAGTTTATCGTCGGTACTGCGAGTTTTCCAACAATTCAGCAGGTATTTCTGCCAGTATTAATCGCGTTTTGCTAGTTATTCAGGTAACAATCATTTACTTTTTCGAGGTGTTCTCTGATAAATAAACGAGTCTCAAATTTTCAGTTTTCACCTAGACCTGTCAGATGAATTTGGGAGAAAAGAGAAGGCAGTCATGAGTGAGCAGTGGATGGAAATCTATTCCACATGATTCAAAAAGACATTATTCGACGTATTATTTCTAAAATAAAAAACAATGAATTAATCAGTTTGTTGTTTTTGAACTGCCTGAAAAGTAACTGAAATTTAATCAAAATCAATTTAGTATATTATTTAATGAATCATGAAATGGACAGAACATATTAATAAATACAAATAAGTGATCTATTTTATAGCATTTCACACTTCAAATGATCCACAATTTGTCAACAAATATTTTCTATTTGTTTCAACAACTTTGTTATGAAATTGTAAAGTCAGGTCAGCTTTATACTTTTTGTTCCACCATACTCAGAAAAAATAACCCAGGGCTGAATTTTCGATAGTCATATCAAGAATGAAAAGATTGCTGAAGGGTTTTCATAGAGAACGAACTTTTATCGTTGATGAAGTCTTAATTATTTAATGAATGATATCTCTACATTGGAGTTCCTCGAAATCCTGCAAGATTTCATATTGAAGCATTCCACGTTATTTTCATCATCAATCCTGAATTTCCAATTCCCATGCTTGATCTACAGCGAAATTGTGTGGGTGTGTACATTTTAGTCATCATCTATCTCAGCCTGTTTCTCTTTTGCAATTGAAGCTAAGTTTGAAGATTTTTCAATACAACAATGATGAAAAATATTATAATTTCACAAAAATTCTTCAAATTCATTTGCCTTGAAAATATATTCAATCATTTTATAGGTTATATTGATATATTTCTATCTATGATGAACACAGAGAAATTTTTATTAACTTTTTGTAACTAGAAATAAAGCCCCGGCTGGAATTCCATGGCTTGCTCTGATGACAATCATTTTGAAACGGACTATATGTATGTACACGGCTCGAAAAATTAACGCACATTATGGAAATCTCAAATTTATTCTACAACTGAAGGTGTTCTGAATGATAGATATTTTTATGAGAATTATGCATGTATATGATATTCACTTTCAACCGTATTCTTCAATACAGATGTTTTTTTCCAACAGGAATGAAAAAAGATGATATTATCAGATTTTGAATGTATTGGCTCCATTCTAAAATCAGTTGTTCTCGATCAATTCTAGTGATCAATAGTTTTTCTTTCGTTTGATTGTCTACACTCTATCGCTATGCAACGTGAAACACGCAATTTGACCCAAGAGGAATGTGCCCAAGCTGTAGTTTTGCGAGAAGAAGAGTGGATATACACAAAAATTGCAGAAAGGTTTGGAGTTTCCCATACAAGTGTGTGCACAATGTTGCAGCGATTCAGGGAGACAGGTGTGAATGACCGAAAACCAGGATAGGGTAGACCACGGGTAACAACTGCCACTCAAGAACTTTACTTGAGAGTTTCTTCGTTGAGACAAGGGTTTGCAACCGCTCGCCTCCTTCGAAATCAACTATAGCAAACTCATGGGGTGAAAATTAGCACTCAGACAATAAAAAATCGCCTCAGAGAATATGATTTAAGGCCTTGTGTCGCGGCAAGAGGCCCAGCTCCGACCGTAGCCCATCGAAGGGCGCGTTTGTATTTTGCGAGAGAACATATCCATTGGGAAGAGGCCGATTGGAAAACAGTTCTCTTTACAGTTGAGTCTAGATTCTGCCTCTACCATTGTGATCGACGTTGCCTTGTATACAGACATCCACATATGAGAGAGTTGCTCAGTGCAATTTCCTGAATACTACTGATTTCGAGGGAGAGTCGATTATGTTAAGGGGTGGAATGTCTTTGACTGCTCGCACAGACCTGGTGGTCGTTAATAATGGAACTATGAATGCTGATAAGTATATAAGGAACATTCTTGAAGAGCATAAGGTGCTATTTGCCTCATACATTGGTGATAATTTCATTTTCATGGACGATAATGCCAGACCCTATCGTGCGAACATCGTTCAGGAGTATCTTGAAGGGGTTGAAGTCTCTCGAATGAAATGGTCAGTAAGAGCTCCAGATTTCAATCCCATTGAGCAGGTTTGGGAAAACTTCAATAGAAGGCTGAGAAGTTCAGAAAATCATCCAGCTACTCTTAGTGACAAAATCTAATATCATTTCTCCAACCTCATGATAAAAGATCTCTGAGCCTGGGAATTGAAAATGGTATTCATTTCGATGATTACTATTTTGAATTAATCTATGTTTCAAAATGTCTCTTAATGACTCAGGAATCCAACTCGAAGAAATCTGGGAAGGATTAGATAAGAACATTCTGAAATCACTCATTTTAATTATGAAGCCTCTTTGCCGAGCTGTTTTCCTTCTTAAAAATTTGACAAATAGCAAATGAATACGTGGCAGGATGCCAACATCTAATGAAGGAATACTATCATAAAAACTGATTGAGATATTCGCCCACAATTTTTCTACAGGATGTGCCTAAATAAACAGAATTGACACATAATTAAAGAAACCTCTGCTTTGAAAATTACCTGCTTCAACGTTGAGATGGTTGAGAATCTCTACGTAAATCTGTTCGGTACAGGAGTAATGCAAGATATAGTTTTCTCTATTTCAGTATCGTAATGAGTTCATTACAGTACTAAAAGTAGTGCTGTAATGAAATTCATTACAGCATTGTTTTCAGTTCTATTTTTCGTTTTATGGTTGTCAGTACTGACCACCGATCGAATCAAGTTTCGAATCAAATCAATTCAAATTCCGTGATCTGTCAAATTTCGTATGTCACACCAACTGCCAAGATACAATACAAAAGTCACTAATCAGAATTTTCATTTGAATTTCGAGAGTATTTCACAAAAATTGACTCATGCTATCGCTCCTTCGTCGCTCGTTTTCGAACTTCGCATTCGTGTTGGAATAGGAGCTCATTCTGCAACTTGTTTTAGAATATACTATTCTCTATTTCAGTATCGTAATGAGTTCATTACAGTACTAAAAGTAGTGTTGTAATGAAACTCATTACAGCATTGTTTTCAGTTATATTTTTCGTTTTATGATTGTCAGTACTGACCTCCGATCAAATTAAGTTTCGAATCAAATCGATTCAAATTCCGTGATCTGTCATATTTCGTATGTGACACCAACTGCCAAGATACAAAACAAAAGTCACTAATCTGAATTTTCATTTGAATTTCGAGAGGTTTTCACAAAAATTGACTGAAATAGAGAAAATACCGTCTAATACTCGTTGCAGAAGGCAATTCCAACACTCATGCTATCGAAAACGAGCGACGTGTTGGAATAGGAGCTCATTCTGCAACTTGTTTTAGAATATACTATTCTTGTCTAAAATTCTGTCGAATGCACCGTCCCACCTACAGAGACCGCAGTATCACGTCGTGCGGTGGACACACGTGAAACGTGAAAGGGATATATAACTCCCTCGCCCTTCATCTATGTGCTTTTACTTCACTCTGAGCCGATGGCTCCCGGCAGTTTTTCATTTCTAGATGATCACAGAATGAAAAGAACCGTGGGGTAGCTTTTTCCAGAGAAGCGCTGATTGTAATCGGGTCGGATTTCCAAATATTATTTGAAACACGGTGCCAGATATGGAAACGCGCAGTGAAATGAACTGAGAATATTCATTCTCGCAAGGGTTAAATCTCCCTTTCATGTTTTTATATCCGAGAGCTCCATTCAAAGGGAACAGAGCAAAGAAAAGCGGTAATTGGCGTTTGAATTTCGGTGTTCGCAGGAAATCAGGATGATCTTTGAGGTTTGTGGTTTACCCACGGCGGACTGATTTATGCAGTTTGTAATAATATATGAAGAATTTAATTTTATTCTCTGTTGAGTCGGTAATGGTTGTGGCAGGTTTAAAGATATTCCTTTGCTCAGAGAGGAATCTTTTATAGTTCGTTTCAAAATGATTGGCATCTCGGGCGGCTGTGGAATCTCGAAAATATGTTGGTAATATCCCATTAGTTACTTTTGAGTTCTAGGATTTAGGTCGGTGTTGATTGAAAACACTAAGTTTTGACATTTCGGAGTTTGAATTAACCTCCTGTATATATTTCGAACTTATTTTTGTATGCTTATGTTCTTGATGAAATCAACAAATAAGTTTTGGAGTATTACCGAATTGAAAATGGCTGGAATTCATCAAGATACTTCTCGCCTCGCCTAACTACAAGGAAACGTGAAGCAACTTATCGTCGGTACTGCTAGTTTTTCAACAATTCAGCTGGTATTTCTACCAGTATTAATCGCGTGTTGCTAGTTATTCTGGTAATAATCATATACTTTCTCGAGGTGTTTTCTGATAAATAAATGAGTCTCAAAATTTCAGTTTTTACCTAGAACTGTCAGATGAATTTTGGAGAAAAAAGAAGGCAAGACATTACAGTCAGGAGTGAGCAGTGGATGAAAACCTATTCCACATGATTATACCTTCAAAGAGACATTATACGACGATATAAAAATTGATTTTAAAATAAAAAACAATGAATAAATTAAATTTCCTCTGAACTGCCTGAAAAGTTACTGAATTTTAATCAGAATCAACAGTGGGTACATTATTCAATGGACAGTATTAATAAATAAAAATTAAAATTGATCTATTTTATATTATTCCACACATCAAATGATTCACAATTTGTCAACAATTTTCAATATTTTTCAACAACTTGGCTATGAAATTGTAAAGTTATGTCAGCTTTATACTTTATGTACCTCGATACTCAGAAAAAAATAACACAGGGCGAGAACTTGGCTGAATTTTCGATAATCAGTCATCAAGAATGCAAAGATTGCTGAAGGGCCTTCTTGGAAAACGAACTTTTAGTTACCTTTGATGAAGTCTTGATTATTTAAAGAATGATATCTCTACATTGGAGTTCCTCGAAAGCCTACAAGATTTCATGTTGAAGCATTCCACGCTATTTTTATTATCAATACTGAATTTCCAATGATTGATCCTTGATCTACAGCGAAATAGTGTGGGTGTGTCTATTTTAGTCATCATCTCAGCTTGTTTCTCTTTTGCAATTGAAGCTATAGTTGAAAATTTGTCAACACAACAATGATGAAAATAATATAATTTCACAAAAAATTCTTCAAATATATTTTCTTTGAAAAATATCATTTTATGGGTTATATTGATATATTTCAATCTATGATGAATACACAGGAATTTTTAGTAACTTTTTGTAATTAGAAATAAAGCTTCGGCTGGAATTCCATGGCTTGCTCTGATGATAATCATTTTGAAACGGACTATACTTCTTATTAACTCATTACATTGGCTTGCAAGAAATGGAATTGATCTAAATTTTTACGAATATTAAATATAATCAATTAATGAGATTAAATCATTATCAGGCGCTGATAAAAAACGTTTACGGAATGGGAATCAAGCACTTAAAACAGTAGAACTTCTTCTTTCGAAAAACTGTTGATCTCACACTTAATTTCAGATTCTTACTGATAATCTTTTATTATTATCATCACGTTAGGGCGCCAAAAGTTTTACCATTGGATTGTTGAAACCTTATTTAATCAGGAACGACCAGATATATACAGGGTGGCCATTTGAAAATGAAAGAGACGAGATTATAGACGAGATAAATTTTTTTAAAGAAATGCTTGGACAGGTCGATTTCTGTTTCGAGGGGGACAACTTAAGATGTAGGTTACGAACGCATAGCGCTTCAACCCTTGCTACTACAACCCTCACCCCCAATTTTTGAATAGGGAAGATGGGATGAGAGATACCTCATTTGAAAGGTATTTTTATAGTGATTTCAGCACAGTAATTGTTTTTCCATTTTATGCATTAGTTTTCGAAATACAGGGTGGCCATTTGAGATTACAGACGAAATAAATTTTTTCGATAGAAATGCTCGGACAGGTCGATGTCTGTTTCGAGGGGGACAACTTAAGATGTAGGTTACGGATGCATAGCGCTTCAACCCTTGCTGCTACAACCCTCACCCCCAATTTTTGAATAGGGAAGATGGGGTGAGTGATAACTCATTTGAAAGGTATTTTTATACTGATTTCAGCACAGTAATTGTTTTTTCATTTTATGCATTAGTTCTCAGTATATTCTTGACAAAGCATTTGAAAATGAAGTGGTGTTTTCATGGCAATTGTAATGTTCTTTTGTGAAAAACCTTTCAAATGAGGTATCAATCACCCCATCTTCCCTATTCAAAAATTGGGGGTGAGGGTTGTAGTAGCAAGGGTTGAAGCGCTATGCGTCCGTAACCTACATCATAAGTTGTCCCCCTCGAAACAGAAATCGACCTGTCCGAGTATTTCTATCGGAAAAATTTATTTCGTCTGTAATCTCGTCTGTTTCGTTTTCAAATGGCCACCCTGTATACTGACTTCAAGAGAGAAGCGAATCGTTAGGTGAAATAATTCCTAATAGACCACGGCCAATAAACCCGGAGACTCTCTTAATGTATACTATACTTTGAATTGTCAGAGCAACGGAACCATTTTTTTCAGTCGAATCAATTATGCGAAACGGTCCGTGTGAAAACGGCCGTAAGTCATCGTGTCATTCGCGAGAAAACACCATTCCTCTTGGGACTCCCGAAATATCGAATTCGGCGGAGAATTTCCAAATCGAATCAGGAGAAGGGAGCATCAGAAAAGCAGCTCGGCAGATTTGGGATCCAATTTTTCCGCGGATCGAATGAATCATTCGTTGAAACCCGAAGATCTCCCTTTTCTGAAAACATTTCTGTGTTCCAGTAAGAGGTCGTGAATAAACGGAATGTGTCGTTTTTCCAACGGAAACGTCATCCGGTCGGCCCCCCCCTGTTCATTTCTGCCATAGAAAAGCTTTTAGCGAATTAACACGCTTGCCGTGGGTTCGTGCTCCTTTTTGCGCCTTTTCACGAATGCCGAATAGATTCCGCAGTAAATAATCGATGCATAGGAGGTGCTCCTCCTAGGGGGTGAGAACTGGCTAGATTACTTTCTCTTTGCAATTGAATTTTTGACTGTGTAATCAAAAAAGTCAATTAGGCATTTCCAGTCAGCTGATTTTCTTCTTCTTCTTCTGTTCCTTTATATGTGCCTGGCTTCTAGTCCATCTACACATTGATTTTAACCATATACCTATTAACCCTATACTGCTAACGTGAAAATAAAATTGATGCAATCTAGTTGCCATGTCCGTTGGCCCATACAACAATCTGCGCATGCGCAAACTCAGAATTTGACAAATAGAGAAAAAGTGAGGTCACGTTTTTCAAATCTGTAAAATATATTTGACAAGTGAATATAACTATTTGGAAATATTATGTATGCGCAGTGCATAGCTGGGGACAATTATACCACGTGATCGCTGCTTCAAATGAATGCATTTAAACGGACCAATGCTAGCGGTATAGGAGTTTATACGTATAGTCCGTTTCAAAATGATTGGTATCTCCTGAATATATTTCGAATTTATTTCTGTTTGCTTATGTTCTTGATTAAATCGAAAAAATAGTTTTGAATTTGAATATTTCTCAAGTATTACCGAATTGAAAATGGCTGGAATTCATCAAGATACCTCTCGCCTCGCCTAAGGAAACGTGAAGCAGTTTTCGTCGGTATTGCGAGTTTTTCAACAATTCAGCAGGTTTCTGCCAGTTTTAATCGCGTTTTGCTAGTTATTCAGATAACAATCATTTACTTGTTCGAGGTGTTTTCGATTTTTTCGAATAAATACATAAGTCTCAAATTTCAGTTTTCACCTAGAACTGTCAGATGAAGTTTGAAGAGAAAGAAAGCAAGACAAGTCATTAACGGTCAGAAGTGAGCAGTGGATGGAAACCTATTCCACATGATTATACCTTCAAAGAGACATTATACGACGTTATTCTTTCTAAAATCAGAAACAATGAATAAATCAGTTTGTACATATTTTTTGAACTGCCTGAAAAGTAACCGAGTTTTAATCAAAATCAACATTGGGTATATTATTTAATGAAACATGAAAAAGACAGTATTAATAAAAATACGAATAATAGTGATCTATTTTATAGCATATCACACTTCCAATGATTCACAATTTGTCAAAAAATATTTTCTATTTGTTTCAACAACTTGGCTATGGAATCATAAAGTTATGTCAGCTTCATTATACTTTCTTTTCCTCAATACCTACTCAGAAAAAATGACACAGGGTGATAACTTGGCTGAATTTTCGATAGTAATCAAGATTCCAAAATTTGCGGAAGAGTCTTCATAGAGAACGAACTTTCAGTTATCCTTAATTATTTAATGAATGATATCTCTACATTGGAGTTCCTCGAAAGCCTCCAAGATTTTATGTTGAAGTATTCCACGCTATTTTTATTATCAATCCTGAATTTCCAATTCCCATGCTTGATGCTTGATCTACAGCGAAATAGTGTGGGTGTGTATATTTTAGTCATCATCTCAGCTTGTTTTTCTTTTGTAATTGAAGCTGAGTTTGAAAATGTGTCCAACAATGACGAAAATAATATTATTCCACAAAAGAATCTTCAAACTTATTTGCCTTGAAATATATATTCAATCATTTTATAGGTTATATTGATATATTTCAATTTATGATGAACCCACAGAAATTTTTAGTTACTTTTTGTAACTAGAAATAAAGCCCCGGCTGGAATTTCATGGCTTGCTCAGATGACAATCATTTTGAAACGGACTATATATGATTTTAACACAACAATCTCTCAGTATTGTGAATGAAAGACTCCATGAGTGTGTTTGATATCAAATAGAAGAGAAAAAGAAAACACACTTATTAAAATAATTATATTCTCTGACGATCGATTTCGGCTCTAAGCCATCATCAGGTCAGCTGAAAATGATAGTCAAATTATAAAATATGATGACAAAATTAAGTACAGATTAAAATTTCCTTTACATAACAATTTCTGGTACAACAATAAAAGTGAACAAGTGTGACAGGCTTTTTTATTATCTACTCACCGTCAAAGGAATATGTACTTTTAGTTATCATAAATTTTTGTTTTCTTTCAAAGGATTTTTATTCAAGTTATATTTGATGTTATGATTTGGACGTATTCGTTTTCGGGTGGTCAGTGTCGACATTTATTATTCGAGTTATCTGTCTTGCGTGGGAATATCTGCGTCAGCTGTCAGTCATCTTCGGAACAATTAACACGAGTACAGGGGTCAACGGAAAATTAAAATCACGTTGTTAGAGGACGAATCGACTTGAATAGATTAGGCATCGGGAAATCTTTTATATCATTAAGGAGAAGATTATTGTTTTTGTTCTTCAAAATTTCAAGCTGTTCTAGAAGTGTCAGCTTATAAAAATCATTATTTTGATGAAGTAATGTTAGACTTTCGAGTGAGGTGGAATGTTTACTCTCAACCAAATGATTTCCCATGGCGGAAGCAGGCCTATTTTTAATGTGTTCATTGAATCTAATTCGTGCTGCTCTAGTCGTCATCCCGATATAAAAGGCAGGACAGTTCTCGCAGGTAATTTTATATATTCCGCTCTTTTGATTGATTTCTTTTCTGGGTTTGTTGTTAACTAGTATTCGCTCCAGTGTTCTATGAGAAACATTGACGAGGTTTAATTCATACTTCGCTAGTATGGCTTGTAGTCTGCTGTTAAGGTTAGAGAAGTAGGGAATAACTATATAGGTCTTTTTAACTGCAGTATGGGGGTATATTTTTTTCAAAAGTTTTCTTTTTATTATGGAGGTCAAGATATCGTCCACAAACTGTTTCGTATAGTGATTTTCCTCCGCTATTTTATAGATATTATTAAGTTCTTTTTGATAATTCACTTCAGAAAGCGGTATATTATTTAACCGGTTGAGAAGGTAATAGAAGGCGGTCTTTTTGATTTGAGGAGAGTGATATGAATATTTTGGTATAATTACGTCAGTTTGTGTGGGTTTTCGATAGATATCAAATTCGAATGAACTATCAGGATTCAAGGTGATGTTGAGGTCCAAGAAATTTATTCTATTTTGCTCTGAAATTTCTAGAGTAAACCTGATTTTAGATATTGAATTGATAAATCCGAGAAAAGTGTCTAGCTCTTCGATGGTTCCACACCAAATGCAGAAAATGTCGTCAACGTATCTTCTCCAAAGAGCTATTTTCTGAGACAAAGAGTGTGAAGTAGTCGAAGCCGGAAAAAAAAGAAAAAAAAAAAAAAAACACAACAATCTTTTATGTTGTGAGGGGCACACAAACTGTAAAAACTGTTAAAACCACCTTCTTTTTCGGCGAAGTCCTCATACGTGAGGAATCTCATGTTACAAAAGATAGAGTACAAAAATACACAAAAATCTGACAAAATCACTGCTTTCGATTTCCTCATACTACGTGAGAAATCTCATGTTACAAAAGATAGAGTACAAAAATACACAAAAATCTGACAAAATCACTGCTTTCCATTTGCTTTGTGTGCCCCTCACGACTTCGCAACGCATGCTCTGTTGAGTGTGTGACGTCAGCTGGAAATGAATAATTTTGTAACCTCAAAATTTTGAGAGGAAATTGTCATTTTATACCAGGGCTGTCCATCTTCACCTACCCAAGGGCCACATTTTGAAAAATTCCGGTGCGGACGACCGCATTGAAAAAATTTGCAACTTAATGCAGCCTTCTAATATATATGCTTCTTATCATTAAAACCACAGTAAGCCTTAAGTTTGGTAATTTTGGGTATCGTTCTCCTGGCAGTAAATTTAAAAATTCCAATTCTGTTCACGTTCCTCCTTGATAAAAAGGCTCTGATTGCAACACGATTCCAGTTGGAGGTGTATTCTATCTACAATCTGAAGAGGCTGAGCAAAAACTGACATTTTTCTTATAATTTTTCGAAATTCGCTGAATCTATTTTCGATTCCTTTTGGAGTCCCTTCGATGTATTTCATCCGGAGTTGATATGGAACTTTTTCAAAATAAAATCCTTCATTCCTTCAAAGGATGTTGGTGTGAAGTAACATTTCGCCAGTTGTAGCTTCTGCTTCGGCTTGAAAATCTCAAAATTCTCAAAGTACGATTGCCTTCTTTCATGATGTTAGTTATTTCAACAACTACTTTCATGACATCCACTTCAGGGGATACTTTTCCACATTGCGCTCTTGTTACAAATTCCAAATTTTGTAATTTTATGAGTATATTCAATAGACATGATGTCAAGATTAAGGGTGCAAGTTAACATTTTAGACAAATTCCCAACTTTTTCAGATGTGTTTGATCAAAATTGATTTTTCTGAGTGCGACACTAAAAATATACTCAATCCAATAGATATGGTGACAAGAGTTCCGAATATTAAAAAAATCATTAAATTCTGTTTCACGGTACCAGAAATAAAGTAGATCGAAATATCGGTCAAAACGAATAAAATATCGTGTATTGTATATGGGCAATGAAAGATTTATAATAATTGGCCATTTTGTGAATATTTTATGGTGAGAGTACGTAAAGTTCTTCGTTGGACACCCTGTATAGAGCATCTCAGCATCAATTGGAAGCTTAATGTTAAATACTTGAGTCTCAAACTGAACTCAGTTTTGAAATTATAAGAGTACTGTCGCATTAGGTTGACTTGAGTGTTCTCAAGATTATTTATTTTGCCAACTTCGAGTCTCGTTTGCTATATGGAATTGGCATCTGAGAAAATAGTATCGAGGTTGAGAGGGTTTTTGTGAGAAGAAATCAGCTTTAAGCATTATAGAGAGTGCTTTCGAAATACCCTGTATATGAATTAATACTGTCATCGCCATATTAATAATGCATTCAATATCCTAGTGCAGTACATTCGCAAATCAAGTTTTCAGTGAAGAAATATTCATCCTCGTTCGAAGAATGATAGGTGTGGTTCACCTGAGTTATTTATTGTATTCAATTGCCTGCGGCGCTATATTTTTCCCAATCTGAACTTTTCCATGTTTTGATGGCAGGCTGAACAATTCAGAATATTCACAGTGGGTGGAACGGACGCAAAACCAAAACTCATTGGAAATTGCTAGAACATGAGAACTAATTTTTATATACGCGATTCGCTGAACAGTGATTGTGGCGCTGATATCGATTGTTTTTTGAATTGAATTCGCTGTGGTCATAATACTCGATTACTAAATTAAATATTTACTACTATAAGAACTAGTCTTCGAGGTAGAATGCAGGGTAATGGGAACCTACTAGGGTAAAACTGTCATCAAAACCATATTTATCCACTCTCTGCAGATTTTTCTTCACGAACTATTAGAACAGTAATACAGGTATGTTATTATCACAATGGGAATTAATTACAGTCCTGTATTAAGGTAGTTTGAACATTCTGCAATCGAGTCCTTAGAGGGATTTCCAATTGTTTCTTCGGTATGCAGAACCGGAAGAACTGTGATAAAAATTTCTTTTACTATTTTTGGATCCCAAATAACGAAAATTTAAACAAAAAGTCATCAATCTCTCTAATTCTGGAGGTGAGGTCATCATAAAAACACCAATACAAGGCTATTTTCCTAGATATTTGATGAATTCTGAATAAATTTAATCAAAATCGGCAATTTTTCCCGATTTCGTACATTTTATCGCTGAAACTATTTCTTAATTCATCCATATCGAATATTCAAGGTATGTCCAAAATTTCTGTAATTTCATACCTTTGATTTGGGATTTTGGTATTTTAACTTAATTAGAGCCATCAACAAGAAGACGAGCAATCAATTTAGGGCTAATTTTGGAAGTTGATATCACAAGAGATTAATACGATTAATGAATGAATAAATATTCACATACCTATTGTTATTATATGCCACTCAAGGAAAAAAAGGTAGATAGGTATGACGTGGCGGGTGAGACGACGAAATTAGTCATACGAGTATTTAGTGTCATATTTTTACCTAAGATAGATACATGCAGATGTTTTGCTCCTGCCGTTCTAGAGAAATCGTTATGAAAGACAAGTGCTATAAAGTTACAGGATATTTGGTGAAATGAAGTTAGTAAGTACCAAAAGTTTGCAAAGTATTTAGTTTGATCCCACTGTTTATAAAAAAATCCTCTGAACGTGGACGTTCTATCAAAGAGACTTGGAGATTGGGTTATTATAAAAGCTATATTCACAACGTCTCTTTTTGGAATTTGTTTAAATTTGAACAGGTGGGTCATCTATCTCATGAGTTTGAGACAGAAGGCGCATGAAATTTCGGGAGAGCTGACGCACAATATTTTTTTTATTATCAAGCCCAAAATGCCAACCTGTCACACTTGTTGTAAGAGTACAAGGAGGAAATGGATACAGGAGGATTTCCCGAGTGAGTTTGTTTCAATTACTTATAATGGTTATTCAAAGCATGGGGAAATATTCGCCTGGTCAAGTTTTTTTTGAAATTGTTAAAAAAATTGAAAAAATAAACTTGTTCCTGTGAGCTTGAAACTTTCATTTGATTTTGTTCATTCATTGGGAAGTTGAAAAAAATTAACAGGCGATTTCGACGAGCATTAGTACCTGCCAGGAAACTCGAAACGGGTGTAGAATATGATCAAAAATTAACCTTTTTCGGAAAGGCTGAAATTCATATATGTGATCGTCTGAGGAAATGACATGATATTGTTCCATTATTAATCTTCATCATCATCTGATATGTTATCATTAATATCTTCATCATATGGTACAGTTGTTTCAAGCGAAGTACACTGTGCCCCAAATTGGTAGACTGCATTGTGTCTTAGTTATTACATAGGGGCTGTCGCGAACCTATGTCACTTTTTAATCCTCAAACATAAATAGTCCAACTACTTTTGTTCCTGGAATACAGGGCTAAAACGAAAATATCCACTTTCTAATGTTTTTATTTCGCAGACCCTGTATAAGAAAGAGAAAAAAATGGAAATACTTAGAATAATATTTTTAGGTAGAAGACAGTGACGTAGTTCAAATTTTTTCGCATGATTGTTCTTAGGATAGAACACAATCTTTAATTTTCACAATTTCTTCTCAAAACATCGATGTATCACACAAGTTTCTGTTTTTTCCAAGGTTGTTTTCACCATTTTTCAGTCAATATTTTGAGTTTATGAAATAAATGAGTTGAGGTGTCTTGGGTTTGCGAAAAAGTAATGATTTAATGCTGAAATGATTGAAAGTTAGGTTTTGATACATCAATGTTTTCAGAAAAAAATGCAACAATTTGACGTTGAAATAAACAGAATGTTCCATATGAAACATTTCATTCCGTTCTAATTTAATCTCAAAAACAAAAAATTTATTGAACTATCGCCACTGACTTCTACGTAAAAATATCATTATGAGTAGTTTTCAATTTTTTCTTTTTCATACAAGGCCTGAGAAATAATACCATTTTCAAAAAGTGCACATTTTCGTTTTCACCTTGTTTTCTAGAAACGAAAGTAGTTGGAATATTTGTTTGTGGAGTTTAAAGTTTTACATAACAGTGACACAGGGTCGCGGACACCGTATGTATCTATTTTCAAGAGATATAGTGCAGTCTCAACCTGGGCACAGTGTACTACGCTTGAAAAGACTCTACTATATGATTTATTTATTTATTTATTCATTCACAAGGAACACCAACAGGTAAATCAATACTCAAAACAGTATCCACAAATAACCAATAATAAAAATTTTCAACAAAAGTCTCTTATTCCTATGAAAGGTCGATCAATGAAGGGATTGGAAATATTTATTGAGAGAATTTTTTTCCGGCTTTTTTTCGGATTGGCACTTGCAAACTAATAACTTCAGTGATGTCTTGAGAATCCACACGATTCATTAATAATTTACAGACGAAAACGACATCGATAATAATTCTGCGATCAACAAGGCTTATTATATTGAAGTATTCCAATCTTGATGATGAAAAAATGAATATATATATATATATATATATATATATATATATATATTCTTATGAAAAAGAGAGCTAAAATAATACAATAAATGTTGAGGTGAAAAAAAAGAACGGGGTATCATAACATTCTTCGCATGATACTATAGAATCATACGATACTATCATCACTTGTATCATGCGATACTATACAGCCAGGGGAAAAAACCTCAGCCGAGAAAACCTGTCTCCCCATGAAAAAAAATACATAAAATATTAAATATCAGGAAAATCTTGAAAGACATCAGTGTGATCATCTTCAATTCTTTATCTGAAATTGAAAAAAGACAAAAGGAGAAAAGAAACCGATAAACCGATTATTCAGAATAAATCAAATGCATTTTGGAAATGCATTTGCATCTTTAAAAAACATCAACAGATTTCTTGTGCAAATAATGTTCGGAGGTTTATGAATATATATGACAGAAATGTCACAAAATTTGAAAGAAATGAAAAAAACTCCATCAATTTCCCCTTTCCGAATCTCTCGAAAAATTACGAACTGATAATTTTTTAAAATAACAAGCTAAACTTGTGAAAAATCAATTAATATTTACATAACTTGCAATTGTCGTCCTCTTTCACGAGGATTTTTTTTCTGTTGCCGTGTGGGTTTCTTGCAAAAGAATCACTTCGATACCATGTTCATCAGCTAATTTGGAGACGTAATCACACTTGTCCTTCGAAATTCCTTCGATATTCAAATTCAAAATCCACAAATTCTTGCTCTCTGGTCGTGAGGGTTTTTCAAACCGGATACGAACTTCCAGGTGATGATTTTTCGGCACTTCAGGTGTTCGAAGACCCCTACGGGACCCCAATGAAAGGCAATCATCTCCCATAGATAAACCAAACATGTTATAACACAAGAAAATAGAATATTTTTCAGTACCAAAAACTACGACATTTTCCGAGAATTGTCAATTTTTCGAAAGTGAACATCTTATGTTGAACCTCTATTAGCACATCTCTCCCGGGAGAGATTGCCAGAATAAGGTTCGGTGATTTCTTATGTTGATGATGATAGAAGTTTGATACCTAGAGAAATATTCATGGTTTTATTACCACTTTCAGTTCGAAACAGTGAATTTACGGTGCATTTTAAGCTCGATTTTGAGAAAGGTACGTCATCTCTCCCTGTTTTACCCTAAGTTAAATAATAAGAGTTCGAAAACAAGAACCCACACACCAATCTGAGCTCATTCGAAGCATCGGAGCAGCGCCATAGAAATTGTCCCTAAGACGGACAGCCTGACCGAGAAATCAAAACAACAAGGCATCCTCCAAGACGTAGGAATTATCTGGAGTTCGGATCGTCCATTTCCACATAAGTGATATAGATATCAGTTGGCGCCGACACCTCCATCCAGAAGAATTCCATTTCTTCCCATCCTTCACGAGGTCATCATCTGGACGGTGCAGCGTAAAGGCCCTTTTACGGTTATGCCGGCGATATCTGATGAAATCTCCCCCGTCCCCCGACCAATCATTTCTCGCAATCCATCGGGAGATCGATTCCGAAGCACTCTGGGATATTCGCAGCGACAAACGAAAACGGGGTGTCGGAGTTCCTCCGGGATTTGTAGCAATCTTCCGGACTTGGTCCGAACTGTTTGCGTTCCATGTTCAGCGCTGATTACTTGGTTGTGTTTGTAGGCCAAATTTAAACCTTTGAGATCGTTCGGAGATTGAAGAAATTTAACTCATATGGAAAAGTCGCATTTTACATTTTCATGTAAAACAAGCTGGCCTGGCAAACTTTGTTTAGCCTCAGAGATTCATAAAATTGTATCAACAAAATTGTTATTTTTTCAAATAGGAGGTGAAAAAGACAAAATTAAAGTACAAAATATACAAAAAATTTAATTACATTGAAAAAGGTAGGTATGTACAATTTTATTCACATGAATAGACTTCACTTTACTTAAGCGGTACCTTATTATTATCTAAAAAATGTCTCCTTGTAGTATCTTATGACGAACCACATTTTTGGTTTTTTTCCCGGGTGCGAGAATAAAAGGAGCAGAATACAACTGGCCATGTGAAAGACAACTATGTTCTAGATTTATGCCACAAACACTCAATGACTGGCCTTGGAATTTATTGTCATAGCAAACGCTAGAAGAATTGGAAATTGAATTCTCTTGAACTCAAATGGCAAATCTGTTGGGATCATCGGAATTATAGGAATTGAGTACTGAGCAATGAGTTAAGTTACTTTTAAGATGTTTCACCACCAAACATGTTCCATTGCATAATTTTGGCTGGTTAAGATTTCTTAACATAATAACAACCTTCAGTTGTGAATTGTGTGGTGGCAAACTTGGTAAATCCAATGAGTTCAAAAGATCAGTAGGGTAATTTGTAGCTTCATTCTCGTTTGTTGCACTATCTTTAGATTTATAACAAAGCAGTAGACCAATAATTTCACTTTGAATGATCAAGTTTGATCTTTGCAGCAAGAATGGCTCGTTCACTCATCCAATTCAAATTTTTGTGGTTGGCAATTATATTTGGACATTAATGCAGTAGGTATTCCCGAAACTCTTTCGTCTGATTACGAGAATTTCTGGTTCACCCCCGGTTATCAAGGTATAAACTGATAATTTTTGTGCCTGTTCAGTTTTGGTTCTAGAATCAAATGTCATGCCAAGTCTGAAAAAATTTCATTGCGATTATATCATATAGGTATAATTTTATCAATATATTCAGCAAAGATCCATTTCATATATTTCTACCCAATATTTTTTTTTTCGATAGATCTGCTACTCACAATGAAATATTTGATTGGAACGGAACCAAAACTGAAGAATCTGGAGATGTATTTGCAGTGCACATGTTTCAAAAATATTTCTAAAGATGAGTATTCTGACGTCGAAGCAGAATTAATCAATTCTGTCATAGTTCTGTGCTGAATTTCACTTCTTTGCGAAAACATGCTTGTTTCTTCAACGCAATGAAAACAAAAATCAGCGCAAAACTTTGACAGAATTCCTTATTCTTCTTGCAAATATTACGAAATATTTCAAAATATTTCTGCGTTCGACGTCATAGTTCCAACGTGAGAATTTGCTGTCTCCAATACGAGCTAAGCGAAGCGCCGTACCGGGGCACTACCTATATTGTCTATATAGTGTTTCGTCGTATTTTTGAAATATAGCAGATGAACTAAATTATCAGTATGTGATAACAGTGGTAAACTTATCAAACGTACAAAGTTTCGAATGCATAGCTCGTACACTTTAGACTTTATAGATATCTAAAAACCCCTGATTTCGTCACTCATTCACTGATGATCATGAAAACTGTTAGGGTTCTTCCCGATATCCTATCAGATTTGGTATGTGGGCTGTTGTTGTTCAATTTTCAATGTTTACCATCTTATGGAATTATATTTTGGGGAAGTTCATCAAAGGTTGAAACAATTTTCGTCACTCTAAAATGGGCAATTAGGGAAATATTTGGGCTCAAATCTAGACAAACTTGTCGATCACTGTTCAAGAAAAACAACATCTCAACTATTTATGGTCTGTACATATATCGATTATTGTTGTTTTTGCACAAACAAAATAACTATTTTGTGAATTATAGAAATGGAAATGATACTAGACGTACACTTGTCCATGGTTTTTTCAAAACATTCTCTCACAAGTTATGAAAAACATCCCCTATATATGGCAATAAAAGTGTTCAACATTTTACCCAGAAAGTTTCAAATTATTAAAGAATTCAATAGTTCCAAAGGAGATATCCATAAATTTATGAATGATTGTGAACCTTATAATTTTAAAGAATATGCAAGCTTCTGTTGTTTAGAAATAGAGTAGGTCTGACCTGTTTCATCTTTGTAGTTGGTGGCTATAATTATTGAAATAAACTATTTACAATTTTTGAAACATAGATTAATTCAAAATAGTAATCATCGAAATGAATACCATTTTCAATTCCCAGGCTCAGAGATCTTTTATCATGTTCTCGATGTGCCTTCGTAAAGGCAAAGAATTTTCTTTTTCTATAAACTATTTACTACTTACTTACATACTTGTGTACTTTCACTACACAAACAAAGCAAAAATTCCTAAACTTGAAACTTCACTCCCCCACCCTCAGAAACAAAGGATTCGAAAGTTTTTATGATACTTCCAAAAATTTTGATGATAGTGGTCTAAAAATTGATATATACGGAAGAGTGCTTGTTATGAATTGAAAACAATATTCAAGAGTTCTCAGGAAATATTGCCACAACATTTCGAATAAAGGACATGAAATGAAGCGCACATAAAACGTCTCATGAGTATTCACACCAATTACAATTTCCCTGTAATAACCTCAACCACAGTTTCCATGCAATTTCCCGTTGTAATCATTATATAATGATAGCATTCCTCATACAATTGTTGTGATGGCAGCCCTCAATTACATCGGCATCACCGCTTGAACCTAGGTTGGTAAAGGTATATTTCTATACTTCGTACATTGTTAATTTTGAACATCAATTGTGAATTAGTTTGACTTGAGATAGATCTCGCAATTATTATATTTCATTTAATTATTATCGGAGAAAAAATGAACAAAATGAAAGGAAACATAAGCAACATACTAAAAGAATGGAAATTCAACCAAAAACATTTTCATGTAAAATATTGCCAAGACGGGGCCGTATTTCTAACATTGTCTAAACGTTATCATATCTCATGTAGAGCTAAGCTGCTAACTCTACATTCTTCATCTTAACAAGTCCTTATTCCATAAACTCTATGCCTTGGTGAAAATAAGTGACTCGGCCGTTTCGAAACTATAGGAACTATTGTATAACAGAAAAGTTCTGAACAGCGAATGAGTTTCTGACTTAACGCTAACGGCACTCATTTTTACTAAGGCATATATTTTGTGAAATGAGGGAGAATAAAAGTGTAGAATTAGCTGCTTGGCTCTAGATGAGATGTGGTAACTTTTTGACAATGTTAGAAATACGGCCTCGTCTTTTTAATATCTCTCTAGATATTTTTGAAAAACTTACACGCCAAAATACAGCTCAATTTGACGTATTATCCGAGATCGGATTCAACCATGAAACATGACAGAATTATTAAAAGTATAGTCCATTAGGATGTCTACGATGAAAACACATATTGTTCGATGAATTTTGACATGATAACGAGTTCATCATCTGCTCAAAATGAACGTTTAGCGATCGAGAATTAACATCACCCGGTTGCGACATGAATCGGTCATATTGACAAACCAATTTTGATTCATTTGACAATGAATGTCGAATTTGCATCGGTGATTTGATTCAATTTACAGCGTTTATCGTTATAAGTGTTTGGAAATGAGAATTTATTGGGTATTGCAATACCCAGAGGCAGCTGTTTGAATTAAGATTTTTTTTTAAACATAGATAGTTATAGCAAGCAGTGAATGATTAAAATTTGAGTTGAAAATTTAAGGGTTAACAATTTGGACATTAAATTTGATAATGATGTGTTTTTCCACATTTCCTAACACGTATTGGCATTGATTCAAGAAGATGGTCTATTTCTTATTCAGGAAAACTATCTCAAGCTACCTGTACTTTATGTCCCAGAGCCGCAAAATTCCGTGGGAGGGGGGGTTAATTTCCAAGCCTTACCTATGATCTCACTCTATAGATGATCTAGGGATCTAAGCGCCCAAGTTTAGTATCGAATTTCTTATGGCAGGATGTTTCTCGAACTTCCATTCCCTTTCAAGTTATAGCGTGATGTTCTAGGGAAATAGCTCACATGCTATATCCTTATTATTCTTATCGCAACAATGAAAAATATTGAAAAATTTTCCAAATTATTTGGTGTTTTTCAACAGGCTGTATCTAAGTGAAGAAGCTTGAAATCTCTTCTTTCTGAATGTATTGGTAAACCATTTCTCATATTACTGGCAGCCATGCAATCCTCGGATAAAGCATGATGAAAAATTTTTTAAATTTTCATTTTTGCCCTACGCACATGGGAAACATTTTTTTTAGCTAGACCGATGCGAAGTCCGCAAAGCCGGTTCATTCAGGTTTAATTTGTTTTTCACCACCCTCGGGAATGACGATTTGTCTTCGAGATATCCCATTTCGAATGCAAAAGGACCCTTTTTACTGAACTGCCGATATCTCCAGATCTCTGCAGAAAATTTCCTACAAAATCGTGTTTCATTCGTCCTCTCTTCGATACGAAGTTATAAATGTGGTGTTGCCTACGCATCAGTACCGTTTCAAATTGAAATATAACGCGAGCGAAGCCACGGGTATGAGCTTCTTTATAATAACAGTATGGATTTTTCCAATTAACATTCAAACCTCTTATCATAGTAATCATAACGCATGCCAAATATGCAAATCTCGACCTTGATCTGGGGTGTCAACTGGTCTAGACTGATGAAAACCAGCTCTTTTCGATTTCTATTACAGATTTCGATGGAAGTAATCGAAATGACTTACAGAATACCAACTTCCATCTCTATTGGTCTTGAGGTGACTGAAGAGAGCTGTTTTTCATAAGATCTAGTATTTTGATGTATGCATTCCATTGTGAATAGTTTACTCTCGGTGTACAGAAGTAACATCGCTCTAATTAGGATTATCTCCTCATTTTCCGAAGCAACTATTGGAGGAAACCAAAAAGAGATCAAGCAGAATAGAATTTCAACTCTTTTGTTTCTTTTCCGAAGAATTGAGTTCCGAAACTCAATTAAATGATCGTTAATTCGGAAACGAACAGTTTCTCCATATGGGGTTAGGAATATTAGGGCAATAACAAAAAATTAGAGCCAATAAAGGAGCAATTAGAAACCCAGGGAGCCAATATGCGATGATATTGAATCAGGAGTTATACAACAGCCTTCGATATTCTTTATGTTTCTCGCTAATTGAATTGGAAGCAGTAAATTGAAGTTGTAATGAGGTCTCTAATAATGAACTCTTGTTTTGGAGCCCTTTTTTTCTGCACTTCTCACAAATGAGAATATCATGCTTTCAGTCAATCAATTGATCCGTCACTGCGTAAAAAGCAGAAGTCTCTAGAAATAAGTGGAATTTTTTTTTTACGTAAAGGAGCACGTTATTTCGGGAGCATTGTTGCATGATATCAGAGAGCAAGAAATCTCTCAACTATTAAAACAAGAAACATTTCAGACATCTTCATTCGACCAAAACTCAAAGACATCAGAATCGTAAATTCAGAGACATTTCTCTACTGGATTTTAGAATTATCCTGTTGACACACTTCATTTTCAGATAAATAAATCCGAGCACGGTTATATTATATATTGACCAATTTAATTATCTTCATCCAATAAAACAGATATGTCCTCTCGAACATTATATGAACAGGAAGACCATATCGATTGTAACCCTGAATGTTATTATATTTTGTCCTAAAGTTGTAAGGTCCATCATCAAATGAAATCTGTTCACAGAAAATCAGAAACATCAAATTGTTGAAACAAGTGTAATTTTGCTCAAATTCATTTACCAAACTCATTTACACGTATTCCATGAAAAGGGGGCCCTTGATTGAATTTGCGTGAAAAATTTTCAAATAAAAGCGATCTATCAATCTGTCCGAAAAAGTCGTCATATACAGGGTTCCATTGATATTTGAAAATATACTATCAATGAAGGTCTACTTGACTTTTATCTTCACACATAATTTGAAATTGATTGAATTATTATTTCCCATAAACTTCTAATGGGCACTCCCGATGGGACATCCTGTGTATAAAAGTGTATTCAAGAATAGATCGAGGTTTCATTCAATGATAGATTCCCTATGAAATCTTCATTATCCTCTATATCGTCTAACTTCAATAGAGAAGGATTCACAATATATGAATTAAACTGCTGCCCACGTGTTGAGGATGTCGACTCAAATTGCAAAAAAATATAGTTGTAATGAGATTTTGTGATGAATATTCATGATATTATGATTTCAAGTTACAGAAACTAAAATTAATTTTAGCCTGTAGTTTGACAGGTGGTTGAGAAAAATCTAGTGAAAAAACGAAATTTCGTTTACAAAGATTCAAGCATTTTGGGCTCAATAACAGCTTGACATCTTCTTCGCATACTACACACGAGATTGTTGGACATTTCTTGAGGAATTTGGTTCCATAAAAGGAACAGAAGCTCTCTCAGATCATTCAAGGATTCTGGATTAGGTTGATGATTATCTAATTTTTTTTGGAGCATATCCCATGCATCTTCTATGCAATTCAAATCTGGTGTCTGCGGAGGTATAGGTAAATGTGAAATACCAAGCTCCTCGCGCATTTTAAACTATGGCTGCAAGGTGCTGCTTAGCGTTATCGTCTGGAAATTGAAGAGTTTCATCTATAGCAGCGTGAAAATTTTTATTATACCATCAAATTAATAGGAACCACCGCGATTCGTTTGAATTTCAAAACGAGTGATTCGAATTAACGGTTTTTTAATAGCACAGTTTTGTGAAACCCATCTCTGATAATTTCGCTTGACGCGAAAGAGCCTGTACACGATTGTTCTTAGAATTTGACTGTATGAAATACGTCGTATTATGATACGTCTGGAAATGTGAGACAAAAATAAATAGATAATTTTAGATTTGGATTATTTATTACAACATGAATTACTCTCATGACATTCAATTGTGCATTCAATATGGGATTTAAAACATAAACCTTTATTATTTCGATACTGTAACTTGCTTGGTTTGCAAGAACATGTTTTGAATCCCTGTCCTTCGAATTTTGCGAAAAATCTTAAAGCTTCTCTTATATCTTTGGCAATCAGTAATTTCATCTCTCGAGATGTTTAACAGACCATGGGTGGTACCAAGTTAGTAAACATCATTGGAGACTTTTGCTATGGTTTCTGTGTTATTTTTGGAATCCTGAGGTTCTCCATCTACTTTAGGAACTTCAATAGCTACTGTTTGATCAACCTCAAGAGGTTTCAATTTCTTGCGTTCAGCTTTTTTGCTGCAGCTGTTTTCTTGCCCTCTACATATTCTTTTCTTTGGTTCTCGACTATTTCTTCATTTTGGCTTAGATCTGTGACATTATCTGGACTTCTTGATAATAATTTATTATTTTCTAGTGATGTATCTGCAGAGCAAGCATATTCAGATATAGTGTTATTTGGAACTGTTTCCAGATCGTCTTCAGTATTCAAGTTTTGACAATTTCAGTGGGCAAATTAGTAGAGTAATAAGTCACAACAACAACAGATAGAGAGCCTCAGTCGAATCACAATACGACGAGTATAACCTCTGTTAGCATCTGGGGAAATCCCGAGCTTTTAAGGTTTGACGAATAACCATGCAGGCGTTCTATAATACGTCTTAAATGGCCAATCAAATTGAGAGATCGTCCATTATTTCGGTGATATTGCAATATGCCTAGTCGAATTGAAAAAGCCTAGGCGTATTATAATATGACTGAGTTTATAAAAAGACAACGACATATACACGTGCAGTCTCTCTTTCGATACGAGGTTATGAATGTGGGATTGCGGACCTATCAGTACCTTTTTAAATTAAAATATAACGCGAACGAAGGCGCGGATATGAGCTTGTATTTCATAAATCAGTTCTCTTTATATGCTTGTTGAATTCGTCCTCTCACTTAATCTGTCGCATTTTTTGTGGTATGAATGTATCAAACTCCAAGTAAAAAATAAAATTGATAATTGAAATCAACTCTTCAGCCATAGAATCACAAACGAGATTCCATAACGATAACATCGTTTTGGGTTACCCTCTGTTGTGAAAATCGCCTGGAACCACTATTTGAATAACAAATTGGATATGGGCCAGCCTGTCGAGTTCGCCCATATATTTGTGAAATTCACGATCTAGAATGGCTGTTGGACCGCCATGGAAATCGGCCAGATCTACAGGTGTTTTTCAACCAAGTGGGTGATTGTTTATGCATTCGGTACAATGCCACCCGCACATCGGATTCGATGAGAGCCCGATGCTGCTCGATAATGTCATTCAATGTCTCACATTGTTTTGTGAGTTTTAACGTACTTTCTACGGAGTTATGAAAAAATCATTCGGAATATTCTGGATCACTCAGCGGGCGGCTATATGTCCCCATATTCGAGTTGAGATTTTCAGAGGAAACGAATCGAAAATATTCTTGTATGAAATATAAAAACAGAAGTAATAGTTATTACTTTACTTTAGTATCGTAATGAGTTCATTACAGTACTGAAAGTAGTGCTGTAATGGATTCATTATAGCATTGTTTTCAGTTATATTGTTCGTGTTTTGGTTGTCAGTACTTGCCTCCAATCCTATCAATTTTCAAATCGAATCAATTCAAATTCCGTATTCTGTCAAATTCCGTAATTGCCAAGAAACAAACTTGACGGAAATACAAAAAATATCGTCTAACTCTCCTGGCAGAAGGCAATTCCAGCTCTTATTCGTGTTGGAATAGGCCATAGATAAATACTAATATAGAAAGGAAAGTCGGTAGAAATTTTGGAACCGCGTTTACAGTGACATATATCGGCCTGGAAGGAAGTACAAATAGTTTCGGATATCATTAAATAGCCGAAAATTGGCATTTGATAGATCAAGATTGGTTGCGCAATAGATTTATTTTGAAACCAATTCAGATGTATCAAATTTCCTGCGATTCATTGAGATTGGAAATGATTCGTACTTCCTTCCAGTCCAATAGATGTCGCTGTAAACACTCTTGCATATGTTGAGAGAGTTTCTAATATATGGAAAAGCAATCAACTCTCCGTTACAAACATTTTTGAATTGCATGGGAGTGTTTAGATCCTACATTAGCATAAATATCATATGGTAATGGAGTCTTGATATTGTCCTTCAAATGTGCTTGGTTGGAAAAAAAAGATTTCTCCTATTTTTCTCTGTGTCATTTATCAACTATTGTCAAATACCGATATTAATTGTTTCCAGCTTGAAAGATGGCGCCAAATTATGGTTCCGGCCATTACTAGGCCAGTTTCCTATCTATATAAGTATATATATCTATATATCTATGGAATAGATTCAACGGTAGGTTGCGCCTTCTGTGAACATTGAGTTTGCTGAAACACCCCGTTAATGTCCTTTTTTAATAATAATAATAATAATCGTCTTTATTGGGCGAATGTTTAGCGTAAGCTATTTTTACACTTTAAACCATAATGTTACAACATATCCCTTAATATCTAACAAAAATATCAATAATTATGATTAACAAAAAAGAAAGGAAATTATACAATAATATTCTGTCACTTATGAAACAGTAGAACCCTGGCTGATCAGTAGTGAATTTTTAATTTTGGTTTTAAAACCATTCAACGATGGAGCTTTTATATTATTATCGATGGAATTGTAAATATAAGGGGCCTGATATGAGAAAGAACTCTTGAACTTAGTCGTTTTATGGCGAGGAATACTGATGCAAGACAAGCCTCGAACATTGACACTATGAACATTGCGTCTATAGGTTATTTTCTGATGCAGATGAGGGGATTGTTTCAGCTGAATAATCTTATGAATACAAGAAAGGTGAAGCAAACGGCGGTTTCCCATGTTGACCCAACCCATCGAGTTTATGTGACCTGAGGTTCTAACAGATCTCCTCAAATCAAGCACCAAACGGAAACAACGATTCTGAACAGTCTGTATACGACCTGAATCGAAAACATCAAGCAACGGACCATAGACAACATCGCAAAAATTGAAACAAGAAAACACGAGCTAATCACAAAGCATTACTCTCAAACCTTTATGGAGAAAATGACGACTATTATAAATGAGCCTGAGTGATAAATATGTCCTTCTGACACTCGCTGAGACATGATCCGAAAATTTGAGCTGAGAATCGACATACAGTCCAAGATTTTTAACCGATTTCAAAAGCCTCAGAACTCTGTCCAGAACATTGACCGAAAAACCCTCGAGTTTACGGATAGAATTAGCGCTACCAATCAACAGAAGACAAGACTTAATAGGGCTCAGGTGCAAATTATGATTCCTCGCTCTCAATACCAACGAGCCTAGATCCTCATTAATCTGAGAACATGCCATTGCAGCTCGATCCGGGTTGAAACTGAGGTAAATCTGAATATCGTCGGCAAATAATCGAAAATAACATAATGCAAAAAAAAATATAACAATTGGTCGTGCAGGCTCATTTTTGGTTATAGTCAGTCTTTTTGGTATGGTATTGGTTTCATGAGATCCCTTAAGAAGTTTATATGTAGGAACGTTGAAGTTTTCAATCCTCATTAACAACTGTAGAAAAAGTAAATACATGAACAATCACTGTGAAATCAGTACAATCTCCAACTAAAGGACATAAAAGAGAGTGTTTGAAATTTTTGCCATTAGGTAGTTTCAGAATATATTCTTCTCTGGGAACATTCTATCGAAATGCATGTATTTAATTCAGATCACTAAATTTTCTTATCGCTTATGTGACAAGAATCACAGAACGAGTCCCTCTATATAACAATAATTTTGTGTACAAAAACAATTATTTGTGAAACTTCATGACTTCAACGAACATAATGAAATAGCTTACTTTCGACGCAGAATTGCAAAAATCGAATTTGAAATCATCTGTTCTTCTAATTTTTATGTTCACTGCCACTTTAATAAACAGTCATAGCAATTTCAAGTAAGGAACGGATAGAAAATGTAACCCTTCTCACTCTACTCATAGTTAACTCTTGCGAGAAATAACATAACTCTCATTTCCAAACTTCCATCTTTGGCAAGATAGAAAAATAATCTATCCTTATACTCTGGGGCCCTCCAGGAGATGACGTCACCTGATTCTCTCGAGGCTCACCCAACGAAAGGGTCGATTGTTTTCTTATTTCCTATATATTGTCTAGTTTTCTGCCGAATCCTCTTGGGACGCACGTTTAATGCAACATGATGGCTTTATTTCAAGATAGCCAAATGTGCTTTTCTTCGGCAGCGTTGAATATTTCAGTTCGGAGTGCGAGTTGGCTGAAATCGCACCAGAACACATTTTGAATCAAGATATTGCTCAAGCTTTTGGCGTGTTCGCCAGAGATCGAAATAGAATGAAATCTTTACCATCATAAATATCATGAATTGAAAATATTATCTGCTCCACATGAGTTAGGGATATATTGACTTGAATTGTAGAAAAATATAATTTAAATAAGATTTGTTGATTAAAATTCATATAAATATGATTTCAAGTTGCAGGGAATGAAATTAATTTCAGACTGTAGGTTCGACATATTTTTTGCATAGTACAAACGAGGTTGTTGAACATTTCTTGAGGAATTTGGTACCGTGAACGGGGCAGAAGCTCTCTCAGATTATTAAAGGTTTCTGGGGTAGGTTGAAAATTATTTAAACTTATTTAGAGCATATACCATGCATGTTATAGCAATTCAAAACTGGTGAGTGAGCAGTTATTGGTCAATGTGGAATACCAAGATCCTCGCGAACATTCACTACTTATGGCTACATGGTGCGGTCTAGCGTTATCGTCTAGAAATCTGCGTTTTGAAGAGTATTCCGTAGCGTTCTACACTTGAGATGTAGGCATTCTTCTCTCCGAAACGGCGATGAAACGATCCTGAACAGGTTTTGGTTTCTCGTCGCCGACCAAGCCTTGGTCTTTCCAACAAGGAACCTGTCTCCCTGAACTTATTCCCGAGTCTAGATATCCCACTCTGACTGACTTGGACCCTTTTCATTAAAATAACCTGGGCATCCTGTAGCATTCCGATAGCCCTATCGGCCTCAGAAAACTCGTATCAAATCGAAGCCGTTGATAAACTGACTCCATTTCAAAATAAGAACATTCATGAAGCACATGCAAAGAATCAACCTTTAGAAAAAAGGCGGCCACATTGACGTGTCTTATACTGATTTTCATTGGATCGATTTAAGTTGTTATTGAGTTTAAAATTTTCCCGAAGATAAGGTACTTTTCGAAAAACGATTGAATAAGATATTCCTTACTCTTGTGGAACAGTGAATATAAAAAGTAGGTTGTCTTAAAATATTCTGGGCAAAATATTTTGAAATACTTCTTGAAAAATGATTTTCTATAAAATTTTTCAACATTTCATACTGTACTCAAAGTATTAACTTTAGAATGTGAAGACATAGGGTTGTCTATTATTTACCTGGACGATTTATTGGGTTGCCAGTTTCCTTTCACTAGATATAATAAAAAAATATTATATCAGTATATGGGCTGTTTTATTATGAACTCCTTGATTTGGTGCTCTTGAGAAAAATAATTAATCTAAAGAATTCTGCTTTTTAGGAAGCCACACCTAACCTAACCTAACCTAACAACGAAATAAATAAAAAATCAATATTTTGTTCAAAATGACCAAACTTTTTCAATTTTCCTTCAATATTTTTCTCGTATATAAAATGTTTTTTGGTTCTCTTCGAATAAGCATTTATTTAATTATTAATAGATCCTCATTCATTTCAGATTGATCGAGTGAAAGACAGAGTAATATCAACGATCGAGCAGAAATTGTCTTCTCCTGAGAGTGAGTATATCTATAATCAAAGTTTAATATTGATTTAAAATTCACAGCTTTGAAATACACTCAAAATTTATGTCAAAATCGACATCCTGTATTCGTTTTTCGTGGTGCTCCAATTTTATTAAAATTTTCAATAGGTATAGTATTGGGTCTTGTCAAATCAACTTGAAATTTACTTTGCGAAAATACCTGCAGTTTATCCGTTATACAGGGAGAAACAAAACCTTGTTTTATACCCTCCATTTATAAATACCCCGAAGAGGCGAATATTCAACGATTACAGTGGGCAGCCAAAAGTCCGGATTCAAATTTAATTAAACATGTATGAAATATGCTAGGTAAACGTGTTCGAAATCGGCAGTCCTTCTTGGAGAATGGATTAATATTCCCCCAGAAGCATTGAAAGTATGCCATGTCGTATGGTGGAAGTGATGAGAAAGCGAGGTGGATATACACCCTCTTAATTTTCAGATGTTTGTATATATATTTGTTAGTCGATGAGGTATTGCAGTATTTGAAATTGGAAAAATGCAACACTTTCTTTGAAAACGTGTATATTTTTTTCAAAAGGCAGGTGGTGACGGAAATAAAAATACATTTTATTAAGAGAGGGTCATACACAAATCAAAACTTAATGATATCAAATTTTCGACCTCAAATTCAGCACAAGTCTTCAGAAATGGAGATTATAAAACACGGTTTTTTCCTTCCTGTACAAGGGATAAACTAAACCTATTTTTGCTGAGTAAATTTCAGGTTTATATAACAAGACCGAATGCTACACCTGGTGAAAATTTCAACAAAATCGCAAAACAAGGAAACAAATACAGGGTTGCTGAATTTGTCGAAAATTTTGGCTGTCCGGAAATTATATTCGGGATGTATATATTCTTCAATAGTGATTCGAACTGAAAGATTGACAATATCATATGTGAGTTTGATTGAAAACTGATTTTGTTCCTAACATGAAATTAATAAAAGATGACAGATGACTCATTATGACCATATTACAAGATAAAAAAAAAATCTTTACCTTCACGGAGGCCACATCGAGATTATTTTTGAAACAAAGATGAATTCAAACTAGAAATCATCGAAACGAATACCATTTTCAAATCTCAAGCTCAGAGATCTTTTATCATGATGTTCGGTTTTGTCACCGAGATGAAAGATAGACCGGTTCCGGCCTTGTTTGGCTTCATCAGTATCCCATACTGATGATCAATTGGATATCACCACCTTGATACTCTGTATTATTTCACTCAGTACTTCACAACTAATTGTTCTAAATATCGAAGTTTTTTATGGAGATTTTGTCGATGAGTTGTATGGGATGCTGATGAGGCCAAACAAGGCCGCAACCGGTATATTTCTTATCTCCGTGACAAAATCTAATATCATTTCTCCAACCTCATGATGAAAAATCTCTGATCCTGGGAATTGAAAACGGTATTCATTTCGATGATAACTATTTTGAATTCATTTATGCTTCAAGAATATTAACAAATAATTGGATGGAACCTATTACATAAGAGTGATTTTTAGAAAATCACATCGGTTATACAAGGCGTTTCACAAATTATCCGACAAATTCCAACCACATGTGCACCTTTACGAAAGAAGCTGATTTCTCAAAATAAAATGAATACTATATCTTTATAATGAATCCGTTTTGAAAAATTGTTCGAGTAAAATTCAGTTCCCAAAGGATCAACCCTTTTCTCGGAAGAAACGCGAATTTTATCTCCATTTTACCATAACCTTATCTCTTGCTCGTTCATAATAAGTGTTTATTATAAGCGAACATGAAAATCGTCTCGAATCCATTGCGACGGAGATGTTATTGCCGAAAAGTTCATATTCCTCGAGGCAACTGCGCGGTTATAATAGAAGGAGGCAAACGGTTGAATTTCAACTATATTGCCTCCCCCAAAGCCATCTCTGGTTTTATCACGAACACGCCCGGGACCGGTGCCAATATGTACAGGAAACACTTAAAATGCAAATGTCTCCATCCGGCAGTTCGCCTCTGTGCCCTTTCAATGGGACTCGCCGATATTACCAATTTATCCGTTTTATTGGCAGATTCCACGGTGTTGCGGACGGTCAGGTCGACTGAGAGGCGTTACTCCAGCTTCCAGGACGATGCTTCTGGGCTATCTCGATCATCGAGAGGTCATCCTATCCTACATATTCTATCCTACTAATATTATAAATGCGAAAGTTTGTGAATCCTCACAAGAAGATGTTTGTTACTTTCTCACATTAGAACTATCGAACGGATTAAGATGAAACTTATTTATTTATTTATTCATTCATACAATTCGGAAAACAAACAGGTGATACCACCCAAAATAGTATCTACTATTTGAAAATACAAAGTGTGTTTACAATTACAGGTGAAGAAAAAGAAAGCTAAATAAAATTCAGAGATCAAGCAAAATATAGTCAATAAAAAGATACTAGAGAAAATAAAATATGGAAAATCAATAAAAAAAAAACAGTTTCATCGAAGCGAGATTGGGGTTGTTCTGATTTTGGAAAATAAAGTTTAGGACTTTATCCAGATAATTGAATTAGAGATGGTATTGTAAAAACATTTATTGGCATCATTCACAATCATAAAATGAATAAGTCACCCGCATGAAGTTAATACAGTAAAAAATACAATATTAAAATCTTCTTTGAACTCAGAGTGATTTATCCAACTAAAAACAGAGGTAACCTAGAGAAGTTCAAAATGAGAGGTCAGATGAAGTCAGACTTAGACTTTGAGAGAGTTCCATTAATTCAAAATTAAACACAGAGTTTACAGTGATGATGCAAATGAAATTTATTGCGAGAGCCTCTTTATCTCATCAGAAAAACAAAAGGTTGAATAATGAATTGTTAGAGTAGACTGAGTTGTAATAAAAGTGAGATTAGGCCTTAGAGGAGTACTTGTATTGAAAGCTTAATAGTCTAAGTCTGGTCTTCATTGAGACCATTAGAATATGAGAAAAACATGATTGAGAAATCAATAATTATGATCTATAACGTAGTTTTGTAAAGAGAAGGCTAATTAATCAATTGAGACAACATTTACAGTGACAACCTTTTTTTAGTAAGCAGGGTTAGTGTTCACCAGAAAAATAAAAGCTACAAATGATAATTATGAGAATGACAATATGAGAGAACATTGTATGAGTGCAAAAATCACCAACCCTTTGATTCGTTTGAAGCTGAAGGCTTGAGGTTCCACTTGCTAAGTGTTTCCGATGAATGAACTTGAGAATTTCTTAGTTATGATGAGGAAATCATACCAATTTAATCATGTGAGCAATATTTGAGAAGACCGCTCAAGGTGAAGCAGGGCCTGAGACTGTCAATCAGGTTCAATATGTGAATTACTTGATCGTTCAAATACTTCAGAGAAGTTCACTTGGTTTTATTGAGAATGTTCATTCATCTGAAACTCGAGAGCAATAATTAGCAATTGAGGTGCACATGAAAATATAATGAATCAGGATTCATTACCACAAATAATGTTCATTTCTGGAGCAATCAATTACTTACATGTGATGATTCTAGAGTTATCTGAAAAATCTATGAGAACTGCAAAAATATATCAAAATATATATTCCATTAGCTAAATGCAATAGAGATTTTCTGAGAATAAAGTGAGAGAGGATTACCAGTATTTTTATAGATTTTCATGATCTAAAACGTGGACACATTTTCAAACTTTATAAGAAGCAGGAAAATAAAATAAAATATGTATTAATGAGAGATGACTTTGGGAAGTACTCACTTACCTAATTGATTGCTTCCAAAAATGAACGCAAGATAGCTTTGTCACGTTGTCACGTGCCTGTCTCTCCTTCGATACCAGGTTATGAATGTGGGTTTTGCGGACCTATTAGTATCGTTTCAATTTAATATATAACGTCAGCAGAGCTGCGGGTGTGAGCTAGTAATCTCACATTTATGTGATATACCTAGTAAAGTATTTTATTTCATAATAGGGCAGAAGTGTCACTTTTTATAGTTCCCTTTCAATTAATTCCCAAACTTGCCAAGAAATGTGACATTACTAATCCGAATAAAAGAGGAGAAAAAAAAATTCATTCGGAGTCTTCTTGTATTCATAATGTTCATGAACAATGAACTCATTCGAGGAATAAAATCCGAAGAGCGAAATAATTAACGCGATCTCTACTACTGACACAATCGTAATTTGTAATTAAGGAGACCTGTAATAATCACTGCTACCGAAATGATATAATATAATTTCGATCTCACTAAGCCACTTCAGTTTCGCGATTTTAATTAACCACCATCTCAAATTTTACCGCGAGCATTTGCGAAGACTTTCGCGACTGCGCGTGGAAATAAATTTGATTCGATTCGTAATAAATTGAGTGGAAAACAGTAAAGATTTTTAATGTTGAAGGATTCCTAATGAATGCTAGAAATGACTACCTGTAGCCAGAATACACGAACGTAGTCGTGTGTGCATTTAACTCGTGATTATGAGGCGGTCACAAGCTAGGATTGTAACTGTAGATTTGAAAAAAAAACATACCTGCTTTTTAGTGAAATATGTCGAAAAATTCATGTGTGTTTCAGAATAGTTAGTCATTGTTATGAAACTAAAAAACTAACCACTGACACAGATTGAGAGAAACTGTTTGCAAGTGTCACTAACTTGAAATATTCTGCTTAGGAACACGAAACTCTCATACTACAAATATCGCATATTATAATATTATACACTTATTCACTATTCATTCATTTTGAACGATATAGTAAAAAGATTGAAACAGTTTATCAACATGACAATTGGATGAAGTCGGTTATGCTTTATATATTATGATAGTACCAAAAAAGTCAATTGTCGAACAGGTTGAGTGTCCTTACTATGGAAACTTCGTTCTGCAGTTTGGTTGTGTAATTGATTGAAATAACATCAAAATTATTGACGATCGGTTGAAGACTGAGGCGCATTCGCCATTTCGCACTATGCACACCCAATTATCCCAAACTCAACAGTTGTTGAAAAGTAAAGTCAATATTAGTTTTGATTCGAGAAATATTTTCAAGATTCACTGTGTCGAAATCAATTAAAACAGCTCGATTTCGAAAATTTGGCGAACTTGAGATATCATATACAGGGTGTACCAACTTCGACGGCCTATTAGGCGTGTCTGGAGAACTGAACCTACTTGAAATCTGAAAACTGGAATTATATCATTGTTTGACATTATCAACCGATCTAAAATAATCTTGGAGCATGACCACTTTCAGTTATACAGGGAGTGAAAAAACATTGTTTTAAAATTATTGTTTTTGGTTTTTTTGTTTTCGAATTTGATAGAGTAAGCAATTCTGAATATATTCGTACTCGAATCGTTGCATTTGTCAGAATACTTTCCGAAATATCGAGAAAAAACTGAAGAAAAAAGGGAGATAAGTGTATTCGGTATTATGTTTGTTATTCCTAACCTAGATATCGTAAGCACGAACTGTTTTCACATTTTTGAAGGCAAAGAATGTGGAAATATTGTACAATTTCAGAATTTTGAAAAACCCGTCACAGGGTGTTCCAAATGTTGGTTCAAACTTTGGGATCAAGATTGACCCATAACTTTCGTTTTTCAAATTGGACCCAAGGAGGGGGGCGAAATTTGCGATACGCCACTGACGCCACCCCTGTCAACATTTAACGAACCCAGAGTGGAAGAGTCGCGACTACACCCTTCCGGGTGGACCACAAGCAGCGACAGAAGGGAAGAGAAGGTTAGCCGGTAATGACATTTCTCGGTGGGAACGCACGTAATCGAGTTAAGTTCAGTAACTTGTTTTCGGCAGGCACCAGGTGATGCTACGACGGCCTAAATTAATATATTCGGATGCAGCCTCGTTTGGCACCTCCTTGAAATCGAGTCGACGGGACCATTTTCGGGCTTTCGCTTATGCAAATGCGGAAAACGTGGATATTCATGCCCCCGACGAAATTGTGACTGAACCTGACATGATTTGCAGAATAACTTCAGCTCCTAACTGAATTCATTGTCCAGGATCCACTGCCAATTTTTGCACTTTGAGTACTATCAAGCTACTTTCCGTGAGTAACTTGACAGCCTTCTAAAGTACAAGCCCGGAACAAGGAAATTCGGCAACGTCGCACGTGATGCGTGATGCGTACTGGAGGTAGACAGTTTTGTTTATAGTGTAGGTACGTGTTTGGATTGTGTTGAAAAATCATAATGTTTCAGTGAATGAACGACTGGAAACAAGTGCACTTTAAGGGAACTAAAGAAATTTTTTTAGTGAAGTGCAATGAAAGTTTCGTCTGATTTTCTTCACTAACTTGAGATCATCTACTGGATAGGTTGGAGGTTAGGTTAGGATTTCAATTGCGATGAAAACAGTTCCGATACTCAAAGGAAATTAATTTCAGAGGTTTGTTCATTTCAGATTCATATTATTTGCAATATAGCGACATAGATAACTCCCTTATGTTTCAGAATATGTTGCTCTTTGGAGCCGCAGCTGAGACTTGCAGATGTGGCACAAATAAGAAATCAATTTCAAACTCACTTTGTTCGGTTTTTGCAGATTTACTCTTCAACAATTTCGTAAATAATAACAAAAATATGATTAATGTCGAGCACACGAAGAAGAAAAAACACTTGGAAGATAGGAAAAAGTTACCATTAGAAAATTATTATCTGAATGAAACTGTCTAACTTTTCATAAATAGGTATATGCATTTCCGTATTTATTGCATATCATTTTTATGTTGAAAATTCCAATATTTGTTGTGTGAACATCTTATATCCATTTATTTTCACATTTACTTGGATGTCTATATTAAGTTTATAATAATGTTGAGAATACTTGTTATGTTCACGTAGAGAATTTGCTTTAATTTTTTTGGCAAAAGTTGGCCCTGCATCTTCCCATGGTTCTTGCTGAACAATGAATTGAATATCCAATTCTCTCCCTAACTTATAATTCAAAGAATAACCTTTCAGTTCCAACCAAGATTCGAACACAATCGTGAGATTTTTTAATAGGAGTAATTGAGATATCCAATTTTCTGACTGAGTAGGGTCTTATGTCCTTATTTCTTCCAGCAAAAAATTCATTTAATGAATTTGCAAATGATTTGAATTCGAGATAACATGATATCCCGCGCTTCCGCGTCGGAAGAGTATACCTACGGTTTGCCATCGCATACGACGTTGCCAGACTTAGTTCTAGGCTATCTCTATAGACGGCTGTGGTAGCTTCTGTGTGAAGATACAATAATATCCTAATAAATATCCCAAATGTTTTTGAAACATAGATGAATTCAAAATAGTAATCATCGGATTATCGAATCAAATCCCAGGCTCAGAGATCTTTAATCATGCGGTTGGAAGAATGATATTAGATTTTGTCACTGAGATGAAAGATATACCGACTTCGGACTTGCTTGGCCTAATCAGTACCCCATGCATCTCAGGGACAAAATCTTCATAAAAAACTTCGATATTTGAAGAAATTGGTTGTGAAGTAATGAGTGAAATATTACAAAGTACTAAGATGGTGACATCCAATTGATTCAAAAGAAAGTTTCACATCTCCAATCGAATGCTAGAAAAGAAATCTGTACCTCCTCTTCTAATGAATGATATTTCAGCAGTGGCTCTATTAAGCGCCTGCTTGGTAGTTTCTCAAAGTGATGGAAAAAGCCCAATTCTTTTTGCGACTGTATAGCCAGGTGATTTTGAGAAAAAGAAAATTCTTTGCTATTACTGAGGCCACATCGAGAACATTTTTGAAACATAGATGAATTCAAAATAGTAATCATCGAAATAAATACAATTTTCAATTCCCAGGCTCAGAGATCTTTCATTCTCGTCGGTTGAAGAAATGATATTAGATTTTGTTACTGAGATGAGAGATATACTGACAAGGCCAAAACCGGTATACCTCTGATCTCAGTGATAAAATCAAATATCATTCCTCCAACCTCATGATAAAAGATCTCTGGGCCTGGGAATTGAAAATGGTATTCATTTCGATGATTACTATTTTGAATAAATCTATGTTCCCAAAATGTTCTCGATGCAGCCTCCATAAAGGCAAAGAATTTTCTTTATCTCAATTGTGGCCAGTGGCGTAGCGAGCTTAACTCGCGCCCGGGGCACAAAACCTTCTGAGCGCCCCCCCCCCCCTTCTGAATTCATAAAGACATATCGTCGGTACAATGCCAAAGTCACGAAGGTGCTTTTCGCCTATGTGGACTATATAGCGATTATAGTCATGGTATCAATGCCAAAATCGCGAAGGAGTTGGCTTATCCCTCTCTCCTACTTCTAGCCTAGAACCACAAAAAGCAATCTATATTTATAGCACTGTCTTGAATTTCTGAAACACGTTTTTCTCGGAACATCAAAAAAAGATCCTCGTGACTTTGGCATTGAACCGACGATATAATATTGCATGTGAAATTTACCAAATGAATGAAATGAAATAAATAAAGTCATAGGCTCAAACAAGGCTTCAAACTTCGAACAAAAACTGTAGTAGAGAAAACAAGAATAGATTTTGCGATGTATGATCATCTAGAATTACGTTAAGATGTACATTCACTTCATATAAATAAATAACTGTATTTAAGGCCATTCTAAGTTCTTCAGCGCTCATTTCATATATTTATTAAGAAATATTAAAAGAAACCATTTCATATATTTATTAAGAAATATTAAAAGAAACGTTTTGAAGTTTTGAAACTATAAAAAAGTAAATATTCATTATCTTCAAGGAGATGAAGATTCAATAATAATATACGAGTATTACTATAACTTATGTATGACTTCTCCTTGCTTTTGATAAATCAAATTCATGAATAATGTCATCCAAGTAAATCATTTTAAAATTTTCTCTTTCCACACTTGAAAATGCCAGGTGACTTAGACGATCCCATCGTCCCATCGTTGATCGTAGGTATGTCAGAAGTAATTTTAATTGATCGTTGCAGCTATCAATTGAAGGTGAGAGAGTCAGAAGTATTTGAAATGAAACTCTCATACGAGAGTCAGATTCAGATTCAGAAATTCTAGAGGAGTTCAAGGTTCAATTTTTTTTCTAGTGCGGAGTTAATTTTGCAGTCACCTAATTCGTTGAAGAATTCTATTCCGTTAAAATCAGTATTATAAAATTTACCCAAATTTTTGCAATTTTCTTCTTCTTCGTTGTCAACATTATATCCTTGTTATAAATTTTCAATATCTAGTAAAAATCCAAATTTGATAAAGGTGAGGGTCACTTATTCACTCGTGAACTCATTCTTGTTGAAGACGATCAAGAATGCTCTTAATAACTCGAGAAATCTCATTTTTTGCGGAAAAAACAACCTGGGTATTTTGCAGCATCTCATCAGCCATTTTTTACAAAGTGACCTCTTTGCAGAGGTTGTCCCGAATTTCTACTAGTTCAGTCGCTAATTATTCAAGATCATGAAATGATTTTCAATCTAGGTCTTTGTAATCTGACCTGTAATAAAATTGTAGCTTCACTTCTGTTGTTATTTGTAATGGTATCTTCTGCTAGTTTTTCTAATAGTTCTGACATATTCCCAGCTAGCTCATCTACAATAACCCTAATCGCTTATATTCTGGCGCTGCACGTTCGACAGTTTTTTCACAGCATTTTTTATATTTTTCCATCGTAACGTTGAATGTGAGGAAAACAAATACATCTTTTCAATTATTCCAAAATATGTCATTTGAATATTGTTTAGCTGCAGTAACTCCCACTTAATACAGCAATTTTTTGTTTTGCGAACCATTTGGCGCCCCTATATGAGAAGCGCCCGGGGCATGATGCCCCCCCTTGCCCCCCCCTCGCTACGCCACTGATTGTGGCAGCAAGGATGAAATATATCGATCTGTTGATTGTGCAAAATTGATTACCCATTGGATTATTTTCTGTTGAATCCCGAGATAATTATCTGAATTATTTGAACCAACATGCATCGATAAGTAGGTCATCGTGAATGAATACTTACTGCCAAATTTTTTTCTATACTACAATTTTGTCCTACACTTTGGGTGGTACATTATCCAACCTCAAAAGTAGTGGTACATATCTTTGATTTAAAAATAATAAGGATCAAGCTAAATCATCGTGAGAAGCGTCGATTCGATGTATAATTGAAAGTTGTCAGGCTCCAAGAATATTTTGGATCGGTAGATAATGTCGAACAATATCATAATCCCAATTATCAGATTTCAAATAGTTAAAGTTCTCCAGAAACGCCTAATAGGCCGTCGAACTTGGTGCACCCTGTACTGTAAAAGTATATTCTAAAACAAGTTGCAGAATGAGCTCCCATTCCAACACGAATGCGAAGTTCGAAAACGAGCGAGTTTTCGATAGCATGAGTGTTGGAATTGCCTTCTGCAACGAGTATTAGACGGTATTTTCTCTATTTCAGTCAATTTTTGTGAAAACCTCTCGAAATTCAAATGAAAATTCAGATTAGTGACTTTTGTTTTGTAACTTGGCAGTTGGTGTGACATACGAAATTTGACAGATCACGGAATTTGAATTGATTTGATTCGAAACTTCATTCGATCAGAGTTCAGTACTGACAATCATAAAACGAAGAATATAACTGAAAACAATGCTGTAATGAGTTTCATTACAGCACTACTTTTAGTAGTGTAATGAACTCATTACGATACTGAAATAGAGAAAGTAATGAATGCCGCAGATAACAGTCACCTTCATTTTTACATTGATTCATTTCATGCCAGTCAATAGCCCTATTCAAATTGACCATTTTTTCAGATTGAATTGAAAATGTTTATCGTGGGTTGTCTTCGGCAGTTAGACATATGCCATCGCGGACTTTTTTATAGAACTTTTCGAGCACTACAAAATTATCTATGACCACGTTTCTCAATTTCTTATATATCACTCTGCCTCACCCGTTAAAGCCAGAAAGTACCGGGATTTTTCATAAAAAATCGATTATGTTTTCTAATTTTTTTGTTATGTACGGATGAACTCTACATGAAAACCTCCCAAAAATTATTCACTACAATATAGTGAAAGTTTCATTAAAATCGGTCATCTGGTTCTTGAGTCCATAGAGGACAAACATATGGATTAGTATGGATGTACCGAAAATAGTAAAATGTCATTTGCTCAAAAGGAGTAGTACTAAGAAATTTCTAGATGAGAGTAATATTTTCGATCTTTGATTTATGATTGTTTAATTCTTCGTTCTTGCACTGACCTGTCTTTCACATATCAATTATGTCTTTTGGGATGAATAAAGATTATTATTATTATCAATATAATTAATGAATACTATTTTAAATTTTTGAAGCTCAGAGATCGTTTATCATGATGTTGGAGAAATGATATTATATTTTGTCACTGAGATGAGAGCACTGAGTAATGAAAATACCTGGAGTGCTGACCAGCTTTCGTCATCAGTAACAGAAATCGCGTTCTCTCCACCATAGGAGAACAATTCGTTTCATTTGAAAACGTGCACTACTGAACTCGCTTACCAAAGAGTCAAAAATCAAGTACCGAAAAGTGACATGGACCAAACCCTCGACCAAACCTATATTTATTAATTCGGAAGTTTTCGAGAAAATTGGGGTTACCAAGATAAGTGAATCACCGTGTACAGGGTGATTCATTTATCTTGGTAACCCCAATTTTCTCGAAAACGTCCGAATATTTTTTCATTCTGTGAATGGCGTTTTGAACACGTCAATGTCGACTTGAAATGCGCATAAAAATCTGCGGAATAAATAAAGACGCCAGGCGTCGCGGCGCTATCAAAAATTTTTTCTCCAGGGACATACCTTTTTTATCATGTCATTCGAAAGATAATTTCATTCCGAATTTTTTTTTCGAATGCAATTTTTATCGATTTCTAACCGTTAGCGATCTGCAGCGTGTTTTATATTGATTCTATTCCATTTATTTTTTTCTGTATTGTGGTAGTATGCCTTTATTTAGAGACATAGATGTGATTTTGTGATTTGAATTCAAGGAGGCTAGTTTTCTGGTCAATGTGCTCCTTCAAATAAGATGAAATATGTGGCTACAGCAAGATGGGGCTTCATGCCACCACACTGCCATTCTCAAGAGATATTTAGATCAAGAATTCGGAAAAAAATGGATTGAAACCAATGGACCCATCAGATATCGCCAGACCTAACGCTCATAGATTACTTTCTGAGGGGTCCCCTTCAATATATGGTAAACCAAACTGATTCTAATAACTTGGACTATTTGAAATTGAAGATAAGAAACGCATCTGCCCAAGTGGACCCTTATATTTTGACCAAAGTGATGAAATAACTTATGTATGGATCATAATGGCCGGAATATAGAACATATGATTCGAATTTTTTCGTTTGTTATTGAAAAAAATTTTTTATTATTATAAGATATAATATTTAATGAATAAAATAATAGAAAAATAGTTACAGAGCCTCCGTCATTTTACGGAACAAAATCAAATATCTCAATATCTCTTCACAATGGCAGCGTTGTGACATGGAGCCCTATCTTGCTGTATCCACATATTTGATCTTATTTAAAGAGGCAGATTGTTTAGAAAACTTGCCTCCTTGAATTCAAGGCATTAAATCATATCTATGTCTTCAAATCAAGCCATACTACCACAATACAGAAAAAAATAAATGGAATAGAATCAACATAAAACACGCTGCAGATCGCTGACGGTAAGAAATGGACAAAAATTGTATTCGAAAAAAAAGTTCAAAATGAAATTATCTTTCGAATGACATAATAAAAACGGTATGTCCCTGGAGAAAAAATTTTTGATAGCGCCGCGACGCCTGGCGTCTTCATTTATTCAGCAGATTTTTATGCGCATCTCAAGTCGACATTGACTTGTTCAAAACACCATTCACAGAATGAAAAAATATTCGGGCGTTTTCGATAAAATTGTGGTTACCAAGATAAATGAATCACCCTGTACACTAGATAGATCTTCTCAGTGTCAACGTTTTTGCCCTCAAGTAGAGGGGGTCAACAGCACGGTTGTAGTATAAGGTAACTGCGCGCTCCAGGGTTATATATCACTCAGTGGATGAGAAATTATACCAGTGACAAACATACCCATTATTTTATACGTATCTGGTGACAAAATCTAAATATTCTTGAAACAAAATTGAATTCAGAATAGCAATTATCGACATCCCCAGGCTCACAGATCTTGTATCATCATGAAATGGAGAAATAATATCAGATTTGGTCACTGCAATGAGAGATATACCTGTGAAAGAATCCTATATGATTTCTTCAACCATATGATGGAAGATCTGTGAGCCTGAGAATCGGAAATTGTATTCATTTCGATTATTACTATTTTGAATTTATTGATGTTTCAAAAATATTTTCGGTGTGGGCTCCGTGCGTTGTTTCGTTTTCCATATTACTCCTTTTCTTAAAAACAAAAAACATGCAGTTTTTCGATTATTCACTTTCGATTTCATTCCTAGAGTATGCACCAACTTGTTGAAGGGAGATTATCTAAATTATTTAAATACATGATATGGTGTCAATTATAAACGAAATCACGATTCGTTTCACCAACAAGAATGAAATGGCAAAGCTCTCTTCTCAAATTTGGAGCTGTTGAAATAGGGCCAAGTACCAAGTCGCCATCCCATAATACGAACCAAATTAATTAAACTTACTGGGAGCTGAGGAAATAACTCTCATGTCACGTAGTGCACGTTGGGATCTAGTGCATCCATACCATGGATTATCATGATGGCCATGCTATTGCCCCATTTCCATGACGTGAGTTACTCCACTGTGAATTTGTCGGGGTAATATTGTGCGGAGGGATTTGGTAAAAGCGGAATTTGAACAGAAATGTATGCAGGCTATCCTAATGAGGAAATATTTATTGTTTTGCATAAAAAAGATATAGTCCATTCAGTAGTTATTGCCATCTCGGGCAGCTTTGAAAAAAGGAAAAAAAAAGTTAGTACCATCCCATTATATACGAGTTTCAGAATTTGCGTATGTGTTGAGAAAAAACCGACTTATGGCACACCTAAGTTTTTATTAGCGGACAGAGATTTGAATTTGAATTTAGAAATTTGTTCTCTTTGTAAATTTTATGTAAGTAAAACTAGTTGAAAAATCACTTCTCAATTTCTTCAGTCGTATGCAATTTTTAATAGCTAGAATTGATGACCACATGGAATCAATAAATCAAATAGAAATTCAGCTGATTGATCACTTCGAATGCAATCTTTAGCAGATAGGTTGAAAGCCGATTAAATTTACTTTGTACATATTTCATACTCTGTTATATGTACAAATCCCACAGTAGCGCTTTAGGTCTCAAAAGAAATCTCCTGCTTGAAAACTGGCTCAAACATATGAAGATACAGAATTAACTACACTCAAAACTACCGGAAAAATGATTCAAGAGCTAGTGAAACCTCCGAGTAACGTTTTGTCTGTAAGGCTGGAAATTCTTACAATCGTAGTTGCATGCTAAGGACGGAAATCATCCCCTGCACGTCATCAAGATCTATTTCTTTGAAATTGTTAAAAAAATAAACTTGTTCCTGTAAGCTTGAAACTTTCATACGAATTTGTTCGTTCATTGTGAAGTTCAAAAAAAATCGACAGGCGATTTCGACGAGCACAAGTTCTTGCCTGGCGACTCGAAAAGGATTTAAAATACTAACGAAAATGAACTTTTTTCTGTAAGGCTTGAAATTTATATTTGTTTTCATCTGAGAGAAAGAAGAAATAAGTTTCTTCATCACATAGTACAGTCGTTTCAAGCGTTGTACACTGTGTCCAAAATGTATTGAGACTGCATTATATTTCAGCATATGTGGAAAAATTCATGTCTAACTTGAAAAAAAACAAACAGAAATATAAATTTTTCTGATGGTTGACCTTGGAATTCATGAAAAGTAAGGTTGTGATACATCGATGTATTCAGAAAAAAATGAGAAAATTTGACGTTAAAACATACGAGGTTGCAACATTCAAGTTTGTTCTATATCTCAAAAAAATTCTAAGCAACGCCTCTGACTTGTACGTAAAAATATTATTTTAAGCATTTAGAATGATGTTTCAGAACCGCTATGATAGTCATTATTCACCGGTGAATAATAGCTATACTCCATTCACTTTCATAAAATCACATTATAGTAGGTCATGGTATCGTTTCAGGAGTTGGTGCACCTGATGAAAAGTCAGTGTTTATATATTGTTCCTAATCGAAATATTGCGAATAACTATCAATTCATATATACGCTAGTTATTTTCGTTCATCCAATCTTTTGAAATCAATTCATTTTCCGAATTAATTAACATTCCGAGAAATAGGTAATTGCTGGGAATGAAGCTAAAAAGGCCGAAATGAAAATATTTTGACAAGCATCATAACCTCCATTTTCGTTCGATACAGAGTGGAATGTATCAGATTTCGAAGGTCAGAGGTGTCATTTTATATTGGTGAATAGAATATACTGAAAATTTTGAATTTGCCAAGAACCCATGTCTCTTAAGGTACGGTTTCGCTTGTGCGTCGGACGCATGCAGCGACCGCCGAAAGTGGCTGCTGCGATTGCTGTATAGACTGTTCATAGGGAACAGCGAAGAAGCGGTTCCGCTTCTGCAGTCAACGCAGCAGTGGCTGCAGCAGCCAAACGGCCACTGCTTGCGGTACCAGTCTGTGCGACGTCGCTGCAGCGTGAATTCATTTATATAGAGGTTAAAATTGTTATTATTTATCGAAATTATAGAAAATGAGTGTTGAAAAGTTTTCGACGGATGAAGAAATGAAACTAATTGAATTAGTTTCCACAAATAGAGGTTTGTATGATTCATCCCATGCTGAAAGACAGTGTATGGAGAAAGATCGCGACAGAAATAGAAGGAAAAACAAGTAAAAGGAAATTTTTCCTTTATCATTTTTAATTTGAACTCTTTATGTGAATATAAAACAGTTTCATATAATTGAATATTAATTGTTCCGAACCCTACGTTTCTGTAACTATTTTTTCTTGCCAGGCAATTCGACCCCCGGACTGCGAATCCATCTACTCTGGCAAATCCTCCTATACATCAAATGCACAGCATTTTTTCTTTTCATATACAGGGTGACAAAGACTCATGATACACCCCCATTTTCTCCCTTGTTTCTGTAGCTATATTTCTGAAATTCGAAACATGGAATAAACTCACTATATGGCACTTTTTGACATGTTTAGAAAAAATCCAATTTCCGGTTTTTCCGGAAATGACATCAACTTTGGATTGAACCGAGAAGATACTTAAACTCGTCTAAACTCCATTATCGTGTTCGTATTAGTTATACAGAAAAATAGTTGATATGGATGGATACCCCACCGATGTTACTTTCGAATGACGTCAGAGTACCATTATGCTACCATTTGAGAAAACGGAGTTTCGAGTGGAAAAAGGTTTTGGTTTACTTTTTTGGCACGTATTTCGAACCACGATACTTTTTAAATCGAAATTACTATAGTGTAGCATTATTTTGATTATTTGGAATAATTTTAGGGAGTTAATGGCTCTCTGGGCGTTCTGACGAATGAAATATCCACTATAAGGAATCATTAGATTGAGAAAATCATAGAGATTACAAATATGTATTAATATACCGAGTGTCCCATTTGAAAATCGAAAGTTGATGTGATTTCCGGAAAAACCAGAAGTTGGATTTTTTTTTCTGAATATGTCAAAAAGTGCCCTAGAGTGAGTATATTCAATGTTCCAAATTTCAAAAATATAACTACAGAAACAAAGGAGAAAATGGGGGTGTACCATGAGTCTGTGTCACACTATATTTTAAAATAATTTCATTCTCCTCTTCTTCCAATATATGAAGCGCAAGTTCACTCTATCTTCGAATTCTCACTGTCGACTGTCGGCCGAGTAGTTCTGCTGCAGATAAGGAAACCACTCCGACGTCACAGCGGACGCGAGCAGTAGCTGCTCGCATTCACTGCAGGCGTCCGACGCACAAGCGAAACCGTACCTTTACAATGATATACTGACTGTATAATAACCTAGCTATAGGGGCAAAAAGGAGTAAAAATATTCATTCAACTTTTTTATTGTATCATTATGATTATCAGAGTGAGAGTAAGGAATGGAATCTATGTAGAGTGAAGTTTTTTGACATTAATTTTTATTGTTGAGAATACTGTTTCTGATCTATGGCCTCGACAACTGTGGTCTTATACGTACTTTCATGTGATAATTGAAAATTCAGTGATGGACAACACAAAACGGATCCGTGAGCATTTCTTCCAGTGTTCACAGATATTTGTGTGAAAGGTTTTGATAACCATTGTCATTGTTGAAAATGCAGTAGTAAGTAGTAACATAATTACTAATATTCAGAAGACTGAATGAAGGTAATCATTATATGCTTATCCAATAACATACTATTCATAACAAAAGAGGAGAACTGAATCATAAGTACACAGCAAATTCCTGGAAATTCTATTCCGAAAATAAATTTTAATTCTCGGTGTTACCTGAAATCGTGTTTTTCATGATTTTTTTTTGTAATCAGATGAACACAAAGTCAAATACAGAAGGATTGATTAATCATATTGCACCGGATAACTATGAAAACAGGATGAATTCATGGAAAGAAAATAATGGAATTTCATTCGAAATGAATATCGGTTTTGCGATCCAAAAATCGAGACTCTCTATATTATTACAATTTCCATCATCTACTCGGAAAAATACAGAGTTTTAAAGTTTGGAATTTCGGGAGACATTGAATAATCGAGAAATAAATATGCCATATCATGAACTATATTCGGAAAATTCTACGTTGAAAAAATACAGTGCGTTGAAATTCGAGAAATTGGTGGATTGTTCTTTTAATTATCAACTTCCAAATATTCCAGCATACCGATATCTAACCAGAAATTGTTGAAGAATTTCCACTCAATACCCAATTATTTCATGCGGGAAGAGCAGAAATCTTTTTCCGAGCGAATTTCAGATCACATTACGTACAAAATAGCATAACGCGTTCGAAGAAGAATTTTTCTTTCGATACAGAGCTCGAGAAATGATAACATCTCCAAAAAGTGCACATATTCGTTTTCGCCATGTAGGTATTTCAGAAAGACAAGAAGTCAATATATTTCTGTTTGTGGATTGAAAAATTTCACAGAAAACTGACGCAGGTTCGGGAAAATCGTCTCACCCAATTTGGGACACAGTGTATATGAAAAATTTCATCGTAATCAGAAAGCAGACCCTTCTTCTTTTCTGTCGCTCTAAATTTTTTTCTTAGCTTCACAATGTAAGAAACTAGCCAAAAAGCGTAGTAGGTTAGTAGTATCACAAATAAGAGAGACATTACCTGTTTTTCTAACTCTATAATCAAAGAGAAGCGATAACAGTGATATTAGTGACATCTGTAGTTTCAAAAGTAAACGGGTTATGGTTAGAATATTCAATTAGGGTCCATTCAGCAAAAATTATATAGAGATTATCAGTAGGCTATTGTCAATGTTATATTTTCTCGCCTATTTTCCACGGAAATAACTCGAAATCACCTAGCTCACTCTTTCATGTGTGTGTTTTTCGGTTATGTATTTTTTGTAAAAAACTGGCCGACCTTCAAAATTCATGAGGATTAATTGCAGAAATATTAAAAAGAAAAATATTGAATGTACAGTCTTTTCATAACCAATTATAAGAAATGGAAATGTAAATTTTGAAATTCGTAACATGTAACTGTCTTGTTCTTTGTTTCTTATTTTCAAATGGATAGAGGTTTCGGGGCAAATATATATTGTTTTGGATAATGCATAAAGAACTCTTGCTGGGATGACCTTCAGGTCTTGTTGTACAAGCTCGGTATTTTTCTTTATTGTTGTTCAAACATTTTGTAATTAATATACAGTGGACTCTTATAAAGTCGAACTCCTAGGGGCCAAAAGAACTGTTCAACTTATCTATTGTGCGGCTTACCAAAAATTTGAGGAATTCAAGTGAGACTTCACTTCATTGAGAGAAAAACTCAGGTAAACACGAAATCATCATCAATGAGAAACAACGTCTGAGCACTGGAAACATGTCCTTAGAGGTCGAAAAATTCGTATGATATTCATCGTGTGTGGTTATTTGTTTGCGAACCGAATTTTTTGTTTGTCTCATTCATTAGATCAAAAAGTTTCTCTCATAGAGACGATGATGCTCAGAAGAACGACTAGAGGTCGAGGTTCTCTTGACAACACTTCCAGCAGTTCGACTCATCTACGAGACCCTCTAGACTCATTGAGGTGAAAATACACTCTGTGAGATATGTATGAATCAGATCCAGAACAACTATTCGACTTATAGATGTTCGATTCATTGAGAGTTCACTGTATGAATAAGTGCTTGCAATTGTTATAATAATTCTCTTATATGCGAACGAATTTTTGAAATGTTCTCAATTTCATAATTATTGTTTGTAGTTGATTTTACACAATTATTTCAAGTAAAAATATAATCCAGTGGCGTATTTTATTTCATTCAAAACAACGTGTAGATGGAAAATATCACAAAATAAAGAGTGGAGCCCTGCTTTTATTTTGTTGTTTTTTCAAAAGCTCGACAAAGAATACTCAATTCAATGAAAATTTATGAGAAGTATAATTCGAATTTCACGCCTATTGAAATTGTTGATTTACCACAATCATTTCAAATGAAAATATAAGAAATCCATAAACGTATTTCATTTGATTCAAAACAATATATAGATGGAAAATATCATCCTGATCAAAAAGCGGAGCTCTGCTTTTGTTTTGTCGATCTGGATGTTTTTTTAAAAGCTCTACAAAGTATTTAATTCAATGAAATTTCATGAGAAATTTGTTTCGAATTTCGCGCCTATTAAAATAGTTTCTCTATTTCAGTATCGTAATGAGTTCATTACAGTACTAAAAATAGTGCTGTAATGAAACTCATTACAGCATTGTTTTCAGTTATATTTTTCGTTTTGTGGTTGTCAGTACTGACCTCCGATCCACTCAATTTTCGAATCAAATTAATTCAAATTCCGCAATCTGTCAAATTTCCTTAATGACACCAACTGTCAAGATACAATACAAAAGTCACTAATCTGAATTTTTATTTGAATTTCGAGAGTTTTCCACAAAACTTCACTGAAATAGAGAAAATATCGTCTAATACTCGTTGCAGAAGGCAATTCCAACACTCATGCTTTCGAAAACTCGCTCCTTCGTCGCTCTTTTTCGAATTTCGCATTCGTGTTGGAATAGGAGCTCATTCTGCAACTTGTTTTAGAATATACAATTCTCTATTTCAGTATCGTAATGAGTTCATTACAGTATTGAAAGTAGTGCTGTAATGTAACTCATTTCAGCATTGTTTTCAGTTATATTTTTCGTTTTGTGGTTGTCAGTATCTACTGAGCTTCGATCCAATCAATTTTCGAATCAAATCAATTTCAATTCCGTTATCTGTCAATTTTCGTAAGTCACACCAACGGCGAAGCTACAATACAAAAGTTCATTTGAATTTCGAGAGTACTTTATGAAACTTGACTGAAACAGAGAAAATATAGTCTAATACTCGTTGCAGAAGGCAATTCCAACACTCGCTCATTCGTCGCTCGTTTTCGAATTTCGCATTCGTGTTGGAATAGGCGCTCATTGTGCAACTCGTTACAGAATAAACTATTTCTGTACTGAATAATGTTTTCAGCGACATCTTGTGTCAAAAGTAAGAAACTAGCCTAAATTTGTAGTCGGATTTTAGTACCACAGATATAAGGGCGTTTCCTACCTTTCTAACTCTACAATGTTTGTCTATAATCTTTGATACGAACGAGAATATTGGATGGATTGAACAGAACACGAAAGTGATGAACTTTCCTATTTAGTTTCCGAGAGAAGTAATCCTACACCCATTAATATCTTGATCCTTATCGTCAGGAGGCCTGAACCTGTTCTTTGTAGCTAACTTCCTGAACAGAGATGTCTCTTTCTGGCTTTAATGAAATAAACGAAATAATGCAACCGGATCACCCTCTTCACTTAATGACGAATAAAAAGGACAATATCTACCGATGGGGTGATGACTTTCACCCAATTAATTCTTGATGAGCAAGACATAAACCTGAAGGAGAATTGGGTCGAAAAACCACTCCAGCCTTCTTTGAGGGCCCCGAAAAATTGAAGTGGATAAAACGGGGGTAAGAATTTGTGGTTGAGAAAGCTAGGGGGTAATTAAACAGACGTTGGTGGGAAGGAGAGCTTGTTTGCTTCCGGGTTCTGTAGAAATTTTCGTGAATATTTATGTGTTCGAAGTGTTGACACTGACCGAGTGGGGTAGATCTCTGACGTGGATTTCGACCAATTTCTATACGACCTTGCGTTTTCACTCACTTTCCCGTACTCATTTTAGTATAGAAAGTGTCACTTTTTGGCACTAGCAGTGCGGGAAAGTATCAGCAAGGTTTTTTTTCCGCACACTTTCATTAAAGAATAAACTAAATTATGATATGTCTCTATGCATCGAACGTCAACGATGAGAGTATCATGGTAACGACATGTAGATTTCATGTGTATTATGTATTATGGATTTTCATGGAATGTTTTTTATGTTGAAATATATATATATATATATATATATATATATATATATATTCTTATGAAAAAGAGAGCTAAAATGATACAATAAATGTTGAAACAAATACCTAAGCTGAGGTAAAAAAAGAACGGGGTATCATAACATTCTTTGTATGATACTATGGAATCATACGATACTATCAACACTTGTATCATACGATACTATACAGCCAGGGGAAAAAACCTCAGCCAAAAAAAAACCTGCCTCCCCGTAAACAAAATAACATAAAATATCAAATATCAGGAAAATCTTGAAAGACATCAGTGTGATCATCTTCATGTTATCCGTCGATGGGCTCGGATACACAGATTCTTCCCAAAACGACTCGTAATTCTTAATCTGAAATGAAAAAAGACAAAAGCAAAAAAAAAACCGATTATTCAGAAAATCGAATGCATTTTGGAAATGCATTTGCTACTTTAAAAAAACATCAACATTAAGATTTCTTGGCCAAATAATGTTCGGAGGTTTATGAATATTTATGACAGAAATGTCACAAAATTTGAAAGAAATGAAAAAAAAACTCCATCAATTTCCCCTTTCCGAATCTGTTGAAAGTTACGAAACTGACAATTTTTCAACATAACAAACTAAACTTGTAAAAAATCAATTAATACATAACTTTCAACTGTCCTCCTTCACGAGGATTTTTTTTCCTGTTGCCGTGTGGGTTTCTTGAAGAAGAATCTCTTCGATACCATGTTCATCAGCTAATTTAGAGACGTAATCACACTTTCCTTTCGAAATTCCTTCGATATTCAAATTCAAAATCCACAAATTGTTGCCCTCTGGTCGTGAGGGTTGAAATAAAATGTATACAGGGTTGGGATAAAATATGGAACCGAGTAAATATCTTTTGAACGAAAAAAACGATATTTATGAAAATTTGCAGGTAAGTGCAATGGAACAAAACGCATCTGATGTACATTTTTTTTGATAATAATATACTTCCGGTTTAACCGGAAATGCCATCAACTTCTTTAATTTGAATGGGACACCCTATATATTTTTACAGATTTTGAAAGAGCTTGTTATTTTGATTTCATACATACTGAGTTTAGTGTAAAAAAAAATTGTAAAAACGAGGAATAACTCACTGTTTGTAGTACAATAGATGTATTTTTCATTATTTTAGAACAATGAGGAACAAAATTACTTTAAATGTTCAAAATGCACGCCGTTTACTTGCTGACAGTATGCCATCCTATTAACAAATTCTTGAGTCACTCTTTCCAAGACTTCTCCACGTATTAGTTCACATTCATCAATAATTCTTTGTCTCAATTCCTGTAAGTTTGTTGGTCGTCTAACGTAAACACGTGATTCTAGATAACCCCAAAGTAAAAATCTAACAAGCTAAGATCCGGAGAACGAGCAGGCCACTCTATGAATCCTCTACGTACAATCCATCGATTTGGAAAATTCGCATCCAGAAAATCCCTAACCCGTCTATCATAGTGAGAAGGTGCTCCATCATATTGAAACCAAATATTTTGTGGTAATTGCCCATTCTGTTGAAGTGCAGGAATAATTTTGTTATTTAGTAGATCCAAATACTTGTCACCATTCAAGTTTCCGTCGATAAAAAATGGGCCAGACTTTAGAAGGCTATACACTTTAGGTCCAAGGAACAGAAATGATCGCTTAAATAGTGTCTTGTGGGGTTTGGGAACAGTTAAGTGATATTTGGTTTTACTTCTTGTTTCATAGTCGTATTGGGTAGTGGGCTTAGCATTATTCTTTTTCAGATTAGATGCCACTGTTTGAAGGTATAGCTGTCTGACCCGAGAGTCTAGTACCCGAGACATATTATGAACCTATATGAAAAAACAAAAAAATTTCTAAATAATATAATGTAGATTTCGATATGAAAATTATAAGAAAAAAATAAATGTGATATGCAACTTCTAGAAAATATTCAACGAACATTCTTGTTCAATGTTGAGTAACCTTCAGTAAGCCTGATAGTCGTGTTTGCGGCATTGAATACTGGAAATATTTCGTTATTACCTTCAAAAAAGATCTTTTCCTACTTGAATAATTTCATTAGGGTTCATTCCTATATGACGAAGAAATCAGAAAAAAATATTGATTTTTCATGAAAAATTGTGGAACTTTCCGGCTTTTACATGCGACGCTGCGTGAACTAGAAGAGATAGATAAACATGGTCAGAGACAATTTTGTAGTGCTTTGTAGTTCTACAAAAAAGTCCACGACGGCATACGTCTAACTGCCGAAGACAACCCACGATAGCCATTTTTAACATTTTCAATTCAATCCATAATAATGGTCAATTTGAAAAAGGCTTTCGACTGGCATGGAATGAAGAAATATGAAAATGAATGTAACTGTTATCTGCGGCATTTATTCCTGATGAAAAATGCTTCTTACAGTATAGTTTTCGAATGGATACTTTGAAAGTTACAGTAGGTTGAACAAGTGTTAATTTGAATCGATACTAGGTTATGAATGTGGGGTTGCGGACCTATCAGTACCGTTTTAAATTGAAATATAACGCGAGAGGAGGCGCGGGTATGAGCTTGTCTTCTAATATCTGAAAAATGATTCGGTATTATAACTGCCGTTTTCTAGTTTGCGCATTTGATAACTCTCAATCAATAACGGAAAAATAAAAAAAAAGAGATTGCGAATACAAATCACACAAATAGATATTCAGAACAAAATTTGAGTAGAACTCATTTATTTCCAAAAATTCTGAAAATTTACAATCACAGGATCAATAGAAATTACCAATCACAAAATGATCTATTAATTCTAGAGCTAACCTTCAATAGAATTAAATTCCTGAAAGCAAAGGAACTCAAAGAGTGACTTTTATTCCTGATAAAAAATCTCATAATGTGACTGGAAATGAAAATAAAATAATGAAACATTTTTATAATATTTTTCACTTCTTCATAAAAATATCTTAAGTGTAGGATTTTCACAATAATTTCTGAAACATCTGTTAAGCCGCAGGGCCCTCTAATAAAACAATCATCTGGGGACGTTGAAGAAAACCTGAGGGTCTGTAAAGGACTCTCTCAACTCGATATCTTTTTCCGTCTCCAATTAACAATTCAAAACGATTTGTTTTTTTGAGTTATAGCAGATTTTCACTTTATGCCGATATTTCATGAAATAAATCTCAGGTTTTTTTATTGACGTTTCATGTTTCTTTGATTTGTGGCCTAACAAAGAGAAAATATTTCACGTATACTAGTTTCTTTCTCGACAAACGTTGAATGAATAAAACGATGTGTTTCACGATTCGTGTGTTTTTGATGTTAGGCCTCGCATATCAGAGTTTCCAAATTGTCCAAGAATAAGAATAGTTCTCAAGTTCCCGAGAGATCAATAATAATATGAAGAATGAATGAATGAAAGCATGTTAAAGCATTACTACTCCTAGAATTTCGAAGATGGAATTCTTGCAATATTTCGATTCAACAGGATCACATGTGAAATTAGAAAAAAATTATTATGCTTCTTGAAAATAGGTACACAGGTAGATGTCTTTGCCCGGTTAAGATATGTATTGAAAATGGTGATGTTGAACTTATGACAGCTTTAGGTGATTGAATATCAATAGATTTGAAATTGTAATGAAAAAATATACGTGTAGCACTCAAGAACTGCGCGGTAGGGCTATTTCATAGCATCTATTCAAAAATAAGAGGATAATATTGTTGATTTAAAATATTTTTTTATCTTACAAGACATGTAGGTTATTCAGGAATGTTTATCCTTGAAACTATAGGTTTATGGTGAAGTTAATGTTGAAATTTCCAGCCAAGATAAGTGGAAATTTATTACCATTTGTCATTTGTTCCAAGTATTTTCGACCCTTCTTCAGTATTCAGTGTACTCCAGTAAAGTGCGATGAATAAAATGCTCTACCTCGTCCAATTTTGGATTCGAAGGAATGGATATTGCTACCATGACTATGTGTTAGCCATTTCTAAGATGGCGTAAGCATGCACGAATATCTGCAACAAATGAGCGCCTAACATAAACATCGCTAACGTCTTCATTATTTATATCAACATTCGGATTCATAATATTAGTAACATTATTACCATTTTGGTAAATAGCTACCCCACCTTTTGGGACAGTATCTCGTTTGAATTGAGCAATACAATTGTAATTAAATATTTCAATCGGATTATCACGCGTCATACATGTTTCGGTAAGAAGTAAGACATTGATGGTTTGTCCCGTCACTGAATCTTGTGAATCGTATTTGTGAGGTTTTTTTGTGACGGAGTTTCTACATTCGGTCGCCGCGCTCAAAGCCTGAGATGAGAGCTATGCAATAGCTTAAAAATAGACTGCTTCAAAAGGTTTTTTATAGTGTTGGCGAATATTTAGATGATGACTCTTTTTCTATTATTGAATGATTTGTTATTTGTAGTTTATACTCCTTGATGACTTCTCCTATGCGAATTTTGTATTTTGTCTTACTGGATCAATAAGTGTAATTATTATTATAATTCATAACTTTCTAAAGGAATCTTCTTCTCTAAATTTCAATTAACAATTTCGCCGACGTTTCGGAGAATACTTTCTCCTTTATCAAGGCTATAAAATAGTATAATGTTAATATTTTTCTCGTTTTCCTGGAGTCGTGATGATTTATTAACCTCGTTGTTTCAGAAATTTAGAATTATGTTACTTGGTGAACACAAAGTTAATTTCAGTGGATGTAAACTATTTTCTTCAATGATCAAAATGTAATTTTTTGTTTGTATTCTACCTTTGAGACTTGCCAAATTTTTTGTTTTTTTTTTTTACAACTAATAAGAAAAAAAATTGACAAGCCTCAAAGATAAAATACAGATACTTAAACAATCTGAGGTGGTATACAAGATTCCATGTAACAACTGTGACAAATGTTATGTTGGACAAACAAAACAACTACTTCAAGAAAGAATTAGACAACATAAATATGACACAAGAAAACCAAAGAGTTCTCAAAACACAGCCCTCACTGTCCACACTTTAACAGAAAAACATACATTCGAATTTGAAAATGTTACAATACTAGACATGGAATATAAGTGGATAATAAGTGAAATGGTACACATAAAGACCGAAAACACAGTCAACTTCAGAGAGGACATTCAACATTCAAGCATAATATACAATAGCCTAATGGAGCAGACATGAAGAAAATGAGGGACCAGTCATAGGGATAATTCATGATCTTGGTTAGACTTTATACTTTAATTTATTTATTTTATTTATTTCAATGTTTTTGTGTCTGGTTAGTAGTACTGTGTTGACGATATTTGTTGAATTTTCGATGTCATTGAAGCTGGAGTCGCGACATCAACATATCTACAAGAAAGAAGAAGAAGAAATTGAATGCAATTTTAAACCATAGACTAAATAACCTCAATAATAGGAGTCACATTTTATTCCAATACCTGCTCAAGAAACTAGTAATTACATTTTGACTATTGAAGAAAATAATTTACATCACACTGAAATTAACTATGTGTTCTCCAAGTAACATAATTCTGAATTTCTAAATCAACGAGGTTAGTAAATTATCACGACTTCAGGAAAATGAAAAAAAAATATTAACATTATAATATTTTATAGCCTGAATAAAGGAGAAAGTAGCCTCCGAAATGTCGGCGAAATTGTTTATTAAAATTAAGAGAAAAAGATCTGCTTATTTGTTCACATTACTGTAAAAAAATCCTGAATCAGAAACATGGATGTAACAAACCAACACATTATTATTATTATTAGTATATATATTCGTATAAATTTACACATTGTTAATTTATGTAGCAAGAAGTACAAAAAAAAATAAAGCAGTTAAAGCAATGAATACATTTAAAAAAAATCATTGTTTTGGATTGGTACTAAACCAGGCCAATGCAGTCGGAGTAAGATAGTATATATCTGGGAGGTATCTCTGCATTACCTCCCTGTAGGTTTCCCTCAAGCCGGGTTTCACGATCAGGACATTCGAGAAACAATATGGAGATCCGAAGACAGTCTGTGCTGCTCATTAGGGATGGGCAAAAAATATCGATATATAAAAATATCGATATTTTTTCCGATAAATTTCGTCGATATTTTCATTCTCGATATTATCGATATTTATTTCACAATAGCGAATTCGATATTTTTTGATATCACACATACTCGTACATCAAATTGGGAATTGGGGGTATGTGGAGAGATGGTGACAAGTGTTTTGTTCAAATGATCGATGGCCAAGTTGAGGCAGGAAAAAATTCGATTTCCTCTTTCCCCCCAAATTTTGGACGAAGCTAATTTTTTGGGGGGTATGTTTTTTTGGAAAAATTTTTCTTGAAAAAGTTATTTGGAATGTTGGAAAAACTTTTTGTAACTTGGGGGTAACCCCCAAAAAAAAATTTTTAGCTCTATGTCTTAAAAAAATTTTGGGATCGAGTCCTTTCGACTATGAAATGACAAAATTTTCAACCTATCGAAGAAATCAAAGAAAAATTTCAACATGTTTTTTCTTCGAAACGGCAGGGAATATCGGCAAACGGTTTTCAGAGTTTGATAAAGCAGAAAAGGGCATATAAGAAGCGCTTTCTAAACAATAAGAAAATTTTTTCAGGGTGCACCAAAATTTTTTTTTCATTTCAGATCAACAAAAAAAATTTATTTTTATCACAGCTGCAGAAAAAACAAGTTTCTGGTAAAGCACAGGAGTAACGAGAAACTTTTTGTTGAGATTTGGCAAATATATCGATATTTTTCACTCGATATATCGAATCGATATTTTAGCCCCATTAATACTGATAAAAAAAAAGAGACTGACTTGAAACATTTGTCACTTTGACATTATTATTATTATGGGACAAAAAAATTGATTTCCAGTAAGAACAGAAGACTTGGCAACATAAGTAATTTCATCTCTTCGGGATAATGATTGCTGCCCATCTCTAAATACTCCAGCCACCGACTCATCCGGAAAACACATCGTGAAATTTCGCAACAGGCCTCTCGGAAAAGGCTCGCGGATAATTGATGGAAAGGGAACAATCAGTCGGTCGGCGCGGAGATGTATATCAGAAAGTGGTCAATCGAGGGAGAGTACGAGGTGCAACCCTCCCGCTAATGGATTGTTTTCGAAGCGCTACGCCAGCTACCGCCCCAACCGTCCCCGAAAGAGCAGGGCGCATTATCGAATTGTAGTTACGTCAGCCGAGTGATTATATAATGGCCAACTAACGGTTTCCTTGCCTTCTGTGTAATTCATCAGCCGAATTGAACTGTGCCCGTCCTGCGCCTAAAACGTTTCGCAGTTTGAAGTCTCCTAAGGAGAATTTTGGCGCTGTAACTACAACTAACTATAGTTAGTAGTAACCTATAACGTCATAGTCAAAGATTATAGAGTATAAAGATGGGAAACGAAGCGACTACAGTGATGTCAGCGACATCTGTTTTTCAAAAGTAATCGATCTATGGTTAAAATATTTGATTAGGGTCCGTTTGGCATAGATTATATAGAGATTATTAGTAGGCTGTTGTCAATTTTGAAAGAAATACTTGAATAAATATTTTTGCTGAATAATGATTGTATTTTCTCGCGTATTTTCTACTGAAATAATTCGAAATCTACAAGTGTACCAACTAGCTCACTCCATAATCTTGGTTCGTGTGTTTTTCTGTTATAAATTTTGTGTTAAAAACTGGCCGACATTCGAAATGCATGGTGATTAATTGCAGAAATAATAATCTTGAATGTGCATTCTTTTCATTACCAAAGAGAATAGAAATGTAAGTTTTGAAACTCTTATCATGTAATTGTCTTGTTCATTGTTTTTTATTTTCAGTGTTGTCAAATGGATAGAGGTTTCGGGGTAAAAATATATTGTTCTGGATAATTTGTTTGCGAACCGACTTTTCTTCGGTCTCATTCATTAGATCAAAAAGTTCCACTCATAGAGGCAATGGTGGTCAGAAGAACGACTTATAGAGGTGGTGGTTCTCTTGACGACCCTTCCAGCAGTTCGACTCATCTACTAGACCCTCTAGACTCATTGAGGTTAAAATACACTGGGTAAGATATGTATGAATCGAGTCCAGAACAACTGTTTGACTTATCGATGTTCGATTTATCGAGAGTTCACTCACAATAAGTTCTTGAAATTGTTATGATAATTCTCTAATATGTGAACAAATTTTTGAAATGTACTCAATTTCATAATTATTGTATTGCAGTTGATTTTACACAATCATTTCAAATAAAAATATAAAGAATCCAGAAGCGTATTTCATTTGATTCAAAGCAATATGCAGAAGGAAAGATCATCCTGATCAAAAAGCGGTGCCTTTCTTTTTTTTTGTCGATCAGGATATTTTTTTAAAAGCTCGACAAAGTATTCAACTAAATGAAAATTTATGAGAAATGTGTTTCGAATTTCGAGCCTATTGAAATAGTTTTCTGTACTGAATAATGTTTTCAGCGTCATCTATGTGTCACAAGTAAGAAACTAGCCAAAAATCGTAGTCGGATTTTAGTACCACAGATACAAGGGCGTTTCCTATCTTTCTAACTCTATAATCTTTGGTCATAGTTACTTCTGTCATTTTTTGGGATGTGTCAATCGACGATCTCCTTCGTTTAATATATTTTTTTTACTTCTGTTATCAGTTGCTTTGTACTCGAATCTTATTTTTAACCTATCTTTTTCATATATCACTTGTATTGGATTAGTTTTTGATTAGGTAAAGATCCAATGATGTCGGAAAAATTGAAAATGTCGCCTTTTTCTGCTGGTTTGGAATCGAAATTGTATTCATTTCACATTTTATATTTAATAAAATCAACAGGCCTATCCCGCAATATTTCATTCGTGAATATATGGTCCCAAATTAATCCCATGACAATTTCACTCATTAGAAAGAGATGGAAATACATACTACACGAGTTACCCTGCTCGAAAGGAGAGTTACGTGCTGTGGTATGCGTGACGTCATAGTTACATAGTTAGCTTCGCGAAAACGTGGTAACCCTGTAACTACATGTAACTAGGGTTACGTGGTAACCTGTAGTTACAGCGCCAAAATTCGCCTCTAGTCGCGTTATGTAGAGAGAGGGGAATTGACTATTTGATTCGAGGAAGAAAAGGTTCAACTCTGCGCGAATGAAAAATATTTCCCTTCTCAACTTGCGAGTCTCTATTGTGCAGGAATTATACACTATGGGAATCTCAAATTTATTTCACAACTGAAGGTGTTCTCAATGATAATTATTTCAATCAGAATTATGCATGCATATGTTATGCACTTTCTTCAATACAGATGTTTTTTCCCAGCAGGAATGAAAAATAGTTATTTTCCTAACAAGTGCGGAAAGTGATATTTTCCCGCACGAAACTGCCGTTACCCGAACGACGCGAAGCGGAGTTCGGGTAAGCAGTTGAGTGCGGGAAAAACACTTTCCGCGCGAGTTAGGAACAATATTTTTTCTACAAGCGCTTATACGAGATCGATTTCAACACACAGATCAAATGTGAATTGATCATTCTAAATACACATGAATGACAAAAGTCTCTGACAAGTCCTCGGTTGAACCTTTTTGGAATTACACCAATCAATGAATTCTGAATATTGCTTCTCATATTTTATCTTCGACTTGGCCGGTAACAAATTTAAACTCGCTTCATAAGAAACTGCTAATATTTCTTCGGGCAGGCCATCATCAGATCCCGAAGTATCCATTTTACCGGAGCGTACTGATTGAATTCGAGTTGATATTATTTATATTTAAACACAATTTCATAATATAATGACAATGTATTAATTCTTATTCACATGCCGTTTCCATAGTAACGTCGTCGGTGGCATAGAGATATATCATTATTCAGTTTATTCTTTAGAAAAAGCGTGCGAGAAAAACCCTTGCTAATCCATTACCACACGCATTTGCGTGCGGTAATGGAATAGCAGGGGTTTTTCCCACACTGTTTGGCAATGTGACTCTTTACGAATTGAAATACGTGCGGGAAAGAGAATGAAAGTGCACGCTTGTAGAAAAAGATTATATTATAAGATTTTGAATGTGTTGGCTCCATTTCGAAATCAGTTGTTCTCGATCAATTCTAATGAACAATAGTTTTTATTTCGTTTGATTTTTTACACTCGATATCTATGCAACGCGAAACAATCAATTTGACCCAAGAGGAATGTGCCCAAGCGGAAGTTTTGCGAGAAGAAGGGTGGACATACACAAGAATTGCAGAAAGGTTTGGAGTTTCCTATACAAGTGTGTCCAGAATGTTGCAGCGATTCAGAGGACAGGTATGAATGTCCGAAGACCAGAACAGGGTAGACCACAGGTGATAACTGCCATTCAAGAACGTAACTTGAGATGTTCTTCGATAAGACAACGGTTTGTAACCACTCACCTCCTTCAAAATCGGCAAGAGGCCCAGCTGGATTCTGCAAGAGCATATCCAATGGGAAAGGCCGTTTGGGAAAGAGTTATCTTCACAAATGTTTCTAGATTCTGCCTCTACCATTGTGATCGACGTTTCCTTGTATACAGACGTCCACATGAAAGATATGCTCAGTGCAATTTCCTGAATACTACTGGTTTCGAGGCAGGATCGTTTACGGTATGAGGTGTAATATCTTTGACTGCTCACACAGACCTAGTGGTCGTTGATAATCGAGCTATGACTGCTGAGAAGTATATGAGGAACATTCTTGAAGAGCATGTAATGTCAATTGCCCCATACATTGGTGAAAATTTCGTTTTTATGGACGACAATGCCAGACATCATAGTGCGAGCATCGTTCAGGAGTACCTTGAAGGAGTTGAAGTCTCTCAAATGGAATGTCCAGCAAGAAGTCCAGATCTCAATCTGATTGAGCAAGTTTGGGACAACCTCAATAGTAGGCTGAGAAGTTCACAAAATCATCCAGCTACTCTCAATGACTTAGGAATACAACTCGGAGAAATCTGGGAAGGATTAGATCAGAACATGTTAAGATCACTCATTCTGAGTATGGACCGTCGTTACCGAACTGTAATTAACGCAAGAGGTGGAAATACCAAGTATTAAATCACTAATCATTTGAAAATTGTTCATTTTTCTTTTTCCACATAAGATTCGGTGGAAGCCTGAATTTTTCTTCCATTTAATGTGCCTTCTTTCGTTCAAAACCTTCCTGAGAGAACATGAAAAATGAGTTATGAAGTCAATGTAGAGCTAACTTTCATTAAAATTGAGATTTTCAGAATATGCGTTAATTTTTTTGCACAGTGTATTACAATACTATCTGGCCTTCGCAAATTCGTCTGAGCAAATCGGCTATCAAAATTATTGTTATTATTATTTATTATTCTCTCTCTATTTTTTCGATAATTATCTCATTGACATCGCCTACTAAGGTCATTAGCCATATCTTCAAAAACGAAAAATCTTGAAGAAGTCTAAATTCGTATTGCAACACCAATTATATTTCCCTAACTTTCAATAAATATACGTCTAACCCATACTTGACAATACAATCCAATAATCAGACAACCATCTCAACGGATGATCTCCCCCATGAAACGCAAAATGAAGACAGTTGCCAACGATATATCCTCTTCGTACAGTCTGTTGAATTAGTGCTGAATCATTCTCAAGGGTCGCTAAATTCGGAACTAATTGCAGCTCTTACTCCTAAATCAAATGCACATGTATATAATAAATGCGAAATATTATTATGCTCACCCATTTGATTCAATTCCAAGAGCTTGAATTTATTTCGAATTTCGCGTAGTGGCAAGCGGCCATAAGATCAAACTCATATCGTGATGAATATTCGTCTATATTGATTTGTGTAAAAGAAAAAGCGTCGTCCTAATTTATAAACCTGCCAAATCCCTTCTGAAACAATGGACTCAGCAGGTAAATAAATTAGGCTGACGAAAGGTCATCTACTTCGAAAACTGAAAACGACAAAAGTTTTCGTTCTGAAAGGCATTGCGTAAATACTTTAAATGTGCATTTTAAAAAGTGTTTCCAATTCAACAGTCCTTAGAGCTCAATATTCCGGTTATGATGGCTTCCATACGAAAAAAATAACTATGTTGTCGTAGATTTTTATTCAGAACTTTTTAAGGGAAAAAACCCTATACTTTATTCTGTTTTATAAACTATGTTGATGTGATGTTTCTTCAGAATCTTCCAAGCAGTTCTTATCTGAAAGAGTAATGAACATCCATACTTAGATCCTCACGAACTTTTGCTTATCTCAGCGAACCGTAAAACTTCTCACGGTGTGGACTCACGGATACAGGTTCAATTTGAGCACTCTGATTCGACATGTTATGACAGGTTTTCCAGAACGGTTCAATAAAAACAATTTAGTGAAAGAGGTGTGTGTCCTGAAAGTTACGAACTGAGGTAGTCAGGTGGCGTTGTCAGTTCTCGTATTTCGATTTCGAATACAATGATCTTTTTTTCACCCGAATCAATAGCTGATACCTCCGTGAGGATTCAGAACCGACTTTATCATGTAAATGCTTTAAACAACTCAAACTTGATATTTTATTTCGATATCTCAGAGCATTGTAGTATTGACAAAAGTGGTCAAAGTTCCCAAATCAGCTAATATATATTGTCAGCATGAGGACATTCATCTTCATACTGAAAAAGCAAATGTTCGAAATTGTTGTTTTCATTGTGGTTTCTGTCGTGTATGACTGTATGTCGCCTGTAATCGAAAATACGGATTCTTGCCGAGCAACTACGAATTTTTGCGTGATATCGTGATAACTTTTGCCTTCTAGGAGAATAATATTGAGAAAGGGAATCGGCAACCAAGTAAGAGTACTATCAGCTTTGAAACTCCTTTTTTCTCCTTATGAGAGGAAACTTATGAGAGGAAATTCTTTCGGGAAACTGACTTCCTCAAGTTGACATAATCATATCAAATGGTTCTAGATGAAAAAAAGGAACTCGCAGGACTGACTTTTTTTCCAATTTCTTCATTTTCCTGAAGGTCTGAACAATTTCTGTGACAATATACTTGGCACAAAACAGCTCAACTGTATCGCATATTCCCCTATTCATTCATCAAAAGATGGAACGAAAGTGCTTGGTTATCTCTTTGTTGTAATTCAATTTTTCCATAAATCAGACGTTCTTTTGAAACAAAGTACAACTAACTAAAATTTTTCTTCATTAATTGAAATCCAAGTTTTCGAAAAGTGTTGGGCTGGCAGAATTTTTGGGTCTTTGAGGACCACATGAAATGAGGAGAAAATTTCAACGGCAGGAAGCAGAACAAATCAAGCACAATTCTGAACAACAGGAGTGTTTTCCACAGTCCAGAATTCATACGAAAATATTCACAATAGCTACAATTTCGCGTTTGAATTTCATAAGTCGAATGGAAATGTATCTTCTTCTTCAAATTCCTATCCGTTCCGGATGTTGGCTACCATGCATGCTATTTTCACTTTGTTTACGGCTGTTCGGAATGATTCTGTGGCATTCATATCGAACCAGGTCCTGAGATTTTTCAGCCACGAAATCCGTCTTCTACCAACACCTCTCTTTCCCATAACCTTAGCCTGCAGAATATTCCTCAAAAGATGAAATATATAAATTTCGTTTATATTGTAAACACTTCTATTCTGTGGGATATGATTTCTATCGTTTAAATTTTCGCTGTTTACGTTTGTGTTTGTTAGGTTGCGTTCATTGTGAATCAAGCACAAGGGTCATTCTTGCATATCACCGTAAGAATAACATGGATGATTCGCGACTACGCGACGTATCGACAACGTCGACTATTGAAATGCTGCAATTTGTATGATAATAATGCTTGATTACAATGGAAGTAACTCAGTACATATTCTACACTGAATGAGATTTTTGGATGATTCTAGACATTTACCAAGTTGGATGGAAGACACGAACTTTCAGTCTGTCGAAATAAATTCTCTGGGAAGTTTTGTCTTGGTTCCCCTCGCTTAAAATTGCGAAAAGCGGTCAGTTACATATTCGATAGAATCTGCCCTCAACACAGCATACAGAAAAACCCGGGCGAAATCGAATGTCAACAACAAGTTCACGTCTGATACGAGACAACCGGAAACAGTCGCTTCCCATGAACTTTAATATAAATCCCCCACGAATTTGTCGCCGACACGGCTCATACAAACCGGGCCGAGATGTAAGGGAAACTGCCAATTTCGGCGCTGAGAAAATTCGAGGGGGAAGCAACGACGCGCGATTTCGCTCGAAATATGGAGTGCTCATGTTTAATTCAGGACCCGGGCACGTCGTTCCAGATAATGAGTGCATTCTTCTGATGTGTCGTCCTCAAGGATCTCGGATTCGTCCAGAATCTCGCGGTCGGCCAACGAGCATTATGTACGTATTATTTGTATCGAGATGAGTCCTCGGAGACTTGGCTCTGTCGCATCGCGGCGGAAGTTGGGGTTTTCCGCTTTTTGATATCCGATTTTCCGCCTCCAATTTCTTGCTTTGAGTGTGGAGTAGCTACTCGAACCGAAGCGTCCTTCAGATGCCATTTGACAACGCTATCAATTCCCCCCAATTGAATCTATCGAGATGATATGCTATAGCCACTACACAGCATGTTTAGGACCAATCTGAGCCCGCTTATTATCTACAAACACTGTACGACAGTGTTTTTCAACCTGTGGGTCGCGAAACTTTTATATGGAGGTCGCGAGAGGTCGGAAGTACTAGGTTCCAATTCATTAAAATCAATAAATGAAAAAAAGGTTTGTCAAGAAATAGTTACTGAAGGAATACTGGTAATGTTATTCGTACAAATAAATTAACAAAACAAATCCTTCGATTACTAGTTTATTTCAATGTGAAGGTTTCGATTGTTTTTATTCACTGGGAAGTTGAGACAATTTATTCTTTTTTCACATTAATGACATTGTAACGGTGCGACTTACTGAATTCAAATCTCTGGAGTTTCCGGATCGTCTCGGATCGGGAACTCGACGTCGGGTAGTACGTGATCGCGAGAACAGTTTAGAACTTACCACCTCAGACGCGAGACGAAAAATCCCCTCTCTGATATTCCGCTGTTCTGGCGCTGCACCGGAGTAGTTGTTAAGATTGGTGAGACGAAGTTGATCAGACAACCATATACCTATTTTTGCTAACGATTCATATGTTTCATATGAGGTGAGAGACGCTTGCCAGTGTTTCAGTGAACAAGTGGACATTTTTTTCTTTCCTGAATTTTCTTTATGTAAACTAAGATTATCGGAAATCTCGGGGAATTGTGAAAGTTTAACAATGCAGAGAACTGATACAAGTGTTTTTTTTTGATAGCCCCTTTTTTTGAAGGGAGCTAAGTCTCCGGCACTTTTGAAGGGAGCACAGCCTCCCGCACCTTTTTGAAGAGAACTAAGCCTCCGACGCCTCTTTGGAGGGAACTAAACCTCCGATACCTCTTGGGAGGGAACTGAGTCTTCCAACCTTCAGTACCTGCACCTTGAAGGAAATCAAACCCTCAACACTTCTGTTTGGAAGAAATACAACCTTCATCTCTTACAACGCCATTCCTTCTGAAGGAACTGCAACGTCTTCCTGGAGATTCAGGAGTTCGAACTTTGGAAGAAGTCAAGAGATAGTCACTTCCCTTACATGGCATTATTACAACAAGATATGTCAACAAAGAACGAAAAACGCTCGTGAATGATGTTTCTGACGAATTGTTCATGATTGTACATATTCTTGTCCTCATATTTTATTATTTCAATTTGTGATAGTAGATATTGTGAAAAGCTATTGTCATCAGAGAGGAATAGATCTCGACTGTTCAAGTTTTAATTATCATTAGCCTGAGTAGAAGCATATTATCTCCTTTTACCTCATATAAACGAGAGGTGGTCTCATGTTCTGACTAGCTGGAGAATCTATGGTAAATTATATCTCTCTTCTTAACCTTACAACATTATCTGATAACGTTTTCATTTCAAATATACCGGATGGTTAAAAAGTCTGGAAGCGATGATTTCGCACACAGATGGAATATCGGAATTTTTGGTACTGGCGTCTTTGGTAATTTTGCCAGAGGCATGGAGTGAGCTTATCAGATTTTGGGCCCAAAATAGCCCCATACATGATATGAGGCCCAACCTTGAAATTTCGAATGGCAAACCCATTTTTTTTGTTGCAGATTCGGATTAGGGGGGAAATGTTTGTTCTGACTAGGCTAAACCAGAAAATTTTTCGTCCGTATTTGGGCCCTATGCAGCGTTTTTCGTTCAAAAATTAAAGTTGGACCACGTATCTCGCATGAGGCCCCATCGGGTTCAAAATCTGATTGAAGTAATCAGGATTAGAATATGAATATTTGCATCCTGGTCTCAATGAACGCCGCAGATTTTCAAACAAAAATATACACACAGTCATACACGATAGAAGACACAATGAAAACATCAATTCCGAACTTTTGCTTTTTCAGTATGACGCTGAATGTGATTATGCTGGCAATAAATGAGATGATTTTGGAACTTTGAGCACTTTTGTCAATACTGAAATGCTCTGAGATATCGGAATGAAATATTAAGTTCGTGTTTTCCGTAGCATTCACATGATGAAGTCGATTCTGAATCTTCATAGAGGTATCAGTCATTGATGGCCTGGCTTACTTGAAACAATTTGTGTGAAAAAATGATAATCGTAGTCGAAATTCCCGGAAGGCAGAACCTAGCTACAATGAACCATGTTCATTATAATAATATTAATGTTGTTTGAATGAAAAAATCAAAACATGAGAAGTGACAACGCCACCTGACTAACCCAATTCGTAACTTTCAGGACACACACCTTTTTCACTGAATTGTTTTTATTAAACCGTTCTGGAAAACCTGTCATAACATGTCGAATCAGAGAGTTCAAATTGAACCCGCATCCGTGGGTTGACGCGGTGAGAAGTTTTAAGGTGCGATGAGATAAGCAAAAGTTTGTGAGGATCTGAGTATGGATGTTTGTCACTCTTTCAGGTAAGAACTGCTTGAAAGATGCGAAAGAAACATCACATCAACAGAGTTTATATTACAGAATAACGTATAGAGGGTTATTAAATATTTTGTGAATGGGCCTTAATACAACGGTAAACTATCAAGAGAGTCGTAAAATATTCTGCCTTTGAACGCGATTGAGACTTACGCTGCCTAAACACTCAATGATACATGAACATAATGTACAATGGATTTTCCCCTCAAAAAGTTCTGAATTAAAGTAAGACAACAGGAGACAAGAGGAGATATCGTTGGCGACTGTCTTCATTTTGCGTTTCATATGTGGCACATTCGTTGAGGTGGTTGTTTAATTATTGAAGTGTCTTGTCAAGTATAAGTTTGACGTATATTTACTCAGAGTTAGGGAAAATAATAAATAATAACAACAATAATTTTGACAGTCGATTTGCACAGTCGAAGTTGCGCGGGCCAGCTAGTCAAATATATATCTTTGGTATTCAAACATTTTCTTTATGACTTCAGAATAACTATGGGGCCTTGACTTAATTGTATCCTCTTAGTTTCCAATCTCTTTTTTTCATAATCGTCTGACTCAGCGTTAATCAGGCGGAGTTCATTCATGATATTATTCTTTTAATCAACCCCATTTGGCTGTTTCTACATGAGTATGAAATGAGAAGAAGAATACGATAGAATGAGATACATAAAATCCAAGCAATCAAAAAAACAAGAAAAAAAAACACTCCTTTTAATTTTTTGTGAGACATATCATTATCTGACCAAGTTGAGACATTTTCTGAACAATTCCCTTGATCACATTGATTTTATTTCGATATTTCAATACTTTTCTCTATTTCAGTATCGTAATGAGTTCATTACAGTACTAAAAGTAGTGCTGTAATGAAACTCATTACATCATTGTTTTCAGTTATATTTTTCGTTTTTTGGTTGTCAGTACTGACGTCGTATCCTCTCAATTTTCAAATCAAATCAATTCAAATTCCGTAATCTGTCAAATTTCTTATGTCACACCAACTGCCAAGATACAATAAAAAAGTCACTAATCTGAATTTTTATTTGAAATTCGAGAGTATTTCACAAAACTTGACTGAAATAGAGAAAGCATCGTCTAATACTCGTTGAAGAAGGTAATTCCAACACTCATGCTTTCGAAAACTCGCTCCTTCGAATTTCGCATTCGTGTTGGAATAGAAGCTCATTCTGCAACTTGTTTTAGAATACCGTAAGCAGGGGTTACTTTGCCATCGCAGGTAACTTTGCAACAAAACAGTTTTCAATTTCTAATTTCAACATTGGCATAAATGTTGTGGTGGCGACCGTTAAATCGAGGCGGCGAAATCCGATTCTTCCGCGTGCCGGTTAGTACGTTGCTAGCTGGAGTAGTGGCGTGGTGAGTCGGTGAGTATTTTGTCAGGAATTAATATATAGGAAATGCTAAGGCCTGGCTAGAGATAGCCAAACATTTGACCGCTACCAAAGCGTATGTAGTATGTAGTGTCTCTATAGAGGAAGGTATTGCATATTTTGCATTAATGTTTATAGATAGAATTTTTTTTCTAAATTGCTAAAATTTTTGGGGTGACTTTGCACAGGAAAATCTGTGTCTGCAAAAGATTTTGAACTTCCTAAGAGCGACGACGTGTCTGTTGAGGAAACTGCAATAGAAAACTCAGATGAAGGAAGTGGAAATGAAGAATTGAGAGAGAAAACAAAAAAACGAAGACCAAAACAAAAGAAATGAAAACGAAGACTACGACGACTATAACCAAACTGAAGATGAGGAGATGAATAGCAAATCACTAAGTCTAGGAGACTTTGTTGTTGTGGCATTCCCAACAAAAAAACAGTGTCGACATTTTCTAGGAAAAATACTTAAAAATGTCGGAAATGATGAGTTTGATGTAACATTTTTAAGGAAAAAGAATAAAAGTTATTCGTTTCCCTTAGTTGAGGATACTTCTCTGATGCGAGAAATGGATATTATGAAGAAACTGCCACCTCCAGAAATTCGTAGGGGCTTGCACTATTTCAAAGCCAAGTTAGATATTTATAATTTTCAAATGCTTTTCACTTACTTGACTGAGATTGGCATGTACCTATACCAAAGAATTTTAATTTTGTTTATTATTGTACTGTAGAGTTTGTTTTTTTTTTTGTTTTTTTTTCAACGATAGGTCTGAAATACCAAGGTAACTACTATTTTGTTTATTATTTTTTGTAAAGTTTATGTTTCATTTGTATTTTTTCAAGAATAGAGTTTATTTCCCTTTTCATTTAGTAGTTTTGTGTTTATTCATGAAGTTACTACCCTTTTGTTTTTTTATATGGAACAGATAATGAAAATAAAACATGAAAATTTGACAAAGCTGCCCATTGGTAGGGGGCAGATTTCATTACAAGCGGTTTTAAAGCTGCAAAGTATCCCTTATCGCTTGGTGACTTTGCCAACTTTTTGAAAAAATGAAAAAAAATTTTCTAATTGTGCCTCCATAATTGCAACAAGAGTAACTATTACCCAAAACATAAAAATTTCACATATCTCAACTTGGAAAAGTTATATCGGTAAATAAAAAAAATATGTGAAATAATGTTCGAAAACTGTTGCAGAGTAACCCCTGCTTACGGTATACTATTTCAGACTCATCCTTCTAGTGAAATAAGGACTTTCCTGAAGCCCTTGGTGCACACAAAACTTGATGTATTTCCTCGCTCAGCGTCCTCCGAGGCGCTAGAGGCGTCTGAAAAAGGCGCGATGCCGTAAACCTTCCTGAAATACAAATATTGGCGGCGAGGTGAAGAGCTGCACGATGCGTCTTGGTCCGTCATCCAGGCAGGTTCCGAACGCCGCCATCTGGCCGGCAATTAATCAATACCGGTCCCTTCGGATACCGAAAACTGTTCGGAATTGGCGGGCCGGAACTGAAGTTTGATTGAAGCCCATCTCCGCGGGATTCTTCTGATGGGGACTCCCGTGAGGATATGTTGCCCCTGCATACCAAACATTCGATTCCACAGCTCAATTTTTCAGAAATGAATTCCAAATACTTCTCATCGAAATGTATATGAAAATAAATATTTTTATAATATGGACTTTTAGTGGAACAATCATCACATTTAGAGATATCTAGTTTTCACCAAAGATTATAGAGTTAGAAAGATAGGAAACACCCTTACATCTGTGGTACTAAAATCCGACTACGATTTTTGGCTAGTTTCTTACTTGTGACACCTAGATGGCGCTGAAAACATAATTCAGTACAGAAAACTATTTTAATTAATTCGAATTATACTTCTCATAAATTTCCATCGAATATTCCTTTTCGAGCTTTTAAAGAAACATCCTGATCGACAAAACAAAAGCAGAGCTCTGTTTTTTGATCAGGGTATGATATTTTCCATCTACACATTGTTTTGAATCAAATGAAATACGCTTCTGGATTCTTTATATTTTTATTTGAAATGATTGTGTAAAATCAACTACAATACAATAATTATGAAATTGAGAACATTTCAAAATTTTGTTCACATATTAGAGAATTATTATAACAATTTCAAGAACTTATTCATACAGTGAACTCTCGATGAATCGAACATCGATAAGTCAAATAGTTGTTCTGGACCCGATTCATACATATCTTACTCAGTGTATTTTAACCTTAATGAGTCTAGAGGGTCCAGTAGATGAGTTCGAACTGCTGGAAGGGTCGTCAAGAGAACCACCACCGCTATAAGTCGTTCTTCTGACCACCATTGCCTCTATGAGTGGAACTTTTCGATCTAATGAATGAGACCGAAGAAAATTCGGTTTTCAAACAAATTATCCAGAACAATATATTTTCCCCCAAAACCTCTATCCATTTGACAACACTGAAAATAAAAAGCAATGAACAAGACAGTTACATGATACGAGTTTCAAAACTTACATTTCCATTCTCTTTGGTAATGAAAAGAATGCACATTTAAGATTATTCTTTCTATTATTTCTGCAATTAATCACCATGCATTTCGAATGTCGGCCAGTTTTGAACACAAAATTTATAACAGAAAAACACACAAACCAAGATTATGGAGTGAGCTAGGTGCTACTCTTGTAGATTTCGAGTTATTTCGGTGGAAAATACGCGAGAAAATATAATCATCATTCAGCAAAAATATTTATTCAAAGTATTTCTTTCAAAATTGACAACAGCCTACTAATAATCTCTATATAATCTATACCAAATGGACCCTAATTAAATATTTTAACCATAGACCAATTACTTTTGAAAAACAGATGTCGCTGACATCACTGTAGTCGCTTCGTTTCCCATCTTTATACTCTATAATCTTTGGTTTTCACCTTTCAATTCGTCACACATTCAAGAACGAAAATAAGTTTACTCAATAATAATAATAATAATAATTTATTCAAAAATTGAAAATTATTGGCATGCAGACAGAATTGAATTCCGGCCTGCTTGGGAGGGTTATTTTTCCGGAATTCAATTCTGTCTGCATGCCAATAATTTTCAATTTTTCTATATCATTTTCAGACAATAAAAACATTCACAATAATTTATTCATTTTGTTAAGTCATTACAAGAATGAAATACAAAATAAGTCAACAAAAAATATACCAATGATAATGGACATAATATATATACAGGGTGAGTTGGGAGGAACGGACCAAACTTCAGGTGTGTATTCTATAGCTCGAAATAATATAAAAAAACCCATATGTTGTTATCCGATTTTCATTTGTTCTCAAACTATAGCGTCATTATGAAAAACAACATTTTCTATATTAAAATGGTTTCATTTATAGCATTATTTTAATAAATGCATAAAAATACCGCCATTAACCTCGAAACACATTCGTCTGCGAAGGGCTCTCGATGCTTTTCTGATTGATTCGTGCTTTTCTTTGAAAAGCAATGCCGTATTTCTAATGCGTCGAATTAGAGCATCTCGAGTGTCAACTTTAACTTTGTATACCTCGTTCATGAACCAGCCCCACTAACAATAGTTCAATGGTGTGAGGTTTGGAGATCTTGGAGGCCAACTAATACGACCACAGCGACCAATCCATAGTCCGAGAAACTCTTGATCTGAATATTGGTTGACCTTATTTAAATATTCTAATTACCCTATAGTTTGAAAACAAATGAGAATCGGATAACAACATATGAGTTTTTTCGAATTATTTCCACCTGCAGAATACCCACCTGAAGTTTGGTCCGTTCCTCCCGACTCACCCTGTATATATATATATATATAATATATATATATATATATATATATATATATATCTAACTGCTATGTATCGACAGAAACTCAGAGACAGAGTACGGTTCTAAGTCTCTTAATAAATTGAAAAGCTGCTTTGTGAACAATTCGAAATTTTTCGTGTGGCGAATATTACTAGGAAGGCAGTCGTATAGTCTCACCGCCATGTAAGAGCATCCCCTTTCGGTAGAGGGTAGTTTGTGTTTGGGATATACCAACATGTTGTGGCGAGTAGGATATCGATCTAGGCGTTTAAACTTGAGGAAATATTGTGGATTTTTGTGAAAAAATTGCATTAACTTGTATATGTACAAACCAGACAGTGTAAGTATACCATTCGTCTTGAAGAAACATCTGCAATATTGCATGAAAGCTAATCCAAATATTGTCCTAACCGCCATTTTCTGAAGTTTGAAAACTGATTCAGCATGAGTACCACTACCCCAGAAAATCAATCCATATGACAGAATGGACTGAAAATTTGCGTAATAAACAGCCATCAAAAAGGATCTCGAATTTTCAGCTCTCAAAAACCTCAGAGCATAGATCACAGTTCTGAGCTTGGAAATCACATTTTCCGTGTGAGGCTGCCAACCTAGGTGCGAGTCAAGAGTTAGGCCCAAAAACTTGGTATGTTCCGTAAGTTCAACAGGGGGGAAACCAGATGTGTCGATAGGTCAAGAACGGCAATGGGAGAACAAAATGCGGTTGGTCTTTGTAATGTTTATCCGCAGATTATGGGCTTGACACCATTCATCTATTGAGAAAATGATATCTTGTGCAAGAATCCTTAATGAATCAGGGGATTTGGCCTTTATCAAGACGTTAGTATCGTCTGCGAAATTAGTGAAATATTTTAGCCAGCAGGGAATGACATTTGGCAGGTCATTGACGTAAATTAAGAACAAAAGGGGTCCAAGAATGCTTCCCTGCGGGTCACCCTGATTTGTAGTGACGCTTGATGAGCGGTATGATTTTCCTTCAATAGACACCGAAACGATCAGCGGTCCCTCAAATAACTTCTGAGGAGATCATTTTGTTTATCTCTTATTCCATAATTTAGTAGCTTATCGAGTAAAACTTCATGCATAACAGAATCAAAGGCCTTCGTGAAATCTATAAATAAGACCAATGGCATAGACTCATCCTGTCGATGATATCCTCGAGAAGCTCAAACATTGCAGTCTCGGTGCTTCTGCCCTTGACATAACCATGCTGTCGTTCATTAATGACATTGAACCTCTTGAAGAAACTCAATAATCTGCCGCACAAAATTTTCTCGAATATCTTAGAAAAAATTAGTTGAAATTCTAATGGGGCGATAATTCTTCAGTTCGCTAGGATCGTCTTTCTTAAACAGAGGCTTGATTATTGCCGTTTTTAGCAAGTCTGGAAAAATTCCTTCTCTAAAACTATTATTAATTATGAACTTAAGTGGTTTAACTAAATTGAATTGATTTTTTTTTATCACATTCATGAATATTTTATCAATGCCTGTACTCTTTTTGTTAGGAAAGCTTTTAACAATTTACATAATTTCAAATTCATCTGCATCAAAATAAAAAAAACTACTGTTGTTCCTAGAACCATGGTATTTGTTTGTGGTCATAGAAGGAGGGGAACTTCAATTACAGAAGGAAAAATAACTACTTAAAAAGTGATATTTCCAACCTGAAAAATCTACGTTCTGTATGGTCTGCAAACGTTTGTTGCCGTAACCGCATTTGCAACACATAAGTTCGGTAATTGAAGCACTAGAGAATGGTAAAGTTCCTGTTGGAATTTTTCAGGATCTATCCAAGACATTCGATAGTGTAAATCATGAAATTCTATTGAGAAAATTGGAGATATACGGTGTGAGGGACCAACAATTAAAGGTTTTTCCGTAATTTTTCGAAAGACCGCCGGGTCCAGAGAGTACTGATTGAAGTCGATGGCAAGAAGTATTTGTCCTATGACGCATTTTTGCATAATGGAGTGGTACAAGGGAGTATACTTGGACCGCTCCATTTTTTAATCTCTCTAAATGACCTTCCATATGTGCTAGAAAATGACGAGATTATCTCTGGCAGTTTTCTATGAATATAGATATGTTCTTCTTAATCTAAGGTAGTTGTGGAATGCCATACGAGAACGATGCGATTTTTTCATATCAAAGGAACCGTGAATAATGAAACATCTGATATTTATATTATTGATCTATTAACTGAAAGTTCAATTAGGGATTCAAATGACTCCTATTTACTTCTAGACAAAGTCGATTTCTTTTTTTGAAGTTCTTGGGAATTTTCCCCAACATTTATGGAATATATTGAGGTTGTCAATTTCTTCTTCTATTCTTTATTCAATGTCTTCAATATTTTGCGGAGAATGGAACTTCGATATGAATAAATCACAGCATTCTCGAGTGGCGTTCAACAGCTGCCTTAGATTCAAACAAGAAAACTTATAATTTTCAGAAACGGCCCAAAAAAACCTTCATAAAGTATATATAAATATTTGAAATCAGAAGAAAGAGCTTTATTGGAGTATTGTGTACCCCCAACAATTCACATAGAATTTTCAGGTTAACGATGCCTTAATGCAATTCTTAATATTGAATTCTGAATGCCTATAAAAAATACTGCAAATTTGTTCATTTGAACGTTTTTGTTCTACCAATAATAAATGAACAATCACCCTGTACATACCTATTTCACTGCAATTAAATTTTTGATATAATTATACTTTTGTATTTTGTTGTATCTTACCTAATTTATTTCCTTTGAGAAAAAAAAACAATTTTATTATGAAAAGGGTCTTCCGGGCTTGTTGGCCGTGGTCCATTAGGAATAATTTCACCTAACATTTCGCCTACAACATCGGTAGGCATCTTCAGAGGATTCTCGGTCTAAGGTTGTACCTCGAACGCTGAATTTCTAACAAAACAATTTTTTTCATCTTTAAAGCGGAACAAAGTTTGCCAGGCCAGCTAGCTTATCTAATTGCCAATTGCCACAATTAGTCCCACTACCAGATTCCTTACGTTCTCTAGTTTCTGGGCCAACAAAAATTTAACAGCTGTTTCCAGATGACAACGTTTGTCCCATCACATACTGTACAGGACAATGTTATGTCCACTTTGAAGATATTATACCATAATAGTTTATTATAATATGAAAGTTGCTTTTTTTGATACGAAGTCTGTCGGGTCAGCTAGTTTTTCAATAAAATTCCTAAAGAAATACAGGTTATAGATATATTTCACATCCTCAAATCTAGATTACACAGGTTACTATGCGTGCATTTATTTACATTCTCAGTAATAATGGAAAACTTTTGTTCAAGTTCAAGATTTTTCATTTCATAGTTAACGAATAGTTATCATTTGTTTTAAATAAAATTTTCGGAGAGTACTTCTCAAATTTTTTCACTCGCTTGAAAACCGAACTATCAGAAATTCAATTTTTGCATTCCCCAGAGGTGCTTTTTGTTAGGGCGGTAAAATGAGTCTCTGCCTAGGGCGGAAGCTCGGCTAGCGACAGCCCATGATAGATGATTCATTTGAAAATAAAATAAAATATAATCTTCTTCTCTAATTGTACTTTATCAATCAAGAGAATGCTAAGCACTCGGCGTAGTAAGCGAGCAGGATGAATTCTCGAAGATTTCTTCAAGCCAGCGGACGAGAGTTACAATGCACGTTCGCCCATTTGCGCCTGTTGTTCCTCCCTAATCCGATTTTCCGACCCATCGATGACAATGCGAACGTAACGGAGAAGAAGGCAAAATATTTATGTGATCGTATCGTCTCGACGCCAAACACGATCCGTTATTTTCAATCTTCGGAATGGTGTAGATAACATGCATTCGTAGCGGATTACGAAACGATGCAAATTATATATTCGTCGGAAATTCTTCTTTCGAGATCCTTTCACACTGCGCGCATATGAAGGACCCCGGAGGAACTTATTAGAATTTCACTCCCAGGGAATGCGAATATGTTTCCTGTATTTCGGGACGGGAGGGGAGGGGGTTGGCTCCGGGTGCTAGTTTCGCATTCGCTCTTTCGCAGGCACGTTCATGTTGTGCAGTCGGAACTCCTTGAAAATTAAAATTCCCGGAAAATACGCGATTTTGACACTCAATTTTCGGAGGCCATTACCTGAGGCGAAGTTTGCGTGAAGACTTCATGATTTCCGAACTGTTGAACTCGGGAAAGGCTTCGAAGTATCGTGTTTGAAGTTTACGCAAATATCGGAACTCCCGGACGGCGATTTTGAGATCGTTACATCCGAATGAAAAAAAAAACCTATTGAACTTTCGACGAATTTACTGCCCCTTTTCCCCTCAGAAAAAATAATATCACTCACGGTCATTTCGTCATATATCAATAACTGATTCATACTGAAAATATATAGGGTGTTCCATGACAGGGTTCTGTAAATTTCTGATCTTAATCCTCAGATGATTTTATGATATAAAGTTATGAACTATGGGCCTCTGACGCAGTGTTTCTGAAATACAGGATGTTGAAATGTAAAAAATATTGGTTTCATGAAATTATTTTCTAATGCGTACATGATCTCTATTTGCGTTTTGACACGTTATATTTTTTTTTCCGATACTAACGATGTTTCATTTTCACCAGTGGCAGTAGTCCTTTAAAAAGGACAGTCGATAGTAAATGTAGGAACTCTGCCTAGAGTATTCTTTGAAGTTATGAAGCCGTTGTAGCCAATTAAATTGTGTTGTTTACCTGTGAGAGAATGTTTGAGGAATGTCTACTAATGATATTCAGTATGCGCAATGCTTGAAATTAGCAAGGTGATTTTTATTTCATATTTGACAATAATATTTATCAGATAATGGTTAAACTGCATTAACAGAGCCCTGAGAGTTACGATCGAATCAACTTGAAAACATTATTACCTATAAGCCATGTTTAAACATGGCCGATAGGAATATGAGTATTGAATTTCGACTTCTCGCATGTCCAGGGGCGTAACACATGCGGTTTTGTCTTCTCTGGAAGATGATGCCGATGGAAAAATTTTGCAGGAATCTCAAATTACCATACTTTCCCCTCTGAACTGCAATAATGACCTCACCGATGAAGATTCTGGCGAAGAAAATGAAGTTTCAATTGACAACCTTCCAGGTAGTCAACTTGTGGCAGAAGCGGAATTTGAATCGATACATTAGTTCATATAGAACCAACACCCGCGGCAAAAAGTGGTATTTCACCATTATTTGCTCTTGTTTGGACATCATGGCACAAAATGCATGGCAACTACATGGGTTGCCGAATAGTGAATTGGATCAACTGGCCTTTCGCAGAAGGATTGTACTGGCACTTCTGGAATCTAACTCTGAATCCAGAAAACGTGGCAGGCCATCCAGTCTTGAGAACGTCGATTCACGATTTGATAGGATTGATCACCTCGTGAGTTCCCAAGAGAAGCAGACACGATGCCGTGTGTGTCATAAAAAAGTCAAAACAAAATGTGTCAAATGTGATGTGGCACTCCATATTGAATGTTTTATAAGATATCACAAGCAACAATCATAAACACATTCATTATAGAATGTCTTATGTTATTTTTTCAATTTTGGTTTCAATAAAAATTTTGCAATATGTGTTCATATTTATATCGCATTTTCCTATTGTCCTTTTGAAAGGACACCCTATCTAATCTATATTTTGATATTTTTTAAGAAAGTTGCAGCACTAATTCATCAGACTGATGCATTTAAAACATATTTCCTTGAAAAAATCATCCGATTTCGAAAAAAAAAAAATTCAGGCATATCTGGGTTTTAATCACCGAATAATTAACAGTGAGGATGGTCTCCTGAGTTTTTTCCCTGCGACGAATATTTTCTCAAAAAATGAAATTAAATGCAAATTCAGCATGTGCTTCGAATGCCGTCAAATTTTCAAAATAGGAGTCTGTGAATCCTCACATGATTTCATGATATAAAATTTTTTGGACTATGGGCCTCTGACGCATTGGTTCTGTGTTCCATGAAACACATTTTCTGAATTTTGGAAAATAATCATAGAATTTCGTGACTTTCCGAGATGAACTTGCATTTTATTTTTTTTTTCTCCGAAAGTATTAGTCGCAGATAAAAACCTCAAGGGACCATTCTTACTGTTTATTATGTGGTGATTGCGAAAGTAATTTGAAATGAAAATAAACATTGGTTTACCAATATTTTTACCGAATCTGTTCAGACAGAAGTCTATACGGACGCCACTGGTGAGAATTGAACATCGTTTAGTCATCGGCGCCGCAGGTTTTTTTCCCAGGGGGGGCAAAATGAAATTTTTCGAAGAACCATGAGGCCACGGCCCCCTGTTCCCCCCCTGCTGCGCTCATGCGTTTAGAATGAAAAAAAAGTAACGTGCCAAAACGAAAGGAGAGATCTTGTAAGGTATAGAAAATAATTTCATGAAACCAATTTTTCCTCTAAATTTCAATACCCTGTATCTCAGAAACAGTTCTTCAGAGAACCAAAGTTGATAAGAACTTTATAACATGAAATCATCTGGAAATTAAGGTCCGGAATATACTAAACCTTATTCTGAAATACCATGTATATGATTAATAATAAGGGATAAGAAATGGCCAGCAAGGCAATAGGTAAGAAATACAGGTAATGTATTTGAATAATAATAATAAATTCAAAGTGAAAAATATTGCACTGGCTTATCTGTGAGCTCAGTTTCATTCAGTGAAGACGTTTTTTCTTCAGAAAATCTATGAAAACTGAAGCCATTTCTTGAAGCGTTGTGAGAACAATTAGCATCAAAACAGTACATAATTTTTAACTCAACACAACACGGCTTTATAAATAGAAATCATGTGTTTTTTGACTTTCATCTATTCTACCACTCCCGTAGATTTCAAATATCACAATCTCGTTTCTTAAATACAGGCTCGGATCTAGGTTTTTTTCTGACCGGGGCAAGAATTCATGATAGCGCCCCCACCTCCTCTGAAGTTTAGTATGAGAATTGAAAGCCTCAAAAATTTATATCTACATTAGTGGAATGAATTGAAGGATCAAAATGAAATCGAAATTTTTTGAGCAATTTTCAACAGGTTACTTCGAGAGGAATGGTCCTACAAGAAAAAACGAAAAATAGCGCCAGGTATCTTGTTTTGTCGATTATTATTTTGAAATCTTGTGACATCATCAGTTTTTGAGTATTATTAGAAAATCGAAAAACAAAATTTTCGGAAGTAATTGCACAAGTGCATCAAAATTACCGACAATTTTGCATGTCTAAAAACTGCATGAGTTCATTTTCACCGAAGGTGGAGGGCTCTTTCTCCAAAAATGAAAATGACCGAATGTAGTTTTTCAAAGACAACACGCTGAAATGCAGAATTATCAGGTCATTTTAATGCATGAGTGTAATTCGGGGGAATATTTCCCGAAATTGCTATGGATACGGGCAGTGCAATTATCGCAGGGATCCTTCGCTCTCTACAATGCAATTGTCGCTGTAATTTTCGATAATTGCATTCTATCAACATAAAGTTTTTGACAGGAGGGAAATATTCAATTCAAATTTTCAGTCTATTTTTTTCTTTTGTTGAACCGCCATAATATTCAGATACTTCGTTGATTGAGCTTTGATTTCATCAAACAAGAACTAAGAATGTTAAGGGTGCCTTCTACAGTTCAATATGTTCTAGCTCGATCGAATTTTTGAAATTATTAAAGGATCACGTTTGTTGCTAAGAAAAATCACCTTTCAAACATGAAAAATGAGAGAGAAAGTTTCTTTCAGATTTTTTATAATTTTATTGCAGATGTTGCTCAAATATAGAAAATTATTCTCTTGAACTTTCAAAAATTACACGTTTATCTATTTATTTATACGGCAATCATTTTACATTATTGAAAAATTTTAACAATAATAATTTTTATGAAAATACTCATATACACACACCCATTTATGTTTCACGAAAACATAAAGTTAAATCTACAGAAATGCACATAAGAATTTTTTATTAATTAATTTTGAGCAAAGGCGAAATCAGGTCCGAGACGCTAGCGGACTTGTAAGAGCTTGGGATTCGGAGTGCTTCTTCAGGGTGAATAAAGAAATTGAAAATATATCAGCATGGCATCTGTTAGATAGGCGTAGAGCTCGAGAAAATTGACTTTCAACTTTGGTCATTATCTCCGTTCCTGTTTGTGCTAGGATGTTGAAATAAAAACATTATACAGGCACTTTTTTCATAGCAATCCAGTAGCGTACTTTGTTTTTTCCCAAGAGGTTTCCTTGCTGAGCTATAACATAAAGTTGTGTTTTTTTAATTTGAAATGGCTTAGAAGAAATCGCCCTTTTTTTTTCGTTTCTGAAATATATCATACATTGTCCTTTGATTCATTCAGTGATCATGAAAACTATAAATTGTATGCGAAATTTTAAATATTGAGTAATAAATAGGCTCAATCATAGAATAATAATATGTTTCTACGCATGGTGTCATCATTATTTTGCGGTTGAATACTTGATTCAATTCTCCGTAGTTTCATCTCTGTTCAGAACAACTATCAATTCGAAGTCATGATTGCCGTTAAAATAAAACCTTTCAATAGATCATATTTCTCGTAGTTTTCGTAAATTTCCATATTGCCGGCAATAATGACTTCGAATTCTAATAATTGACAGTTGTTCTGAACAGAGATCAAACCACGGAGAATTTAATATCAAGTATTCAATCACAAAATAATTATGACACCATGAGTAGAGACATATTATTCTGTGATTAAGCCTATTTCATACTCAATAATTCAAATTTCTTATACAAACTATATTTTTTATGATATCTGAATGAATTTGAGGGCTATGTATGATGCCATTCGAAACTATTGTTTCCATAAGAAAAAATACAACTTTATGTTATAGCTCAGCAAGAAAACCTCTTGGGAAAAAATAAAGTACGTTACTGGATTGCTATGAAAAAAGTGCCTATATAATGTTTTCATTTCAACATCCTAGAACAAACAGGAATGGAGATATTGACAAAAGTTGAAATCGCTCAGATTTTGGCCTATAACTCGAAAACGAAAAAAGATAGAGGAATGCTGATGATGGCACTATCAGTTTCTCTAAAAAAGACCACCGTAACGTGCCATTCATTTTTCTCTATCTCTTTGGTTTAAAAAGTTGTAGTTCATGTATCACCAATTTTGCCCACCATGTACATTCAGGGTGTTGAGCGGAAAAACGATAGGAGGACTGAAATGTCAGGGGGGCTATTAATTGATCTCAAAGATTTTTGGCATGGTGATGGTTTATGATTTTTTCATTCAACTGTTTCGAATCGAAAATGAAAAAAGGTGACTGCTGTTTGATTTCGGCGCCCCGCTTGCCCCCCTCTAGATCCGGGTCTGCTTAAACATACCCATAAGAATATTAAATTTCGATTTTACTGAGACCCTCTCGCTATGGCGAATAACATGGGAATATGGATGTAAACAAAGGTTTGTTTTGACCAAGTCGCCATCTTGTGACGTCACACTTTCTCAGTCCAAAGTCACCAAGAATGAGGAAGTTCTTATCGAGGAACATTCCTCCAGCGAGGTCGAACTCTCGGCTAAAACTCGGCCTAGTCTCGCCAGTGCATTATCGAAATCAGAATCCGGAATTCAATTAACCGCCCCCGACCCGTCACCTTTTCTGCGGATTCATCCTCACGGAGGAGGGCGTAGCCGGGAGCTCCCCCGGTCCGGCTGCAGAGATACGGGAGCGTTCGGATATTTCGCTTTCATAAAATTGAAATGAAGGGCCGGAACTACATCATGATACGGTCCGAAATTGCACTTAGCGCCGAATTGCGCGCCCGTCGGGGGCATTAACGGATCGTGCCGAGACATGGCAAGCAGGGATTTGCGAGAGAAACAACGGGGGCGACCCCCCACGGGGCAGATCTCCCGGAATCGGATCGGCGAAAATAGAAATTAATGAATTTTTCAACGGTCCACGAAAGGCGAAAAATTCGGTGTTTGTATTCCGATTCGGCTCCGCTTATGATTTTCGCGCGAATCGGACAAATTGCGTTCCGGCAGGAATGTCCTATATTAAAAACGGAAGTGGATCTGTATTAATCGTCTGGAGATGGGGGATGTTGTTCTCGGCCGATCCTGAGTGGAATTGTTCCGGGAAGAGGAAGTCTCGAGAAATCCATACTAATATTATAAATGTGAATGTCCGTGTGTTTGTTTGTCCTCTATGGACTCAGAAACCAGATGACCGATTCCGATGAAACTTTCACTATATTGTAGAGAATTTTTACGAGAGGTTTTCATGTGGGGTTCATCGCTATACAGGGTGTCCCGTAAAGACCACGTCAAACGAAAACGGAATGTTAAGTGATACACGAATTCAATATTTCGTAATCTTCATTTCGAATTATCAAGAAAAGAATAGCTCAGAAATGTAGAAACAGCTCAAAACGTGAACATAATATGGATGGAAATGATACCGGAACGTATTCCCGCAAACTCATTCTTGGCCTTTCTTTCTCCTTCACCCCATACCGTTTCCTCTTATACCCACATATACACTAAGGAAAGACATCATACGTAAGAAGAAGAAGAAACCAATGTTATTCCCGCTGCTAATTCATTTCTCTGATTCCAATGAAAACACATCCGTCAAAAAGAACTTCTAGGATGCAGGAATTCGTATCAAATCGCAAAGCAATTTCCGTTGCTCGGTAACAGAAATAAGCGTACGAAGCCAGAGGAGTGCCACGGGTTCTGCCGAATAATTTCCTCTCCGGTTGCGGCAAAAATAAATCTGGGAAGACGCGGTCGACTTTCATCAAGCTACCGGGATTGTATCGCCTCAGTTGTTTTCGGAAAACGACTCTCTAATCTGACGTTTTAGGTGGGTTTCTGATTACTCCGCGGCCTCAGAGATTTGACGTGGCTGCTTCTCGACAGCAGCCTGAATTGAAACCGGAAGATGAGAAAGATTCTGACCTCTCATCTGATTGAAGTTCGAAATATATTGTTCGTTTCGAAATTATTGTCATCAGAGCAAGCCATGGAATTCCAGCCGGGGCTTTATTTCTGGTTAACGAAGTTACTAAAAATTTCTGTGTTCATCATAGATTGAAATACACTGCTCAAAAAAATTAACGCACAATCTGAAAATCCCAAATTTAATGAAAGTTAACTCTACACTGACTTTATAACCCATTTTTTATGTTCTTTTGGGAAAGTTTTGAACGAAACAAGACACATTAAGTGAAAGAAAAATTCAGGAAGAGAACAGAACAATTCTCAAAGTACTGAGATGCTGATAAGTGATTAAATACTTGGTATTTCCATCCCTTGCGTTAATTACAGCTCGGCAACGACAGTTCATACTCAAAATGAGTGATGTTAAAATGTTCTGATCTAATCCTTCCCAGGTTTCTCCGAGTTGGATTCCTAATTCATTATGAGTAGCTGGATGATTTTCCGAACTTCTCAGCCTTCTATTGAGGTTGTCCCAAACCTGCTCAATCGGATCGAGATCTGGTCTTCTTGCTGGCCATTCCATTCGAGAGACTTCAAACTCTTCAAGGTACTCCTGAACATGAAAATGAAATTTTCACCTATGTACTGGGACAATGACACTACATGATCTTCAAGAATGTTCCTTATATATTTATCAGCATTCATAGCTCCACTAGGTCTTTGCGAGCAGTAAAAAGATATTCCACCCCATACCATAATCGATCCTCCCCCGAAACCAGTAGTATACAAGGGAACGTCGATCACAATGGTAGAGGCAGAATCTAGACTCATCTGTGAAGAGAACTCTTTCCCAATCGGCCTCTTCCCAATGGATATGCTCTCTCGAAAAATCCAAACGTGCCCTTCGATGGGATGGGGTAAGAGCTGGGTCTCTTGCCGCGATACGAGGCCTTAAATCATATTCTCTGAGGAGATTTCTTATTGTCTGAGTGCTAACTAGTGCCTCACGAGTTTACTCAAGCTGATTTTGAAGGAAAAGAGCGGTTGCAAACCGTTGTCTCAACGAAGAAACTCTCAAGTAACGTTCTTGAACGGCAGTTGTTGCCTGTGGTCTACCCTGTCCTAGTCTTCGGGCATTCATACCTGCCTCCCTGAATCGCTGCAACATTCTGGAAACACTTGTATGATAAACTCCAAACCTTTCTGCAATTCTTTCATATGTCTACCCTTCTTCTCGCAAAAGTACCGCTTGGGCACATTCCTCTTGGGTCAAATTGCGTGTTTCGCGTTGCGTAGCGATAGAGGGTAGAAAATCAAAAGAAAGAAAAGCTGTTGATTACTAGAATTGATCCAGAACAACTGATTTTAGAATGGATCCAATACATTCAAAATCTGATAATATAATTTTTCTTATTTCTGCTGGGAAAAAACATCTGTATCGAAGAAAAACGTTGGAAGTGAATAACATTGAGAACAACTTCAGTTGTAGAATGAATTCGCGATTTCATAATGTACTTCGATTTTTTTTGCGCAGTGTGTATAGTTCATTTCAAAATTATTGTCATCATAGCAAGCCATGAAATTTCAGCCAAGGCTTTATCTCAAGTTACACTAAAAATTTCTGTGTCCATCATGGATTGAAATATATCAATTCAACCTATACAATGATTTAATATATTTTCCAAGGCGAATAAGTTTGAAGAATTTCTTGCGAAATTATATTATTTTCATCATTGTTGTATTAGAAAATTTTCAAACTTAGCATCAAATGCGAAAGAGAAACAAGCTGAGATAGAGTATGACTTAAATATACCCACCCACACAATTCCGCTGTAGATCAAGCATGGTAATTGGAAATTCAGGATTGATAATAAAAATAGCGTGGAATGCTTCAACATGAAATCTTGCAGGATTTCGAAGAACTCCAATGTAAAGATATCATTCATTAAATAATTAAAACTTCATCGAAGGTAACCAAAAGTTCGTTCTCTATGAAGGCCCTCCAGCAATCTTTGCATTCTTGTTGACTGATGACTATCGAAAATTCAGCCAATTCCTCGCGTTTGTTCGTTTTCTGAGTTTTATGGAACAAAAAGTATAAAGCTGACCTGACTTTACAACTTCAAAGCCAAGTTTTTGAAACAGATAGAAAATATTTGTTGTCAAATTGTGAATCATTCGAAGTGTGATGTGCTATAAAATAGATCACTTATTTATCAATAGGATGTACTGTCCACTGTCCATTTCATAATTCATTTAATAATATACCAAATGTTGATTCCGATTAAAATTCAGTCACTTTTCAGGCAGTTCAAAAAAGATATACAATCTGAATTATCCATTGTTTTTGATTTTAGAAAAAATGACGTCGTATAATGTGTCTTTGAAGGTATAATCATGTGGACTAGATTTCCATCCACTGCTCACTCCTGACTGAAATGACTTGTCTTGTCTTCTTTGTTCTCCAAAATTTATCTGACAGGTCTAGGTGACAATTGAAATTTTGAGACTCATTTATTTATCAGAAAACACCTCGAAAAAGTAAATAATTGTTACCTGAATAATTAGCTAAAAGCGATTGATACCGGAAGAACTACCTGCTGAATTGTTGAAAAACTGCACTGACGATAAACTGCTTCACGTTCCCTTGTAGTTAGGCAAGGCTAGAGGTATCTTGATGAATTCCCGCCATTTTCAATTCGGCTATACTTGATAAATATTCGAATCCAAAACTAATTTGCCGATGTAATCAAGAACATAAGCATACAGAAATAAATTCGAAATATAATAAGGAGGTTAATTCAAACTGTGGAATGTCAAAACTCAGTGTTTTAAATCAACACCAACCTAAATCCTAGAACTCAAAAGTTACTGATAGGATATTACCAACATATTTTCGAGATTCCAAAGCCGCCCGAGATGCCGTTCAGTTTGAAACGGACTATATCATTCTCTATTGGCGTGTTCCACTTGGCGATCACAACGCGCAAAATGATCCTTTAGCCGTCCAATTTAACGACTGAAGGAACTTGAGAAGGGTTTCCTAAATTCACCGAGAGTCAATCTCCAATCTTCCAAGTGGCGGAGAAAATTTGATCTACCAATGCCGATTGTGAATATTTCAGAGAAAATTCGACACTGTAATTTTTAACCAAACAGAACGTTTATTTTTGACAGATCACCATCGCAATGAATGGATATTAGTGAATTGAATCATACTGGAAGTTTTCTCGACTTTATAATGACAGAATTTTTTTTCTCCACTTTTGTGTCAAAGCCGTTCATTCCTCAACATCCTGTAGAACTAAACAATATTAGAATATCTCATTCTAATTCCATCCTAACACTGTTTTCAGTAATATTTATTGATGACATGTTAGCCTCCTGTCACGGTTTCAATAAACATCTGTCAAATTTCATGAGATATAAAACAGTTCTGCCAATCAAAAATTTTTAAACAAAAATTACTAAACGGTATATTCGACAATATTTCATTGATTTCGATAAAAATTCATCGAATTAGAGAAAATAATGTATTATACTCGTACAGAAGGCCCATTCTAACACTCGCTCATTCCATTTCTCAAACTCTATGCCTTGGTCGAAAAAGTGACTTGGCCATTTCTTCTTCACCACGTGAGCGTTAGGTGATGAATTCATTTACTGTTCATAACTTTTCCGTTATACAATGGTTCTTATAGTTATGAAACGGCCAAGTCACTCATTTTGACTGCGGCATATAGTTCGTGAAATAAGGACTTGTGAAGATGAAAATTGTAATGTTAGCAGTTTGGCTCTACATGAGATCTGATAACTTTTCGACAATGTTAGAATTATGACATTGTTTGGCAATATTATATATTTAAATGTTTCCGGTTGGATTTCAATTCTTTCTGTACGTTGCTTATTACAAAATCCTTTATATATTGTTCAATTTTCGCCAATGATGATTAAATAAAATACAGGGTGAGTCTTTGACTTGTACATATATTCAAATCATAGATTGTTGGGGTCAGAAGAAATTTTTTTTTCGTATAGCATTTTTTTCTGATTCAGCCTAGATAAAGATATATAGCCATCTTAAACTTTTATAATGAGCTATGCCACCCCTGGAAATATGACACTAAAATTTTTCCGATCACTAAATCTACCACCTGAACCTCCGAGAAAATGTAGCAAAAAATTATTTCTGCGAATCTTCTGTACAGAATTACATTCAGCCAAAATGACCAATTTTTTAAATTTCCCTGATATAGATTTTTTTAAAATCATTAATTACTCGAAGAGTGCGCATTTCACGAGATTTCACGAAGAATACTTTTATTTTCCAAAATGGCCAAATATTCATTGAATGGCATTCAACTCACTTCTAAGGGTCGGGATCATAAAATTTCTGCTATAATTATGGAATGAAATGGTATATATTGGTCATATAGTAGAACATAAAACATGTGAGTTACATTTTCTATTTGTAAAAGATTTTCTCTATTTCAGTATCGTAATAAGTTCATCACAGTACTAAAAGTAGTGCTGTAATGAAACTCATTACAGCATTGTTTTCAGTTATATTTTTCGTTTCATGATTGTCAGTACTGACCTCCGATCGAATCAAGTTTCGAATCAAATCAATTCAAATTCCGTGATCTGTCAAATTTCGTATGTCACACCAACTGCCAAGCTACAAAACAAAAGTCACTAATCTGAATTTTCATTTGAATTTCGAGAGGTTTTCACAAAAATTGACTGAAATAGAGAAAATACCGTCTAATACTCGTTGCAGAAGGCAATTCCAACACTCATGCTATCGGAAACTCGCTCCTTCGTCGCTCGTTTTCGAACTTCGCATTCGTGTTGGAATAGGAGCTCATTCTGCAACTTGTTTTAGAATATACTATTTCACATCAATGAAAACCTATATTCTGAAAATCATTTCATTCGATGAAATCGTTCACGAGATATACTCGAGAATTACATTTTTTTGTGGATTTTCAACAGCCTGTATCTTTCCAACCGAGCCGAATCGGAAAAAATGGTAGAGAAACAAAGTGTTTCTTTTGACCTCAGGAATGTTCTGTTAAAATATATGTACAAGTCAAAGACTCACCCTGTATAATTACTGCCAAATCTATTTCAAGACAAACTAATTTACATTCCATATTCAAAATCATCAATAAATGGAGAATGTGTTTTGTCCAACTATCCGTGACTTAGCACGATGTTCATTATCACTTATCCCCCATGTTCTTATTATTCGCACAAGCTGCCATATTTATATTGACTTTATTATCCGAATTTTTTGCAGGTAACTATCTTCTTCGGAGGATGAGCAATACTAGGAGTTTTGTGCTGCATTGAGTCGTCTGCAAAAGGTAAAAATACATTTAACTGATCAGAAATTCGATCGAAAATGGCCAAAAATGTTAAAATTTCCTATTTATTCGTTGTATCTTAGTTTTTCTAGCCAGAGCCGGATTTACCATGTAGGGCTTAGGAGACCTAATGGGTTTTTAGGGGCCCTTCTCAACCTTAATCAGAATTTTGCTGATGGGAGGCCTCTAGGCAATCTGTCCAATGCCTAATCCGGCTCTGTTTATGGCACGGAATGTGAATATTACGTTAAATGCGTCAGCAAAGTTTTTTCGGAACGAAATGAAAAAGGAAAAAACCTTTACGTTGAGTTTTCCAGGCTCCATCAACATGAAATTTCTGCAAAACTCGACTAGAAAAAATTCTCGATTTTATTTGTAAAATATTTTTTTCTCGAACTCATTATATAAAGCTCAGTTCAACTCACAAGAATTTGATCAATATTGACTCATTTTATTTGAGCTCTTTTTTCAATATATGATTGCCATGGGGAACCGAAATAAAGTATTGAGTATTAATGAATTGGTTGAGGCTTTCGCGGCCATCGTTCTCAATGTGACATGTTCTTTCGAGCATTTAGGCCGTCGTCGTAGATTAGTTCTCGACGTTTCTCCAGTTCGAGTGTCTGGCATCTTCAGGAGTTATATTTCAGGAGATGTTCTCACTGGACTGAACTGCCTGAGGCAGTTCAGTCCAATGAGAACATCTTAAATATAACTCCTGAAGATGCCAGACACTCGAACTGGCGAAACGTCGTAGATTAGTTCTCGACGTTTCGCCAGTTCGAGTGTCTGGCATCTTCAGGAGTTATATTTCAGGAGATGTTCTCACTGGACTGAACTGCCTGAGGCAGTTCAGTCCAGTGAGAACATTTGAAATATAACTCCTGAATATGCCAGACACTCGAACTGGCGAAACGTCGAGAACTAATCTACGACTACGGCCTAAATGCTCGAAAGAACATGTCATATTGAGTATTAATCAGGTTATGTCACAAATCTACTTTCTTTCTATGAATATGGAAATTAATATTTTTTATGAAAATAAATGAATTTACCGTACGAGATTCCTGTTGCCTCAACGACGCGGAGACTAACCGGTTTCTATGAAAAATTAAAGACCATAAGATAGAAACTCACAGATTCATTGATGCTGCTGATGTACCTATATTTACGAAGTTCGATTTGAAAATCGGACAATTTGAAATCATGGGTACCTTTACTGATTTTCGTACTTGTCTTGTCCTTCAATTATCCGGCAACAGACTTATACTTGCTGTAGTTGCTGCTTCTCGAATATCTTCTGTTAGGTCATGAAATTATTGCATCTCCACTTCTTTCTCTATGAATTACGTTAAGCCATTTTCTTCTCCTCGCGGGATCTTTCGGAGATCTAAATACCGACTCCGTCTCATTAGCAGATTGATAGTTGCTTTTGCAACCGGGCACTGCACAAGTACGAGGCATAGTACTCAAATCAAAGAAATCGAAATGAAATTTTAATAAATATTAACATGAAAAACCTTCCTGTTGATAATTCTTCCAGTCGAAAAATCTAATCACAAACCCGATACACACTGTTCTTGCAACGTCAGCACATAATTTTACTTTAGTTAATGATTGAAAAACCGATAACACGGACACGAAAAGAACACAAACCTTTCTTCATATGTTACGTTCAAAAACAGAACTGTAGGTGCCAAGTCGTAACACTCTGAGCCTGGAGCAACCCTTTGTGGGGGTTCCGGCAACGTCGCATTTCAGAGCAACATTGTGGCCGTTAAATATCGAAGATGGAGTTTTTTCATCAACAATCCAATCTAAGATCGAATTGAAAATTCCTTATTCCGTCTAACAGGAACGGTGTTTTTCTTGATGTAGCGTGTTTTCTCTGCGGAATATTCATATTTCGTCGATATCCACTCGAGGCAAAAACATCGTGCCTAGTCCTCGATGAGATCGAGCATCCAAAACAATTCCATTAACCTCCGACCTAGAGCGAAAGCGTCTGGTAAACCTTCGCAATTCTCCCCGCATCTTCCTTAACGAAGTGGGCCATGAGAACACCAAACAACTTCCGAAGCGAGGGGGATATCGATTGTCTCTTTCTCTTCCTCGAGAGCAGTAAACTCTTGCAGGTGCCTTTAAGCCAACTTTTACAGGAAATAACATTTGATTAAGCAAGCGTTTTATATCGGGGTAAATATACTTCGGGGACTTGCCTGACTCTCCTTGTAATATGGGCAATTTCCTACTTAGCATGGCGTTTAATTTGGAGGGTGAGGGGTGGTGCGGGGTGCTCGGATCATTTCTCATTCTGTGTGAGCACTTATGTAATTTGGCGGAAATACGTTCGAATTATTCTGCTTCCAAATTGAACCGATCCGGAAGTTCCGCAAAAAATAAGTCCCAGACATTTGATTGGGGTTCATCTCGTTTCAAATCTTCACATTCGAAGGAAACTGCCGAACTCCATTTTCATCTGTCAATATTATAATATGCTTTCTTTATTTCAGTATCGTAATGAGTTCATTACAGTTCTAAAAGTAGTGCTGTGATGAAACTCATTACAGCACTGTTTTCAGTTATATTTTTCGTTTTGTGGTTGTCAGTACTGCCCTCCGATCCACTCGATTTTCGAATCAAATCAATTCAAATTCCGCAATCTGTCAAATTTCGTTAGTGACACCAACTGCCAAGATACAATACAAAAATCACTTATCTGAATTTTTATTTGAATTTCGAGAGTTTTCCACAAAACTCTACTGAAATAGAAAAAATATCGTCTAATACTCGTTGTAAAAGTCAATTCCAACACTCATGCTTTCGAAAACTCGCTCCTTCTTCGCTCGGTTTCGAATTTCGCATTCGTGTTGGAATAGGAGCTCATTCTGCTACTTGTTTCAGAACATACCCTTCTCTATTTCAGTATCGTAATGAGTTCATGACAGTACTAAAAGTAGTGATGTAATGAACTCACAACTAAAAGAAGTGCTGTGATGAGTTCATTACAGCATTGTTTTCAGTTACATTTTTCGTTTATTGGTTGTCAGTACTGACCACCGATCCTATCAATTTTTCGAATCAAATCATTTCGAATTCCGTAATCTGTCAAATTTCGTGAGTCTCACCAACTGTCAAGACACAATACGAAAGTCACAAATCTGATTTTTCATGAAAATCGAGAATATTTTACAAAACTTCAAATAGAGAAAATATCATCTAAAACTCGGGACAGAAAGCAATTCCAACACTCATGCTCTCGAATTTCTCATTCTCGTTGGAATAGGAGCTCATTCTGCAACTTGTTTCAGAATATATATTATATTCATGAACCCCTGGAAAATGATATGATACATTGTGAATGCAGATTGTCATTCACTACATCTCAAGATCGTAGAAACGTATGGCCACTCTGGTTTTTTTCTGCTTCCATGTGAATCAGGGAAGATAATATAAAATAAAAGTTCACTCTGAGTTAAAAACAGTGGAAAGTATGAATTCTGAAACAACAGCTCTCAACCACGTGAAAAACTCAGGAAAAAATCCCATTTAAGGTTGAAGGGAACTTCTAAGTTGATTATTCCCCTCTCAGGAGCAATCAAACCAAATATCAGAGATCATTTATTTTTCTTACACTTACATCAATTCCCAAAGAGCTGAGCCTTTCAAATCTCTTCTTAGTAAAGTGATAGAAGTGGTGTTACAGCCTTTCTAACCAGTGAGAATAATTCCATTCACAGTTAAAAAGAACGAGCATATTTATCTGATGTTCTCAAAATGTACTTTCAACTATTTTTGGGATACGTGGTTTTCATTTTGTGCCTTCGATATGTTACTCAAGTAGGTAAAGAACAGGGTACTATCTAATGACCTTGTTTTCGAAACTGGGTTTTTCAGATTTTCTCTCGGAATTTGAATAAACTCGAAATTGTCATTTTGTCAGTGAAAAAAAAATGAATTGAACTACAATAATTTTCAGAACGCCATAAATGTTTCAAAAAATCACTGATTTCAAATTTTTTTCAAATCTACCCTTCACGAAAAATTCCTGCCTAAGCCTTCGGTACCGAAATCTTCATTTTTTGGAATACTAATTTGGAAACTCTTCAAACTGACCTCATTTTCAACCACCCAAGGACCTCTTCTTCTCTTTTTTTCATGAATAGTACTATGAAAACTGTGCAAGAATGAGATAAATGAAAAGATTTGACACAAATTCAGAGAAAATGATATTTCAAAATTAAAATTGTTCGCGATCAGGTTGTGAGAAATTTTTTCTCTGGTGCGCTAGCACAGAATGTTGACCCACTTCTATGATATTTCACCGAGTCTTCTTCCTTAAGTGCAACTGTTCTAATTGATAGGGGTATAAACCACTCTCATCTCCGAAATGAAAACATACAATATAATCCCGAAAGAAGAGATGTGAAATTTCATTCACATTATCTGCATGAACATCCGAAGACTCACTTGATATACCTTTGAAATTAATATTTTGTCTCTGCCTTCATTTTTGCATCATTTCATAAGAAGCACTGACAACAAATTGTAAAAACTTTTCTTTAAATTTTACTTCATGAAATGAAATTAATTTTGGCAATATGTATGTAATCTAATTTTATTTAGAAGATACGAGCATTTGAAAATTAAAGTTATTACTTAAAAATCCTTATAATGAATAGAAATTTTTTGTAACTATAAAAATTGTTCAAACTGTCGATCGATGAATTGAAAATGCCCTTAATCAGTGGATGAGATTTGTTTAGCTTCGTATTTGGCTAGCTGCTTTGTGAATTCTGTCAAGTAGTTGGATTTCAACATGAATTTGAGAATTCATTTGGAATATACAGGGTGACATAGAATCATGGTACACCCCCATATTCTCACTTGTTTCTGAAGCTATATTTCTGAAATTTGGAACATTGAATATACTCACTTAGAGCACTTTTTCATATATTTAGAAAAAAATTCAATTTCCGGTTTTTCCGGAAATGAAATCAACTTTGGATTGAACCGAGAAGATACTTAAACTTGTCTTAACTCCATTATCGTGTTTGTATTGGTTATACAGAAAAATAGTTGATATGGATGGATACCCCACCGATGGTACTTTCGAATGACGTCAGAGTACCATTATGCTACCATTTGAGAAAAAGGAGTTTCGAGTGAAAAAAGGTTTTGGTTTACTCTTTTGGCACGTATTTCGAACCACGATACTTTTTAAATCGAAATTACTATAGTGTAACATTATTTTGATTATTTTTAATAATTTTAAGGAGTTCAAGGCTCTCTTGATCGAAAAATAAAATGGGCGTTCTGACAAATGAAATATCAACTATGAGATATCATTAGATTGAGAAAATTATAGAGATTTCCAGAATGTAATAATATACCGGGTGTCGCATTTGAAAATCAAAAGTTGATGTGATTTATGGAAAAACCAGCAGTTGGATTTTTTTTCTGAATATGTCAGTATATAGTGAGTATATTAAATTTTCCAAATTTCAGAAATATAGCTACAGAAACGAGGGAGAATATGGGGGTGTACCATGAGTCTGTGTCACCCCGTATATTTCAAGTGAGCTATTGGAAAATATAATCAATTTTAAGGTTTTTGGATTATCGAAAACACATAAAATTCAACATCACTTTAGCAACAGGTATTTTCGATTATTTTTTGGTTTAGGCCAGAAATAGTAATATGAGATATCATCTCAATGAGTCTGTCAAACTATTGCATTCGAATATTTTATACATAAACGCATCGCCATTATGATTTTAGGGGCTATTGCTGGGAATCAACATCGAACATCAAAGGGAATCAATTTTTATGGAAACCCAACGAAATACTCCTCCTGCCAGTCCTGCCCCTTAATCTCACAATAGCAGTGAATACTTCCTACAAACTCGATCATAACGCCATCTACGCTCCGAACGAACTTCATCAGACCTCCTGAACCCCAGATAAAACCAATTTCGATAGACTTCTCCATTTTTCGCCCACTTTCCGCAGGCCGTAATCAATCGGGGAGCAAGAGGCAGAGTAGAATCGGGACCGTCGTAAACTAAATGAATGTTTGGGGAGCATTCTATTAGGGAAACCTCATAAAATTCCAATAAAAGGAAAACTTCTTTCATAAATCTACGACCGATAACCAATGAACAGAATATGGCGGTTACTATGTAAGTTATAGCGTCCTAAAGTTTATTCGATTCGGCTTTCATAACTCATATTTGTTACCTTTCTTTTCGCGTTTCCGTTTCTCATTCTTCGGTTGGTGTTTATGCCTTTCAAGATGTACTCGTACCTATAAATAATACAGTTCTTGAATAAGTCGCATTGTCTTCCGAATGGAACTCATGAAAGATTAATATAATTCAATCATCAGAAACATTTTCATGGAAAGTATTGCCAAGACGACGCCATATTTCTCACATTGTCAGAAAGTTATCAGATCTAATGTACAGGGTGGGCAAAATTGGTGATACAAAAACTACAACTTTTTAACCCAACGAGATAGAGAAAAATGAATGGCACGTTACGGTGGTCTTTTTTAGAGAAACTGATAATGCCATCAACTGCATTCCTCTATCTTCTTTTGTTTTCGAGTTATAGGCCAAAATTGAAATTTGGGCGATTTCAACTTTGGTCATTATCTCCGATCCTGTTTGTGCTAGGATGTTGAAATAAAAACATTATACAGGCACTTTTTTCATAGCAATTCAGTAGCGTACTTTGTTTTTTCGAAGAGGTTTCCTTGATGAGCTATAACATGAAGTTGTGTTTTTTCTTATGGAAACAATAGTTTCAAATGGCTTATGAAGAATCGCCATTTTTTTCCCGTTTCAGAAATATATCATACATCATACATCGCCCTCAGATTCATTCAGATATCATGAAAAATATAGTTTGTATGTGAAATTTGAATCATTGAGTATTAAGTAGGCTTAATCACAGAATAATATGTCTCTACGCATGGTGTCATTATTATTTTGCCATTGAATACTTGATTAAATTCTCCGTTTTTTTATCTCTGTTCAGAATAATTATAAATTACTTGAATTTGAAGTCATTATTGCCGGCAATAAGGAAATGTTCGCAAACTACGAGAAATATGATATGTTGAAATTTTTTATTTTAGCGGCAATAATGACTTCGTATTGACAGTTGTTCTGAACAGAGATCAAACCACAGAAAATTGAATCAAGTATTTAATGGCATAATAATAAAGACACCATACGTAGAGGCATATTATTCTGTGACTTAATACTCAATAATTCAAATTTCGCATACAAACTATATTTTTCATGATATCTGGATGAATCTGAGGGCGATGTATGATATATCTCTGAAACAGGAAAAAAATGGCGATTCTTCCTAAGCCATTTGGAACTATTGTTTCCATAAGAAAAAACACAACTTTATGTTATACCTCAGTAAGGAAACCGCTTGGAAAAAAACAAAATACGCTACTGGATCGCTATGAAAAAAGTGCCTGTATAATGTTTTTATTTCAACATCCTAGCACAAACAGGAACGGAGATAATGACCAAAGTTGAAATCGCCCAAATTTCAATTTTGGCCTATAACTCGAAAACAAAAGAAGATAGAGGAATGCAGTTGATGGTAATATCAGTTTCTCTAAAAAAGACCACCGTAACGTGCCATTCGTTTTTCTCCATCTCGTTGGGTTAAAAAGTTGTAGTTCATGTATCACCAATTTTGCCCACCCTGTACAGCCTTGATGCTAACTCTACACTCTTAAACTTCACAACTTTATGCCATTATCGAAATGAGTAACTTGACCGTTACTTATAGTTACGAAACAAAAATATTATGACCAAGGCATAGGGTTTGTGAAATAAGGACTAGCGAAGTTGAAGAGTATAAACTTAGCAGCATGGCTCTACATTGGATCTGATAAATTTTCAAATATATGTTCAAAAATATGACGATTTGCTTTCTCGACATACCTTTTTTATGTAGGAAATTACACTGTCAACTGAAAAATGAACCGAATACAAGTTTTCTTGATATCGAAATAGACCCAGAAATCTCCGTGTCAGGATGGATTAAACATTATCAGACGCCCTAGGCTGCGTTCACAAACTTACTCAGAGAGTAGAGTAAGAGTATGGCCATATGATCAGAAATATACTTCGATCTTCACTCCACACTCGTCGTTCACAATCTTACTCCGACAAATGTCATTCAAACATGTGAACAATAAGAATAATACTTTCGTATATACATTTTTTATATATCATTTTAATATTGAATTGTTGTTATTGTGAATGAATAATAGAAGTTTAAGAAAAGAATTCTCTCTAGGTGTACATTTCAAGTTGTGTCTTCGAAGTATAGTATATTTTTCTTTAATTTTGAAAGTAGAGCACAACCATGTTTTTTTATGATGGTGAACTGATAAATGTTCCCAGGACGTTGAAATACGTCATATGAGACAAACAATGAAAAGGGATATTATTGTCTGTAATTTTTTCTTGCAAGCAGAAAATTAAAAATGTTATGACACGTTTTGTTGTTTAATTGACTCTACTCCAGAAAAAATCAAATACTTCGTAACAAAAAGAATTTCATTTAAGGAAGCTACCAAAAAGAAGTTGAAAAATATCGTATAAAAGACGAAGCAAAATATGAATGAACCTTGACATATCTGAACTCTTGAATATAAGAAAATATCAATGTAGATTTCCAATCAGGTACGAAAAACAGTTATTGTGGGACTTTTTATTTTTCGACTCATTCGAACCTGAAAGGACCATTCTAGATTCTGTAATACACAGTGAAAATCTCCTTTCGAAACTTCATTATCTGGTAAAGTTAACTTTGAGTTTCGTTAATTCAGTGCCATCAATTCGCAATTTCATCAAATTTATTAATCATTTGAGTAATTCTTTCCTATATTTCTTTATATCACAGAATAGTTGGAAAATGGAAATGGAAAATTAATTGTTTCGTATTTCGTTATTGATGAAGCTCATTCCTCAGATTATTGTATTTTATTTGGTAATTTTGATCTTCGAAAAGCCCTTTGTCGCCTTTGTAATTGTTAATTTTAAAAATTTTTCTCTTGAATTTTTCCATGTGAAATGTAAAATATTTCGAATCTCAAATTTTATTCATTTGTATAACTCATGAAACCTGACAATTACGTATCCTAACTACTTCCTGCTTTTCACGAAGTACCAAAGGGGCATCTCAATGCTCACTCACTGCTCATATAACATTCATTACATTCGACATCATGTAAAGAATCACGACACTTGGTTACAAAAACACCCTTTCCTCTTGTGCAGAAATTTCGCCAGTTCTAACCTTCTTTAAATACAGCGATCAGCAGAAACCTTCAGAAATGAATCCGACTCAACTCCTGGATTTATACGTAAGAAAATGGGGAAAATGTGGAGAACGCGGCCTCTCCCCACTTTGTTATCATTGCCAGCTAGATTGCCCGGTGTAAATTATAATTTCGGAATCTGCAGTTTCATCATGAATAATTATGTCTCATAATTGCGAGAATTATTCACTGAACATTTTTCTGGAACCGTTGGAAAATATTATTCCAGTGAGGAATTTTCCGTGGAAATAAGCTCGAGAATTATTCAGTATGATCTGCTCGAGGTCGAAATGTCGTTCTTCTTGACTTGAAACATGACTCTGGGTTCTATTTGTGGAGCACTAGACAAGTTTTCGGAGATATTTCAATATTTTGATTGTGATGACTCTCTGGGGTCATCAAAATTTGTAATCTCCAACTGAATTTTTTTTTCAATTTTTTTAAGGTAGTCCCTTTCAGTCTTCGGAATAAAAAAGAAATAGAAAAATTTTTTCAAATTATAGATGAAAGGATCCTGTGTAAAACTTGTGTACTGATTTGTTTTAGCCAGGAATTGTTACCTAACCAAGAAAAGAGAAATATCACTCCGAACTCTATAATCTCTGAAAGTTACCGGAGATACCACTAGGTTTTCGAATACTTGCTATTTTTATTCTGAAGATTCACTGGTTTCACCACAGGTTCAATTGTTAATTATGATTCAATGTAAAACATAAATCAGAATAGGAAGAAAGACCTAGGCCTTTTAAAAAATTTCTGATACTGATTCTACTGAACTATGAAACAAAATAACACCGACATATTGAAGTTGTACTTTATTGTAATGCCTCAAAATATAAAGCATTTTCTTTGGTTCTCCTTTCTAAAGAGAAAACAAACAAAAGATATCTGTAAGGACGCAACGTTCAATTGCCCATGTAAAATGGCAATTCAAGCTAGATTGAGCTTGTGAAATACAGGGTGTTCTACAAGCTCTAAGGCAAACTTTGACTGAAGGTAGCTGTAATTCTTCTGGACATTTTTGTTTCTATGAACATAGGTCCGATTCGTTTTCGTTTCGGAGTTACAAGCATTTGATGCACCATCAAATCACCAGATAGAGGGAGATAAGTAATGATATTGCTGAATTAACATAATTCGAATAAATGAATAAGTCAAGGAGGACCAATACAATGGCCACCTCGTTGGCCTGATCTGAATCCCTTAGATTTTTATTCGTGGGCACATTTAGAGCATTTTGTTCGTCATGTTCCAATTTCAGATCAACAATTACTTGATAGAATTCAAGATGCAATGAATCAAATACGAAACGACCTAAATCTGCGGATTCGCAGAGTGGTGGACATCTTGAACAATTTTTATAGCCTTAAAACTTCCATTATCATTATGATTTAAACAAGAAATACAGATTTCCAGATGTTTGTATCTTCTAAACAAAAACGAATCGGATATACGTTCATGAGAAAAAAATTCAGAATAAGTACAGCTACCATCTGTCAAAGTTTGTCATGGAGCTTGTGGAACACCCAGTATAAAACATACAATGAGCGTTCAACTGGTAAATGCGACACATTAACATTGAAAAAACTGTTCAGAAGATCATAAGTAATTTTCTTTCCGAAGGTTGTAATTTTTAGTGACAACCACTGTCAAGTTTTGCCGCGGGTGAATTCGAAACAATTGCCGACAGCTGCTGCCATACAGTTTTTTCATCTTGAAACCATTTCAGCACCCCAGAGGTAAAGTGTATTGAGTCACAATTTCCAAATTGGACAAAAGAGAGACTTTTCAGTTCATTGATTGTTTCAAAGAATGTTTACTGCCATTATTTGGCGACTTGATATACCTAGGGAGTCAAAAATGTGTTCGACTAGCTAGAATTTACTAATGTGAATCCAATATTGTAGATAGTTCGTGTCTGAAAAAATGTGACTTAACACACTTTACCTCTGAGGTGCTGATTTGTAAATGAAAATTGCGCGTTTCTAATTGAAGGAAAGTTAAGACTAGGAAAACAATTAATGAAACCTTTTTTTTGCTATTTTTGAACGAACTCTCACATCCTGGAATCCTGCGTATAAATTATGAAACAACCGGCATCTATACAACCTTGATGTCTGAGTTCATTATTTTCTAGGCAGAGGAATCAATCTGCTCAGACATTTCATATGAGAATTTCCTAGGGGCCGAATTTTTCTCTACTCTACTTCTTGTACCCAATATTCATTAATTTAAATAAACACCGGGAAACACTGAACCGAGAATTCATGAAGGTCTTCATGAACCTGAAGAGGAAGTAATGACATCGGATACATTATCACTGTTCTCATACCTGGCCAATTATCAATTCTTTCGACACGCCACATTTCGAGTCTCTAACACCGGTAAAATTCAATATTTGCCCGGCTGGCGAAATAATTTCGACAAGAGTGCCAAAAAGGCCTTTGTTCCAGATGGGACGATTTTCGTTTGCATGCGTGCACACTTTGACCCCGAAGTTCCTAGCGTTTGACGCGTTCAATGAAAACGGACACGTGACCGTGTGTCCTGTGTTCCGGCCGCTCTCATTGTTTGACAGGTGGCTGTGACATTACCGTCAGGCCAGTGGCGGCTCGTGACTTGTTGAAGAGGCAGAGCAGGAGAGTTTACCTATATAGGCTGAGCCTTTGACTTGTATATATATTTTAACCGTAGATTCCTGAGGTCAATAGAAACCCTTTTATCCTTTACAATTTTTACCAATTCGGCCTAGAAAGAGAGATAAAGCCATTTTAAACTTTCATAATGAGCTGTGCCACTCCTGGATATCATAGTCATAGATATAATATATGCTTACCATTCAAAACTTGGAAATAATAACCAAATGTCCAATAAAAACAAGCATCAACTTACTTTTCCAATCCTTTTCAACGAAAGATGAAGTACGATTTTGTTATTATTTTTATCAGAATTATGCATGCATACGTTATCCACTTTCAACGTGTTTCTTCAATACAGATGTTTTTTTCCTACAGGAATGAAAGAAGATGATATTATCAGATTTTGAATGTATTGGCTCCATACTAAAATCAGTTGATCTCGATCAATTCTTGTGTTCAGTAGTTTTTCTTTCATTTGATTTTTTACACTCGATCGCTATGCAACGTGAAACACGCAATTTGACCCAAGAGGAATGTGCCCAAGCGGTAGTTTTGGGAGAAGAAGGGTGGACATACACAAAAATTGCAGAAAGGTTTGGAGTTTCCCATACAACTGTGTTAAGAATGTTGCAGCGATTCAGGGAGACAGGTATGAATGTCCGAAGACCAGGACAGGGTAGACCTCGTGTAACAACTGCCATTCAAGAATGTTACTTGAGAGTTTCTTCCTTGAGACAACGGTTTGCGACCGTTCGCCTCTCCCAAAATCAGCTGGGTGAAAATTAGCCCTCAGACAATAAGAAATCGCTTCAGAGAATATGATTCGAGGCCTCGTGTCGCGGCAAGAGGTCCAGCTCTTGCCCCAGCCCATCGAAGGCGCCTTTGAATTTTCTGAGAGAGCATATCCATTGGGAAAAGGCTGATTGGGAAAGAGTTTTCTTAACAGATGAGTTTAGATTCTGCCTCTTCCATTGTGATCGACATTTCCTTGTAAACAGACATCCACATGAAAGATATGCCTAGTGCAATTTCCTCAATACTACTGGTTTCGGCGGAGAATCGATTATGGTATGGGGTGGAATATCTTTGACTGCTCGCACAGACCTAGTGGTCGTTGATAATGGAGCTATGAATGCTGATAAGTATTTAAGGAACATTCTTGAAGAGCATATAGTGTCATTTGCTCCATACATTGGGGGAAATTTAATTTTAATGGACGATAATGCCAGACCCTATCGTGCGGGCATCGTTCAGAAGTACCTTGAAGTCCCTCAAATGAAATGACCAGCAAGGAGTCCAGATCTCAATCCGATTGAGAAGTTTTGGGACAACCTCATTAGAAGGTTGAGAAGTACGGGAGATCATCCAGCTTCTTTTAATGACTAAGAAAACCGTCTCGGAGAAATCTGGGAAGGATTAGATCAGAACATTTCAAGATCAAACATTTTGAGGATGAACCGTCGTTGCCGAGCTGTAATTAACGCAAGGGGTGGAAATACCAAGTATTAAATCACTTATCAGCATTTCAGTATTTTGTGAATTATTCATTTTTCTTCTTTTACATAAGACTCTGTGAAATCCTAAATTTTTCTTCCATTTAATGTGTCTTGTTTCCTTTCCGAGAGAACATAAAAAATAAGTTATAGAGTCAATGTAGAGATAACTTTCATTAAAATTGAGATTTTCAGAATGTGCGTTAATTTCTTTGCGCAGTGTATATTTGCTACAACAATACACCATCGAAGCAACAGTAAAGCAGAACAATTTCAAATATTCCAACACACTATTTTCTATTCATCTTTTTTTGAAACGATATGCTCAGTGATCGTTTTCAGGGTTCTTTTTAAGGGGTGAAATGAAACCCAAGAGTCCTCAGTGAAATGAATTTTACAAAAAAGTTTTTTGCCTAAATTTTCCTGTCCACAAATACCTACCCGATAAAGAAATGGTACATATCTTTCAGACCTCCAGGTACAGAGATGAAGAAGGAGTCTTATTAATTAATGAAAATAATCTTCGCTTATATCAGAGAAATCAAAACTACATAATGTAGTCATATTTTTTATTTTCTGGGATCTTTTAATTTGCTATTATTACTAAGTATTAGAGTAGTTCAGGTTATATCATGTTTTTTTAAGAATAATGATAATGAATGCCGGATCCCGTTTTGAATAGATTGTATTAAGGAGGTTGAATTGAAATAGCATGGTTCTATCATAGTCGTTGAAAGAAGAGGTAACTTTGAACTGGAAAGATTGTTATTCATAATTTCAAAATCTAGTTATTTCATTGGTGAAAAGCTGTAACTGAAGTCCGGAATGAACAGGGTGTCCGGAAATGATGATAAGGAAATTTGGGGGGGATTTCTAGACTCGAAATGAATGGTAGATCCTCATATAAACATTTTTCCAACATTTTTTTCAACGAAAGTACGGGGTGGTAAACTTAAATTTTCCTCACAACTCTTTTGGACTACGAATATTTTCTTCGCTTCCTTACCTAAAATTCATTGAATCAAAAAAACTGTTCGGAGTAGCCTCCTTTTACCGGTTTTCCTGTCTTATGACAGAAAACTGCCATCCAATCGAAATTTCAAAAAAACGCGGTTCATATTGCGTCAGGAGACCACAAAAGCGAAATCTACGAAATCAACAAATTTGCATCTGACGCAACACTGGGAGGTGTAAGATACGAGGCAATCATAGGCCACTAATTTATAGTTGCCGATTCCCTTTTATCGGTGTAGTATTACACCTTCCGAACTTTGGTTAGCAATTATTCGGAAGACCCTCGCCTGCTGAAATCTGCCGCTAAACAACTAATTTATTGCCATCATGGCTCACAGGGTCCAATTAGGGGAACAAATGGGGTAAATTAATAGATTCATTTATATGGAAACAGAGATCACGGTAGTGAGAAGTGAGCCGTGGGGGTGACTTCGTTATAACATATTCACACTCAAAATAGGTCTGTGAGCCCGTGAACTGAGCAGAATGCGAAATTTACACCGGCGCCAGACAGGGTCGGATTCGACACTATTTTGTCGCTGAGAATCATTACGCATACATTTCCATTCTGAATCGAGATATTCTCAAACCGAGTGAAATCATCAGAATATAACCCTGACCCGAGAAAATCATTCATAAGTTTAACCTTTGATGTATATGTTATCCAACAAAAACATTTTTTTTTGTATTTTTCTTGAGGTAGGGAAAATGAACCTAACCTAACTTATGGCGGTATAATGAAAATAATGAAATTCTTAAATTTTCTCTGTAACTGTCGTATGAGAAGTGTCAATTTTGAACTTCTTCGTAATAAGATCATAGAATAGAATTTATCTCTCTATAATAATGGATCGTGAGTATTGCTTATAGGATATATTTATGTTCAATTTGTGTTAGCTTCAACGATAAATAGAACTTCACAATCAAAGTGCGAAAATGAAGCACAAAAGTAGTATTCTATATTCTCATATCAAAACAAATCATTCAACATAATCTCACAATATACTTTACGATATGCTCTCGATCACATGTTAGCTACAGATTTTTAGAAAGCTACGAGAATCGCAACTTTCCTGTAAGCTTATGAAAAGATACAGATTAGCTTACAGATGAAAGCAGAATACCACCATTAACCTAACCCGAATGCGGATCGATGTTTTTTTTTTATCCAATTTTTTTTTCAACTTTTGGTAGGAGAAATGAACCTAACCTAACCTTGTTTAACTAATGGCGGTATTCTGCTTTTTCTATGTAAGCTACGGATCTGTAGCTTACAATTGATCTGTATCTATGTGGCCGACTTACAGATTCGTAAATAATGAAATTCTGGAAGTTTTTCTGTTACTGTTGTATTGGAAGTGTCAATTTTGAACTACTTCGTAATAAGATCATAAAATAGAATTTATTTTTATGTAAAATTGGACCGTAAATATTGATTATTGGATATATTAACAGTTAATTTGTGTACGTTTTAACAAGAAAGAGAAATTTACACCCGAAGTGCGAAAAAGAATTTTATATTCTGCGATAAAAACAAACCATTCAACATAATCTCACAATAAACCTTTCGATATGTTTCCTGTAAGCTACAGATTCATAGAATGCGTCGGAAATCGTAATTTTCCTGTAATCTTATGAGCAGTTACAGATTTGCTTACAGATGAAAGCCGAATGACGCCATAAACTAAATAAAATGTATCAAAGCCGTATCCGAGGTGAATGGTGTTTTTTTATGAGTTTTATTCATTTTTTTTCTTGAAAATTACTGCCTCCCCAGAGCTGTAATTGAGACTGTAGTATCAGGAAGTCCTATTGATTCTCTGTGCAAAATATTTGTAAAATCGGTGACAGGACCTATAAAATTTATGATAACCACATTCGGTATACCCAGATTGCAATCTAAAACATTGCCAAGACAAGTATATCTAACATTATCAAAAAATTATCAGATCCCATATAGAGCCAAGCTGCTAACTCTTCACTCTGTATCTTCAAAAGTCCTCATTTCACACACTCTATGCCTTGGTGAAAATGAGAAACTTTACCGTTTCGTAACTATAAGAACTATTTTATAACAGAAAAGTTATGAACAGCGCTCATGTGGCGAAAAAAAGGCCAAGTCACTTATTTTCATCAACGCATAGAGTTTTTAAAATAAGGACTTGTAAAAGCAGCGTTCTAAAGCTGCCATAGATTTAGACAAAAAAACCTATAATTTGCCCAACAAACCTCAATAAAGTATATTTAAATATTCGAAATCAGAAGAACCGATTAGGAAAATAAAATACAGAATATAATATTTGAAAAACAACAATTTACATAGAATTCTTAGGTTAACGATGCCTTAACGCAATTTTTAGTACTGAATTATGAATGCCCATAAAAAATACTGCAAATATGCCTATTTGAACTTTTGTTTACTACCAATATTAACTGAGATAGCTATTGAGTAATATATAAACAATCACCGTGTACATACCCATTTCACTGCAATAAAATTTTTTGTATATTTTGTACTTCTGTATTTTGTTCGTTTTTCACTTTTTATATTTCCTATGGAAAAAAAAACAACTTTATTCATCTCTAATTCGGCCAGCTAGCGTATCTTATTGTAAATTGCTACAATAAGTCTCACCCCCATATCCCTCACGCTCGTTAGTTTCTGGGTTGGTAAATGATTCTAAACACTTCTTGGCCAACATTTAAAAATTTAACAGCACAAAGTTTGGTGCAACATATACTGTACAGGACAATTTCATGTCCACTTTCAAGGTTTCATACCATAATAGTTTATTAAAATATTAAAGTTCCTTGTTTGAGGCAGTACAAAGTCTGCCGGATCAGCTAGTAATAAAATAAAATATAATTATTGCGAGATCTTTCCCAAGTCAAACTAATTTATAATTCATGTTCAAAATCAACAATGTAAGAAGTATAGAAATTTATCAACCTAGGTTCAAACTGCGATGGCGATGTAATTGACAGCTGCCATCACAACAATTGTATAAAGAATCCTATCATAATATAATGATCACAACAGAAACTATGGTCGAGGTTATAACAGGGAAATTGTATTTGGTTTCAATACACATGAGTCGTCTTACGAGCGCTTCATTTCATCCCCTTTTCCAAGGGGTTCCTTAATATTCAACCGTAATCGAAAACATCAAATAGTTTTCTATATGACATTATGAAATCCTAGTGTTACCTCATATTCTGTAAGGTAATAATTGTAATAGGCTTACATCAATGACTTGTGTGTTGTCGGAGAGAACGACAAGGGTGAAATGCAATATGTACAAAGTTACAACTTAACTAACAAGGTCTGTTTGTGAGCACTTCTCGAGGATAATCTGTTTCACAATCCGAGTCAGTCAGGATTTAGGTCCAGTTAAATGGTTCAACAGTTAATTAGAAATTCGAATTCAATTGGAATTAAGAGTTGAACACCTTTTACCATAAGTCCGAATCTCAATCCGACACATTGTCGGATACCTTGAGGGTGTTTGTATCTCTTTCGAAAGGGATAATTCGGTATGGAGTATGGTGTGGGTAAATCAGACATCAGACATTCATCAGTGAAGCATATTTTCCTTGAAAGGAGCAAAGTAAGTTAATATGTAGACACTGAAGCACCATGCAAGATAGGTTAAGTACTGAGAGGACTTAGTAATAGAACGACAAGGTACAGTCAACTGAAGAATACTTTATCGGTCTCCAGCTCTCTCGCGATTCAGGATAGTCAAAGCAGCGAAGAAAATTATAATGAAAATAGATGTGATGATAATAAGTTCACAATTTCAGTATGTACACATGAATACATATTCATACACTTAACAAATTGTTATGTAAAAAATACAATGACAAGAATCAGAGTTCGACGAAAAATTTCTCGAACAACAAATCTCTTACCCTCTTCTTGAAATTCAAAAGAATGTTTTTTTTTTATTTTCATTACACTAAAGCTCCGATTTTGCACAGTAAACTAAGAAATCAAAGACCACGGAAAAACCAATTTTTCGTGAAAATATCATGAAAATGAATAGTCTTAAATCCCGGGGCCTCCAGACGTTACTTATTCTTGAAGTAACGAATTTTACAGTATTGATAGTCTTAGTAGCAGGTAGAAAAGATAGACAAAAACAAACCGAACTTTTGTTAAATTTGAAACATTGATTTTTATATATGTCACGCAGAATATCATCAATAATGAATATTTAATATTGTCAAACCGTTTCCGTGGGCCGTAATTCCTCCCAGTCGCTTTAAATTGAAAAAAAATCACAATTAGAAACATTGTTGCGAAATGGCCCGATTCAGAACTTTTGTTCAATTCCAAGCACTGATTTTTATTTATGTCACCTAAATATTATCCGTTTCCGTGGCCGTAATTCCTCCCAGACGCTTTGAATTTCATTAAAAAAAAATTTCTCACATTCGAAGTCTTCAATTTTGATTATAATTCTTGGGCGATTATTTTAATCCATTTTGTAGAAAGCCAGATCAATCCCAAGGCCGAACATTCTGCCAGACACAATCAAAATTTTCATTAGGTCCATAAAAACCATTAATTTTTTTCCTACAAAGTGAATGTTTCAAATATCAAATTATGGAAATGACAATTTATTATAACTCAAGATTGAAGACTTCGAATTGATTAAATTTGAACTTCAAAATATTGAACAGTACTTCAAAATGATTACTAGAAGGCCGCTGATCGAAAATTAACTCATTCAAATTAAATATCATTAACATTTTTTATTACTAATACCAGATGGACGAACAATAGGTTGTTAAAAAAAATTATGAAATTAATAATATAAATTCAGTTTAAGTGAGAATTTGAATATCTTTGTTGGTTCTGCAGGAAAAATTCAAATTGAACTACAAATCTGAAGAAATGATGAATAAATTACAAAGCTTAACTCTCTACTGCATACAAAGCCAATCTTCGCTGGTAAACTTTATGAATTTTTTTCCAACTTTAAATTGTCCATCAGTGTGTCTCTACTAATTTTAGAACTCCTCTGTTACCAAATCTATGAACATCCATGTATATTCGACTAAACAAACTTGGTAAGAGCAATGTTGTGCAAAAACTTCAATTGTTTTGTCATTTTATTTATACACATAATTACTTGTTGTGCTCCTTTGACTGAAAACAATTTTGTTTTTCTCTGTAGCCTTGATAAAGTCTAAATATATAGACGAAACGTCGGCTTAGTTTAAGTTGGTAGCTTCATTTCCATTGGTCCCATTACCGTGAGAGAGACTCTATTCTACGTGTAAAATTTGATTTTATTACTTGTTTTCTAGGTTCGATATTTATCCGCCAGGTGGCGTCTAGTTATTTGAAATAGCCAATACTACCAAACTTTTCTTTCTCAAATGGTTCTGTTCGAACGAAAACAGCGAAGTATATATATTTTTATGAAAAAGAGAGCTAAAATAATACAATAAATGTTGAAACAAAAAGTACCTAAGCTGAGGTAAAAAAAGAACGGGGTATCATAACATTCTTCGTATGATACTATAGAATCATACGATACTATCATCACTAGTATCATACGATACTACACAGCCGGGGAAAAAACCTCAGCCGAAAAAACCTGTCTCCCCGTAAAAAAAATATAAAATATTAAATATCAGGATAATCTTGAAAGACATTAGTGTGATCATCTTCATGTTATCCGTCGATGGGCTCGGATAGACAGATTCTTTCCAAAACGACTCGCAATTCTTAATCTGAAATGAAAAAACACAAAAGCAGAAAAGAAACCGATTATTCAGAATAAATCGAATGCATTTTGGAAATGCATTTGCTACTTTAAAAAACATCAACATTAAGATTTCTTGGCCAAATAATGTTCGGAGGTTTATAAATATTTATGACAGAAATGTCACAAAATTTGAAAAAAATGAAAAAGCTCCATCAATTTGCCCTTTCCGAATCTGTTGAAATTCAAGAACTGATAATTTTTCAACATAACAAGCTAAACTTTTAAAAAAACAATTAATACATAACTTTCAACTGTCCCCTCTCACGAGGATTTTTTTTCTGTTGCCGTGTGGGTTTCTTGCAGAAGAATCACTTCGATACCATGTTCATCAGCTAATTTGGAGAAGTAATCACTTTTCTTTCGAAATTCCTTCGATATTCAAATTCAAAATCCACAAATTCTCGCTCTCTGGTCGTGAGGGTTTTTCAAACCGGATACGATCTTCCAGGTGATGATTTTTCGTCACTTCAGATGTTTGAAGACCGCTACGGGACCCCAATGAAAGGCAATCATCTCCCATAGATAAACCAAACATGTTATAACACAAGAAATCAGAATATTTTTCAGGACCAAAAACTACGAAATATTCCGAGAATTGTCATTCTGAGAAGTTATACGAACTCATGAACCTATGAGATGTAGCCATTTCTCCCGCCTTCTCCTGAAATCTCCAGAGAGTGACGTGATGCGGTGGTTTGCCGTTATTTCGTTTGATCTTCACTACGACCAGTCATCCCTCTTTGGAGAGCGAAGGCGATGGCTTCGGTGCTATCGATTGAGCATTCGATATAATTGGACGCCTGGTCTCAGCACAACCAGCTGAGCGTCATATTAGGTCGATGCGGTCTCAATTATACCGTCCCCATTGTTACGTTTCATCCGTTTACGGGCCGGGCTTGACAGTCGACCTCAGTTCGTTATAAACTGCTTATTTGAAACTAATCACCCCAATTTGAACGTCGGAATATAAATATCGACGACAAGAGCGTGGTAGTATGAATGGCACCCTGCGATGCGGAGGAATTTTGGACAATGTGATATATATATATATATATATATATATATATATATATATATATATATATATATCAAATACTTAAGTTCACAGTCGTACTATTAATATGTGAAAGGTTAAGGGAATTCGACTGATGCTTTGGATTTTCAGTTCACTCTTTATTCCATACCAGGAATAAAGGTGGTATGGAATAAAGAGTGAACTGAAAATCCAAAGCATCAGTCGAATTCCCTTAACCTTTCACATATATATATATATATATATAATGAATATTTGTTTATTGGAAATAGCAGCAACTGATATGAGCTACTCTTTTTTCTAACTCGAGCTTTCGGGATTTATTTATCTCTTCTTCAGGAGAACTACAAAATTATACAATATAATGAAAAAGGTTCGGGTATAAAATGTATAAATGAAAATTGGACCAGAATAAAAGAAAATTGTCCAGTTGACAAGAAAGATTTCATTAGAATTATAAAATTTGTTTTCGAATCAACCATTTTCTCTTTCAAAGGTACTTATTATAAACAAAAACATGGTACACCTATGGGTTCCACTCTTTCGCCGATTATTGCTCAATTTGTTGTCGATTTAGTTTTAAAAAATCCTTCATCAAAATTACCTTTCAGAGTACCATTCATTAAGAAGTTCATGGATGATATTATAACAGCTGTTCCCAAAAATCTTGTTGACGAATCTCTCCAAATTATGAATAATTTCAATGACAAAATTCAATTCACGGTAGAAATAGAAAATAATACAGAAAAACTATGTCCTCTGGCAGATATATTCATTGGCAGTCTTATCAGCCCATAAAACAGAAAATTAATATGATTCGTAATTTGAAAACAAGAATATCTAGCATTTCGAATAATAAATTTAAAACAAAAAACCTAAAAATATTAGAGGAACTTTTGATGAAGAATGGATACCCTAAAAAATAGTTGAACAAAATTCTCTATTGTACACCTAATAACATAATAGTTTTGAGAGATCATCAACCGGAATTGGTACAAGAAAGGCCAGATTTTTTAGTTTTACCATACCATGAACAACTTACTTCAAGAATTAGGTACCTAGAGGAAAATTCAGAATATCCAATAAGAATGTTAAACCACTTAAGAAAATATTCTCAAAATTGAAAGATAAAATTCATATTAATAATAAATGCAACGTGATATACAAAATTAATTGTAATGATTGTGATAAGTGTTATATTGGTCAAACAATCACAAAATTAAAACAGAGAATTTCACTTCATAAAAGTAACATTACAACAAAAAAAGATAATAAATAAATAATAAATCTTTATTGGTCCTGTGAGACAAAATATGTATAGGACAGGTCGAAAAAAAGATAAAAAGTCAACATTTCAATAATACAATAAAAACAATATTCACATGAGACAATTATAAAACAATTCGTAAAAATGTATATAAATACATATTTACATATATAAACAAAAAAGCGATATATCTACAGATTTCTGTCGCTCAAATATTCCTCAACACTATAGTATGCCTTGCCCAAAAGCAAGGTTTTTATCCTGTTTTTAAAAACTCTAAGGGTCAAAACCTTATATTTACTAGGCATGTGATTATACAAAACGAGGCCTTGATATAACATAGATGACTCATATTTTCTTGTTCTATGCAAGGGAACACTAAGCAGGTTGGCGTTTCTTGTTTGATAGTCATGATATTCAGAATTTTTGATTCTCGAACCACAATTCGTCTTCATGTACACCAAGAGATTAAAAATATAAATGCAAGGAAAAGTAAGAATCTTGCGAGCTACAAAAACTGGTCTGCAAGAGTCTCTGTGAGGGATGTTGAACATGACTCTTATGACTCTCTTTTGGGCAATGAACACTCTCTCGCTCTGTACGGAGTTACCGAAAAATATGACATTGTAGGAGAGGTGACAGTAAATTAGGCCGTAGTAAATCGACAACAGCGTCGAGTCAGGCATGGATTGTTTGATACGAGAAATGGCGAAGCATGAACTATAAATTTTTTTACACAAAGCATCTATCTGCTGCTCCCATCTGAGATTACGGTCAACGAATATCCCCAAAAACTTAGTGCAGTCTACTGACTGAATAGTGAAATTCTCGAATTGAAAGTTCAAGACACTATCCGAAGAACTCTTGGATCTAAAATAAAGACATTTAGTTTTCTCAATATTTACCATCAAAGCATTGATCCTGCACCACTCCACAAACCTCCGAACAACGAGTTGAAGTTGAACCTTCAGATCATCCAAGGAACCAGCAGACAGAACAATCGAGGAGTCATCGGCAAACATAGTCAGAATTGAATTAGAAATGAACTCCGGTAGATCATTGATAAATAACAGAAACAGCAAGGGACCGAGCACAGACCCTTGTGGAACGCCGATATCAACGCCATGAGCATCCGAGAACACATCCCCTATTCTTACTTTAATCTTTCTCATGTGCAAATAATCAAACAGCCAATCCAAAATTATACCTCTAAAGCCCAAGTTGTAAAGTTTTCTTCGTAAAAATCCAAAGTCTAGTGAGTCAAACGCCATCGACAAATCGAAGAACAGACCTGCAACGTGCCTACCAGCATCAAGAGAGTCATAAACCTCTTCAAGGAGGCCACATGTAGCCGTTTGGGTGGAACGATTCTTACGGAAACCATGCTGGCGATCGCTTAGAATATTGAATGTATCGAGGAATTCTAGCATACGAGTGTATATTAATTTTTCATATATTTTTGAAAACACACTCAGGATGGAAATAGGGCGGTAATTTATTATATCCTCAGGGCTATCTTTTTTATGAATAGGTAGTACGGTAGCCATTTTAAGAGAGTTTGGAAATTTACCGGTAGAAACCGACAAATTTATTAGATGAGCCAAATGATTCGAAATCTGATCAATGATGGTTTTCAGAACTTTGACTGATATACCGTCAATGCCCGTACTTTTACTATTTTTGAGTCTTCTTACAGTGACACCCACCTCTTCAGGTGAGACCGGATAGAAGAAAAAGGTTTTATTAACATTTCCCGGTAATGTACAGTTTTTAGACAAAGAACCACCGTAATAGGCTTTAAGTTTTTTTATGGTTACATTGGAAAAATGCTCACCAAATGCATGAGCCAACTCATATGGCTCTGATATAACTCTACCCTCCAAGGAAAGTGTCAAAGTTCTATCATTTTTAGTTCTACCCATTTCAAGATTAACGAGCCTCCAAACTTCTCCAGGAAAGTTGTCCGACTCCTCCAATAAGCGTCCGTAATGGTTCCGTTTCGTTGAACAAAGTAGTTTCCGATATCTAGCTTTTTCTCTTTTGTAGCAAAGTAATGAATCTTCAGTGTTCACATTTTTGCACAACCAATACAAATTTTTGAGGCTCTGACTAGCTTTTATTATTTCAGGATTTATCCATGAGCTTTTAGAATCTCTACTTTTGTGTGAATACCGGAGCGGACATCATAAATTAAATTCCAAGAGTAATTCAGACAAGAAAGCATCAAAAGATACATGTGCTCTTGCTGCTCATTCCATAGAAGACCATCATGAACCAAATTTTGATAATGTAGAAATATTAGATGTAGAAAAAAATTCTAAAAAGAGAAAATTTCTTGAAATGGTGAGAATCGCACAGCATGAGAACAGTATCAATTCTAGAAGAGATATAGGTGGTCTCAGTTCCATATTCTCATATCTCATTAGTTTAGATTACATAAATTGCACTTAGTGTTATGAAAAAATATTCGGATTTCATTTTTCCTGAATCTAGATATGGAGGAGCTGTCAATTCGACTCTCCATGTCAACAAAAAAATTTTGCAAGCTTCAATATTTTCCTTTTCCAATATTTATATTTTACCATAATTATTCTCAGTATTTATTGATGTCAGTTATTTAGATTCCATCTTTCTGTACAACCTCAATTCCGTAAGTTTTTCATGAATTCATTTTATACCAGAACCTTTTTCATTATATTGTATAATTTTGTAGTTCTCCTGAAGAAGAGATAAATAAATCTCGAAAGCTCGAGTTAGAAAAAAGAGTAATTCATATCAGTTGCTGCTATTTCCAATAAACATATATTCATTACTAACTGTCCAGCAAATAACTATTGATGAGCTTGAATAATACGATAAATGTTGAAACAAAAAGTACCTAAGCTGAGGGTATTATAACATTCTTCGTATGATACTATAGAATCATACGAAACTATCATAACTAGTATCATACGATACTATACAGCCAGAGAAAAAAACCTCAGCCAAAAAAAAACCTGTCTCCCTTAAAAAAAAACATAAAATATTAAATATAAGAAAATCTCGAAAGACATTAGTGTGATCATCTTCATGTTTTCCGTCGATGGGCTCGGATAAACAGATGCTTGTGGAAACGACTCGCAATTCTTAATCTGAAATGAAAAAAGACTAAAGCACATAAGAAACTGATTATTCAGAATTAATCAAATGCATTTTATAAATGCATTCGCTACTTTAAAAACATCAACATTAAGATTTCTTGGCCAAATAATGTTCGGAGGTTTGTAAATATTTATGACAGAAATGTCACAAAATTTGAAAGAAATGAAAAAACTCCATCAATTTCCCCTTGCCGAATCTGTTGAAATTTACGAACTGATAATTTTTTAACATAACAAGCTAAACTTGTAAAAAATCAATTAATACATAACTTTCAACTGTCCTCTTTCACGAGGATATTTTTCTGTTGCCGTGTGGGTTTCTTGCAGGAGAATCACTTCGATACCATATTCATCAGCTAACTTTGAGACCTTATCAAACTTGTTCTCGAAATTCCTTCGATGTTCAAATTCGAAATCCAAAAATGCTTGCACTCTGGTCGTGAGGGATTTTCAAACCGGATACGACCTTCCAGGTGATTTTTCGGCACTTCAGTTGTTTGAAGACCGCTACGGAACCACAATGAAAGGAAATCATCTCCCATAGATAAACCAAACATTTGTGATGAATTGCATCTTCTGCTACCGCTTCTCAGGGGTAGCTGTCGCTCGAATGAGGTATGAATCATCGATCTCAAACGACACTTTTTTCTCCTACATGATTAAAATTTTTATATGCGAAGTGTTTCAGAAGAGTCCATTACACACCATTTTGATTAAACCCATCCACGGCCTTCTAAATCTAACAGGCCGGAAGGTTAAACGTTGCCGTGGTTACCTTCGGAGTTACAGGCAGCACTCTTAGGTATATGGAGAACACGCCTTTCTTATGCCATTCGCACTGTTTTCCAGATAATTTCGAATTAATTTCAATTCACAATGAGATGAAGAACTGTAAGAAGGAAAACAAACAGGCATTTTGATTTGTATTGTGTATTGTTTTATATTTCATTTGGTTCTCACACACTATCGGGGGTGTCCCAAAGCAAATAGCGAAATATTTAGTTTCAAAAGACCCAGACTTATACACTGTCGATGATTGGGTAAACAAAAAAATCGAAATGTCTAGCAAATTATTTGAAAGTAAGGAGAGTACAAATGTTCTGCAGTCCTCGAGTTCAGCAGTTTATGAGTTAACAGATGGTTCATCAACCTCAGTATCAACTCTTTCATCATCAAAAATCTGTGTTACTGGAAATAAAAATTGTAACATGATTTTCAACATATATGACGATAAAACAAAATTTTCTAGTGTAAATAATACTACTAACTTTTAAAAATTTCGCAAGTTAACTGTCAGTTTTACAGGTTAGTGACTCTATGAAATAAACTTTTTTGATTAATATTGTGTTTTTGGAAACTGAAATTTACAAATGAGAAAGAAATAAATATTATTTCACCTTCAGAAACGATTACATTCTGACTGCTGATCTTCAAACACGACTAAATCCTTTGAAACAGAAATGCAACAAGAATCAACTCAGAACGAATAAAAACTAGATTATATAAAACTAAAAATGAACTCTGGATAAAAAACAATTCTGATAACTAACGACTAAAAGTTATTGAGTAATTTAATTTCGGAAACAACAGTTTTTAGGAATCTATCACTTAATATTTCAATAGGCTAACAAAGAACAGCGCCTATGGTAAACTTTTACAAAACTATGGATGAAAATGCAACAGTAGACTCTTTTGCACTGATTCTCAGTTCCCTTTATAAATTCATATGCGATAGTTCATCACGTCTCAAAAACCATTTTTTAGTCCATAATCTCTTTTTCGATTTTTCAATTTCAACTAATAACACAATCATGGCAGCATTCTATTTTCGTTTACGTTCAAGAAACATACTTAGGGCCGGTTTTACAATCGAAGGTTAATGTTATGGTTAGGTTACCGACACTCGATGGTTAACTCGTACTTGGCGTTTTACAATAATTTTACCAATTGAGGTTTCATAACTATGAGTTCTGTTTAAATTTTTTCAAGTTGGTAGAAGATAATGGTTTTTATGATCTAAATAGTGGGTCGGACGCATTAACGGATTTATAAGACGTCAAAGGAATATCAAAATTTTAAAATCGATTATTGTAATGTACAAGTTTAATATAATTAATTTTCATATTTTATTCGAATAGATACTTCCTCTTTTTGTTTATTGTACATGTATGTATAAGATCAATTTTTTCTGTTATTTAAATCTATTAAAATACATATTAATGGAGGCATCTTGAGTAGAGGTATTTGCATTATGCCTTTGACAAGGAAATTCTGAGGGATTGATATCACTAATGAATTCTACAATATGTTGTATCATACAAAATGACTGTAGCCACTGAAATAGCCAGAGCTGTATCTAAGTTAACATGCATTCCCATGACAAGGGCTACACACTCTTTTTCTCAACGGGATTTCTTGTACAAATGTGTGATTTGTTGAATGAGACTTGTATTAGCTGAAGGTGTGATTATATAGCCACTATCTCCTGCTGAAACCCTGTGAGAAAAATCCCTTCTTTCAAATAATCCACATAGCGTAGAATTCTAAAATATCATGTGCTGACCCTGGCCATTTTGCATCAATGTTTGTAATTTTCAGAGATACATCAGCTAAAGTTTGCACATTCAAGAAAAAAACTATTTATGATTTCTGAATAATTCGGCTTGATCACCTGGCAATTGAATTTTCATGTGTGAAGTCAATAGCACCTATGCACCTCAGAAACCTGGCATTTTAATAACCTTATAGATGGACGAGCTATCTAATGTTTATTTGGTTTAGAATATTCAGCATACGCTGAATGAATAATGATAAATGGCTGCTTTTCGATATTCTGAATCTTGAAAAAAAATCATAATCGTTAATTTCGAAAAAAATTTTATCTAAGACGCATCACTTCAGGTCCACGACATTCCTCTCCATCACTGCTCAAAGCGTTGAAACCAAATCCATATAAACAAATCTCTAGAGAGAAATCAATTTCTTCAAAACAATTTTCGAATCAAACATTTTAGGTTACATTCACATACATGGTTCTATGGTTCTTGAAATAACTTCAGGTTTACCCACACTTTCGGTGTTGATTTAGTTAACTGATAGTTAACAGTTAACCACGTTTCGTGAGATAGTAAAACGCCAAACCGACAATAGTATATTCTAAAACAAGTAGCAGAATGACCTCCTATTCCAACACGAATGCGAAGTGTGAAGCATGAGTGTTGGAATTGACGATATTTTCTCTATATCAGTCAATTTTTGTGAAATACTCTCGAAATTCAAATAAAAATTCAGGTTCGTGACTTTTATATTTCATCTTGGCAGTTGGTGTGACTTACGAAATTTGACAGATTACGGAATTTGAATTGATTTGATTCGATCGGAGGTCACTTCTGACAACTACAAAACGAAATATATAACTGAAAACAATGCTGTAATGAGTTTCATTACAGCACTACTTTTAGTACTGTAATGAACTCATTACGATACTCTTAACCAAAAGTTAACCTTCGATTGTAAAACCGGGCCTTTTAGTTTCTCATTCGGAAAACTGAGGATCTGAACCGAACGTGTATAGTCAAATTTAGGATGGACTGCAGTCCGCGGACTGTGAGTTTTCGATTGTCAGATCAGGTCTTACGATTTAACTGTATCGCGTGTTGTGCGCTAGAGATTTTGACTCTCAGTTCAAATCGACAGTCCTGGGACTGCAAGCCGCCGGGTCATGTATAGGCACCATTATTTCTACAAAGTTTCATTGAAATGTTGCCAGTAGTTTCGGCAAAATCGAACTTTTAGAGGAATAACAAGGTTTTATACAGAAAGGATCGGTTAAAACGAATTTGCTGACTCATACAGATTTCATAATCGAATCTATGAAGAAAGGTTAACAAGTAGACTCAATATACACAGACTTTAAAAAAGCTTTTGACTTAAAAGCATTTAGATTGGTTGGCTGATCGTATTAGCGGTATCATTTTGCGCATTTCATGTTGTGGTGTACTTCCCGACGAATTTATTATGGAATCCGGAATTTTGCAGGGATAACCACCGTCAGGGCTATTGTTCCTCATATTTACCAACTATATCGAAAGAGTGATCAGGTTCAGCTAGTTCTTACTGTTTGCTGACGATTTAAAATTATTCAGGCAAATTTGTTGATGATCGTGAGCTTCTACATCGGGATCTCGATGGAATGATGAACTGGTGCCTAGAAAACCACATGGAGTATAATATTGACAAATGCCAGGTGTTGAGGTTTACAAGACTAAAATCTCCCTACACGTTTGACTATCATTTGAGTCAGCAATCTCTCGCAAGCACATATGTATATTTCGATTCAAAAATTAGTTTTATCCCGCACATTCAATTCATCACCAATGAAGCTTTCAAAATGCTGGGCTTCGTGAAGAGATCAATGCAGCAATTCAATAATGTGAATACATTGAAAACAGTGTACTGCTCTAATGTCAGAAGTATTTTATAATACTATACTTCGTCTATAGACGAAGTATTGAACGGGTACAGAGGAAATTTCAGAAGTGGGTATCGTATAAAACTGGGTTGTCAATGTCAAGAAATAATCGGACTACGATCTTGAGATTTGAGAAGAGATAACTTCTGCATTATGCTCATTTTCGAACTTATCAATAACCTCATAGATTGTAATTATTTGATGAGCAGAATAAACCTCAATTGTAGTCCGGCACTCCTTAGAATAAGAGAGGTTTTTCACATTAGCTATGCGCCCACTAACTATAGTTTCCACAGTACATTAAAAAAAAGGCGTTGAAGAAACAACTCCGTCGATCGTTGTGAAATTTTTCATTCTAAACAAATCCTAATTTTTTCTCGGTCTCTATCTATCCTATAGAAAGGATTACCTTTTTTGAACATCTTGTATATCCATACAATGAATGACAATTCTCGAAATATGTCTTAGTTTTTGCTCCTGCAAAATATTCTGTTTTCTTGTGTTATAACATGTTTGGTCTTCAAACATCTGAAGTGCCGAAAAATCATCACCTGGAAGGTCGTATCTGGTTTGAAAAAACCCTCACGACCAGAGAGCAACAATTTGTGGATTTTGAATTTGAATATCGATGGAATTTCGAAAAACAAGTGTTATTACGTCTCCAAATAAGCTGATGAACATGGTATCAAAGAGATTCTTCTGCAAGAAACCTATACGGCAACAGAAAAAAAATCCTCGTGAAAGAGGACAGTTGAAAGGTTATGTATTAATTGATTTTTTACAAGTTTAGCATGTTATGTTGATAAATTATCAGTTTTCGTAACATTCAACAGATTCGGAAAGGGGAAATTGATGGAGTTTTTTTTCATTTCTTTCAAATTTTGTGACATTTCTGTCATAAATATTTATGAACCTCCGAACATTATTTGGCCAAGAAATCTGAATGTTGGTGTTTTTTAAAGGGGCAAATGCATTTCCAAAATGCATTCGATTTATTCTGAATAATCGGTTTCTTTTCTGCTTTTGTCTTTTTTCATTTCAGATTAAGAATTACGAGTCGTTTAAGGTAGAATCTGTATATCCGAGCCCATCGACGGATAACATGAAGATGATCACACTGAGATGTCTTTCAAGATTTTCCTGATATTTGATACTTTATGTTATTTTGTTTACGGGGAGGCAGGTTTTTTCGACTGAGGTTTTTTCCCCTGGCTGTATAGTATCGTATGATACTAGTGTTGATAGTATCGTATGATTCTATAGTATCATACAAAGAATGTTATGATACCCCGTTCTTTTTTTACCTCAGCATTTAATGTATTATTTTAGCTCTCTTTTTGATAAGAATATATATATATATATATATATATATATATATATATATATATATATATATATATATATATATATATATATCCATCCATACGTGAATGGGTCTCCAGGTATATCGACATTACAAAAAACTAAGCATACCTGTCTATTTCAGCGGGTTGTCCAAAACGAATCTCACAATGAGAACATTGAATATTCGGAAACATGTTTCCATGGTATTTTTCACAATCGAAAAGGGCCATCTCCCCTCTCAATTCTCGACAGGAAGCTTCAATTCGCGCCGTTATTCCGGCGTGAATTCCCGGAAAAGCTCGAAAGGTTCCTAGTCGTCCGATATTAAAAATGACTAGAAGTCCAGCTCGGTTGGAATGTCCGGTATGTAGACGATGGGGTGGTCCACTTCTGTTCGCTCTCTCTCTCCAGCTTTAGTGCGAAAACCGCATAGGTCCGTACTGCTCTTTTTATATTTGGAGAGCTATCCTTTGTGGAGTTTCCATTGAACGATGGAGTTGAACTTTGCCTCGATTTCGGTTAATCGTATTGAACTAGAATAGATCATCGGAGGTATAGGTTGTTCTGAAATACATTGCACAAAAATATTAACGCACATTCTGAAAATTTCAATTTTAATGAAAGTTAACTCTACATTGACTTTATAACAATTTTTGATGTTCTCCGCGAAGGATTTGAATGAAACAAGACACATTACACGGAAAAAAATCTATTCTCAAATCAAGAATCCAAATATTCTTGGAGTAATAGACTTGTTTCGAGTATATATTGGATCAGAACAAGTAAAAATGAAAATTTGGTATACTTGGAATGAATTTATTTTACTCAAAAAACATATACTCAATTAAAGAATGAAATTATCTATCCAAGTAAATCATTTATTCAGTTCAAATGATTCAGTTTGATCGATTCGAGAGTAATTCTGTATTTCAGGTAACTATATGATATCTTGATTCCGAAAATATAATATTCTTCTTCCGAATCTTATAATATCCTCATTCTATGTGATACATTCAAGAAATAGATTTTCTTAAAATAACAATTTCGATCGAGGGGCAAGTGGTAAAAGGGGCTGTGTTACACTTTTCTATGGAAGCTAGTTAGTTTAATAATTCGATGTCTGCAATTATACAAATCGAATTATTAAACTAGCTTCAATGAAGAATGCCAGTTAACCCTACTGCAATCTATTTCTCTCACAAACTCATATTTGTGACATAGCCCCTTCTTCCACTTGCCATTTCAGTTATGAATTGAATTTTGCATAATGATTTATTTGACATTTTTCAATCCTATGAATGAACGAATTTCTAATTCATCAGTAATAAAATATTAGAATTCTATTTATCTGAAACAAAACTTATAATTGTGACGGATTTTTTTCTCAGATTTCAATGCGGAAATATCAGGAATATTTTACGCTAATGGGGACAAGAACATAGGTTTGAACATTGTTACGATTCAAATATGAAGTTGAAATTATAGAAAAATCGTGAAAATACAATAGAGAAAAAATATTCAATTTCCGATGAAAAAATTTTCTCGCGATAACTTTCTTTTTTCGTTTTGTCGGGATAATATTCTTGAAAAAACTTCAGAGAAATCTCAGAATTTTTCATGAAATGGGTGTGGCAGTGATAATGATTTTATGAAGTATGAATATTCTTATTCAAATTGCTTCATAATAAAATATTATGACCCAGTGCACTGCACCTACATTAAAAAAAAATCATCCCACGGAGAGATCTAACTAAGATCAACAAATCTGTAACATTCTGGAAAACATTTCTATTAGGAATTCCATAATTTTGAAAGAGAAAACAGACGTTATTGAAGTATATTTTGAGTGAAACTATAATTTTTCTCGATGAAATATGCGTATTTAGAATATAGAATTCAATAAGACCCAATTTTTCTTCCGGTATTTAAGCAACTCGCATGAATCGAAGGGCCAATGAAAACTCCCTAATCCATCGACGAGCAGTTTATCGTAATCCAAGAAGATAAATTCATCTATCCACTAGATCCAAGTATATGAATTCTTCCATCCACTAAATCCAAGTAAATTATTCCACAATATACTGAAAATAATCATCTACGCAGTTCGCGAGAGAGGTCTTGTATCATTCTGAGAGATTAACTACCATTTTATGTGTTAACGATGCTGAATATGTATAATTATGTGTTTTAGGAAATAAAGTATTGACTGATCGATTGATTCATTCAATGTGATGTAGAAATCGTTTAACGATGTTTGAGACCCAAAAAGGGTTCAGCATCAATAAGGACACCCTTACTAGGTCATTTTGAATTCGATTTCATCACATAGGCACTATAGAGGGTGTAGAATTTGACTTATGAGTACAATTTTATCTTAATTATCTATATATGTATTTTAATTTGACATCCGATAAGAAAATGTTTCAAACGAAAGATATTGCAGTAACTAGAAAATACACTGATATTTGGATGAATAACTGATATTCATATTGCAAAATGAATGAACATGCAGAACATGAAAGACATGGGAATTTCGATTTAAATTAGAAATCATGATTTTCAATGCAATCTTTATTCGTAATCACTTAAATTTTTTCTTAATTCTTGAAAGAGGTGAAGATCATGATCATAAAATGTGTGAGGACCCATGAATGAGTGCAATGGAAAACCTTCTCATCGCGAATATTTTGTGAAGAAGTAATAAAGATATAAAATAATTTCTGTTATTTAAGGGAATATCTCATTTTTACATGTTTTCAAAAATCATCCCGCTGCTTCAAGTGTAAATTCCGATACGAAGTAAATATGATGTTTGCATATTCAATTCTCTTGTAGTATATAACTTTACACTAAGAACTACAATCGTCCAATTTACGCAATTTTTCCGATATTCAACAGAGGTCTGGTATCATTCGAAAGAATGATCTGATCTGTCTACTGAATCTTATAACATTAAAAATAATTTTGCTAATTGGCCATCGTTGAAAATATCTAAGTACCTACTATGAAATATTTCGTTCTGAGTAACTTTTTGAAAAGGTACCTATATAAGTATCAAAGCGTCCTAAAAATTCTTCTTAAAAGGGAGCTACTCATCAGAAATCATCAAATGTATAACATTCGTGAGAACATTCCTGACGGAATTCAAATATTTTGAAGAAGAATGAAAATTATTGTAAAACAATTTTTTGTATTTCAAATTCCAGGGAAACAATTCCTAATTTTGCAATTTTCAATCACTTGGTCCAAGCATAATATTAAGCGATACACTAATATGCCAATTCTTCTTTTGGTAGTTAGGCAACATGCATGAATCAGGAGGACCAATGAAAACTCTGTAATCTGTCAGCAAGCAGTTTTATCGTAATCCAAGTATATAAATTCATCCATCCACTAGATCCAAGTATATAAATTCATCCATCCACTAGATCCAAGTAAATTATTCAACAATATACTGAAAAGCGCCCTCTGTGCAGTTCGCGAAAGGGTACATCACTCTTGATCTTGATTCGACTATTTGACTCCGATTTGTTCATACACGTATTTTAGAATAACTTAGCTCAGGGTGTTAGAAAGTTTGGCCCATTTTCAGTGAAATATGTTATATTTAGTGAGAGTATGGAGATGGAAGGACAGTGTTATCAGGAAATTTCAAGGTAAGCTAATTATTTATCGCTAACCCATTCAAAATGGATGATTTAATATAAGCAATTGAATGTACCTAATCCAGAAGGCCTACCAGTTTTGATAGAATTTATTTCCAAACAATTGGGAAAAAAGACCTGTCTTGGTCATTTTGAACATATTGACATATTGAATTCTGGAAAATTTCGCAAAGCTACTCGTATTGTAGTGGCAATTTTGAAACGTGGAAAAATTTTTTTTGGTCCAAGTATATACCTTCCTATTAATTCATTGAGCATTCCTTCAAAATTTTAGAGACTGATTCTATTTAGAATTCAATAAACTGTAGAAGAATCTTTTCAAAATTTTCAGGCGAATTTCAGGAAAAATAGGTATTTTTGTGATCAGGTTCTCAGTCTCATCACATCTGGCGCAGTTTTTGAATCATAGTGCAATAAAAACTTGAAAACAGGGACAACATTAGTTATTAAGAGTTGTCCCATTTCAAGATGGTTTAGAGACAATACATAAAGTAACGAATGCGTTTCTGAAATTGTGATTAATTTGGAAATAGTTCAATTTATTCTCATTTATTTTCTGCATTTGTTTTTTTTTCATTTCAGATTGAGAAGAAAGGGTAGATTGATGAAGAATCTGTTTTTCTCTGTCCATAGAAGGATAATATGAAGATGTTCTTCTAGATCACGTTGATGTCCTTCAAGATCCTCTGATATCTAATATTTTCAGTATTATTTTTTTCACGGTCGAGGTCAGAGTATTTCGTCTTCTCATTTCATCGTACGCAGAACTGTATGGTATTCCCGTACTTCAGCCAGGTAATTTTTTATTTCAATATGTATTGTATTATTTTTGCTCTCTCAATCAAAAGAATATAGGTATGAACAGAGTATCCCAGAAGTCGTCGTCACGCCAGAATCGGATAACAGGCTGAGTCGAAGGGGTTATCGGGAAAATATTCATATAAATCGTTTATTTTTCGAATTTTATTGCATTTTCTCTTGTTCGGGAACATACACAACCTCTGATGATTCTCGAACTCCAGTTGCTACAATTTTTCACTTGTATTTCAGATTAGTCAATTGTATTTGAGAAAACATCAAATGTTATGCAGATTATTCAATTGAATCTCAGAAAATATCGAATGAAGTTCAATTGAATGATCCGAATTACATTTGATGATTTCTGAAATTCTATTGACTAATCTGAAATTCAATAAACGCTTTCTGAAATTGAAGTGAGTAATCTGAAATCTAAATGAGGTATATCCGGTTAGATCGATAGGACGTGGCCAGCTTGTTCATCTGATTTGAATCCCTTAGATTTCATTTTACTGGGGAGCCGTGAAAGAAAAAGTTTATTCAAAAAAAGTAGAATATCTTCCAGTAAAGTTGACAAATGATTTTGTAAAAACTTTACATAAATTTCAGCATTGAGTTCCTCTGGCAACTCAAAATGTCTATGACTGTGTTTCTTCAAGAAAGACTTATTTTTTCAGTACAATCAGATGAAGTCGAAATATTTATTTAGAATATTTCGTTCGGCAAAAAGTGCATTATTTCTCAAGCTGGAAGAATTGGCTTAGAATTAAAGATTGTAGGTTACAGAGGCACTATTCAGGATAACATGGACAATAAATTTCGAAAAAATTGTAGCTACAGGAGTTTGAGAATCATCACAGGTTGAGTAATTTCTCGAATAATTGGAAATGCAATATAATTTGATGAATACAAGACTTAGATTTTTTCAATATTTTTCTGAAAACCACTATGAATCAGTCTATTACCCGATTTCGAGTTGACGCCGTCTCCTGGGACACCCTGTGTATCTCAATGGTGATTCAGGATATGAATTCAATTTCTAGTTTGAATTAATTCCTTTCAAATCACAAATCTATCTTCATTGATTTTCAAGTGAACCAGCTCTGGTTTTTCTGTTATGCTAGCTGTATGACACATTTGGATACATATGAAAAAAAATATATATTCTATTTTGAACTTGAAAGAATTGGCCTCAATTGAACCCACAGTTAGTCATAAAATGTCCAATGGAAAAATTTATGAAAAACAATGTGTCGTGTAGATCACTATTTGTAAGTAATTGAAAAATTGATATATGTTGGTCTTCGGATATTTCTTTTGTTTTTGATTGTATCTAATGTTTTTATGATCAAATATGTGATAATAGACCAATTTTCCAATAGAAATTTGACTTTTTTATTTATGTTACTCATTTTTTCACCATTAGTTTTCATCGTTCACTTTGTACTTAGACTAGTTAATTTTGTGTTAATTGATTTGTTATTTTTATACTTTTGTTTTTCTATTTGAGAAGTGTAATAAATTCATCATCAATCCTCATAAGCCTAGTTTTATTAGATATAATATCCATCCTGAAATCATAACAGTTCAATAGATTTAACAGGTCGAAACAAGCATAAAATAGATTTTCAATTGATATATTATCAATTGAGCATATATTATGCTCATTCCAATATGCTTTTTTTCTCCGGTAAAGTAGAATTAATAGTTGCATTAAGTATGAGGTTCCATTCCACAGAGTATAGTAAAAACTGAAAAGAAGAAATCTCATTATTCATTTTGAATTAATATTGAACTCAAACTGAATATTCAGAATTCTTATTGATTCAGAATAAGGATATGAATGGATTGAACGAATTTAGTATTTATTTATTGTGAGGAGACCGAAAACTAAATCTGAAGTTAATATTTACTTGAAAAAAATTATTGTTCTTCTCAAAACGAGTATGGAATAAAACTTGATTTGAAAATATGATATACTTATTCCAACAGTTTTGTAATATTCAATTGACTAAAATAATTGAGTCCACTCAAGTATTTGATATCTTTGCTTCGAACGAATAAACCACTGAAATTAAGATGAGCAATAATTCTTTTTGAGATAATGTTCCACTCATATGAAATATTCTAAAAACTCATTTCAAAATTATCATTATACTTACAAGGAATAAGCAAATATTCTTGAATCAATAATACGTAATTTATTAAATTCAAGTAAACGATCTACTTAATCGGAAGAATCAGTTTATTTGAAATCTGAGAATAAAGTATACTTGAAACAACTCTATCATACACTTGCTCATATATGAATCTATCATTTACTTCAATTAAGTATTATCCACTTAGTTGGAGAATAGATTTTTTTCCGTGTAGATGGTAGAAAAATTCAAGATTCCACCGAATCTTATGTGAAAGAAAAGAAATGAACAATTTTCAAAATACTGAAATGCTGATAAGTGATTTAATATTTGGCATTTCCACCCCTTGCGTTTATTACAGCTCGGCAACGACGGTTCATACTCGAAATGAGTGATCTTGAAATGTTCTGATCTAATCATTCCCAGATTTCTCCGAGTTGAATTCCTAAGTCATTAAGAGTAGCTGGATGATTTTCTGAACTTCTCAGCCTTCTATCGAGGTTGACCCAAACCTGCTCAATCGGATTGAGATCTGGACTTTTTGCTGGCTATTAGATTCGAGAGACTTCAACCTATCCAAGGTACTCCTGAACGATGGGGTCTGGCGTTATCGTCCATAAAAATGAAATTTTCACCAATGTATGGGGCAAATGGCACTACATGCTCTTCAAGAATGTTCCTTATATACTTATCAGCATTCATAGCTCCATTATCAATGACCACTAGGTCTGTGCGAGCAGTCAAAGATATTCCACTCCATACCTTAATCGATCCTCCCCCGAAACCAGTAGTATTCAGGAAATTGCACTGAGCATATCTTTCATGTGGACGTCTGTATACGAGGGAACGTCGATCACAATGGAAGAGGCAGAGTCTTGACTCATCTGTGAAGAGAACTCTTTCCCAATCGGCCTCATCCCAATGAATATGTTCTCTAGCAAAATCCAAACGCGCCCTTCGATGGGCTGGGGTAAGAGCTGGGCCTCTTGCCGCAACACGAGGCCTTAAATCATATTCTCTGAGGCGATGTCTTATTGTCTGAGTGCTAATTTGCACCCCATGAATTTGCTCAAGCTGCTTTTGTGGGAGGCTAGCGGTTGCAAACCGTTGTCTCAACGAAGAAACTCTCAGGTAACGTTCTTGAATGGCAGATGTTACCCTGTCCTAGTCTTCGGACATTCATACCTGTCTCCCTGATTCGCTGCAACATTCTAGACACACTTGTATGGGAAACTTCAAACCTTTCTGCAATTCTTGTGTATGTCCACCCTTCTTCACGTAAAACTTCCGCTCTTGGGTCAAATTGCGCGTTTCGCGTTGCATGGCGATCGAGTGTAGAAAATCAAACGATAGAGAAACTTTTGAATTCTAGGATTGATCGAGAACTACAGATATTAGAATGGAGCCAATACTTTCAAAATCTGATAATATCACCTTTTTTCATTCCTGCTGGGGAAAAACATCTGTATTGAAAAAAAAACGTTGAAAGTGGATAACATAATATTTCTTCAGTTGTAGAATAAATTTGAGATTTCCATAATGTGCGTTAATTTTTTTGCGCAATGTATGTGAAAGGATGTGGATTGGATGAAGACCAATTGAAAGTGAGTAAATATCCAAGTAGCAGGCCTTTCTCACTTGAGAAAAAGAAATTTAAATACTGTACCAATGCATGTGGCATGAATCATTTCCAGTTTGATACATTATTTTCTTTTATAACCTCATACTCTGGAAAATACACGAAATATTCCCCATCTGCTTATTCATCTTTCAAAGCTGGGTCCTGTTGAGAATGGATTTGCCACAAGAAGATAAACATGGGTCGTGTCAGAATGCCAGTACTCAACGTATTTTCTATGGTCTTAGTCTGAATTTTATGAGTTAATGAACGTTTCACATTTCCTTAAACAACAACTGTTAACAAGCAAATGAATCGTATGTGAGTCAAGTTCATCATTGATGTGATAAAATAAACAAACCCTGACTTAAATAATGCAGATATTTATGCTTGGTGAATAGATTCAACAAAATTTTTTCTGCAGACTTCTCCCTACCAAACCAAACATTTGATGAGACCGTAGCATAATTTTCAATAAGAGAATAACCATATATGCCTCAGAGGATCTTTCGAAAATCATCGGAAAACTTCAAATTATTTCTAGCAAGATTCACCATATAGCAAATATTATGCTTCCATTGCAATAATCCTGGAACAGAGTATGTGTACAGGAAGTCGAAATCTGCTTGGGATCAATAGATGTGAATATTGCTCCGCTTGTACTCGTGAAGCAGTTTAAGTTGTGCATTAGTTGATTAATTTCTGGGAAAGTTATACCATACATGAGACTAAAAGGAAATTTATATTAATCGTTCATGTGGTAAATGTTTCCTGGATTTCGTATGCGTTGAAAATATTTAGCTTTTTCCAAACTCCGAACTTCCATTTCATGGAATCGAACATCTGTTAATTGCGATGAGAATTCATAATGCCTACTTGGACCGAAATGTTTGACTTACGTCCAATTCAAATTTTAAGTTATGTTTGAGACGCCGATTCTCTTGCACCGCAGTTTAAGTGTCACATAAGCTATGACTATTTTGAGCCGCGAATATTCATGGCTTAAACAAGACTTTAGCCCGTCTCAAATATTCAAACGTCAAAAACGAACTTCAGTTTTGACGAGTTGTGTCTGATTGCGTGAATTTAATAATTATTATGGATAGATTTTTATTATATGAAATTGATGATCTATATGACGATGATTTCGACATATAGATATCATTGACCAAGGCTTTCCTAGAAGACTAGAATTTAATAGCGTCGATCACTACCATGATATGGACGAATTCGCATTTTTTTGGCGATTTCGTTTGACCAAAAAAACTGTTCTGCAACTTCTCAGATTAATTGAGGATGATTCAGTCAAGTGATATGTAAGTACATATCTTATATATTATATCTTATGTATGATGATATCAAACCTCAAACAAGGGAGTTTGAGCCGATGAGTCAACTCCTTACGTGCCTTCGACTCTACTTTATTTATTGGCTGTATCCGATTTGATGAAAATCCACGAATCTGATACTGATCAAGAATAGTTGTTCGAGTTGCAGTATTCATAAAATGCCAAATTCTACGAAATTGTTGGATTTCTTCGTTTTATTGGAGCAATGGATTGTATTCATGAAATTATTAAATCTTCAGGTACTATTTACTCTTATGAATATGAAAAGTTTTACTTCGATGATATTCCAAAGGTGTAGAATTATGTCTTTCAAGTTACGAATAAGGAATTGTTGAAATCAAATCAAATCATTTGCTTCAAATTAAAAAAAATTGGTTGTACTGTACCAGTTCGTCAGCGTCTCAAAGTATATGTCGTTCTGTGAATCAGAATACTGAAAAGGAAAATGCATAGACAAATTATCTTGCTCATCTATGTGCCGACACAAAACCATATAGTCATGTCGCATTTTCATGTGGAAAAAAAATTTACTGATTTATACAGTGTTGCCAGATTTGGCATTGCTTAGCTCGTGCTCAACAAACTCGTTTCAATTAGATATGTGGTGTAGATCTGACCCGTTGAGGCGAGGAAAAGCATGAATCGAATTTTAAGGGCGCCTTAGATAAGAGTTTCTTACCCAGAAAACCGAGCAAGTGGGCATTAATGATTCGTTTAATGAATGAAAATTGCAAGAAAAGCAAAAACGAGGTAAATTTGTTATGTATAAACAAAAATATAACCAAGGATATGTCCAATTCAAACGTTATCCTGAATATATGAAGAATCAAGAATATTTTCGTTGTGTGACTCATGCAACAGTTTTCTTCACAGATTAATGAGAATTCAGATTTATTGAAAGAGTATATCGAAAAATTTAATCGAATACGAATCGATATGTTCAATGTTGAAAATAAAATTGAAAAATAATCCATCCTGAAAGTAGTCGAATTTGATATTCCGCATGAGTCAAAGGTGACATGAGAATAAATCCAGAAATTTCTTTACTCTCAATAAAACTTTCAGCTATGGAAAGTGAAAAAAGAGGCAAGAGGTGAAACAAAAGAATGATATAACAAAATTAAAAAATGCGTGAAAAAAATTCGGAGTATATTTGCTAGACTTGAATAATTGAATTTGAGGGTATAAATGAGATATTACATCAGAAGAATTTGGGAATTGTATAATAAAACAAAATATATCATCTCATAATAGCCACATCTAAATCACAAAAGATCAATAAAAAACCTTCCTGTTATGGAATATGGAATGTGTGGAAGCCACATGGCTTTTATTTTTATTTTTGTTTGGTGATAGGATGAGTTGTGCTGTGGCACCTAAGTCACTAGCAACCGTATATTAGCTTCTATGTTTGCCACCAACAGTTAAATGGTTTTCATCCTTATTCATTTGACCATGATAAATATCGTTCCCTTGTTTGATTGAGATAATTTCAATAGTGCTTTCTTCAATTCCTTTATTGGTATAGAATACCCAAATCAAACAGCCATAATATCAATATATTGCTTTCCATCTTATAAATGTGAATCTCATAACATTCCCATGATGTTTTTGTTCTTTGAAGACTGAAATCAACTCGATCCATATGTAAATCTTTTTGAACAATCCATATAACATTGCTTTTAATAACCCTAATACTATATTCCTTATATTCAACATCATGCGATATGAATCCGAAGCGGCTTGTTTATTCAAGCAATATCAGGTCAGCTATGTATATGTTGTGGACCAAGTGATAAATCCGGGCATTTCTCATAATGCCTGGGCATTATGAATAATGACAAACCATTTAGGGCAAAGTGATTAATTATGGTTTGAAGTTTCTTATTTATCACATTGCCCTGACATTATGAATATTGCCCAGTCGTGTTTGGGCAATGTGATAATACACTTCTGTATGGGTGAAAAAGAACGCGGGGGGATACGCCATAATAATAATCATAATAATTTATTAATAACCCTCAAATAATTACAGGGAATGTCAAGCAAGGATACAATTATATACAGATATATAGCATAACAATAAAACAATCATAAATTTCGAAATATAAACATTTAAATGATATAGTAACACACATAATCACAGACAATTACAGAAAGTAATGGAAATGACAACCGCTAGTCTGTATAGATTAGGATCAAAATGTGGTGTAAAAAAATTCCGGAGAAGGAGATTTCACTGAGAGAGGTTGTGAGATAGTGATCTAAATGTGGCGGACAAGGATAAAGTTGTTATAGTTGCAAAGGTGGCTGTGAGTCCGACAAATGCAAAATTATGCAACTCGAATTGCCATCAAAGCAGAAATTGTTTCAATAAATAATTAGGACTTATTTTGTGCAAATTATTTGAATTTTCCTCTAAGTTTTTCTATTTGTTTAAAGTAAAATTCATTTCGAGTTTGAAATCTCTAAGAATTATATTACTTAGGAAAAGAAAGAATATGTTTATTTTTTGTGATTATTGTTTTGTTTTTTGTTACATATATGTTTCCAATAAAAGTATGTCAATCATTTGAGGTTTTCTCTAAGTTTTACTATTTGTTCGAAGTAAAATTCATTTCTTTACTTCAGAATGAGTTCATTACACTTCTAAAAACAGTGCTGTGATGAACTCCATAACAGCATTGTTTTCAGTTATATTTTTGGTTGAATTTTTTGGTCGAATTGACATTCGATCCAATCAGATTCCAACAAAAGTCGATTGTCAATATAACATAATTTGAATTTATATTAGAATACGTGCGAATCAAATTCAAATCCCGTAATGGGTCAGTTTTCGTAACAGTCACACCAACTGCCAAGATACAATACAAAAAGTCAATAGGATGTATAATCTCAATTGTTCATTGAATTTCGACAATATTTCATGAAACTTGACTGAAATAGAGAAAATATCGTCTAACACTCGTTGCAGAAGGCAATTCCACTCATGCTTTTGAATTTCGCATTCGTTTTGGAATACTATTTAAGTTTGAAGATTCTAAGAATTATATAATCTAGAAAAAGGAAATAATATCTATTTTTGTGATTAATGTTCTCTTTTTTGTTACACATATGTTCGAAATAAAATTATGAAAATTAATACCTGGGTTGAATCACTCTGCCCGATATTAAATATGCATTATTAATAATGCCCGGGCAATTTGATTATTTCAATACATATTATCACATTGCCCTCTCATATTGGGCATTATTCATACTGCCCGGGCATTTTTCATAATGCCCAATTAATCACTTGGTCCATAACATATACACATGTGTCTAATTTGTTGGTGAGTTTGTGGTTGTTGCAGTAGAGCCAAAATTCATACTAGGAGGTGTCTATGAATCAAATTTCATCAATAAACAGAATTTCTTTCAATTTCTGCTTAAATTAAAATAACAATAATTATTGTTTTGCGAAATGAAAAGTTACGCCAATCAAATAAGTCATTAACTTTCTATCTTTGTTGACATTTTCATTATTAAACTTTAGCAAGATTTTGTACACTGTAGTTTCAGATCATCCTGAATAGTACAGATACCTATTTTTTTCTAATGTTCATGAACCAACAATCTTTTCATTTACTACTATTAATATCATGTTTTCTCAAGTCTAGCGTATACAATTTTCATAGCGAAATATTCTTGTTAATCGATCCATTACACAGAAGTAAACAATAAAACAAACCTGATTCAAAATAGCTCAGGCAACTGATGATTTTCATACCAATGGAATTTCGGATATCAAAGGACTGTATCGGTCGGCCTTTTATGATGATTCATATTCCAAAATTATCATTCAGAATAAATAATGTCATAGATGGGATGAAACTCTATTTGTGAAATACGAACTATGTTTGGATTCTAAAATTAACTTGAAACATAAAAATAAGTAAAAAGATATATCGATGTGTATAGCTTTCCAATCAAATGATCTTTAAATCTTAAATCTTTAAATAAAGATAGTACACCAATTCAACTGCGTTACAAAAATCAGTTGTCAATCTTTTTTCGTTTTCGGGTTAAAGGGCAAATCGAAATTTGGGTTACGTTGGACAATGTTAGAAATACGGCCTCGTCTTAGCAATATTTTACATGAAAATGTTTTTGGTCGGATTTCAATTCTCCTTGTACGTTGCTTATGACAAAGTTCTTTCATTTTGTAATTATTTTCTCCAAGAATAATTAAAATGAATAATTATCTATTTTAAGTCGAACTAATTCACAATTCATATTAGAAATCAAGAATGTATGAAGTAGAGAACATTACAAGGTGAGTATTTTAACTGTAGAAAGAAACACTTTTTACTCTTATCATTTTTTTCGATTCGGCCTAGAAAAAAAGATATAGCGATTTTAAATTTTAATATTAAGCTTTGCCACTGCTGGATATCATAGATATATGCCTGCCATTCAAAACTTGGAAATAATAAGCAACTTTACAATAGAAACAAGCGTCAACTTACTTCCAATCCTATTCTACGAAAGATGAAGTACGATATTGTTAGTTCTGAATCATTACCGAATTCATAAAATGATTTTCAATTAGAGCATTATTATTTCCTTTATTCGACTTCATCAGTGTGAATCTGCAGAATGTATGCTAATCAGGAAATGCTTTTTCACTAATTAAACAACTTGTTAACCGCAGTTTTGTGAAGGATGTGGCTGAATCGTGATCGCCTGTGTCAAGTTCATGTTAAGATTCGAATGGTGGTGCCAGAAACACCAACATGATTGTCTCTGGGTGGAGCATTCTCTCTGACTTTTAATGAAAGCGGGAAGTTAGGGCTTCTAACGAACACTCCCCTTTAAGCAAATGTAACTTGCCTGAAGCATTAGGTATTTAGAAAAAATTTTCTCAGATAAATAGAGAGAAGTAGAGGTGAGCTCATTAATATAACTCAATTTCCACAGTCCGCTAGTTCCCTTTCCATTCATAGTAACCTAGTCCTTCCAGAACATGAATTGTCGGATTCAAACGTGATGATTTTCATCGTGACAACCTAGCAAAAATTGAATTGTGTGCATACTTTTATTTTCCAAAATGAATGAATATTTATCTTATAACATTGAATTTACTGTTAACAATTAGAAAAAATGGAAGATGAAAAAAAGTTTCTTCTGACCAGAGGAATGTACGGTAAAGTATATGTACAAAGACTCACCATGTACCTTTACCTATCTAGGTTCAAGCTGCGATGGCGATGTATTTGAGAGTTGCCATCACAACTATCGTGAAAGGAATCCTATCATTATACAGTGATCACAACAAAAATTGCATAATGGAAACTGTTGTTGAGGTTATTAGAGTAAAATTGTATTTGGTGTAAATACACATGAGGCGTTTCACGAGCTCTTCATTTTATCCCAGATAAAATCTTCCCTTAGAATTTCCCTGGTCGACTCAATCAGACAGAAAAATCCGCACTAGCGCAACATGCTCTGACAGATGGACAGAATATCGTTTTCTCCAAGGCTGAGGCTATTTCAAACATCGAAAATTTCTATCCTGGGATGAACATGGAAGCCTTTGAGATATATAAACATAAGAACAACTTGAACAGAAGGAAAGAAACTCCTTTGATACATAGCGCATGGTTGCCGGTGTTGGAAAAGACCAAAATCAAGCCAATACGAAGTGGGAGCGATGGACCAATCAACATCGCTCGCGTAAACCCACAACCTTCTCCCGCCAATAATCAGGGTATAAGGAAGGCCAACGGATCGAATCCAGCATCACTTTCGAAAATTCAGCGGTCGAGTTACAATCTAAGACCAAGAATCCTCTGGAGATGCCTACCGCAGTTGTGGGCGAAACGTTAGGTGAAATAATTCCTAATAGACCACGGCCAATAAGCCCGGAAGACTCTCTTAATGTCAAAGAATGAAACATTTCGTAAATTCAGATTTTCTTCCATGGAATGTCCATTGAGGCAAAAAACTATCATGCAACACGTGAGCAAATGCTATCACCCTTCTGAAACCTGAGCTGCTCAAACTTCAATCGCGAGAATGGAAATGCAAAAATAATAAATCCAAGCGGCGAATTTTCAGTTCACAACAATTCGAGTAAGACATTCGTTTTAATTTGCTACGCTACGCTCTTCGCGTGTTCAGCCGAGTAAAAATGCTTTCATTGAAGGAAAATATTGTTGTTTGAATAATAACTGCGGCATTCCCGTAGCTACGGGCTCATTGCGTACTCTACATCGCGGGACAACATAAACAAGGTGTGCCGAACACCACAAAGAGTAGTTCCCTCCTTGCCTGGGGCCTGAATACTCGAAACGTAGGCATGTATAAAGGAGAAACAATCTGAAATTCAATTTAACCTAGTCTTCTGGAACTTTTTTCGGCTTTTATCGAATTATTTAACTCTTTCTGACAGGGTTGGCCGATATATATCGAGTGATATATATCATGATATATATATCTTGATATATATCTGATATTTATTGACTCTCTATATATCATGATATATATCATTCACTTTTTTGACGAAGTAAATACCTCAGAAAAAAATCCTTAATAATTTGGTTAAAATTGAAACGTGACAACAGTGCGGTCTGTGGTTAGATCTCCCGTCTCGGGGATTCTTTTCTGTTAAATTTATTGAAGTTATTTATTTTATTTTTATTTAGAAAAAAATTTCTGTTTTTCGTCTTGTTTTTCTGTTATGTCACTGGTTTTAATTAAAATTTTATGAATAATGGTCTTTCAATACATATGTCTGTTCAATGAACGGTTTTTTGCAGTTTAGCTGAAGAACAAAACTTTTGATATATATCAGATATATATCGGATATACAGGGTGTTTCCTTAACATGCGGCAAAAATTCAGGGGGCTGTTCCTTGGGCTATTCTAAGAATATTTTGTCCTTTGATAATTTTTGAAAAACCTCTTTGTTTCGAAGATACAGGGCAAACAAAATTTTAGATAATAACATTTTATTATGAAAAATTACATGAAAATTTAACTTAACCTACAAAAACTGTTGAAAATGACCACCTCCAGCCAGCATACAAGCATCCAATCTTCTCCTCATTGACTGCCGAACCCTTTCAAAAACACCAGGATCATTTCTTATTAAGTTACACCCAGCAATGATCCGATTTCGCAAGTCTTCCACATTTTCTACTGGAGTGGTATAAACTAATGATTTTAGATGGCCCCATAGGAAATAATCTAAGGGGTTTAAGTCCGGGGAACGAGCAGGCCATAAATGAGGTCCACCTCTTCCAATCCAGCGATCTCTTTCATGTAATTTTTCATAATAAAATGTTATTATCTAAAATTTTGTTTGCCCTGTATCTTCGAAACAAAGAGGTTTTTCAAAAATCATCAGAGGACAAAATATTCTTAGAATAGTCCAAGGAACAGCCCCCTGAATTTTTGCCGCATGTTAAGGAAACACCCTGTATATCCGATATTATGATATTTTGATATTTATATAAATATCATGATATTTGCCAACCCTGCTTTCTGAATGTAGACAGGAAGAACATGAATCATCTGTTCATAGACTTTTTGCTCTATAATTTTCATGAACGAGAACCCCATTTCCTGAAAACTTAATTTAGGTTTCTCTCCCAGTCTCTGAGACAAGAAACAACAGTGGTGCCCGAGCCACGGGATCTAGGGGCCCGGTTGTTGAAATTTATATTTAATCTTCATTTTTTTTAAGAACTAATTGATAGTGAAAGCAAATTATATAATAATTAATTTGAACTAGCTGGCCCGGCGAACTTTGTTTCGCCTCAGAGATTCATAAAGTTGTATCAACAAAACTGTTTTTTTTTTTCAAGTAGGAGGTAAATAAGACAATATTAATGTACAAAATATACAGAAAATTTAATTATATTGAAATAGGTAGGTATGTACATTGTTATTTACTTTATTCAAGCGGTACCTTATTATTATTTAGAAATTGTCTCATCGTTGTACCTTATGATGAACCACATCTTTGGTTTTTTCGTCATAAAATTTTCGTAGTGTTCGGAAGAAAAAAAGGTGTGATAACACATGAACTCAGATGCGTTAATACTACTGTTAAATGTAGTTCACGGAATTTATATCAAATAATATACTTACACGAAAACGCTACAACCTCAGCGACATCTACTGGCGTTATTCGAAAGAAGGAAAATAAATAATGTCCTACTTTCTTCCATTTCATCAGATTTTTGATTTTTTCAGAAGAATCCAACAAAAAAAAATTTCAAAACAAACAGTTCATCCATTCTGGAGTTATAAATAGTGTAACCCACAATATGGCCGACCGATTTTCATATATTGAAATCATCAGAGAGTAACAACTCATGAATGTTTGATATGATTACTCATATTAAGTTAAGCTAAGTCTAAAAATAAATTCAAATAACAGTAAAAATGATGAAATAGGGAATCTTATGAATGTGATTAATAACGAAATCTTCAAAGTATACAGGGGGTACCAAGTTCGACGGCCTATTAGGCGTTTCTGGAGAACTAGACCTGTTGAAATCTGAAAATTGGGTTTATGTTATTGTTTGACATTATCTACCGATCTAAAATATTCTTGAAGCCTTACCACTTTCAGTTATACAGGGAGTGAAAAAAAAGTTTTCCAATTTTTTTCTGGTTTTTTGTTTTCGAATTTGATTGAGTATATATTGAATATATTTTTACTCAAATAGTTGCATTCGTCAAAATACTTTCCACTATATCGAGAAAAAACTGAAAAAAAAAGAAAGATGAGTGTATTCGCTTTATGTTTGTTTTTCCAAACCTAGATATCGTAAGCACGAACTGTTTGCACATTTTTGAAGGCGAAGACTGTGGAAATATTGAACAATTTCAGAATTTTGAATGACCCGTCACAGAGTGTTCCAAATGTTGATTCAAAAATTGGAATCAGAATTGGCTCAGAACTTTCGTTTCTCAAAGTAGAACCCAATTTTTTATGGTTGCGTTGAATTCTGCGAAGAAACATGATGATAATATTTCAACATATTGATGCTCTTAAAATTACAAATTCTTGAGTTATTCGGGATTTTCTCCAGAAACGCCTAATAGGCCGTCGAACTTGGTACTCCCTGTATATCGGTTCGAATCAATGATGTAAGTTTTTTGGTTAATATAATATAATAATTATAAGTTTATTAATTTTCCATATATACTATAAATATGTAGAAATTTTAGTGCACTACGGGAATAATTTAAAACATGAAAATAAAATAGAAATTTTGTTTGTATGCGAGTAGTTTTTGAGTTATATTGGAAAAAGCCAACAAAATTTCAAACTTTTTCAAAATTGGTCATTTTGTCCACGGGTATGAAAAACATTTTTTTTTGCTTGACCGCTATAATATTCATTCATCTTTAATTTCTGTTTTTTAGATCTTTATACGTCCTTTCGTCTTCGATTATCGATATCTCAGCAACCATCAACGGTTGCATTCACCGGACTTAACAGTTGTGCTGTAAACTCAACACGTTTCGAAGCAGTGGGCATTTTCGAAAAAAATGTATTAATGAAAAGTATAGAAAAACAATCTACGAAAAGAGTGTGAAAACGACGTATTAATTTTTTGTGTAGAAATTAATTATAAAATAATAAAGGAACGCATCGTCAGAAACGAGTTGAAGATTATTAGTTTTTTTACTTTGCTGAAGTTCATCCGAAAAACACAGAAAAAAACCAGTCAGATATTCAAACATTGAAATCTATCGTTACAAAATGGCGAAGAAAAGTTACAGAATGGTGGAGGCGTCCATTATATACTAGACAACATTTGGGTCCGAAAATCTATGTTTTTTTGTTTCGACATCGAATATAAGTGATTTTGTTGAAAACACCGTTACCCTAAATATTCAGTAAATATTTTTCTGTAAGCTGGAGAGACGATCACCATTTATTGCTAATGAGGATTTGCTAAAATTTTAGACAATCCTAAATATAAAATGTCATGAATGGCTGTAACTGTTTATCATAAACTTTCGATGGAAGAATGGAGAATTACTGCGAAAAAGCATAATGAACTCGGTCTACAAATGTGAAAAAAAACTTTCTCTCATCATCAGATTTTCAAAAAGACACATCCGTGAATAATTCCTTCATGCCATGCAAAGAATCAGATATTCAAAGATTGAAATATATCGTTACACAATGGCTAAGAGAAGTTACAAAATGGTGGAGGGGTCCATTAAACACTAGACGTCATTTGCAGCAAATTACGTCGACTGAAACATGGTCCGAAAATCTATGTTTTTTGTTTCGTCATCGAAAATAAGTAATTTGTTTATTCTGAATATTCAATAAATATTTTTCTGTAAGCTGGAGAGATGATCATCATTTCTTGTTAATGAGTATTTGCTTCAATTTTATGCAATCCGAGATATAAAAAGTCATAATTCGCTGCAACAGTTTTAATCATAAAATTCCGATGGAAGAATTGATAATTACTGCAAAGAAGCATAATGAATTTGGTGTACAAATGTGAGGAAAACATTCTCTCATCATCAGATTTTCAAAAAGACACATCCGTGAATAATTCCTTCATGCCATGCAATCAGATATTCAAAGATTGAAATATACATATATTGTTACAAAATGGCTAAGAGAAGTTACAAAATGGTGGAGGGACCATTAAACACTAGACGTCACTTGCAGCAAATTATGTCGACTGAAACATTGTCCGAAAATCTATGTTTTTTGTTTCGTCATCGAAAATGAGTAATTTGTGAAAACACGTTCACTCCTAATATTCAATAAATATTTTTCTGTAAGCTGGAGAGATTTGCTGAAATTTGATACAATCCGAGATATAAAATGTCATAAATAACTGCAACTGTTTTCTTCATTAAATTTCGATGAAAGAATTGAGAATTACTGCAAAACAGCATAATGAACTTGGTGTATGAATGTGAAGAAAAACATTCTTGTATCATCAGATTTTCAAAACGGCACATCCGTGAATAATTGCTCCATGTCATAAAAAGAATGCAAACAAAAAAAAAGACGCCTAGTACATCACGTCGAATTTCCAAACACCCTGTTTTCATATCTATTCTCATTATGGGAAAATGAATGTTATGTTGTACAGATTAATATTCGGATGTGGTTTTTCAGATGAAACACATGAGTCAAATTTTCATTCAAAATAGCTAAAATACTCTGAATTCCATTGATAAACATTTCCTACTTTCCATTCTGATGCATTCTCCGAGTTTGTTACTTCGTATTATCAATTATTGATTCCGAACCACAATCTGAATGATATTACATATTGAATGTTGGTAAATCATGGGAATTGTAGGAGTTAGGATATGATAGGCGAGATCGAACTAGCCGAAACTGGTGTATGGTATATTGCCGACCACCTATCGAGTATTCAAGGATAACATTCCACTCAAATGGTCCTTCTGGGTTCGATTAAGCTCAGCAGTTACCTGATACCGGCCTCAAAGCAACAAGTACCATATCTGATCGCGCTAATTGGTGCTCACATCACATTCTGTGGACGCCAAACCGCAATTCTCGATCATCGATGGCAATAGAGATCCGGATAAGCAGCTCCGTCTCGACAAATGCTCAGAAATGATAATCCTCAATGCGGAGACATCGAATAGAAACTATTAACCGAAATATGTTGCGGAATGTATGAAATGAAATGAGGCTTTAAAGTGGCAGATGTTATGAACAAGAAACTGGTCTGACGGAGTGTCGAAAGATGTTGAATGTGACAGTTGACAGTCCCTCAAACTCATGTGTCCTGGTGAAGTTCTCATTATTGAGCAAAACACAACTCTATGCGACACCGCGGCGTTAGTTGGAACTAAGCACTAAACGAGTATGGTTTTGACAGTTAGTACGTGAAAGCTGGGCTTATTTGTTTATTTTTACGTTTTCATTGCTATAAAAAAATATGTCGAAGGAATAAACCGTGAAAAACACTAATTGTTGTGTTTATGAATGTATTTATGAAAAATCTAGGAATCCTGGAGCCCATTTTCGTGGTGAAAATCAAAATGTTTACTTCACCAACAAACAAGAAATCTTCGAGGAAATTAATAGAAGTACATCCTGGGAGCATGTTTTTATAATGGAAAAACCTGTATCTAAACATATTAGAGTATGCTTACAGCATTTCCGACCACAAGATTTTAGAATGAAAACGGGCAAGAGTGGAAACTGACAAGTGAAAACAATGCTTCATATATTTTGAATTATTTCAGAAACTCTCACTATGAAAACATTTCTGCTACTGGAGAAGAAAGCTGTACCTTCACAAAACCTACAAAAAAAAGGGGTTCAAGTCAAGTCATTTGAAAACGAAACAGACGAGATTACAGACGAAATAAATTTTTTCGATAGAAATGCTCGGACAGGTCGATTTCTGTTTCGAGGGGGACAACTTAAGATGTCGGTTACGGAAGCATAGCGCTTCAACCCTTGCTACTACAACCCTCACCCCCAATTTTTGAATAGGAAAGATGGGGTCCGTAACCTACATCTTAAGTTGTCCACCTCGAAACAGAAATCGACCTGTCCGAGCATTTCTATCGGAAAAATTTATTTCGTCTGTAATCTCGTCTGTTTCGTTTTCAAATGGCCACCCTTTATTTCGAGAACTAATGCATAAAATGAAAAAACAATCACTGTGCTGAAATCAGCATAAAAATACCTTTCAAATGAGGTATCACTCACGCCATCTTCCCTATTCAAAAATTGGGGGTGGGGGTTGTAGTACCAAGGGTTGGAGCGCTATGCGTCCGTAACCTACATCTTAAGTTTTTCCCCTCGAAACAGAAATCGACCTGTACGAGCATTTCTATCGAAAAAATTTATTTCGTCTGTAATCTCCTCTGTTTCGTTTTCAAATGGCCACCCTGTATACAGTTCTCTGAAGAATGTCCATTTTTATTCAAAATTTATCACCCATTTTATTTTCATAGATCTTTTCCCCTTCCTAACAAAAAATAATTAGAAGCTTCTATTAAATGAAAATATTGTTCATGCTGATGTTCAATTACATTACAATCATGCATGTTTTCATGTTCTGTTATGTCTCAAACTTATTTCATCCTTCTCTTAGTTTGCATCAAATATGAATAATCCTAATGTTTTCCGTTTCGTTCACTTCATTGTTATGGAAAACAAAAAGAAAAACAGCAGATAGAAAACTAAACAATGAATTATACCTTCACAATCAGTAAAATTGTCAAGACGTTTGTAGAACGTACAACCTTGTAGAGTAGCAGGGCTGAAATATGCTTGCAAATTCCAGACAATCTTGCTTGGTATCTGTATATAATCTTGTCAACCTTCACACCATCATTTTTATAAGACATCATTTCCTCAATATGATGGGGTTGTTCTCGTAGAATTCCAATGTTTTAAAATAATTTTTCCCACATAGAATCAAATGATTGCATTGCAGCACCTGTTTACCCTCTACACAGCATCTGTGAGAATGTGAATATTGGGAAATTTCCTATAATAAGAGTAACTTTCGGTAAACATCTTGCCAGATGATCAGAAAAGCATTCAAAATAGAACAATACTAAATCCTACTTGGTCATCACTTTCATTAAAACTGGTGGATATCAATTGAACAAAATTATTTGATCTGTATAGAAGCACAAGAACTTAATAATTATCAATGTAATTTGACAATACATTTCATATCCAATTTGTTGTTCAGCAAAAACCAAAGAGAAGGTGTAGGGTCATCTCTTGCCACAAAATTTCGTATTTGAATCAATGTTAACAACATAATGAAGAAATTTGAGAAAAACTTGAGATCCAAATCATTTTAATAACTTCACGTACAAAATTTAATAACAGAACTTAAATAAAATCACTCAACTTAATAACTATAGGTAACTGAAGAAATAAACATAAATAATTACGGGGGAGATTGAGAATATAGAATAAATGTCGAAACTATGCTACGTGATGAATATTATCTGAAATGTCAGATTTTTACAAAATTTTCATTCGCTTCCCATTTCAAAAATGTTTCTAAAAAATATAAAGATTTGTTCAATTTATACAATTCAGCATCCGGACCTTCCAAAATTCCTTCATCTTCATAATATTCATCATATATTATCATATGTTATATACATATTATAATATTTATTTATACCGAGAAAGGTCATTTGTAAGTTCGGACCACCTTGAAATCTTGAGATCATAAGGTAGGGTCCATTTCAAATCATTAGATGATAATTCAGAATCTTACATGAAAATTTTTATCTGAAGGGTCTCACTTGTTGATATTAAAACATTTACTGTTATAGTTTCTCCAAAATGTAATGAAAAAAGTAGATTTTGCTGTCGAGTTATTTTTAAGGTCATCATAATCTCTTTTCAAATCTGAATTGTTTCCATCTTTTCTAAACTGGGGATTAGTTTTCTGTTTTTAAGAATTTTTCTAGATGAATAAAACGATAAATTCAAGATATCGTTTTCATGGAAATGAATTTCGGAAACCGAACTGAATTTATCGAAAACGTAATTTTCTCTTGGAACTACCTAATCCACAATATTGATACAGTTCTCCATTTCTGGAAACGAAACGACACTAACATAATTGTTTTCTGAAATCTTGTAATTGCTCTTGCAACCGGGTACACAACATTAATTTCGCATGATTCCAAATAGGTCCTACAAGCAAAATAGTCTTGAGAAATTTTTTTCACAGGACACCAGATGAAATTTCACTTCATTCACACACACACACAAAATTTTTCTTCTGGGCACAATTCACTTCACGAACAATGTGACCATTTTTTTCCAACCTGGAACCAGGACAATTCCATCAATTCTTCAAATTCTTATTTCTTGAAATATTCGAACTTGCTGCTGACACTGCTCGTTTGTGTTCAACCATGGGCGCCCGCAGGGAGAGGCCAGGGGGGGCCGTTGCCCCCATGAGATTTTGATCTCCTATCGAATTGATAACTCCCTGAGGCTTGTTGAGCACTTTTTGGGTGAAAAGAATCATGGAAACTTTTCGAAGCCGATGAATTTGATGTTTTTGTTTACCTAAAACGAAGTAATAAATTCATAAACTACCCCATGCTTATCGGCTACCAGATGTTCGTTTTATGACCGGTTTTTTTAGGCGGCTTCTTTGATGGGGGATTTTTCATGTGACAAGTGGGACTACTCTCATATTTCAATAACTATTGTCCATTCTCCAATCCTAATCAGAATATTTTTTCTGAGAAGGCGGAAATATAGAATCTTTTCATTAGTATTTTAATTCTAGAGAAAGATGTATTCGAATTCAAAACAATTGTATTCAGAGAGTATTCTTAGTTTTTAGTGTCTTTGGCTTTAAATTGTGTTATCGAGGGTGACTTCTTTGATTATTACGTAGCTGATTTTTTCGTTCGGCGCCTCTCAATGTGAAGTTTCAACTGTTATAATTGTAGATTATATATTATGGCAGTCTTTGAGGTCTGCGGATAGAAGTGAAAACAAAGTAACACGTGAATTGTATCATAGAGCGTCGACCTATTAGATTATTATTTGCGAATAATTTTTGATTTATAAGAAAGTATTAAGAATCAATTTGAACTTCCTTGATTCCTAATCATGAACACTCCTTTGTAAATCAAAATTAATTCACAAATGATAACCGAATAGTTCGACGATACAGTATACAAGTTGCTCAGATTTCACTTCCATCGGCAGTCCCGGAATACTGTTTTTTTCTTGTTTGTTGAGAGTCAATTTTACTTATGTTTCTATATATTTCATATATTTTCATAATATGATGAATTTACCTTTGTAAAATATGGATATTCTAAAATTTTTCCAAAGGAGATCGAATGCCGATGAAGATCGCTATAAGACACCCAAAAAATGAACCTTTATACATCAATGCAGACTCATTCGTCGTGTACTGATAAAGAAACAATCCAAGAAAAATATAGGAATCAACTTCCTATTGAATTTCTTGAGACTAACAGAAGGCTGGTTTTTAGTTCAGAATAAAATATGCCTACTCGTGGTATTACGATTACGGTATTTTATTTTCTGAATTATTATTATTATTTTTGTGTATGTTATGTCTTTTTTATTTATTTTTTTATAATTCATTAATTTTGATAATATATTCATATTGTGTTATTTCGAATAATCTCTGAGTTTCTAGTTTTGAATTTATGGTTTGTTTCATTTAATCTATACTTCATATTTCATTATTATTCATATATGGTTTTCATGAATATCATTTTATCGAGCGTATACCTATGTATATTTGATTTTATTTCGTAATTACTGGTTGATGTGTCTTTAGTTATTAGGAATCATAAAATTTATTTCATTTCTTTCTTCATATTATTTATATTTCATTTTCCTGTTATTATTCTTTCATAGATTGTGATCTGTTTAGAAAACAGTTACCGTATTGTCTTATACATATCATCTTATATTGTTGATGTTAAAAAAATGTTGACGTGGAAAACTTAGTAATTTTTAACAAATTCTGCGGGCGCTCATGCATAAATATAAAAAACGAAATAGAAAGAAATGGAATACTGATTTCGGATGCACCTTATCGTCTTTCGACAATTTTTTTTGCCCCCCCTGAGAAAAAATTCTGCGGGCGCCCATGTGTTCAACTGTTTTTATGTGGGTTTCAATGTGGCTTTTTACACTTTTGCAATAGAAAATGTATTTCCACATTTCGTGAACTGCTTTTGTTTGATGACTTACTGTATTGGTAAAATCAGTACGAACTGTCATCATTAATTCACAAACACAACAAACAACAAGGCGTCCACAAATTGCGTTAGAAACTTCTCGGCCTTCCGCTGCGTTGCCACATTTCAGCTGTTAATTGAAGGAGGTTATGATATGACTATTGCGCCTTTCGTCAGTAGTCGAAGTAGCGACAGAAGGCCCAGGGTGCAAATCCCATTTTGACCAGGCCGTACCCAAATTGGGTTAAACTTCTCCCAAGTCCCAAACACGCGGATTTAATTCGACTCTAACCTGTTTTCCGCTCGGCGCGCGCCAGATCCCGAATTCGTTACAGCAGGATCCGGGGGATCGCTTAACGGGTCCTGCCTACGGCTTAGCTGCAGTTAATGATCCCATCTGATCCTACGGCAGTTTGGGGTTCCGACTGTTTGAAAATCGCCGACAACCGACTGCGGCGGCTATCCCATTGGGCCGCTATTGGACTGAGGGACACAAAGCGAATCGTTTGTCGATTTTACCGAGGCTCTGAAAGACACTAAGGATCTAATTATTCCGACTTGCATGAAAGGGAATCGCCAGAATATGAATTCTTGGAGCTGGACATTCACTGCAGGAAGTGATGACTGCAATAGTTTCCGCTGCTAACGTCATATGCTTAAAGTGAGAGTAATGGCGGTATTCTTTTTTTTCTCTGTAAGCTACAAATCTGTAGCGTATGATTGATCTGTAATTTATCTATGGATCTGTATGTGACTGACTTACAGATTCGTAAATTATGACATTCTGGAAGTTTTTCTGTAAACCTCGTATTAGAAGTGTCAATTTTGAACTACTCCCTTATAAGATCGTAACTACTGTGTAATAAGATCATAGAATAGAATTTTCCTATCATTTTGGCTCGTAAGTATTGACTATTGGATATATTTATGTTCAATTCGTGTTCGTTACAACGAGAAAGAGAAATTAACAACCGAAGTACAAAGATGAATTACAAAAGTAGTTGAGTTTAGTAAAGTATTTTATATTCTGTGACTAAAACAAATCATTCAACATAACCTCACAATATACTTTTCGATATGTTTCCGATCACCTGTAAGCTACAGATTTATAGAAAGCTTCGAGAATCGTAATTGTCCTGTAAACTAATGAAAAGTTACAGATTCGCTTACAGATGAAAGCAGAATACCGCCATAAGGATCTAATTATTCCGACTTGCATGAAAGGGAATCGCCAGAATATGAATTCTTGGAGCTGGACATTCACTGCAGGAAGTGATGGCTGCAATAGTTTCCGCTGTTAACGTCCTATGCTTAAAGTGAGAGTAATGGCGGTGTTCTGCTTTTTCTCTGTAAGCTACGAATCTGTAGCGTACGATTGATCTGTAATTTATCTATGGATCTGTATGTGACTGACTTACAGATTCGTACATTATGACAATCTGGAAGTTTTTCTGTAACTCTCGTATTAGAAGTGTCAATTTTGAACTACTCACTAAAAGGATCGTAACTACTTTGTAATAAGATCATAGAATAGAATTTATTCTCCTATCATTTTGGCTCGTAAGTGTTGATTATTGTATATATTTATGTTCAATTCGTGTTCGTTACAACGAGAAAGAGAAATTAACAACCGAAGTACAAATATGAATTACAGAAGTAGTTGAGTTTAGTAAAGTATTTTATTTTCAACATAACCTCACAATATACCTTTCGATATGTTTCCGATCATCTGTAAGCTACAGATTTATAGAAAGCGTCGAAAATCGTAATTGTCCTGTAAACTTATGAAAAGTTACAGATTCGCTCACAGATGAAAGCAGAATACCAGCATGAGGATCTAATTATTCCGACTTGCATGAAAGGGAATCGCCAGAATATGAATTCTTGGAGCTGGACATTCACTGCAGGAAGTGATGACTGCAATAGTTTCCGCTGTTAACGTCATATGCTTAAAGTGAGAGTAATGGCGGTGTTCTGCTTTTTCTCTGTAAGCTACGAATCTGTAGCGTACGATTGATCTGTAATTTATCTATGGATCTGTATGTGGCTGACTTACAGATTCGTAAATTATGACATTATGGAAGTTTTTCTGTAACTCCGTATTAGAAGTGTCAATTTTGAACTACTCCCTAATAAGATCGTGACTACTTCGTAATAAGATCATAGAATAGAATTTATTTTCCTATCATTTTGGCTCGTAAGTATTGATTATTGGATATATTTATGTTCAATTCGTGTTCGTTACAACGAGAAAGAGAAATTAACAACCGAAGTACAAATATGAATTACAGAAGTAGTTGAGTTTAGTGAAGTATTTTATATTCTGTGACTAAACAAATCATTCAACATAACCTCACAATATACCTCTCGATATGTTTCCGATTATCTGTAAGCTACAGATTTATAGAAAGCGTTGAGAATCGTAATTGTCCTGTAAACTTAAGAAAAGTTATAGATTCGCTTACAGATATATGGCGGTATTCTGCTTTTTCTCTGTAAGCTACGAATCTGTAGCGTACGATTGATCTGTAATTTATCTATGGATCTGTATGTGGCTGACTTACAAATTCGTAAATTATGACATTCTGGAAGTTTTTCTGTAACTCTCGTATAAGAAGTGTCAATTTTGAACTACTCCCTAATAAGATCGTAAGTACTTCGTGATAAGATCATAGAATAGAATTTTCCTATCATTTTGGCTCGTAACTATTGATTATTGGATATATTTATGTTCAATTCGAAGAAGGGAAATTAACAAGCGAAGTACAAAGATGAATTACAGAAGTAGTTTAGTTTAGTGAAGTATTTTATATTCTGTGACTAAAACAAATCATTCAACATAACCTCACAATATACCTTTCGATATAATTCGGATCATCTGTAAGCTACAGATTTATAGAAAGCGTCGAGAATCGTAATTGTCCTGTAAACTTATGAAAAGTTACAGATTCGCTTACAGATGAAAGCAGAATACCGCCATAAGGATCTAATTATTCCGACTTGCATGAAAGGGAATCGCCAGAATATGAATTCCCGGAGTTGGACAGTCACTGCAGGAAGTGATGATTGCAATAGTTTCCGCTGTTAACGTCCTATGCGTAAAGTGAGAGTAAGATATGACTTCACTTCAAACATAGATTAATTCAAAATAAAAAGCATCGAAATGAAAACCATTTCTTCTTCTTCTTCTTTTTGTTTCTCAATTTCTAGGGAAACCATGGGCTCATCCATCGGATATGCACCCAGTTTCAAAGGTCAGTTTATGTCACAGACATAGATTTTGATCGTGGTTTATATTGAATTAATAGGAGTCGATGTTGATGAGTTTATATTATAATTTAATTTTTGAGTTTTTGAGGAATTCGAGAATAATTTTCATTATATCGGGAGGAGAGCTGAAAATGACAAAATTTATTGGGCGATCAAATGAAAATTCTTCCAATTTGGAATAGAATTGTAATAGTATATTCTGAAACAAGTTGCAGAATCAGCTTCTATTCCAACACGAATGCGAAATTCGAAAACGAGCGACGAAGGAGCGAGTTTTCGAAAGCATGAGTGTTGGAATTGCCTTCTGCAACGAGTTTTAGACGATATTTTCTCTATTTCAGTAATGTTTTGTGGAAAACTCTCGAAATTCAAATGAAAATTCGGATTAGTGACTTTTGTGTTGTATCTTGGCAGTTGGTGTCACTAACGAAATTTGACAGATTGCGGAATTTGAATTGATTTGATTCGAAAATTGAGGGGATCGGAGGTCAGTACTGACAACCACAAAACGAAAAATATAACTGAAAACAATGCTGTAATGAGTTATATTACAGCACTACTTTTAGTACTGTAATGAACTCATTACGATACTGAAATAGACAAACAATTTTCTGCATTAAGTGAACATTCAAAAAAAAATATGTCTCAAATCACCATCTTCAATTTCCAGGATAACAGATATTCTATCATGATGGGAGAATGATTTTAGATTTCATTTGTTTCTCATTTGTAAACGTCAGTTTCCAAAAACACAATATTAATCAAGAAAGTTTATTTCATCAAGTCTCTAACCTGTAAAACTGACAGGTAACTTGCGAAATTTTTACAAGTTGGTATTATTATTTATATTAGAAAATTTTGTTTTATCGTCATATACAGGGTGGCCGGACGATTGACGTAAAAAAAAAACAGGTCCCTCATGTCATGGGGTATTCGAATCACCCCCATGTATGTTATCCGACTCTTTACGGTTTCCGAGTTATGAATTTTTTTATGAAATTTGAGAATTTTCAACTTGAACATCTTCAAAATTTTTTTTTTCAAAAAGTACAAGACTTTTCTGATATTTTTTTGTTATAGATAGATCGCCAGGAATTGTACTTTTATACATAAAATAACCAGCATCGTAACTCTGATAAAAATTATGAAAATGTTGGTCTCGAGTGAGAAAGTTACGTATTTTGGATCATGATCTAAATTTTCAAATTTAAATTGAAAATGTAAACAGGTTACTTCATGGTTTCTTAGTAGGCTTAGAAACTGCGCTCAACACTCAGCTTTCAGAATCTTTAATAAAAAATGGTACTCAACGGTCTACTTTTGCTAGAATTAGCCTTCAAAGTCAGCGAGATGGAAAAAATCAAAGAACTAGACGTTTACTCAAAAATAATTTTTTGCCGTTTTAAGATTCTCTAGGTTAACTCCCTTCGTTAACTAACCTGAAGTTACTACAAAAGGGTTTTATTGAAACATTTGGGAGTTTTATTTATTTAGGGCCAGTTCCATAATAATGAAAAAGAAAGTCTTTTCGCTTTATTTTCGTAATCACCACATAATTATTAACAGTAAATATGTTCTCTTGAGTTTTTTACTTGTCACGAATACTTTCTGAGAAACGAAATAAAATGCAATTTCATCTAGGAAAGTTACGAAATTTTTTTATTACTTTACGAAATTCAGAAAATGTGTTTTATGATAACTTACAAAAATGCAAAAAAATGTGAACCGTGCCGAAAATAAATTCGAAAAACATTTTTTTTTATTTCAACACCCTGTATCTCAGACACAGTGCGTCAGATACCCATAGTTCATGAAAACTTTATATATTAAAATCATATGAGGATTAAGATCCCGAATTCACGGAACACTGAAGTACCCTGTATTCAATGAAATTGATCTTAAATTTACTAATTTACTCAAATTATTGACAGATTTCATCCCTGGAGGCAATTTGCTTTAATCAATGAACCCTTCATGTAATAAATTATTCCATGTGGAAACCACCCGAACACGAAAATCATCCCTATTTCAGATCCCAAAATCATGCATATATTCAACAAGAATCAAACACTTATTTATACAGATGATCAGGGTATATTCAAATTCTAATATTTATATAACCATCATAACTTTCAGGAGTACAGTTTGTTTGAAGCCTGTAGCCACTAAATATGTTTCATAGAAGTATACCTACCTATTACATTTCAATATAGCCAGCACTGCCGTGTTTTGTCTCTTGCAAGTTATTTAATTCTGTGTGATTCAATAAAGACAACGTAGTTGAGCAGTGATTGAATTGAGGTCGAATCAACATGTTATACACCAATATCTGACAATGCGTACGATCATTTCTTGTGTTGAAACAAACATATAATTCCCAATAAAATCCCTAATCTCTCTTCTGACAGAAATCACGAACCTCAAATTTTTTGTTTTATCTCTAGGTATGGAGCCAATAAAGACGAGGATAAGACATCTCTCAGGAATCTCTTGCACTTATTCAAATCAGGATCAACAGAAACAGAATTACTTTTTACATATGATCTGTTTCAGCAATTTTTCATCTTTTGGTTGACTTCAGCAGAAACACCCCACAATCAAGTTTGCTCGTGAGCATCCATGAATGACTTCATCTTCAAGCACGCACTCTTTCTAGTGGCATGTTATACTACGCACGTAACAGGCGAAGGCAAGAAATCTGAAATAGAGGACCGCGCAGAAGCAGGTTCACTCAGAAATTCGTAATCTAGACTGTGTCACAGCCGACAAAGTTATATTGCTAGTTGTATAGAGTCCATACAGTCACCGCTCCGATTGCTAGTTTTCAACTATTTTACCCGTTCGGGCTTTTATGCCGGTCTCTTCATAAGTGAATTCGTTCCCTCACATTTTACATTCTGGTTCCCTCATCTCGGAGTGCTAGGTCCATTTCAGTCATGTCTTGTTTACATACCGAAAGTGCGAAATCAACATGTTTTTGCAAGTTCTTGTGTACATATAGTGAATTTAAAGTGACAGTTTCAGGACGGAATGAGTGCAGTGATATAGGACAATCTGAAGGTACGAGGATGGTTACTATGCTGGTCACGTGTATTCTGGGGTAATTAACACATATAAAGAAATGTTATTGCTTGAGAATACACGTAGCGAACAAGTAACTTCATCGAAGGAACAACAAACAACACCAGGGATTTCATTCATGAATATTTCTTATGATGAACCTCATCAATATTAGTTTATTTATATTATGTGTTCATTACATTTCGTAATGGATGATTATTGTTCCTTTTCGACGAAAGAAACAAAGAAAATGAATGTATCAAATATTTCAAAATATCTCGGACTTCTGATGGACTTGAACCAATTTCAATAACTTCAACTAGTAGGATTCAACAGAAGTTTATATCTCAAGGAACAACTGACAGAGTCAAGATGATATATCTCTAGTTCTCTCAAATAGAGCTGAATCTATGGTCTGTTGTGCTCTTTGTTCGAGTCTTTGGTTTCTATAATGATGTATTCATAAATATGTATATCTTAAGAGTTTCAGAGCATTTATTAAAAATTATTTTTCAGATATGTATTTCGGTTTGTATATCAGATATCCGAAAAAATCGGGAATGAACTTTTTCGCTAATTTTGATGAATAGCTTCAACTGCTTAATCAGATGAATAAGTTATCGGTAGTAATAACGCAAGTATATTGATAATCGAAAAAGTTTTATGACAGATTTCGAAAGCTTGTTGCCTACAAACAACAAACTTGAGCAAATTTTTTGAGCTACTTATAGAAAAAACAGAGCTTCAACAATTTATCTGAAGGTGCAATTAACAAAGGAACAATTAAAAGAGTTAAATGAAGATCCAGACGTGTTTCTTTGACTGATGAAGATGTATTTCCACTACCCTCCTGTTGATAATTTGATCATGATGTTCTTCGTCAATATTCAAGTAGGTTTTTATTAAGTTGGCAGTGATGTGACCCGTAATTTTCATAAGTGGTTTTTCTTGTACACCACTTTTGACTAATCGACTTACCATCCATTGGAATGATTGGTAATTTTTTTCCTTTGTATTCAAGCAAATCGCTTCGGCAGCCAATCTTTTGAATCGTATTTCTTCCAATGGGCATACCAGGGATCATTTTCGGATTTTCATTGACGATTTGGCCTGAGGAATAATCTGTTGTTTCCGTTTTTTTGTTAAATACTTGCTTCCAGTAAACATTCTTGCACCACTCTGGCAAGTCTTGATGAATACAGGGATATATTCAACTCTATTCGTTACAGAACCATCGTTGTTTGAATCGATACAAAAAAATTCAATAAAGCAAGCAGCAGCTTCCCTACCTCTGTTTTTTTTAAAGGATCTGATTGCAGTTTTCCTCGTATGAAATTGCGAGCAGCTCGCGCTTGTTAGAATACAACACTTCCGAATTGATCGATAATAACTTTCATTTCTTCATAATATCTTTCTTGTTACGGCTTACTTGTTGAATTACACATGGTTTTTACAGTGCTTGTTTTGAACTCTGTCTCATCTTTTTTCTCATGTTCACAGCCAAATCCTTCAGAATTCAAGGCCAATTCTTCCGCTCTACGAATTACATCTAATTCATACTTTCTATCTTTACAAAAATTCATGAATGATTTCCATACAAGCTTCTTGCTGTAAGTGGTGTTTTTTTGTATTCAATAATTTCGTTAATATTCTCGTCAGTATTACACCCGAATCGGGACATTTCGAAATATAGAATATACGAAACTTCAGAATAGAAATAAATCAACATGTTTCCATAGCAACGTTGAGCCCATGGATTGTCTTCAGTGTAATGTTGACATGATTGAGTGATATTCTTCATAAGATACAAAATGAGGACATTTGATTGGTTACTGGAACTGTCAGAAAAATTTCATTGGAATACTTTATACTGAACAAGCTGTTGTTGCCAAAATAATATGCAAATTATTTCAGTTCAACAGATGAATTGATTCTGCAGTACTCAAATAAGTTTTTCCTTCAGTATTATATTCATGTTTCAACATTAAATTTTTAAAATCATTATAATTATTTATTGAATACATCACATATTCATATATGTATAATCTGTACAAGGTTAGTATTTTATGCTCAATGAAGATGTTCCTACAAGAATCATTATATTTCAATTTGAAAATACTTCTTAGGAGCTTTTTTGTAGAATAACAATTCTATTAGCTTCAACGGAATTCGCCCAAATGGAATACGATCAAAGAATATGTATTACAAATGGATTGATATATTATTAACTTTATTCTTTCTGCTCTTCACAACAGAATAAAGGAGTACTTGTGGTTAAGTTTCTGCTTCGGATTTTACGAAAAAATCTGAAGATTCATGATCACATAATTTTTCCGGAAAAAAAGGGAAATGCACCTCTATTTTTAACGAAGTAAGACTTTGTTTTTGTTTATTGAGTTATCGATTGGACTAGTATTAACATTCTGGGTAATGAATCATTTCGTTCTAGATTTTGAACTTCGTTCAACGAGAGGGAGTGATCATTCATACAGCCCGCTTAAAACCCTCTTGAGCTTTATGAGTGTATTTATAGCAACCGCTTCGAAAGTAAAATAAACAGATAATATATAAATGTAAAATAGTATTTGAAACGTCACAAAAAATTAACAAAAACAAAGAAATTTACTATAATATTATTATTATTATCATAACCATTATTATTATGAGTTTATGAATGTAAGATAACATTTTCTTGAGTTACGATTATTTAAGATTTACATCGAACATCGAATGTTATCTGATGTGTCAATAGCTCAATGAAAATTATGAATTCAAATTTGTCATTTTTTTCCAATTAAAAATTGTTGGAAATCCCCTCCTATATCAAGATATACTATACTTCTCGCAAAAATCAAATTAACAGAAAAATTTTTCGAATTTGTTGGTGTTTTTCAACAGACTCTATCTCAGTAAGAATGGTCGTATGAAAAATGAAAACATCAACTTTTGAAGCTTGACGCCCCTAGTTTCTGAATTTATTGGTTAACAATTTTTTCAGAGTATCATGACCACGAAAAAAAAAGGATTTTCAAATATTCCAGACTTTTGAAAAATTTTGAATAATCTCCAAAACAATCAAAATTGAGTGAGAAAAAAAATCAATGATTGATTCTGGAAAAGAAGAGGTCAACTTCAAGAAAAAAACCTTGTTCTCTTAATTTTTTCAGAATTTCAATAAATCGGTTCAGGAAAAAGGGTCCGTTTGCATTAAAAATAGAATATCTCGAAGACAAAAGGTCATTCCCGAGAGTATTGAAAAACGAATTAGAAGCGAATAAACAATCTATGCGGCCTTTGCATCGGCGCAGCTCAAAAAAATTATGCATTCGAGTGGGACAGGAATAAGAATTTAAAAAAAATTCAATCATTTACAAGGATTGCATAGCTATCCTTACTCTGAAAAATTGTTAACCAATAAATTCGGATACTAGAGTCTTCAAGCTTGAAAAGTTGATAATTCTATTACTCATACGACCATTTCTCACTAGGATACAGGCTGTTAAAAAACACCAAAAGATTTGGAACATTTTTCTGTTCCTTTAATTGTTTGAAATGAAAAGTTCGTTGTTTCTATTCGAAGATCATGTTACTCGTTTATGAAATTTAGAATGAATTAATGTAGTTTTCGTTCACTGAAAATAAAGAGATTCAGGGTCGGTTTCACAAAACTTTGATTGCACCGACAAATTAATTGGAGCCACCGTGATTCGTTGAAATTTCAAAACAAGTTATTCGATTGGTTCGAATTCGCGTAAGGTTTTTTAATCGCACAATTAAAGTTTTGTGAAACCGACCCTCTATGTTTTACCTCCAAACATCCATAATTTGTCTCAGATAAAAATATTAGTAGCAAAGAAAGATGGTTTTAACTGGCGAATGAAAGATATAACTGACGAGCTCAGGCGAGTCAGTTACCTCCTTGAGCCAGTAAAACCCGTTACCTTGCGTGTATTGTTATATATTTTCTTTGTTTCTCATTTGTGAAAAGGTTAGATAAGTACCAAAAAAATCTCAATAATTTGTCGCAAATGTCGTAAGCTGTGGAAGCGTTGCCATGAACATGTCTGTTTATGTTTCTTTACATTTGTTTTGGAAAAAGCGGAAATGAATGTACCAAAATAAATTATTGAGGCAGCCAGCAGTGTAGCATCAAGTTCATTACCTGCAAAATCAGATTCAAGGTACGAGTGAGAATACGACGACCTCAAAAAGTGGCAAAACAAAAATGGGGTGATTGGAGTAATTGAAGATGTTTTGTTGGTCTACTTGAATCAACTATCAACTAGATTCAGCCCTAATACTTTATGGGCAAAATTGTCTATGCTGGAAAGCTGCTTGGGAATGAAAGGAAATGCCCCTGTTTTCCTTGAAAAAATTCATTGGAAAATATGACATTAAGTTGTCGTTTGCAGATTTCAAAAGGTAATAGCGTTTCTGAAATGAAAAATTGAGCGTTATATGCCAAAAAAGGCCAAGCTATTAAGTAAAGAAGAGGCTCCTGATGACCAGTGGTTGCTGGCGAAAATTGTAACAATATTTGGGATTTTTGGATGCTGTCGATGTGACGAAATTCTCTCCTTAAACAGGAAGGATGTAGAAGATATGGAAAAGTACGTTATTGTGACATAGCGGCAAACAAAAAATCTAACAACAAGAAGATTCACCATAACCGATGATGGCTGCAGCTCCAAGGCCTGCATGTAGTACAGAAAATATGTAAATCTTCGGCCTCCTGGAACAGAAAGCCTAAGATTTTTTTTGACATACTGACATGGAAAGTGCATTTCCTTTAATGCTGGTCAGCACACAATTGGTAGTGTCCCAAAGCAAATAGCGAAATATTTAGGTTTAAAAGACCGTGAGTTATACACCGGCCACCCTTTTCGCAGAACTGGAGCCACTATATGGTTGCGGATTCGGGTGGAGATATTTTAGCGCTAAAGCGTGCAGGAGGGTGGAAGAGCACCGAAATTGCGACGAGTTATGTCGATGATTCGGTCAACGAAAAAATCGAAATGTCTAGCAAATTATTTGGTAGTAAGGAGAGCACAAATGTTCTGCAGTCCTCGAGTTCAGCTGTTTCTGAGTCAACAGATGGTTCATCATCATCAGTATCAACCCTTTCATCATCAAAAATCTGTGTTACTGGAAATAACAATAGAACTAAGATTTTCAACATATATGACGATAAAACAAAATTTTCTAATGTAAATAATACGAGTAATTTGTGAAAATTCTGCAAGTTAACTGTCAGTTTTACAAGTTAGTGACTTGATAAAATAAATTTTCTTGATTAATATTTTGTTTTTGGAAACATTCAAACGTCATGTAAGTATGAACTATATACTCAGTGCACGATACCTGAATAACTGAACTTTGAAACTATTCAAATACGGTTATTTTACAGCAAATCAAGATGCAATTGGAAATATATATCTTGAAATTTATTTTGGGTACGAGAGGTTTACTATGTTTGAGTCTTTTCTCACTAAAAGCTCGATGCGTTCCAACGGAATTGACGGTGGAAAAGTCAACTGACGCATTTTTTGTCAGTTAATTAAATTCTCCCCATCAGAGGAGTTGTTCGCGTGAGGATAGCGTGCTCAAAGGGAGGAGGCAGTTATTGAATAAAAAGGTGTGGTAATTGGTAATATTCATTTTCGAAATGTTTTCTTTGGATATGTGCCTGTTGTTAAGGTATTAATGGCGATGTGTTGACACGCCGAATCCCCTCTTGTTGTGCTTCATTTACGACCTTAATGTCTCTGCTACTAATGGAGCTCACTACTGCGGCCTCATTGTGAGTGTTAGAGGATAGGAATCCACAGGTATATGCATATTCCATTAAACTATTGCAAATGGGCGATACTTCTTGCTCCTCTTTTACCGCAACTTTTTACGCCGTTCAAATGAGGTTGGTGTTTGTTTCTTGACAGCCTCCCTCCCTGCTCTGATATGTTAAGAAAAACCTTTCCTGAAAAAAAGTTTCTCAAGATCTTCGTTCATGGAAATCCGGAGCAATGTGAGGTACATAACTTTAAGATTCTGATTTTTGTATGAAACCGAATAACTCAACACAGCCATTTTGAATTCAGCTAGCTAAATATACACTGCACAAAAAATTAACGCACATTCTGAAAACCTCAATTACATTGACTGCATAACTTATTTTTCATATTCTCTCGATGAAGTTTTGAATGAAAAAAAAACATTAAATGAAAGAAATATTCAGGATTTCACCGAATCTTATGTGAAAGAAGAGAAATGCACAATTTTCAAAATACTGAAATGCTGATAAGTGATTTAATACTTGGTATTTCTACCTATTGCATTAATTACAGCTCGTCAACGACGGTTGATACTCAAAATTAGTGATCTTAAAATGTTCCGATTCATTCCTTCCCAGATTTCTCCAAGTTGAATTCATAAGTCATTGAGAGTAGCTAGATGATTTCTGAACTTCTCAGCCTTCTATTGAGATTGTCCCAAACCTGTTCAATCGGATTGAGATCTGGTTTGCTTGCTGGCCATTCCATTCGAGACACTTCAACCCCTTCAAGGTACTCCTAAACGATGCTCGCACGATGGGGTCTAGCATTATCGTCCATGAAAATGAATTTTTTACTAATGTATGGTTCGAATGGCACAGCATGCTCTTCAAGAATGTTCCTTATATAGTTAGAAGCATTCATAGCTCCATAATCAACGACCACTAGGTCTGTGCGAGCTGTTAAAGTTATTCCACCCCATGCCATAATCGATCCTCCCCCGAAAACAGTAGTATTCAGGAAATTGCACTGAGCATATCTTTCATGTGGACGTCTGTATACATGGGAACTTCGATCACAATGGTAGAGGCAGAATCTAGACTCATCTGTGAAGAGAACTTTCTCCCAATCGGCCTCTTCCCAATGGATATGCTCTCTCGCAAAATCCAAACGCGCCCTTCGATGGGCTGGGGTAAGACCTGGGCCTCTTGCCACGACATGAGGCGTTGAATCATATTCTCTGAGGAGATTTTTTATGGTCTGAGTGTTAATTTGCACCCTATGAGTTTGCTCAAGCTGATTATGAAGGAGGCGGTTGCAAAGCATTGACTCAATGACGAAACTCTCAAGTAACGTTCTTGAATGGCAGTTGTTAACCGTGGTCTACCCTGTCCTGGTCTTCGGACATTCATACCTGTCTCCCTGAATCGCTGCAACATTCCGGACACTCTTGTATAGGAAACACCAAAACTTTCTGCAATTCTTGTGTATGTCCACTCTTCTTCTCGCAAAACTACCGCTTTGGCACATTCGTCTTGGGTCAAATTGCGTGTTTCCCGTTGCATAGCGATCGAGTGTAGAAAATCAAACGAAAGAAAAACTATATTGATCACTAGAATGGAGTCAATACATTCAAAATCTGATAATATCATCTTTTTTTATGGGTAAAAACATCTATATTGATGAAAAACGTCGAAAGTGGATAACATATGCATGCATAATTCTGATAAAAATGATTATCATTTAGAATACCTTCAGTTGTGAAATAAATTTGAGATTTCCATATTGTGCGTTAATTTTTTTTGCTCAGACTTCACCGATCTAAATAATCAACTGAAAATATTTGAGTTGCTTTTTCCTTATATTTTTCAAAAGACAGGCTTTTCTCCGTTTTGCTTCAGATGCGGGGCAAAATGTGGTTAATGTATAACGTACGAGTAGGTGAAAGAATGTATTTCATCGATACAAAAAAATTCTTAGTTTTATGATCTCTTTTATATTTCACAATCTCTAACTCTTGGGGCCGGACTCATTAATCTTCATTCAGTGTTCAGGGTAAGAAAAACACTTTGTATTTCGAATAACAGATAACTGATTCGCTTTTTAAAAAGAAGCTAAATTATTTGTGATATCGCCTAAAGTTGTTACAGAAACAATTATTTTTTCATAAATTCTTGAATTTGGATAAAGTTCGAAAAATTGAATTTTTCACCATGAAGAGAACTGAAATTCTCATGTTTGAATATGAAATGCGAAAGTATCAGTAAAAATTTTTTAAAAAAGTTCAGAGCTTAAATACGTACATTTCATAAGGGAACAATAACAAATGAAAGAAACTTGAATACAGTAAAGAGTACCTAATAAAAATAAAAAAAAGGACGAATGAATTGCTGAGTCCAAGTTATTTCAGAAGTGGTTCGAAATGAAAACAATAATCAGTGATGAGGCTCAATTCACCAGAGATGGTGTGCTCGATATTTTTAACTAGCACATTGGGGCGGAAAATAATCCACACTGTATAAGAGAAATTAACAACAAAAATTATCAGTTAATGTTTGGTATGCTGTGATGAACAAACATTTGATAGGGTCCCATTTTTTTACGGTCGCCTTACAAGTGCGATTTATCTAGTTTTCTAACAAAAAAATATTACCCGGCTGCTACAAGAAATGAATATTAGAGGAATTTATTTTCAGCATGATGGAGCTGGACCTCATTTTGGCTTGGACGTGAGAAGTTACCTCAACAATACCTATCGGATTAGGTGTATAGGTGGAGGAGGACCTATTCCATGCCCTCCTCGATCTCCAGATTTAAAACCGCTAGATTATTTTTTATAAGGAATATTGAGAGATATGGTATATTTTGAAGAAATCTAGTCAAGAGAACGGCTGATGAACAGAATTATTAACTGTTGTGATATTTACGGAAATAATGACGATATGATTTTGTAAGGAATATTGAGAGATATGGTATATTTTGAAGAAATCTAGTCAAGAGAACGGCTGATGAACAGAATTATTAACTGTTATGATATTTACGGAAATAATGACGATATGATTCGCAAGGCTGTATCCAATTTGACCTCTTCGTCGCTAATTTTCCGGCGCGTCGAAATTTCATTTTCAAAGCTCTGCAACCCCTGTATGAAAAATTTTTTTCTGCAGGAAACCTTAGATGAACGTGATCACAGTGAAAGCGCTTATACTGATTTAGTTTTTTGTATTATCAAACAAGTGGAAGTACCTGATTTCGACATACCTGTTTAAACCGTTGTAACAGTACTGTTCCAATAGAATTTTGACATGCCATATAATTTTCAATGGCAAATATTTATACATGTTAAGTGTTAATTTATTTATTTGTCGAAATTTTCACATGTGTAAATAAATAATGAAAAAAAAACCTGTCAACCCAGCATTTCGTCCAGCTGAATAAAAAGGAACCCTATGTCTGCAAATTCTTCAGGATTCAAACTCTTAAAAGTTCAGTATGAAATTTTCTTATTAAGATGATGTTACAAAAGTCGTGAAAAATCATTTTTTGAAGAACAAATGAAAATATTTCCTCCAGGATATTATTATGCAAACTTTTTCAATATGTTTCCTGAGTAGATTATAAAATAGGTTTCATTCTATTATCAGCTCGGTGAAATTGTACAGGTTCGGATCTCAGATAATCACTTTCAGGATAGCTATTGCAATTAATTTAACGATCTAATCATTGCATCTTATATACAGGGTGGCCATTTGAAAACGAAACAGACGAGATTACAGACGAAATAAATTTTTTAGATAGAAATGCTCGGACATTTCTGTTTCGAGGGGGACAACTTAAGATGTAGGTTACGGACGCATAGCGCTTCAACCCTTGGTACTACAACCCTCACCCCCAATTTTTGAATAGGGTAGATGGGGTGAGTGATACCTCATTTGAAAGGTATTTTTATACTGATTTCAGCACAGTAATTGTTTTTTCATTTCATGTATTAGTTCTCGAAATACAGGGTGACCATTTGAAAACGAAACAGACGAGATTATAGACGAAATAAATTTTTTCGATAGAAATGCTCGGACAGGTCGATTTCTGTTTCGAGGGGGACAACTTAAGATGTAGGTTACGGACGGATAGCGCTTAACCCTTGATACTACAACCCTCACCCTTAATTTTTGAATAGGGAAGATGGGGTGAGTGATAACTCATTTGAAAGGTTTTTCACAAAAAAACACTACAAGTGCCATGAAAACACCACTTCATTTTCAATTGCTTAGTCTAGAATATTTCGAGAACTAATGCATAAAATGAAGAAACAATTACTGTGCTGAAATCAGTATAAAAATACCTTTCAAGTGAGGTATTACTCACCCCATCTTCCCTATTCAAAAATTGGGGGTGAGGGTTGTAGTAGCAAGGGTTGATGCGCTATGCGTCCGTAACCTACATCTTAAGTTGTCCACCTCGAAACAGAAATCGACCTGTCCGAGTATATCTATCGAAAAAATTTATTTCGTCTGTAATCTTGTCTGTTTCGTTTTCAAATGGCCACCCTGTATATAAGATGCAATGATCAAATCGTTGAATTAATTTCATTAGCTCTCCTGAAAGTGATTATCTGAGATCCGAACCTGCACAACTTCACTGAGCTGATAATAGAATAAAACCTATATTATAATCCACTTTCTATGTTAGGAAACATATTGGAAAAAGTTTGCATAATAATATCCTGGAGGAAATATTTTCATTTGTTCTTCAAAAAATAATTTTTCATGACTTTGTCTGTTTCGTTTTCAAATGTCCACCCTCTATGTGATGCGAACATCATGAGAGAATGCTCAGCTTCTGTCTTAGATTACGTCAAATGTCATAATTCAGAAAATCTCCGGACAGTGGAGATTGGTCAAGAGCTTCCGACAAGAAATGAACCAGCAAGGAAGGCTCGAAAGCAATTCGAAAGAAAAAAGACGAAAAAATGAGAGGAAATTAGCTTTCCCTCCGAGGCAACAAATACATATGTAATTTCCAATTTAATTTCAGTCGGATCGCAGGAAGAAGGACCAAGAAGAGGAGCCAAAGGAGGAGGAGAGGAACCCGAGCTAAATTACAGTAACCGGAGACACTTCTTTGTAATTCATGGGATTTTCAGGTTTATTTGTCATTCATTCTCCGTCTTTCGCAGATCTGTGTCCGTCTCTGTTTGTCGAACGGATCGGCGGTAAGTTGCACCTCTGTTCTATTTGCCGCATCGCCTTTAATCTTCCGCCGGTCCATTTGTCTCAATCTCGGGCCCGATGTTTTATTTAAAGATGTGCCACGGATCCTTCGCCCCCCCGGATTACAGTTCCCTGCTCGGCCGGCAGGCGGAAAATTTTTGGATATTGCACAGGTGTGAGCCTGCGCCGGCATTGAGATTGATCTATAATAATGTACGTTGGGGAGTTCTTAGACAGACAGTAACGCACTACCTGGAAAATCTCATCTCGACTTCTCGAAATTTGATTAGTGGAATTAAATGAGAATGCATCAATTGGTATGTAAGGTTAAGGTTTAGGGGTACCAATTGTGTATGGTTAAAGATAAACTGTGTAAGGTAACGATTTAACACTAATGCCCACTTGCACAGTCAAATATATGTCTGACTTACGTCCAACTCAAATTTTAAGTCAGGTTTGAGACGCCGATTCTCTTGCACCGCAGTTTAAGTGCCAAATAAGTTATGACTATTTTGAGCCGCGGATATTCATGGCTTAAACAAGACTTTAGCCCGTCTCAAATATTCAAACGTCAAAAACGAACTTCAGTTTTGACGTGTTGTTTTTGATTACGTGAATTTAATAATCATTATGGATAGATTTCCATTAAATGAAATTGATGATCTATATGAAGATGATTTCGATATATTAGATATAATTGACTATGGTTTTCCTAGAAGTCTAGAATCTAATAGGGCCGATCACTGCCATGATATGGACGAATTCGCAATTTTTCGGCGATTTCGTTTAACCAAGAAAAACTACTCTGCAACTGCTGAGATTAATTGAGGATGTTTCAGAATTGCCAAGTGATATGTAAGTACATATCTTATTATAACTTATGTATGATGATGTCGAACCTCAAAGAAGGGAGTTTAAACCTTGATGATTGTAGGAATCAGAGTGTTTTACCGATGAGTCAACTCCTTACGTGCCTCCGACTCTACGCATCAGCAGGACATTTATTGGCTGTAGCCGATTTGATGAAAATTCACCAATCTACAGTATCAAGAATAGTTGTTCGAGTTTCAGTATTCATAAAAATGCTTCAGACAGAAGCAGAATTACGTTCCTCCCTAACCCAATTTTACCAAATTGCTGGCTTTCCCCGTGTTATTGGAGCAATTGATTGTACCCATGCAATTATTAATTTTGCTGGTACTATTTACTCTTGTGAATATGAAAAGTATTACTTCGATGATATTCCACAGGTGAAGAATTATGTCATGCAAGTTACGAATAAAGAATTGTTGAAATCAAATCAAATCATTTGCTTCAAATAAGAAAAAAATTGGTTGTACTATGCCAGTTCGTCAGCGGCCCAAAGTATATGTCGTTCTGTGAATCAGAACACTGAAAATGAAAATGCGTAGACAAATTATCTTGTTCGTCTATGAAATCGAGTGTTCTTCTTACTTCGCTGTGCTCAGTGCCGACACAAAACCATATGATCAAGTCGCATTTCTATGTCAAAACAAAAAAATTCACTGATTTATTCACTGTTGCCAGATTTGGCATTGCTTAGCGAGTGCTTAACAAAGTCGTTTCTATTAGATATGCGGTGCAAGATCTGATCCGTTAAGACGGGGAAAAGCATGACTCAAAATTTAAGGGCGCCTTAGTTAAGGGTGCCTTAACCAGAAAACGGTGCAAGTGGGCATAAATACCCCAGCTATTCAGAACATGAAACGACCTTACATTTATATGAGGTAGAAGGAGATAATATACTTCCATTCTTGCTAATGATGATCAAAACTTGAACAGTCGAGATTTGCTCCTCTCTGATGACAATAGCTATTTACAATATCTACTATTCAAATTGAAACATCAAAATATAAGGACAACAATATGTACAATTATGAACAATTCGTTAGATACTTCATTCATGAGTGTTCTTCGTTCTTAGTTAACTTATTTTATCAGCAAGAATTTGTGGATTTTGAATTTGAATATCGAAGGAATTTCGAAGGACAAGTGTGATTACGTCTCCAAAGTAGCTGATGAACATGGTATCGAAGTGATTCTTCTGCAAGAAACCCACACGGCAACAGAAAAAAATCATCGTGAAAGAGGACAGTTGAAAGTTATGTATTAATCGAATTTTTACAAGTTTAGCTTGTTATGTTAAAAAATTATCAGTTCGAAATTTTCAACAGATTCGGAAAGGAGAAATTGATGGAATATTTTTTCATTTCTTTCAAATTTTGTGACATTTCTGTCGAAAATATTTATAAATCTGCGAACATTCTTTGGCCAAGAAATCTGAATGTTGATGTTTTTTTAAGTAGCAAATGCATTCCTGAAATGCATTTGATTTATTCTAAATAATCGGTTTTTTTCTGCTTTTGTCTTTTTTCATTTCAGATTGAGAATTGCGAGTCGTTTTTGGGAAGAATCTGTTTATCCGAGTCCATCGTCGGATAACATGAAGATGATCACACCGATGTCTTTCAGGATTTTCCTGATATTCAATATATTATGTTATTTTTTTACGGGGAGACAAGTTTTTTTGGCTGAGGTTTTTTTCCCCTGGCTGTATAGTGTCGTATGATACTAGTGATGATAGTATCCTATGATTCTATAGTATCATACGAAGATTGTTATGATACCCCGTTATTTTTTTACCTCAGCTTAGGTACTTTTTGTTTTAACATCCCTCGACTTCTTCCAGAGTTGAGATGTGGTAGACTTACAGTTCTTTTTCCAACTAGAATGATGAATGTTCGACATCACACAGCTCTTCTCATGTCAGAATTCTTACATCTCCAGAAAGACGTTGTAATTCTTCCAGAAAGAACTGCGTTGCTGGAGGTGAAAGTTCAATTCCCTCCAAAAAGAGGCGTTGAAGGTGCCTTCAAGGAAAGGTGCTGAAGGTTTTACTCCTTCCAAAAGGTATTGAAAGCTTAACTTCATCAAAAAGGTATTGAAGGCGTAGCTCCCTCCAAAGGTGCCGGAGGTTTAGCTTCCTCCAAAAAGGTGCCGGAGGTTCAGCTCCCTCCAAGAAGGCTATTAAAAACACTCGCATCAGTTTTTGTATCAGCAGGCTCCCACAATTTCCCGAGATCTCTGATAATCTTAGTTCACATAAAGAAATTTCAAGAAAAGAAAAAATGTCCACGTGTTCACCGAAACACTGGCACAGATAAATCGAGAAATCGAAAATCAGAGGATCAATCAATTATAACATAGATAAACTGATCTCGGAGGAAAGTTGATTCATCAGATGATTGAGGAAATCAGATGGAAAAGTCACACGACTCTCAAAATGGTGGAACCCAAGCGTGCTACTCAAGTTCCCCACAAAACGATATTTATTAATCTGAGTTCAAATTAACGTCCATGTAGATACAATTAACTATCTTTCATATCGGGAATCTGGACAATGATAAGATGTACTTCTCTAAACTATATTTATTACATTGCCGACGTTTCGAAACTCTGTATAGTTTCTTTCTCAAGGCTCATATTAAGTAGCTTAGTTGATATTTCCTAGTTGTTATAATATCTCGTATTTTATCTTCTATCATTCAGAAATCTTTAAAAAACAAATAATACGTAAAATCGTAATGGTCACATAATATTTTATTGTGGAAAGAGATGCATATGCATTTGTACTTTGTTTATTTGAATTGAAAAATTACATTTGTTATTTAATTGGTCGTGAAATTGTGCGAATCAAAAAAAATTCATTTTTCCTTTCGTGAGAATAATAAGACGAAATAATGAAAGAAGGAGTCAAAATCGAGCTCTTATATAGATGAGAAGAGAATTCAGAGCAATTTACGATCCGTGTCTACTGTTGGATAGACGATTTATTGAGCTATTTCTGCTTAATGAAAAGACCCTATAAGATTTGATTGGGCCACACTTCCAAAATCCTATTACGTCCCAATGCTGGCGATTTAATTTGAACGCCAGTCTAACTAAAGCGATTGAAATAAAATAAAATAACTGAAATAATAAACAATAGAGTCAATATCTTTCAGTTATTCGACGAAAATGTCGAGAACGACTGAGAAAACAAGGTAGACAAAAAGACAGTAATCAGTAATACCCACGGATTGCAACTCGACGTATCGAATAGCTTCGAATAGAACACGTTCGATACAGTTTTGTTTCGTATCGAGAGTTCATAATTTCGCTGCAGTATTTCTCAGAAATATTCTGTTTTCTACAAACATTTGAGTATCTTCAAATCGAATGCGGTACAAGACACCTTTTCTCCAAAACGTGAATTTAGAGCATTTATTATCAGAATCTCTGGATGAGATTATGAATTATGTTCCAGTGCACGAATCGAAGCCAATTATTAAACTTTGCCGATGATACCAACGTCTTGATCCGATGTGAGAAGATCCAGATATCAAAAGATATGTTCAAGTTATTATTCAAGGAAATATACGACTGCTGCCATAATAATAGACAAATTAATTCTTACTAAAAAGGCAGAAAACTATCTCTTCATACGTCCCTACAGACAGAATGAAGCAAACTTTTCCATCAAAGGTAATTTGTGATAATCATGCTAAGGAACATTGTATACTGGTTTCTCTATTTCAGTATCGTAATGATTACATTACAGTACTAAAAGCAGTGCTTTGATGAAACTCATGACAGCATTGTTTTCAGTTATAATTTTAGTTTCGTGGTTGTCAATATGAACCAACGATTCAATCAATTCTCTAATCAGATCAATTGAAATTCCGTGATCTGTCAAATTTCGTTAGTCACACCAACTGCAAGATGAAATACAAAAGTCACTTTTCTTAATTTTTATTCAAATTTCGAGGATATTTCACAAAACTTGACTGAAATAGAGAAAATTCGTCTAATACTCGTTGCAGAAGGCAATTCCAACACTCATGCTTTTGAATTCGAATTTCGCATTCGTATTGGCATAGAAGTTTTTTCTGCAACTTGTTTTAGAATATACTATTCTTTTTTTCAGCATTGTAATGTGTTCGTTATAGTACTGAAAGTTATGAAAGTATTGAATTTTATTACAACATTGTTTTCAGTTTATATTTTTCGTTTTGTGGTTGTCAGCTGACCTTAGATCCTCTCAACCAAAGATTATAGAGTAAAAAAAGATAGTAAATGCCCTTCAATCTGTAATACTAAAATCCGACCACGATTTTTGGCTAGTTTCTTACTTTTGACACCTAGAGGGCGCTGAAAACAGTATTCATTACAGAAAACTATAATTAAAGGCACGAAATTCGAAACATGTATCTCATAAATTTCATTAAATTAAATATTTTCTTGAGCTCTTAAACAACATCCTTATCGACAAAACAAAAGCAGGGATCCGCTTTTTGATCAGGATGATCTTTTTTTCTAGACATTGTTTTAAATCAAATGAAATACGCTCCATGATTCACTTTATTTTTATTTGAAACTACAATACAATAATAATGAAATTGAGAACATTTCAAAATTTTGTCTACATATCAGAGAATTATTATAACAATTTCAAGAACTTATTCAACTCTATCCAATGAAAATAAAAAGCAATCAACAAGACAGTTACACGATACATTTCCATTCTCTTTTGTAATGAAAAGGAAGCACATTCAGGATTATTATTTCTGCAATCAATCACCATATATTTTAAGTGTCGGCCAGTTTTCAACACAAAATTTATAACAGAAAAACACACAAGCGAAGATTATAAAGTTGCTATTCTTGAAGATTTCGAGTTTTTTCAGTAGAAAATACACTTATACGAAAACATACAATCGTCGACAGTGGTCGTTTTCCTACTGGATAATTCATTTAATTCATTTTTTTTTGAAAATGTGGTCCGTTATTCTCTTTCCATTCGCTTGGGATTCTTTGTTCTTCTATAATAATATTAAAAAGGGTTAGTAGTTGCTTCTGTCTTTTTTTTCCTCCGTGTTTAAGCATCGCATTGGTGATCTCGTCTGGTCCAGAACTCTTTTTGTTCTTAAGGGACTTCATGAAGTTTTCTATTTTATCGTTTGTTATCTCTATGTAGTTATATTTTGTATCTGTTCTATATCTTCACCTTCCTTATAGAAATTTTTAAGTATGTTTCACATTGCTGTGTTGTAATTTTATTAGTTTGCACGGTGTCCTTGACTTCAAGCTTATTTTTTCTTGGCATTCCCCATACATTCCTCTGACTTCCATACATATCTCTTCCCATTTGTTTTGTGAAGTGCCTCTCGCACTCATATTTGAAATATCTAATAGAGTAAGATCCCAGGGCCTACAGACGTTACTTATTTTTGATGTAACGAATTTTGCAGTATAGATAGTCTTATATGTGTTTAATGGTAGCAGGTAGAAAAGATAGACAAAAACATACCGAACTCTTCTTGAATTCGAAGAACTGATTTTTATATATGTCGCGCAGAATATTATGAAAAATAAATATTTCATATTACCAGGCAGTTTCCGTGGGCCGTAGTTGCTCCCAGACGCTTCAAATTTCAATAACAAAAAATCACAATTAGAAACATTGTTGTGAAATGGCCAGATTCAGCACTTTTGATAAATTCGATGCACTGATTTTCATATATGACAAGCAAAATATTATAAATAATAAATATTTCATATTACCAGACAGTTTCCGTGAGCAGTAATTCCTCCCAGACGCTTTAAATTTCTATGAAAAAATTAGAGTTAGAAACATCGTTGCGAAATGGCTAGATTCAACACTTTTGTCTGGAAATATGAAATATTTATTTTGTATAATATTCTGCGTGACACATATAAAGATATAAAAATCAGTTCTTCGAATTTAAGAAAAGTTCGGTATGTTTTTGTCTATCTTCTCTACCTGCTACCTGTGAACAGGCCGTCTAGCCAAGCTAGCGAGTATGCAAACACTATTGAACAAATATAAGACTATCTATACTGTGAAATTCGTAACTTCAGAAATAAGTAACGTCTGGGGATCTTAGACTATAATTAATACTTTGACAATGAAGGGAATCATGAGAGGATCGCTTTCAGCGAAACAAAAACATTAGGATATTCACGAAGAAAGACATTTTCAATTCGCAAAAAAGGGAAAAATCGACCTGATAGGATCAAAACAGGCCATCATACTATTGAAAATCGATGATGAAGAGGAAATTAGAGGAAGTGATCCGTTGAAAGATTAAATGAGCTTTATATAACATAAAAACAAACTGTTATACGTCTGTACGATGGGAAAAGCAGCATAAAAGACCTCAGATGCCCAATTAGGGTTCGCAACACACGATAACATTGATAAAATCTCCTTGTTAAGGGAAAGGCTCGCCTATAAAAGGCGCATTTAGTGAAAACGAATTTTTATCAAGCAACGAATTCTATTCAGAAATTGAAATATAAAAATATACCTGAATGCTTCTCTGTAATTCAACTGTGTAGTGCCCCTAACAAGCACTTCATATACGAAGAGCTGGAATACATTCGCCAAATAACTGCCCTGAAAATATCACAAAGCAACTCGTCATTATTTTCAACTCGTGTTGTGCACTCGTTTATCGGATTTTCCTCTGATGGTACATATTCGGAATTTAACTTCAACCTTGATGCCCTCTGATTCTTTTCACAAGAGCACTAGCTTCACCTATAATCCTTTAGCATCAAGGAGATTTTGAAATATGATATCGAACGAATCCACAATGAATGATTCTCACTTAATTGTATTCTATCGAGTTCAAATTATAAACCTGATCGGGCCAACAGCCTGATGTAATCGGGTCAGGGGTGAGAGTGAGCTGTTTGCCTTCACCAAGCTGATTACAGAATAAAACTCGAGATAAAACCTACGTATTAATAAATTTCCCATGTAGGAAAAATAAAAAAAAATGGGTTCGTTGAAAAAATCCTAGACAGAACTCTTTCAATTATTTTTCTGAAAATGATTGTTTATGACATATTTAATGTCATAATAAACTCATGGTATGAAACCTATAGTCTAAGATCCGAACCTACATCGACCTTCACCGAGCTGATAATAGAATGGAACCTACTTCATAATAAACTTCAGATGTTAGATTATATAAAAAAAAAGGTTGCCTAAAAAAATCCTGAACAGAGTATTTCTAATTATTTTTTTATATTGAATTTGTTCTATAATCACACGAGTGAAAATAACTGATTTCAACATATCTGTTCAAACCTGCAACCCTATATTCTATATCAGCACCCCAGAGGTAAAGTGTGTCAAGTCACAATTTTGAAATTGGACAAAAGAGAGATTTTTCAGTTTGATTATTGTTTCAAAGAATATTATTTGGCGACTTGATATACCTAGGGAGTCAAAAAGCTAGAATTTACTAATGTGAATCCAATATCGTAGATAGTTCGTGTTTGAAAAAATATGACTTAACACACTCCACCTCTGAGGTGCTGATATGTTTCATATTGAGTGTCCAGTATAAAATTTTCCTATAATCATGATGTTGCAAAATTTCATGAAGAGTTATTTTCGAATAAATAATTGAGAATTTTCTATCTAGGATTTATTTAGGCAACTTATTTTAATAGTATATTCTAAAACAAGTTGCAGAATGAGCTCCTATTCCAACACAAATGCGAAAGTGAGTTTACGAAAGTATAAAAGTGTTGGATTTGCCTTCTGCACCGAGTATTAGACGATAATTTTCTCTATTTCACTCAAGTTTTGTGAAATACTCACGAAGTTCGAATAAAAATTCAGATTAGTGACTTTTGTACTGTATCTTGGCAGTGGGTGTGACTTACGAAATTGACAGATCACGGAATTTGAATTGATTAAATTCTTCATTTTCCTGAAGGTCTGAATAATTTCCGTGAAAATATTCCTGGCAAGAACAGCACAACTGTATCACATATTTCCCTATTCATTCGTCAGAGGAAAGAACGAAAGTGCTTGGCTATCTTTTTTGTTTTCGATAAATCAAACGTTCTTTCGGAACAAAGCACAACTAACTTAAAATATTCTTCAGTCATTTAAATCCAACTTTTCTAAAAGTGCTGGACTGGCAGAATTTTTCGGTCTTTGAGCATCACATGAAATGAGGAAAAAATTTCAAGGGCAGAAAGCAGCAAAAATCAAGCACAATTCTGAACAACAGAAGTGTGTTTCACAGTCCAGAGTGATGCAGATCTTCGCACAGATCGGTTTTATATCTGATAATGGCTTGGCTGTACTTCGAAATTTTCACAGTTTCGCTGTTTTTCCGACAATTGATCTAGCAGGTAATGCTTGATGATAATGGAAGTAACTCAGTACATGCTTGAAAATCAAAATTGAAACTACCAAAATTCATGCGAAAATATTCACAATAGGTATAATTTGGCGTTTGAATTGAGTGAACACTTCTATTCTCGTTGGGTATGATTTCTATCGTTTGAATTTTCGCTGTTAACGTATGTGTTTGTTGGGTTGCGTCCATTGTGAATCAAGCATAAGAGTCGTTCTTGCATGTCATCGTAAGCGCGGTTTCACACGGTCAGGGTGTTTGTCCGTCCGGGTAATCGCCCGTCCGGGCGGCACCCGGAAGCTCTCTTCACACGGGAACTGCGAAAATCCGGATTACTAGGTTCTAGGTTCGAGTAGGTACTTCAGTTTGCAGATATCTATTGAAATATTTTCTGGGAGGTCTCTGCATTTTCCTGAAAACTTAATATGAGTTTTCTCTCCCAGTCTCTGAAAGAAGAAACAATTAGAAAAAAATTTTTTATAATATAAGAAAGGCAACCTGCGTAAAAATTTGAGACTGGGAGAGAAAACATATTAAGTTTTCAGGAAAAACTTCTGTTTGCCTCTGATTTCGATGGACAGTAGAAGCAAACATATTTTGATCGCTTTATTAAAACATCGGCGAAAAAAACAACGAAATAGGCAAATTTGGGTTCACCCTTTGCTCTCAAATTCATACGAAATTTTCCCTCAACTTGGCACAAATATTTCTCTACACTTCAGTTTTTTTTATTCGATTGTTGTTATCCTCCGCTCCTTTATCCGAGATTTCGGGTTTCTCCTGTACTAGAGTTATCAGGATTTCGGAATATATTTCTTCTAGTCCAGAACAATCAGACGACTAAACATCCGGATCGTGTGAACGCACTCATGGCACACTGTAGTCCGCTAGGGCATGGTCCGGGCGATTGCCCGTCCGGGCTCCGTGAGTTCTAGCGGGAACACCCGGGCGTTTTGTATGCCCGGACGGCGATTCACCCGTGTCCGGAAAGTGTGAAAGAACCTATGCTGAACTGTGTATTTCTACTTGTCCGGTTGACGGGCGAAAACCCGGACGGACATACACCCGGACCGTGTGAAACCGCGCTAAGAATAACATGGATGATTCACGACTATGCGACGTATCGACATAAATGAATCGTCCAAATAGCTCCCAAACTTGAGCATTTTTCCGATTCGCCTAATATTTTGGGGATGTTTTATGCCGAAATACCACAATTTTTTCGTAAATTATGTTAATTGGATATAGAAACTATATTGGTGTGGAGTTATTCTGAATCCGCTCGGTAGTTCTAACGTGAAGGAGTATCAAATATCTTCACATCCTCACAAACTTACGCATTTATAAAATAAGTGGGATAGGATATACAGGGTCTTTCACGAGAAACTCACCCATATTTATACGGGTGAAAATTTCATTTTTTTGGCGTGAAGGGAGAAGAAATAGCTGAAAATTCAAGATGAAAAACAGTTTGTTGTGAATAACTCAGAAAATATCCATTTTAGGGCGAGGTGTGATGCATATACTCACATCATTTTTTAACGTAGATTCAATATCTGCTATAAAAAATAGGGGTCTAATTTGAAAAAATTGATTTTTCACAATTTTGTCATCCCTAACTTTGAAAGCGATTTTTTCACCCCCTGTATCATGAATCCCGATTTCGATTTTTAAAGTGGATACATCAATCTTACATCTTGAAAAATCCCAAAAATGAAAATTTTCCGTCCAAAAACCTCGAAGTTATTCTTGTTTCAGCGGAGCTCTATTTTGAAATTTTCCCGCTCAGAGAGAATTTTCCAACCAAAACTGAAAAATAACTTGAAATTCTCTAAGGAATCTATTTATTATTATCATTATTATTATATTAAAGGGAAGAGTTGAGGACAAGCCTATAAACTCACAAAAATATTACATAGTATGCAAAAAAAATATATACACCCAAACTTAAAGAAAAGATATTAATCAGTTCAATTAACAAAAGTGGCACTCACTCGCGACGAAACCAAGTATCGTAGTTACCCTTGAAGGCATTCACAGACACTGAATCCACCACTGATGACGGCAAAGAGTTCCAAGTAGAAAACACACGGTTCGATAAGAAATTTTGTCTCTGCGATGTTCTGAAATTCTCCTTCCTCAGCTTGTAAGCATGGCCACGGAGACGGTCGTCCTGATTCAACCTGAAGAGACCGCTAAGGTCAACCCCGAAAAGGTGGTGAAGAGCACGGAACGTTATAATAAGATCACCACGAAGTCTCCTGTCATTAAACGTCGATAAGTTCATCAGGTTCAATCTTTCACCATAACTCGGACGCGAGAAACCGTAGGGTAGACGAGTTGCCCGTCGCTAGATACTCTCCAACAGTGCCAAGTCTCTACTCAACAATGGCCCCCACACAGGACCTGTGAACTCAAATATAGGTCTCACGTAGAGCTTGTAGAGGGTAGCACACGTAGAGGGATCACATCCACCAAAAGCCTTCTGAACCATGTATAAGGTTCTCTTGGCCTTGTTGACGGTATGGAGAATGTGGTCGGACCAACTAAGGTTCTCTGTTACAACAACACCAAGGTCGACATGGCTACTACAAGTAGCAAGGGGGTTTTTGTTCAGAAAGTATTGATGACGGGGATTCCGAGCACCCAAGTGCAGAACAACGCACTTTTCATAATTCAAAGGCAATTGCCACTCCTGACACCAACGGTTTAGTTTATCCAGGTCTTCTTGGATCAGATGAGCTTCAACATTGGGGTTACCGAATAATTTGGTGTCGTCGGCAAATTGGGAACACTGAGATTCAAAGATCTTCGGTAAATCAGAAACATAAAGGAGGAAAAGCAGGGGACCCAAAACAGAACCCTGTGGAACTCCACTTCCAACAGGTCTCACCGAAGAGAAACTTTTGTCGACACGAACCTTGAAGGTTCGATCGGTAAGGAAGGCTTCTATCCACGACAGCAACAGGCCACGGACCCCAACGTGTTCGAGTTTATGCAGAAGAAGGTCAAGTGGAACACGGTCGAATGCCCGAGAAAAATCCACATAAACCACATCGACTGGACAGGCTCTGTCTAAGGACTCAGACCACGAATTAACGCACATGAGGAGGTTTGCAATAAAAGAATGGTGTTCTAATTTGAAAAACGGAAGTTGCCGTCATTTCCGGAAAAACCGGAGGTGCTCATGCCTTGAAAATATTTTAGATTTCATCAGCATCGTGAAATAGTTATAAGTGCTGAATTTCATGAAAATACGTTCAGTAGTTTCCCGTATAAATATGGGTGAGGTTCCTCGTGAAAGACCCTGTATTGTCGTGCAGAAAAATAATCATCAAATTTCTTAGTCTTTCTTGGGTTTCGGTAAGAAAATCCAGAATTGAAAACCGACCCTCCTCCTTTATTATATAAATATTTGAAATAATATTTCGATAACCTCGTTTTCATTTTGCCAGAACATCTTGTTAAATCGGATAGCAGGTTTTCCTGGAATGAACCCACGCTCGGAATTAAATGACAAATTGTCGATACTCCAACGTAACGTTTATCAGCGAGAAAAACATCCCCTCCCGAACCGTCGATAATGATTAGTCTCCCGCTGAGCATCAGGGGGTGAACATATTAAATAAAAGACAGAAAGATCGCTGAGCTCCGTAACGCTTATTTATATATCGCCTATCAGAATTTCTTCTCCTCCAACGGCTAGAAAAATAATTTGAAATCGCTGAACTGTAAGTCCTGCATGCCGAGATAGTGCAGACGTTTCGCTCCATCCACCCTGCTTTCATTATTTCACGCCGCCATTTTCAGGTACGATTTTTACCGAGATAATTCAGATACTTTTCCTGAGATTCTACAGTAGTGAACGTAGTTAAAATGATTGCGGATATTTTTGAATTCTATTCATATTCCCAGAAAAGTTTTGATTGACTTCATTCATACATAGAGGAGCATTTGTTGCTTCTCTGTTGAGAACTCAATTTTTTTCTGTTCCACTTTTCGGTCAGATTTTATAGATACACTGGACGCTAATTGGAAACCGTTCAAAATATTTGTCAACAGTCGAACAAGGTTGTTTTTCGAAGGAATCTAAGAAAGAATCAAATATTTCCTCGAATTCTGAAAGTGCGAACTTCCGAAAGAACTACCTGTATGGAAAAAAACGATCAGAATGAAAGTGTTAAAAAGAAGTGAATGGTTATAGTTGATAGAATTAATTCAAAAGAAGTAGGGGTTGATAGGTTTCAGGTCGAAATTTCACAAAAACCAAAAGTTTCGGTTTATCTAAAACCATCTTCAAAGGCTCTGAAAAAAGTGTGGGTACTACAATGGGTCTTACTTATTTGGCTTTACACAGTTAGTGAGAAAGACAGATAATAAAAATAGAGGAAAAAAACAACGAACAACAAAAATTATAGAGTTAATGAATAAATAAAGTAATAAATAAAATAAAACGAAAAACACAATGTCCAAAAGGGGACTACAGTTTTTTTTTCTCCTTATTTAATGAAAATGTAACTTTCCTCTCACCTGATTCCATATGTGTGGCTCTGCACTGTTTCTTGAATTTCTGAATTTTTTCTCAATTGTGCCAAATTTTTCTCTTTATGAGATTGAATGTTGTTTGTTTAGTGAAAGAGAAAAAAAACTGTAGTCCCTTTTTGGACATTGTGTTTTTCGTTTTATTTGATTTATTACTTTATTCATTCATTAACTCTATAATTTTTGTTGTTCGTTGTTTTTTTCTTCTATTTTTATTATCTGTCTTTCTCACTAACTGTGTAACGCCAAATAAGTAAGACCAATTGTAGTACCCATACTTTTTTCAGAGCCTTTGAAGAAGTTTTCAAATAACCGAAACGTCGGCAGTTATTGAATTGGTTTTTGTGAAATTTCGACCTGAAACCTATCAACCCCTACTTCTTTTGAGTTAAAAAGAAGGTAAAAACAGGCAATTATATGTTAATCTCTGGATCTACTTGAAATCTGAATATTGGGATTATGTTATTGTTTGACATTAACTATAATTTTTTGAGGCTGACCACTTTCGGTTATACAAGAAGTGGAACAAAAATTTTTGTTCTCGAATTCGATAGACTATGCAATGCTGAATACATTCGTACTCAAATCATTGCATTCGTCAGAATACCTTCCAAAATATCGACAAAAAACTGGAGAAAAAAGGGAGATGAGAGTAGTCGGTATATGATTGTTATTCCTAACCTAGATATCATAAGCAAAAAGCGTTTTCACAATTTTGAAGGCGAAAACTGAAAATATTGTACATTTTCAGAATGTTGGAAAACCCTTCCCAGTGATTTCCAAATGTTGGTCAAAAAATTGGGATCAAGATTGGCCCATAACTTTCGGTTTTCAAATTAGAACCTCAATTTTTTATGATTGCGTCGAATTGTGCTTAAGAAAAATTATGATAATGTTCCGAAATGTTGATGCTCCTAACATTAATAATTCTTGAGTTATTCAGGATTTCCTTATTTCATGTGGTACGTACCGTCAAATTCATAGAATCAGGGTTCGTATTCTCGACAATCTATGCGTATGAGAACTTTCAGAGTTTCACACGCTTGGTATTCTTGAAGCGTGACTATACGGTCGCATACGTTCTCAAAGCGAGTGTTTACAGCGAGCGCTTTGTATCATTCGTTTTCGTGATATAGTTTGATTTTTCTGTGATTGTGTAGACCATAGATAAATACTAGTATAGATAGGAAGGCCCGTAGAAATTTTGGAACCGTGTTTACAGTGACATCTATCGGCCTGGAAGGAAGTACAAATCGTTTCGGATATCATTAAATAGCCGAAAATTGGCATTTGATAGATTGGTGGCGCAATAGATCTATTGGGGAACCAATCCAGATCTATCAAATTTCTTGTGATTCATTGAGATTGGAAATGTTTCGTACTTCCTTCCAGTCCAATAGGTGTCGCTGTAAACACACTTTCATATTTTGAGAGAGTTTCTAATATATGGAAAAGCAATCAACTCTCCGTTACAACCATTTTTGAATTGCTTGAGAGTGTTTAGATCCTACATTAGCATTTATATCATATGGTATTGGAGTTTTGATCTTGTCCTTCAAATGTGCTTGGTTGGAAAAAACAGATTTCTGCTATTTTTCTCTAGTGTCATCTCTTAACTATTATCAAATGCCGATATCAATTGTTTCCAGGTTAAAAGATGGCGCCAAAATACGGTTCCGGCCATTACTAGGCCAGTTTCCTATATATATAAGTATAAAGTCAAAGATTATAGAGAATAAAGATGGAAAACGAAGCGACTACAGTGATGTCAGCGACATCTGTTTTTCAAAAGTAATCGGGTTATGGTTAAAATATTTAATTGGGGTCCATTTGGCAGAGAATATATAAAGATTATTAGTAGGCTGTTGTCATTTTTGAAAGAAATACTTGAATAAATATTTTTGCTGAATGATGATTGAATTTTCTCGCGTATTTTCCACTGAAATAACTCGAAATCTACAAGAGTACCACCTAGCTCACTCCATAATCTTGGTTTGTGTGTTTTTCTGTTATAAATTTTGTGTTAGAAACTGGCCGACATTCGAAATGCATGGTGATTAATTGCAGAAGTATTGATCTTGAATGTGCATTCTTTTCATTACCAAAGAGAATAGAAATGTAAGTTTTGAAACTCGTATCATGTAATTGTCTTGTTCATTGCTTTTTATTTTCAGTCTTGTCAAATGGATAGAGGTTTCGGGGTAAAAATATATTGATCTGGATAATTTGTTTGCAAACCGAATTTTCTTCGGTCTCATTCATTAGATCGAAAAGTTTCACTCAAAGAGGCAATGGTGGTCAGAAGAACGACTTATAGAGGTGGTGGTTCCCTTGACGACCCTTCCAGCAGTTCGACCCATCGACTAGACCCTCTAGACTCATTGAGGTTAAAATACACTGGGTAAGATATGTATGAATCGGGTCCAGAACAACTGTTTGACTTATTGATGTTCGATTTATCGAGAGTTCACTCACAATAAGTTCTTGAAATTGTTATGATATATATATATATATATATATATATATATATATATATTAGACTGTTTCAAAAAAATCGACATTTTTTGTTTTCACGAAACCCCCCCCTAATTATCTTCAGGGTATCATAAAGAGACCTCTATGAAAATATCAGCCTCAAATAATAATATTTAGAGGTCGCTCATCAATTATTTCTATTTTCCCTACTAATAGCAGGGAAAAAATTTCTTTTTTCAATAAAAAATTCCTAGAGCAGAAACCAATAGACGGATTTCATTGTGTAATACATTTTCGTGTAGACAACCAGATACTCTACAAAAATGACCTTTACGATATTTCGGTAAAACGGCCCCTTCAAAAGTTATTCGATTCGATGCTAATATTGAGGTATTTTTGAAGAAAAAAATTATTCAAAAAAATCGATTCTGTTTGTTTTCACGAAACTCTATTTCTAATTATCTTCAGGGTATCGAAAAAAGGCGTCTGTGAAGATATTAGCTTTGAATATTAATATTTAGAGGTCGCTCAGCGATTACTTCTATTTCCGCTGTTGATAGCAGGAAAAAAATTTCTTTTTTCAATAAAAAATTTTTTCTTCACGAACCAATTGACGGATTCCATTGAGTGATACATTTTTGTGTAGGGAACTAGATGCTTTACGAAAATGTCTTATACGATATTTCGAAAAAACCGCTCGTTCAAAAGTTATTCGAACTTTTTCTTCGAAAATACCTCTATATTAATAACTTATATTGAGGTATTTTGGAAAAAAATATTCAAATAAGTGGTTTTATCGAGATATCGTATTGAACATTTTCGTAGAGTATCTAGTACCCTACACCAAAATGTATCATACAGTGGAATCCGTCTATTGGTCAGTGAACAAAAATTTTTTTATTGAAAAAAGAAGTTTTTTCCTGCCATCAGCAGCGAAAATAGAAACTATCGATGAGCGACCTCTAAATATTAATATTCAAAGCTAATATTTTCACAGACGGCTTTTGTCCATGCCCTGAAGATGATTAGAAGGCGGGTTGCGTGAAAACAAGTAAAGTCGATTTTTTTGACCAATTTTTTTCTTCAAAAATACCTCAATATTAGCATCGAATCGAATAACTTTTGAAGCGGCCGTTTCATCGAAATATCGTAAGGGACATATTTGTAGAGTATCTGATTGCCTACACGAAAATGTGTCACACAAAGAAATCCGCCTATTGGTTTGTGTTCTAGGAATTTTTTATTGAAAAAAGAAATTTTTCCCCTGCTATTAGTAGGCAAAATAGAAATAATTGATGAGCGACCTCTAAATGTTATTATTTGGAGCTGATATTTTCACAAAGGTCTTTTTTCGATACCCTGAAGATAATTAGGGGGGGGTTTCGTGAAAACAAAAAAAGTCGATTTTTTTGAATCAGTCTAATATATATATATATATATATATTGAATAAGAGAGCTAAAATAATACAATAAATGTTGAAACAAAAAGAACCTAATATGTGAACAAATTTTTGAAATGTACTCAATTTCATAATTATTGTATTGTAGTTGATTTTATACAATCATTTCAAATAAAAATATAAAGAATCCAGAAGCGTATTTCATTTGATTCAAAGCAATATGCAGAAGAAAAGATCATCCTGATCAAAAAGCAGAGCCCTGATTTTTTTTTGTCGATCAGGATATTTTTTTAAAAGCTCGACAAACTATTTAATTAAATGAAAATTCATGAGAAATGTGTTTCGAATTTCGCGCCTATTGAAATAGTTTTCTGTACTGAATAATGTTTCCAGCGTCATCTATGTGTCACAAGTAAGAAACTAGCCAAAAATCGTAGTCGGATTTTAGTACCACAGATACAAGGGCGTTTCCTATCTTTCTAACTCTATAATCTTTGTATAATATAGTCTTAATCTATGGTGTAGACGTTTGACAAAAAGGTACTTCAGAATTAGTGTACAATAAATAGGTATCGCAAAACAATCAAAAGTTTTATTAAGATATACAATGGGGTCCTCAAGATGAAATTGCGTTGTCTGCTTGCACACAGAGTTTGTCACTATGCTAAAGAGACGGCAAGTAAAATTATCAATGCTTGTGTCGGACTTCATAACCTTTGTATCGGAGATAATGGTACTGAACCAGATAATGATGGTGAGGACAATATATGGGTGTCCCATTGACAATAAAGAAAACATAATGGGATTAAATCGAGAATTGGCAGCAGAAGAGGTTCGAAAAAGCTGGAGGGAGCTGATAAAAAAAGAAATGAGAGATTTTTTATTGAAGGAGAGTCTGTAGAAAGATAAAAATCAATAGAGACTGGGTATCAATGACGTCGAAGAACGTATTAAAACCGATCATATTGTATATAGAAAATTACAAGCAACAATTATTTTAACCAATCTCCAAGATACATAAGTGATAACTCCGCTCACTTATGTAAAACACTTCATAAATTTATGATTCATAAATTTATTGATATTTCATTTCTTTCAATTAACATATACACACTCTCATTATGAATTTATTAAAAAAATATAATATATTTTCCAACAAATAATGAGTACATCCCACAATATTATAGTAAAAAAACAAAACTGTTCATGAGGCCCATCGCCTGTTCCTCTGACAGGCCTTTTTGCATTGCTAACCTTCGTTTTCGATCTTGACTTAAGGTCTTGCAAAGGCTACAAATATATATTATGATTAAATAAAATGGGTTCGTGGATCATATTCTTAAATTTCTCAAATTCTTTCAATTTCTGATTGCACCTAGCTTGCTATTAGGTATGTTGCCTATTCATGACCATTTCTATGTCTATAGCTCCGTGCTAGTTTTTCAATTAGAATTCATAATCCTCAACGAACAATTTATGTCATTTGTGAAATGTGTCAGTGTTGCCGGTTGTTTCGATAATACGTTTTCAAACGTATACCTCTCATGGAACGAAAGGTCGTCAAGAATACCGATCCGGAAAAGTACTCGCACTTGAACCCTTAGTTTTGAAACGTACCTATACGTTTAAAAGCTCACTTGTCGAGAATACGGGATGTGTTTTACATAGGTGAGCGGACTTATCACTTAGGTATCTTGGAGATTGGTTATAATGATTGTTGCTTGTAATTTTCCATATACAATATGATCGGTTTTAATACGTTCTCCGACGTCATTGATACGCAGCCTCTATTGATCTCTATCTTCCTAGAGAGTCTCCTCCAATAAAAGTTCTCTCATTTCTTTTCCTATCTCCTCCCTTCTGCTTATACTTTTCGGTTGATTCTCATTATGTTTCTTCATTGTCAATGGGAGACCCTATGCCCTCACCATCATTATCTGGTTCAGGAACATTATCTCCGATGCAAAGATTATGAAGCCCTACACAAGCATTGATAATTTTACCTGCCGTCTCTTGAGCATAGTGAAGAACTCTGTGTGCAAGCAGACAACGCATTCTCATCTTGAGTACCCCATTGTATATCCCAATAAAACTTCTGATTGTTTTGGGATATTTATTGTACAAATATTCTGACGTACCTTCTTGTCAAACGTCTACACAAACACAGAAAAATCAAAGTATATTACGAAAACGAATGATACAATGCGCTCGCTGTAACACTCGCTTTGAGAACGTATACCAAAGCGTGTGATACACAGATAACAAAGTAAAACAGATCGCACACTGACGTTCTATGATGAAAACAACTTTTTTAAACCCCAAGCGGTTGTTGTCTCAACTAGTATAGTACAGGTTACTACTTTATCGCATTTTTCGGCAGGCTTGGCGCGAAATTCAAATAACGTTCTTATTTTGCATTTTAGGATTTTCAGTAGGCTATCCTTTTCTGAATTCTAAGCAATTGAAAATAATAGTCCTTCACGAATATATATTGATTACTGTTCTCTATACAAAAATATACAAAAAATGAGGTTATTGTCTACACTGACCCGAAAATCTCAAAAATTGACGAAAAATTCAGTAAGCACCAACCTTGATATGCAGAACAGGGATGTTGCGGATATTCGCATCCGCATCCGCAAATGCGGAGCTTCCGCATAGATTTCCACTTCCGCATCCGCATCCGAATCCGCAAAAACCAATGCGGATTTTCATGCGGATGCGGATGTAATATAAATTGTGAGTTGTGCAGTGTCGCCATCTCAGGGCCGACAAAATATGTTAGTTTTTCGTTTAGAAAATGCTAAATATCTACTTTTTCAATTTTGAAAGTGTCAGAAAGATGCTAGTTTTTCACTGTTACTTCTTTCTGTAGCTATTTCTGAAACCGAAACATCTGCATCCAAGAGGGTAGAATTTCCGACGCACCCCTCTATTCTGTTTATATTCATACTGGTAATTCTCTTTTCGAAACACTTTCCAAATACATATTTTATTATACCATCTGCTTTTTTTCCGGAAATTCCAATCCGTCTCCTTTCTAACGACCGCCTGTGGTCCCAGTCCCAAGATTTCTTATCGCCCGTGATATTGAAATGTTATATTTTTGCGATACCCGTTGTTTCACAAGCATTTGAAATGTTGAAGGAAAGTTCAGGGACCAAGCGTCTTTGAACATTCGCGAATCGGGGGAAACATTTTCATCTGAATTGCGTATTTTTTGGTTGTTGCGGTTATGGCATATTGGAAAACGTGAGAGTTGCGATAAGAAAAAAATGGGCGTGTGCTCTTCGCACGAGAATTTGACCAATGGGAACGAAGAAATTGGTGAAAAAGTTCCGATGCCTTTGTTATGGGGCAATACTTATTTATTGTAAATGAACCATTACGTGTTTTTTGGCCTTGTGGATTACTTGTCGAATAGTAAATTTTTGTGAGATTTTGAATAATATTGTGACTATTATGATACAGTTGATCATAGTGAGGAGTGTACGTGTACTCGAATTATTGTTTATTGGGAAATATTAAGGTAAATGCCATTATATTTCTCAGGTAGTACGTTTCATTGTTCACGATATTATCACCGATAGCACGAAGAATTTTGTCCACTCCACCAGGCAGTGTTCCAAGCGAGCAATTATTCAGTAGCGCGGGTTTAATTTACGAAACTCTGCGTAACCGCCTTGAAGCAGAAAAGGCGGCAAAATTACTTTTTATGAAGTATAATGCTCCAATTTTCAACTTCTCTTACTAATATAAAAATAAGTAAGTGAAGTTAAAAAAAACATGTAGGTAAATACTTACACTTGATATACTTAATACTAATTTACTTCAAAAATGTTAATAACTGCTTTATCGTTGTTTTAATTCTTTACTCGTATACTATTTTTAAATGAGATCTTAAACATCCGCATCCGCATCCGCATCCGCATCGCATCCGCATCCGCGGATGTGAGTTTTCGAAAATCCGCATCCGCATCCGCGGATGTGAAAAAATCGGCATCCGCAACATCCCTGATGCAGAATCTGTTTTCAGGTAAATATACAGAAAATGAGGTAATTGTCTACACTGACCCGAAAATCTCAAAAATTGACGAAAAATTCAGTAGGCACTAACCTTGATATGAGAATCTGTTTTCAGGTCTTGGTTTTTTTCTGAAATACTCAAAGTCATTGAGGGTTATCCTAAAATAACACTTCATTCTTCAAGTCTGTGACGTGGACTTTTTGTCATTATGAATACAAAGTTCTCGATTTTTTCTTAATTTATAACCTTCTTTATTACTGAAGTTCCCTAAAATGTGATGATTCCTAAGTGTTTACAATCCGGTGATATGAATGATATTTGTCATCTACTCATCTTCATTTCTACGTCAACAGCGCAATATAACATGATTCGTATGACGTAGCAATGAAGATGGTCATCATATCACCGGATTGTACACACTTAGAAATCATCAAATTTTAGGGAAATCCAGTGATAAAGAAGGCTATAAATAAAGAAAAAATCGAGAATTTTGTATTCATAATGAAAAAAAGGCCACGAAACTGAAATATTATAACGGACTTGGAAATTGAAGTGTTGATTTGACCGTCAATGAATTTGAGAATTTTTTTTAGAAAAACCAAGACCGACCAGATAAATCTGAAATAAGATTTCCCTTCTGCATAAAAAGGTTTGTGCTTAATACTGAATTTTCCGTCAATTTTCGGATCAGTCTAGACAACTACTAAAAATAAACATATATGTATATTTAAAAGTTTTACCAAAAGTGACACACGATCGCAAAAAATGCATGTCTCTATCTTCAATAATAGCTGAGATACAGTGCAGTCACACCCAATTTGGGACACAGTTTAATTGTATTTTCAGTTTGTAAATCATGTTGTAGAGAATCTGTTCCTGTGCCCTCAAGTGTGTTCGTCTCAAACAGTTCAATTTAGAAAGTATCACAGCTCTTTCACCTGTAAAGAATAATTTTTTTCTTAATCACTGAGTAAAAAACATAAATCTGAAAATTCAGCCAATAAGAAAAGAACAAGAGATGAATGTGGAAAATTATGATTGTATTCACCTGAAGAAATTCTTCTCTCTTTCATTTCTCACAGATTGTGTTTTACAATGATGAAGAAAGTGGATAATAACTCTCCAATATTTAATGAATAACTAATAACTATCTTTTTCATATCCATTTGATCTTGTGATTGTAAATACATAATGTGATCAATAATTGTGTGAATTATCACAGATAACAAAGTAAAATTATGTCAATAAAACATATGTTTGACAAACACGAAACACGACTAACAACCTCAAACAGAGTCATCTATTGACGATATCACTAAATATTGGCGTATGCAGCGACACGAGTATTTGTTGTCTCAACTAAAAATACTATTTGGGGTGGGGGTAGGAAGGTGTCAAGACCTTGGTGTGATATTCTGAAAGTTCTCATACGCATAGAAAGTTCACTTGTCGAGAATACGGACCCAGTATATTATGCCTCATTCCTCGCAGACGTTACGTTCCGTACATACATGACAGCAAGCCAGCGGCTTCGATTTCATCAGGTAATGGCAAGGTAAACAGTTGCTGGTGTCGAACGCCCCATCGCCTAGCCAGGGAGGGAGAGGAAACACCTCAACATAATACTCGAGAACAAAGGAAGTTTCTCCTATACCCTGGTTCAAAGAGTCTCTTCAATTCTCCATTGATGAACCCATGTTGCAGGTTTCGAGATATCCCGGTTCGAAATGACATATACGGATAATTGATCTCTGTTATCGTGAATCCTGGTTACTATCAAGGTGGAGCCACGGGGAAGAGCCTCATTAGATTTCGAGGGAAACTGTCCATGATGAGGAGCTCATTATGCATTAGCGAAATAATAGGTCATATTTAAGAGAACAATGCCGTTTAACTTCCTATTTGAAATTGCAATGATCAGGTTCTCAGTTTGACCACATTTATCGAATCAGGTTTCGATAATAAATTAAAAACTGGTTCAGTTTTCATAGATTTATCTTCTGCCTACGACACGGCATGGAAAGATGGTTTGATCTATAAACTTTATACACATCTTAAATGTGGAAAGATGATTCGTTTATTAGAGAATATGTTGTCGGATACAAGATTTCGTGTTTTTGTTGATTATAATAGTAGTAATTTCAAAATATTGAACAATGGTCTTCCACAAGGATCTGTTTTAGCACCCCTTCTATTCAATTTATATTTATGCGATATTCCTTGTACTTCATCTGAAAAATTCATTTACGCCGACGATATTGCACTCGCTTTCCGTCATTCTAATTTTAGAAGTATTGAGGAAAATTTAACTTCTGATCTGAAAATTTTGAAAAACTATCTTTTCGAATGGCGTTTGCTTCCAAATCCGAATAAAACCGAGGTTTCGTTATTTCATTTGAATAACCATAAAAAATTTAGAAAAAAAAATGTCCTTTTCGGGAATTTTCTTTTGAAACATAATTTTACTCCCAAATACTTAGATGTTAAATTAGATTCCTCTCTATATTACAAAGCACATTTGGATGACTTACGAATGAAGCTGAAAACGAGAAATAACATTCTACAGAAACTTGCTGGTACGTCATGGGGTGCTGTTTGGCTCAATAGTGTTCATGTTCAGAAAATCAATGCACAGCTCAATTTTTCAATGAGAATAATTACTGGAACCATCCGATCTACACCTATCCAATGGCTACCAGTGCTATCAAATATAGTTCCTCCCCATATTCGAAGACAGTCTGCAACTTGAAATTCTTGGAATAAATTCAATTCATTTCCGAGATTAATTTTTTATAGTCAATCAGTAAATACCTAGTCCAACTCCATCTCTGGTAAGAGTATGTACAGTTATTCCCCGGACACCCTGTACAAGCTGAACAGGGAAAATTTCAGAACAACTCAACAGCAAAGTTTCCTGGTTTATAGAATTTTTCACATCTGGTTTGCCTGCTGATGTGGTTTCTGCGGCCAGTGTGAACTCATTCAAAAACAAACTCGACAAATTTCGTTCATCTCTTGCATAATTGGAAGCTCAGTGAATTCGAATTACTGGTTTCATTTAAATTTTAATTTCATGTTCTACCTACCTGTATCACTTTCATTTGTCTTTCTGAGCCTCAAAGACATAATCCCGGCTCTTGTTATATAAATAATAATAATAATAAAAAAGCGAAATCCACGAATCAAAAAGTAATACAAAAAGAATACAACAGTAATAATACAGTAATATAACTGTGATTAAACTCAAATATTATGAATGTTCATGGCGTTTAACATTACTTTTATAGTATGTATTTCACAATTTCTGTTTATGTTATCATACATTTTTGAAAATCCCAATTGCTTTAAAAGTTTTGCGATCTCTTTTTCACCGTTTATCTCACCCTACATTCCGGTGCCCCCTAAAGTTTGGCGCCCTGGGCAAATGCCCAGTCTACCCCTACCGTGGGACAGGGCCTGGTTTAAAGAAATACTTTTACACTGAGTTGCAGGAACGTCCATTAAAATTTAATGCCGCCTTAATTCTCCCTTAAACGGAATATCCATAGACGGTAGCCATGGATACTCCATTTAATGGAGAATTGAGGCAGCATTAAATTTAATGGACGTTCCTGCAACTCAGGGTTAATGAAATAAACTGTAAATTTTAAAAATTCATTCTGAATCAATACAGGGTGTACCAAGTTCGACGGCCTCTTAGGCGTTTCTGGAGAACTGGACCTATTTGAAATCTGAAAATTGGGATTATATTATTGTTTGATATCATCTACCGATCTAAAATAATCTTGGAGCCTGATCACTTTCAGTTTTTTTGTTTTTGAATTTGATAGAGTACGCATTTCTGAATACATTCGTAGTCAAATCGTTGCATTCGTCAGAATACTTTCCAAAATATCGAGGAAAAAACTGAATAAAAAAGGAAGATGAGTGTATCAGGTATTATGTTTGTTATTCCTAACCTAGATATCGTAAGCACAAACCGTTTTCACATTACTGAAGGCGAAGAATGTGGAAATATTGTACATTTTTCATAATTTTGAAAAACCCGACACAGGGTGTTCCAAATGTTGATTCAAAAATTTGAATCAAGATTGACCCATAACTTTCGTTTTTCAAATTAGAATCCTTTTTTTTATGATTGCGTTGGATTGTGCGAAGAAAAATGATGATAATGTTCCAACATGTTGATGCTCCTAAAATTAATAATTCTCGAGTTATTCAGGATTGCCTTATTTGATGTCGTACGTACCGTCAAATTCATAGAATCTGTTTCATATCAACAATCACCTTGGTCAAAGTAGATAAATTACTCAAATAATTCAATAGTGATTTCCTCTTTTCTGAGTTCATTCATTAATGTTGATGTAAAACAGATTTCATGAATAGAAACAGAAAATCCTAAATAACTTAAGAATTAGTAATTTTAGGAGCATCAACATGTTTGAACATCATCATAATTTTTCTTCGCAGAATCCAACGCAATCATAAAAAATAGGGTTCTTATTTGAAAAACGAAAGTTATGAGCCAATTTTGATCCCAATTTTTGAACCAACATTTGGGATACCCTGTGACGGGTTATTCAAAATTCTAAAATTGTACAATATTTCCACAGTCTTTGCCTTAAAAAATGTGAAAAGAGTTTGAGCTTACGATATCTGGGTTAGTAATAACAAACATAATACCGAATACAATTATCTCCCTTTTTTGTTCAGTTTTTTCTCAATATTTTTTTCAGTATTTTGACGAATGCAACGATTTGAGTACGAATGTATTCAGAATTGCGTACTCTATCAAATTCGAAAACAAAAAAAAAAAACAGAAAAACAAAATTTTGAGAATTTTTTTTTTCACTCCCTGAATAACTGAAAGTGATCAGGGTCCAAGAATATTTTAGATCGGTAGGTAATGTCAAACAATAATATAATCACAATTTTCAGATCTCAAATAGGTCCAGTTCTCCAGAAACGCCCAATAGGCCGTCGAACTTGGTACACCCTGTATAACGAACCCTGAATGAAAAAAAAATAAAACGGACCCAGCTTATAAAATAATATAGGATTCTCAGGGATGTAGAAAAAATATTAATACTGAATTGATATCCCAATATTAGATTTTTTCATACCAAGAGAATTCTGCGTACCCCCTGTTCAGCAAATGATCTTTTACTTCGTCTAGTATCGTATATTTGTTTCTCTATTTCAGTATCGTAATGGGTTCATTACAGTACTAAAAGTAGTGCTGTAATGAAACTCATTACAGCATTGTTTTCAGTTATATGTTTCGTTTTATGGTTGTCAGTACTGATCTCCGATCGAATTAAGTTCCGAATCAAAACAATTCAAATTCCGTGAACTGTCAAATTTCGTACGTCACACCAACTGCCAAGATACAAAACAAAAGTCACTAATCTGAATTTTCATTTGAATTTCGAGAATATTTCACAAAAATTGACTGAAATAGAGAAAATACCGTCTAATACTCGTTGCAGAAGGCAATTCCAACACTCATGCTATCGAAAACTCGCTCCTTCGTCGCTCGTTTTCGAATTTCACATTCGTGTTGGAATAGGAGCTCATTCTGCAACTTGTTTTAGAATATACTAATCTCTATTTCTATATCGCAATGAGTTCATTACAGTACTGAAAAAATGCTGTTATGAGTTCGTTTCAGTACTTAAAGAAGTGCTATAATGAATTAATTATAGCATTGTTTTTAGTGATATTTTTCGTTTTTTGTTGTCAGTACTGACCTTCGATCCTTTCAATTTTCAAATCAAATCAAATCAAATTCCGTAAGTAACACCAACTGTCAAGATACTAATACAAGTCACTTACCTGAATTTTTATTCGAAAATCGAGAGTATTCGAGAAAACTCGATTGCAAACGAGAAAATATCGTCTAAAACTCGAGACAGCAGACAATTCCAACTTGTTTTAGAATATACTAATATGTATTATGATTCAATTGACATTTTCGCTATATCAATCTATTATTCTCAACGCAAAAAATCTTGTTTCTGCGAAGCATTCGTCACTGTCAGACAAAGACATTATCATTTGAATAGTTCTGACGTACAAAATTTTGAAGAAGTCTCACAAAGAAAATTATTAGAGTTGGTAATATTCAACTCTCTTTTGGCTTGATCTATATTATACTTATACATATTAATATTCTGTTGTCAAGTTTTTCAGTATTTTAATGTCGCTAAACCCAACCTCCATAAGTCGGTATCATATAACCAATTTCAGAAGAAAATGGACATAATTGTTTTGATTCCTCTATTATTATTATGGCTGCTTCTGCGGCCATTCTTTAATGTAACCTGTTTTCCCGAGCATTCCGGCCGTCGCCGTGAATCTAACTTACACAAAACACGGCAAATACAGTACTAATAAGTCACAACCCTATTTCCAGCAGATCAACATAAATAAGTATAACAATAAAATCCCCGTGAAACTGAGACATTTCATCACGATTTCGTTCTGCAAGATGAATATGATAGAATCAACAGAATCAGAGAAAAGTTCAAGCAATTTCCCAACATGAATCACCATCCAGAGAGCCTGTCATATAAATAAATTTTAAACAGTGAGGGGTTCTCTTCATCTTCCACGTCACAATCATAATACCTTCAGCCTTGGAGCAGACACGTTCACGTCCTTCGCTCAACAGCAGAAGCCCTTCTTCCTGCGGATGATGAATACTTAGATCCAATTGGTAATTTTTCCTAGAGTTGCATAAAATATGACGCAATTGAAGTTTACCAAAATGAATTGATGTGCTGTTGACAGATGACAAGCTCTTACGTTGGTGCTCTGAAAGTTTCGATGAGAGATGGTAATGTAACTGAACTAATTTCAATGACTGAGAACCAGAGAATTTGTAATCACGTGAGGCAGAACAAGAATAAAACAGGAGAAAACTTTTCAATTCATTTATTAATATATCCAATAATCCACAATATCCACTCTTAAATTAATTATTTACAGTATTCAACCTGAAGGAATAACCAGAACCAGAAACTGATAATCTATTCAGAACAAAACATCACAATTCCATTTAAAAATTATATAAAGTATTTATTCCATCATTTAACGATCACACAATAGGTACATATCGTGGAAAGTGAAGGATCGTCTATAATTGTACATATCTGAGGAGTGCTATACAAAACATTAGTCCGTCGTCGGATATTCTACGGTCTAAATACATGTTACATATTATGGCAGATAACATCGAACGAAGAACCAAATTGTCCATCGTGAGTCGTGTAATTTCCCTTCTGCGAATCCTATGAACGAAATGATGCATCAATCAACCTTGAGAATGCATCAATCGTTTCCGTGTTTGAGATGGACTGATAACACTAAGTACGAGTTAAAAATCTGCAAAAAAAATTTGATTAGGACTATATCAAATCTGGAAATCACTAGCAAAAATTAGTAGCACGTCAAGATGTGACAAGTGCAAATGGACCTAGTCAGTGACGTTTTTACCATCTCCGAGCACGAAGAGGAATGAAAATATGTGACAACAAGCGAGTAACTGACTACGAAAATGATTATTTAGAAGAGTCAAGGAATAATATCTATGTGGGACTGACACATGATGGAGAAGCTGGGAAAAGTGCACTGCCTAGAAATATCAAGCTGTATCTTTTTGATATCATCGGCCTAATTCGTTAACCTTCGAAATCCATTCTGAAACAATGTACTTAGCAGGTTAGACTGTCGATATGTAGATCATGAGCTGTTCCAGAGGGCGTGTTGTCACCCCAAAATGTTAGAATTGCATTACTTATTATGAACTCTTTGTGCGAATACACGTATTTCAGATCAGAAAACTGTAAATCCATGATATAAGATATGATCTTGCGCATCTTGCTGTGACGTCACCTGAAGAGTAAACAAATCAGGACAAATTCGAACATCTGTCATATGCAAGATTTGTTATCGCTCTTCTCAGAAATGATGTTATGGAATAAGTTATCGTCGCAAACTTTCGAAAGATATGGGGGTATTTTTTACAGTTTTTTCTCATTTCTGTTCTGAAACGGCCACAACTACAATTTGTTAAAGTAGATCTGTGTACCAGCGATAATCAGCGCAGAATGTTTGATAACAATACCATATTGTTTCGATTTTCAACACACCCAGAAATCATCAAAATCTGTGATAATGGCTGCAAACAAAATTACGAAGTTATTTCTTCAAACAGCAGAATATTTTCAGAACATTTTTCAGTTAACAGTTTTGTTATAAATTTGCAGTTTGAGCCCACAAGATCGTCATCAAAAAAGTGTCATTTCTTGAAAAAAGATGCAGTACTCACATTAATTCTTTTTTTTTCCAAAATAATCATTGAGTAACAATAGCTAAAATCATGCTGATAGAAGCCCCGATAGGAACATTCGTAAAATATTGGTTTATATCAAATTCATTGGTGAGTAAAAAAAACAAGGCTATTGTGTCATTGAGAAATTATTACAAATTTCATTTGTAGTGATTACTCAAATGCTGATGATTAATATAGTCCAGAATTCATCATCACGAATACCTATCTATAAAATTGTGGTGTCATCATCATAATCACTTCACAATTGAGGTTGTTAAGAAAAAGAAAATTCTTTGCCTTTACGAAGGCACATCGAGAACATTTTTGAAACATAGATGAATTCAAAATAGTAATCATCGAAATGAATACCATTTTCAATTCCCTGGCTCAGAGTTCTTTTATCATGAGGTTGGAGAAATGATATTAGATTTGTCCTGAAATGTGCGGGATACTGATGAGGCCCAACAAGGCCGAAACCGGTATATCTCTCATCTCAGTGACAAAATCTAATATCATTTCTCCAACCTCATGATAAAAGAACTCTGAGCCTGGGAATTGAAAATGGTATTCATTTTGATGATTACTATTTTGAATTCATCTATGTTTCAAAAACAATTGAGGTTGGGTACGAATGCTCGAAATAGGAAAAGGTAAATGCAAATTCCAGATTTATATACGGTGTTTTCAAAAGGATACGTAAAAAAATCTTTTACGTCACATCAGATGAAACGATGAAACTGTACCGATCGATTCTTCAAGAAATTAGGACAATATCTACTTGCTGTTGCTGATGATCAGCTCAGATAAATAAGAGAAATCATTCATAATGGTTGTGTTTGCTGAAAATACAGGCTTTTCTTTTAGCAATGGTGTCAGAGCTCGGCGAAAAAAATTGAGCACTTCATATTGCACCGATATTTCGATGACAATTTCAATTACAATAATGGCTATTCAGTGGCTGAATGAATATAACATTGTGTGGACGATAATACATCTTGAATTCAGAATATTCTTCAAATTAGAAAATTTGTTCTCGAAATCAGACAAATGAATCACAAATATAAATGAATACTGTATTCCTAGCTAAATCAAATCTTTTACAAAAGTTGCCTCAGAAGCACTCTTATCTATCGAAAATTGTCAGAAATGACAATTTTACATATAGGGAACCCTAAATAGATTACACCTATTTTTATCTCACAAATTTATAAAAAAAAATTTTCAATGGAAAAAATCAAGTTTTGGTATACCAAAACGTTATTTTCTCTACAGAGTGACCGGAAATATCTTTTCGGTAACCCCTTTCAAAAAACAGATCTGAGATTATGCGTTGCTCGTTCATTGAATTTTCAGTGTTTCATAAGTCTCAATTTGTATTTTTTTCACAAAACAGTGAATAACTCGAAAACGGATCAAGATGGCTGAAGGGAATGTGGCATTCGAAGATCTATATGCAAAACTCATAACATAAAGGTTGCATTTGAAATAAGAAAGTTGATACCATTTCCTGTAGAAGCGGAAGTGACTGATTAAAAACTATATCATGAATAAAGGTCTACTTGGTTAATATCACCACACAAAATTTCAAATTGATGGAATAATTATTTCTCCATTAACTTCTAATGGGCACTCCCAGTAGGACATATCGATGTTATGACAAGATTTGAAATTCAATTCTCCTTCGATAATTCTTGAAATTTACAAGCGTCAGGGTGGATAATATATATTGCTGTTTTGACAAGATTGAAAAAGGGCTCAGTGCTTTGTAACCTGAGGATATGCTCGTAAGCACTTTGGAGATTTCTGAGAACCAAGCTTTTCAGCTTCAAATACTAAGCACTGCCTTTCAGAGGTGCTTGGGAACACAGTGCTCGGGAGCACAAAATGACTTCGGGTGCTTTCAAGAGTACAGGGTATCTCGAATTGTTTGATTTTGACTGTTCCTGATACTTCTAGACTAGATAGGTAAAAACATTGAAAGGAGTCCTGGGCTCGATTTCCCTGAAAACACCAATAGTGAAAACCGTTTCATGATATCTCCATTTGTTTTGAAAATATAACAACATTCTGAAATTTTTTCGATTCATTCATAACTTTCTCATTTTCGAAAATATCTGAAAAGGATAAAAACTTTCAACGAGATTTTTTTTATGATATGAAATGAAAAAAATGCGTTCGCATTCAATATAAAAAAGTGTTTTTTTTCAAAAGAAAAATATTGCATATAGTTTTTTATTTCCGGAAAAAAAGCGGTTCTAGAAAGTTTTAATCGCTTTCAGATATTTTCGTAAATGAAAAAATTATGGCACATTTTCGAAATCGAAATTGAAAAAAAAAAATTAAGATATCCTGAAACGATTTTCACGAATGGTGTTTTCACAAGAATCGAGCCCAGGACATCTTGCGAAGTTTTTACCTACCTAGTCCAGACGAACCTAAAACAGTCGAAATCAAGCAATTTGGGATACCCAGTACAGCTTTGTTGGAAAGTCAACTGAACTTAACCCAGATATGCCCAATGTCCTATATGTAGTACACCTCAAAATCGTAATTTTTTGCTATGACCGGCGACATATAGCAAAAGAAATAGCTTTCTTGGGTTATGTAGACACAGGCTTCGCTGATTATAATCTGGTTGTTGAATTTCGTCATTATTTACCTGAAAAAAAGAAGCTGAAAAGCAAGATGGCTGAATTCGGCATGAGGTTTGTGAGCTAAGTTGTTTTTTGAGTTATTTTCAGTAAATGAGTTATGTTTATTGAATGAGATCACATAGTTCATAGTATAAGCAACTGATATTTACAGTGGAAATTGACCGAATAAAGTTTTTTGAATCTTATGATAACGAATGAAAACTGGTGTCCTATATAAAGTACATTGGGCAGATAGTATGCTATGAATATTAGAAGTTGTACAAATATTGCGTCGCATAAAATTCATGAAGCTTATGGTCGGATTTTCTTCTGATGTTTTTCAGTCGTGAAAATATAAAGTAAAATAAATTAGAAAGAAAATTTTGTCTCAGGCGATTTTTCATACACGTGACTCTCGCAATGATTCAGATGAAGAGTTGAATACTTCATATCCTCTCAATAATGCTTCCGATGAAGCCGATAAAGATTCTGGACATGAAGAAAACATCAACATAAACAATTTGACAGGCCCACGAATGCAAAGTCAATCAGAAGTTAATACGAAATTCAATTTTGATGAAGAAAAAGAGAGGTCGGAAGATAAAGTTCCGTTATCTAGACTGAAGAAGGAACTAACTGTGAAAACTCAAAAGAAAATGAAGAAATTTCATTATGTGAAGAAGTACTTGGTCCCAAAGAATATTCGATTCGAAAATTCGGAAGTTTATATCGTAACTCTATATGTGAAAAGAAATGGTACTTTGCACCAATTTCTGATTGCATTCACATGGCAGTACGGCAGTACGGAATGCTTGGCAGATCCAGAAACATAATGGGGGTTCAATGGATCAATTATTGTCCAGAAGAACTATCGCCAATGTATTATTGACTCAAAATTAAAAAAAACTAATGCATCAAAAGAGTCATGAGTCAAAAAATCCACATTTAGAACTGAGACATGATGGGCTGAACCATATGGTGATTCTACAAAATAAGCCAACAAGGTGCGCCGAATGTCATCTAAAGACAACAACGAGATGTTAAAAGTGTGATTTGGGTTTACATGTCAAGTATTTCTTGATGTATCATTCAAAGTGAAAATTTCTGATAGATGCTTATTTGCCTAGTGTCATATATATAGAGGACCTTTCTAAAATAATTTTCCTTTCAAAAATAACATGGATGTGTTTTATTGGATGCTCTAAAATACTTAATAACAAAAAATTTTTTTTAAATCCGCTGAATTTTTTTTGGGCATATCTGGGTTGGTGAAAAAAAACAGTACATTTAAAACAGATTCAGTTCAGACTTACTTTCGATTTACGGCTGATCAGGTGCTCCAGGTGGCGGCCTAGGAGGGTAGTCCGTTGTCTGTATACCCTCATTAACGTATTCCCCTTCAGGGGTCTGTACCGAGTGGGTGGCAAGAGACGCGCCACTGGTTTGACTAGTAGTACTCGTAGTAGTCGGTGAAGCCGAGGTACCCACCGATGTCGTATTCGCGTTGGAAGTAGACGTTGCCACCTGCAACAGAAATAATTCATTAATAACAATAATTTATTCGTTCTCGTTCTACACCACATATGTGCACAAAAACATAGTCAAGAGAACGCCAGCACAAAATTCAGTGGCGTAGCTCAAAATTTGGAGGCCCCCTCCATGTTATGTACTACTAGCTGACCCGGCAGACTTTGTACTGCCTCAAAAATAGCACCTTTGATATTATAATAAACTATTATGGTATAATACTCAGAAAGTCGACATAATGTAAGTATGTGTTGCGCCAAACGTTGTCGTCTGGAAACAGCTGTTAAATTTTTGAATGTTGGCCAAGAACTGTTTAGAATCATTAACTATCTCAGAAACTAAAGAGCGAAAGGGATTTGGCGGTGGAGTGGCAATTGGCAATAAGATGAGCTATAGCTGGCCCGGTAAACATTGTTTCGCCTCAGAGATGAATAAAGTTGTTTTTTTTCAAAGAAAATACATAAGGTGAAATACAAAAAAATACAAAAGTACAGAATATACAAAAAATTTAATTGCAATGAAATAGGTATGTACCGGGTGATTATTTATATATGACACAATAGCTGTCTCAGTTAATATGTTTAGTACACAAAAGTTCAAATGGGCGAATTTGCAGTATATTTTGTGGGTATTCAGAATTCAGTACTAAGAATTGCATGAACGCACCGTTAATCTAAAAATTCTATGTGAATTGTTGTTTTTCAAATGGCACACCCTGTATTTTATTTTCCTAATCAGTAGAGCTCTTTCTTCTGATTTCAAATATTTATATATACTTTATTAAGTTTTTTTCGACAGTTTCTGAAAATTAATGTTTTTTTTTTGTCTAGATCTAAGGCAGCTGTAGAATGCCACTTGAGAATGCTGTGATTCATTTATATCGAAGTTCCATTCTATGGTCACCTGTAGTCCCTTCTTAACATTATTGGACATTTTTTTATGAGAATATTTGAAATCTAAAATGCACGTCCTCAAAATATTGAAGAAATTAAATTCAGAATAGAAGAAGAAATTGAGAACCTCAATATATTCCATAAATGTTGAGGAAAATCTTCAAAAACTTTAAAAAAAGATATCGACTCTGTCTAGAAGTAAATAAGGGTCATTTGAATCCCTAATTGAACTTTCAGTTAATAAATAAATAAATAATATAAATATCAGGTGTCACTGTCCACGGTTCCTTTGATATAAAGAAATCGCATCTCAATATTTGCAATCAGAAGAAGGAGCTCTACCGCTGTTAACCGGAGCGACATCTATTGTCGTTATTCGCAAGGAAGAAAATTATTTCCTATTTTTTTTTTCAATTTCATCGAATTTTTCAGGATTTTATGGTATTTTATGCTAACTCCGCCTTAGAAGAATCCAACAAAAAAACTTTAATAAAAAACAGTTCATCCAATCTTGAGTTATAAATGGTGTAACCAACAATATGGCCGACTGAGTTTTACATATTAAGATTAGGTTCCACTGACGTTATGCAAAGAGAAATATTGAAGAAATGTGATAAAAATAATATATTTTATTGAATTACAAGAATTTCTTTTGAAATAATATACAGGGTGACATAGACTCGTGATACACCCCCAGTCTCCCTTGTTTCTGTAGCTATATTTCTGAAATTTGAAACATTGAATAAACTCACTATAGGGCACTTTTTTGACATATTCAGAAAAAAATCCAACTGCTGGTTTTTCCGGAAATCACATCAACTTTCGATTTTTAAATGGGACACCCGGTATATTATTACATTTTTTAAATCTCTATGATTTTCTCAATCTAATGATACCTCATAGTTGATATTTCATTCGTCAGAACGCCCATTTTATTTTTCGATCTAGAGAGCCTTGAACTCCCTAAAATTATTTCAAATAATCAAAATAATGTTACACTATAGTAATTTCGATTTCAAAAGTATCGTGGTTCGAAATACGTGCCAAAAGAGTAAACCAAAACTTTTTTTTACCATCGGTGGGGTATCCATCCATATCAACTTTTTTTCTGTATAACCAATACGAACACAATGAGGGAGTTTAGACAAGTTTAAGTATCTTCTCGGTTCAATCCAAAGTTGATGTCATTTCCGGAAAAACCGGAAATTGGATTTTTTTTCAAATATGTCAAAAAGTGTCTTATAGTGAATATATTTAATGTTCCGAATTTCAGAAATATAGCTTCAGAAACAAAGGAGAATATGGGGGTGTACCATGATTCTGTGTCACCCTGTAGATTCTGTTACAAAAATAACTAGAAATAAATCAATGTGATAAAGAACTTCAAAAATCATTCAACAAAAATTCATCAATAGAATGGAATTATTGGGGCCTCCACTGTGCTCAATAATTGAATGTTGAATGTGACTCAGGCATTGGCTTATTAAAATTTTAAAAAACCTTTCGTTGCTTACAAAATGCATTTTTTTCTCTTTAGATTCTATTGCAAGTTCCACTCAAATATTTTTTCTGATACCTAAAAATCATAAGAGATTCAAACTGCCGTTTCGAATTTGGGCATTCAATAACTCTTTCTTTTTAATATTGAAATTAATGAATAATGAAAGAATACGAGAGACATTTCTCAACGGATAAATAAGCTACGCAAATAATTCTAGAACTAACTTTCAATGAAATTATAATCCTGAAACTAAAAACACTGGAAAAGACATAATATTAAAAACTTTGTTTCTGAATGTAAACAAACTCACAACGTGGTTTCGTATTCAAACACTTGTTACACTTTTTTCTCTCACTACTAGAATGGGAATGGAAATAAAAAGATTTCATAATATTTAACACTTATTTATAAAAATAACCTGATGGGAAAATTGACAACACGTCAAATAAGCCGCTGAGCCCTTCATAAAACGATCATGTGGCGACGTTCAAAGAGAAATGCCGAAAAGCTTCATGCTATATAAAAACTCTTAAAAATAGGTTAGCGCAGGGTGTGATTAAATGATATGCCCAATCGAATTATTGTAATCCTTATATGTTTTTTGAATATAATTCAGAAATTTATCTCCAATTTTCGAGAATAATAACTTTACCTTCATTGTTTAGGTTTTGTTCGTTATATCATCAGAAAAATATCGCGAATTGGCAAGTTCAAAAGTTATTGGGGCCCCATTCAGAGCTTTTCTTTTGGCTCGGGGGGCCCCCTCAGTGCCGGGGCCCTCTGCTACGCCACTGACAAAAGTTCAACTTTCTACTTGTCTGTGCTCATATGGCGTTTTCTCGACCCAGTTACAAATTGGTAACGAAATGAAATTGAACATAAACATCCTTACATAACAATGAACAGATTATTAATCAAATTTAATTTGCTACTTTTGTAGATTTTTAATTATTGACATGTATTTTTATGATGGTTCAGTTCCTTATTTTTGTGAAATTTTGTGGAATGTATGAATTCTTTGCATGTATATTTTCGCAAATAATAAAGGTATCTAATCAAAAATCATTCAAATTGACGAATGTAAGGAATTCGCTTGGGAAACCCTCAAGATTCTGAAATTTTTCCGCTCACCTGGGTAGTTGTAGTAACGCTGGTCTGCGTTGTAACAGAAGATCGCACCGTGCTTAAAAACTGGTTGATGCGTCTGATGGGATTGAGACGAAGGACAACCTGATTGGTCCTGCTGTTGGTATCAGTGGACCCGTTAGCAGGCCTACGCTGAGTAGCCCTGAGTACAAGCTGCTGCTGATTTTGGGTGCTCCGGAGGAGAAATTGCTGTATGTGGGCCTGCTGGAGAATTGTAGGTAACTCGTAGTGGTGGAAAAAGTAGACCATAGAATGCTGCAACACAAGAATATTCTTAAATATTGACGTCGGGTGAGAACTAATATGTTATATATCACAGAATGGGAATGAGTACTTCGAATGACTCCCTCGTTCTCATAAACACGATATAACAGGCCGAACCGACAAAATCATCCGTTGATTCTGTTATAATTGGTGAAATCCTTCATGTTAAACAGAAATTAATTTCGGAATGAAATCGTCTAATGACATATTCGATGATGTCAATATGACATGGGTGGAACTGAAAGGAATGAATTCATATAACGTTTGCATTTAATGCTCTGTGTATACCCTTTTTTCATTGTAAAAACACAGACGAAAATATATAAACATCTTATTCCCGCTTTATGCGATACTCTTGAGTATCTGCGATACTTTTGAGTAACGGTTTGTCTGTAAGGCTAGAAATTTTTATAGCGATTCCCTATATCTACGAAAGTGTAAAAAAAAACTTGTCACTGTAAGGTTGAAACTTTCATACCATTTTGTGTATCTATTGTTGTTAAAAAAAAATTTGACAGGCGATTTCTACGAGCACAGGTATCTACCTGCCAGGCCACTCGAAATGAGTGTAGAATACGAACAAAAATGAACGTTTTTCTCGAAGGCTGAAATTTATATAGGCTATACATAAAGTAACGAATGCATTTCTAAAATGGGTGGTTAATTTCAAAATTAAATGATTTATTCCTGAATATTCGGATTCTTTTCTGCTTTTTTCTTTTGGGAAGAATCTATCGACGGATAACATGAAGATGATCTCACACTGATGTCTTTCAAGATTTTTCCTGATATTTAATATTTTATGTTATTTTTTTTACGGGGTGGCAGGTTTTTTCGGCTGAGGTTTTTTCTCCTGGCTCTATAGTATCGTATGATACTAGTGATGATAGTATCGTATGATTCTATAGTATCATACGAAGAATGTTATGATACCCCGTTCTTTTTTTACCTCAGCTTAGGTACTTATTGTTTCAACATTTATTGTATTATTTAAGCTCTCTATTTTCATAAGGATATATATATATATATATATATATATGTGTTCGTCTGGATGAATGAAAAAAATATGTTTTATTATTAATTTTCATCATCATCTGATATGTTATCATTAATTTTTCATCATATAGTACAGTCGTTTCAAGCGTAGTACACTGTCTCCTAAATTGGTCGAGACTGCATTATTTCGCAGCTATTTTTTAAAATAGAGTCATGCAGTTTTCGCGACCTTGTGACACTTTTTTTCTGAAACTAATGATAACATATCAGATGAGGATTAAGGTTAATAATAACTAATTTTTTCATTCCCTCAGACGAACACATATATAAATTTCAGCCTTACAGAAAAAAGTTCATTTTTGTTCGGATTTTACACCTTTTTCGAGTCGTCTGGCAGGTACTTGTGCTCATCGAAATCGCCTGTCAATTTTTTTAAAACATAACAATGAATAAACAAAATCTTACCCTACGACAAGTTTTTTTTTACACTCTCAAAGATATAAGGGTTATGATGTGCGGGGATGAGGGGTGCCAGGTCATGGTTTTCGTCCTCAGCATGCTAGGAATAGAAAAATAAAATTGACCTACTTGTTTAACCCGAAACTCTAGACGGGGAGTCAAATTGACCCTGTCAAGGTTTCGGATTTTTTATTTTTTCAGTTACCATAATAGATCTACACTACTTCGAGTAATGGACGGTCTGTTGACGGGACATTGTCGATACAAATATCTTTTGTATCGCATGGGAAAATCAGCAGATGAGACCTGCAGGCTATGTGGATCAGAGAAAGAAACGGCTGAATACATGAACAAGTGTTCAGAGCTGGCGGAACTAAGAACCATTCACATGGAGAAGTCGGTTCTGGATCCTCATGAGGTAACAGCTGAAGCTCCTTAGGATTTCGTTGGATTCATCAATGCCATTGACGGCCTCCTTAGGATTTAAATAAACGAGTTGGGTAAAGAACAAAAGATCCTTGCGGTCGAAGTTCCCGGAAGGCTGAATGAAGCCACGACGACATCTGTTCAGGATGATAATAATTATTTTGTAATAGATACGGATTTGGTAGTCTATGTTCCTCCCAATCGTTACTTAAATAGTTTCAGGCTTTCACGACCGGATATTGACATTAAGAGAGTCTTTCGAGCTTATTGGCCGTGGTCTATTAGGAATAATTTCACCTAATGTTTCGTCCACAACTGCGGTAGGCATCTTCAGAGGATTCTTGGTCTGAGGTTGTAACTTGACCGCTGAATTTCCGAGTGTGATGTTGGATTCAATCCGTGGGCCCAACTTATACCCCGATCGTTTGCGGGAGAAGGTAGTGGGTTTACGATCGCGATGTTGATTGGTCCGTTGTTCAAACTAAGTATTGGCTTGATTATGGTCTTTCCAACACCAGCAACCTTGCGCTATGTACCAAAGAAGTTTCTTCCCTCCTATTTATTTTGTTCTTATGTTTAAATATCTCAATGGCTTCCATGTTCATCCTAGGATAGAAACTTTTGAAATAGCCTCTGCTTTTGAGAAAACAATATTGTTTCCATCTGTCAGAGCATGTTTCGCTCCTGTGGATTTTTCTGTCTGATTGATTTGACCGCATCGTTCATGCTTTTCAATTCGTATTGATACTTCGCTTCGTTGTTCCAATGTTGACTTTGCCGCAGTCACAAGGTATCCTGTAGAGAGTGGGTCGACTTTGTCTTTGGCAGTTGTGATCATTTGGCCAAATTTTTGAGTTGGCTTATAGACAGTCTCTATATTCTGCCTCTTTAGTATTCTACCAATTCTATCGGTGACCTTGGGGATATATGGTAAGATAGCTCTTCCATTGGGGGTAAGTTGTGATGTGTTATCATCACGTGTAGAAAGTTTTGGTCTTATTGCCCTCTGAATTTTCTTAGCGTTATAAACGTTAGAGACGAATGTAGGCTGAAGATGTTCAAGAAATTTGCAATTACAGGACCAAAAGCAAGCCAATACGAAGTTTGAGCGATGGACCAATCAACATCGCGCGCGGTGAACCTACTACGGATGCATTGAAGAGCCTTGTTATTTTCCTTTACAAACATGAACGTAATAAAATGGGAATGGTAAAACTACCTGCTCCCTTGCTCCCTACTTGCCGCGTCTCCGGCAATTCGTACGTAATGAAATTAGCAACTGAAAGTGCCACTATAGAAATGCATTTCTAATTAGTCAATATAAATAACACGAAAATGCAAAAAACCATCATTTATACTAGAATTTTCCGCTCTACATTTTTTGTTTGAAACTTTTTCCGATAAACCTTCTAGTTTTCGAGAAAACGTAATCTTTTCGTTCCTGAAAATTTGGGAACCTGCTTTTTTGAATACGAGTTCCTACTCTAGTGACAATCATTTGATCAAAAATGCAGCTAATTTAAGACCTTCTACTGGACTATGAGTTGGGAACAGTGCAATTACTGTTAGAAAGTGAACTGTGTGAACTTCCTCAGGCAGTTCAGTCCAGTGGGGACATCACCTGAAATATAACTCTGAAGATGCCAGACACTCGAACTGGCGAAACGTCGAGAACTAATCCACAACGACGGCCGAAATGCTCGAAAGAATTTGGAAAAAATCGTTTTGCATTTGCTTTAAGAACATAAATGGTAAAAAACTGATACATTTTTTCTACTTTTTAAAAAAGCTTCAATTTGAACTTTCGTTTCAGATATGGCAAGAAATTAATTCTAGTGCCAAAAAAAATACGATGATAAAAAATCACAGACTGGAAAACGAAGGTGGATCCACAACTAACATAAAACTCACGAATGATGATCAGAAAATCATTAACGTTATTGATTCTGTGGCAGTAGAGGGTGATCCTTTAGTATTAGAATCATCAAACTATTTCGTTTTCAACATTGGCTCTTTGGAAAATCATGCATAGTGTACTATGGAGAACGAAAATGTTGAAGACAATGCAGAAAAAAAAATTTTGAATTGCTACAGAAAAAAAAATTAGCAGTCAGGACGAAACGAATATTGAATTATACAGGGTGACACAGACTCATGGTACACCCCCATTCTCCCCCTTGTTTCTGTAGCTATATTTCTGAAAATTGGAACATTGAATATACTCACTATAGGGCAATTTTTGACATATTTAGAAAGAAATCCAATTTCCGGTTTTTCCGGAAATGACATTAACTTTAGATTGAACCAAGAAGATACTTAAACTTGTCTAAACTCCATTATCGTGTTCGTATTGGTTATACAGAAAAATAGTTGATATGGTACTTTCAAATGACGTCAGAGTACCATTATGCTACCATTTGACAAAACGCGAGTTTCGAGTGAAAAAATTTTTGGTTTACTTTTTTGGAACGTATTTCGAAGGACGGTACTTTTTAAATCTGAATGCTATAGTGTAGCTTTATTTTGATTATTTGGAATAATTTTAGGGAGTTCATGGCTTTCTAGATCGAAAAATTAATTGGGCGATCTGACGAATAAAATATCAACTATGAGGTATCATTAGATTGAGAAAATTATGCAATCCTTGTTGTTCCTCGAATATGTTATTAGTCATTATTAGTGAACAGTTTGTGTGTGAGTTCAACGGAGTTATATTGCTATAATTATCAGGGTATGATATTGATATTCGAATGGTGCATACCCACTCGAGTTACATTGAACGGTGGCCGCGAAAGTCTCAACTAATTCATTGAAGTTAACTTTGTTCAAGAGTTCAATCGTTGTTCCACGAAAAGGTGCGGAAGGCGGATAATTCGCAGAAATCGGTATTTTCCCGATCCGGCCCTCAGTGAGGGGGGCCCTTCCTAACACCTCTACCCTTGTCGGCGTTCTGCTGGACCCGAAGGGTTCCTCGAAATAGCTTCATAATATAACTGTTGAAAAAAGCAACTGGATATCGTGTGCAGTTGTCGTATCCAGGTTGGCGAATTACAGGCCCCGCAGGAGGCTTTTATCCGAAGAGTAGGGGAGAGACATTGTTTTTCTCCCACATGCCGAGGCACATCTTGCTCCTTCGACGGGGGGGCAGGGGCAGGGGCGAGACTCATGAAAAAGTCGCATGTCTTTGGAAAATGGAAACGTCAGCTTACGTAAACAATTCCCCTTTTATAATGGACCGCTAATAGATACACAATACGACGTTTCCAGGGATGAATCCAGGTCGGGCTACGCCGACGGGCAATTATTTCTAGATGTAAGCCGACGTAATTTCCTACTTGTATTCATTCGTCACATTCATCACGAGATGCCAAGTCAATACCTCGAACAGGGAGAGAAGAATATCCGAACCTGAATCGATCTTCAACGAGCTGATGTGATGAATTCCGCATGTTAGAAAATATATTCGAAATAGGTTGTCTGAAGAAATGAATTTTCATGAAATGATAACAAGAAAATCTCACAGTAGCGCACCTAGAGGGGAGCCAAGGGTCATGTTGAGGCAGCCCCCCCACCGAAATGTAGTACAATTGTACTATTTACAGTACATTTTCAACAGGAAAATACAAAAGTACATTTTCATCAGGAAAATATGCATTCTAGTACAATTCAGAAAATGAACTCGAATTGTACTTTGACACTACCTTTTTACATACATCTTCAACTTATTTCCTTAAATTAATGGTACTAACTACTGAATCATATGTTTACATGTGAATTGCCATGAATATGTTCACAAATTCTCCACATATCATTCATAGATCAGAAAAATACATTCCTTCATTTAATGAAGTTATATTTCAACTAAATTAGAACTTGAAAACAAATTAAACTTTTTTTATTTCTGTAATTCATTTTACGAAATTGAATTTTCCATTCAATGAATTATTTCAAAAAAAGAAAAACTGCTGATTTTTTGTGAATATATAAAAATAAGAAATTTTCAGGTAAAATTTCTCGATTATTGTTTTTTTGTTGGTTTTTAATTGATATACACGCATTCAGCCATACCTCAATAGATTGGGAAACAGTAAAAGTTTTCCATAAAGTTCAGCAGATGGCGCTATTTTACAGTATTCTGTCTGTACAGTACATTACAGTACATTTTCTTCGAGAACTAAAGTACATTTCGTTCGAAGCTCGCGGCAGCCCTGCTTGCAATCTCATACTGGACTTGAAGTGTGAAACATGTAGAATGTGCAGACACAAGGTTTTCTATTATTTACCCAAACAAACTACTGATGGGTTGCCAGGTATAAACAGGTACTTCACTTGCTACTTTCACTTGTGAGATAATACAAAAAAATTATATCGTCTTGAACTATCACAGTGAACTCTTTATCATTTATATGATGACATTAGAATCTGTTTCAGAAACTGTTTCTTTTTTTGCTTCATGCTGACGATCTTAAGTTTTTCTGGGCGGTCAATAATTTGGAGCAATGCCGTTCGACACAGGATAGATTACGAAGTCATTGCGTATGGAACAATCTGTTTCTCAATTTTGATAAGTGCAAAGAAATCTCTTTCAGTAAAAATCTTCATCTTCTTCATTGTCAATATAGTATGACTTAACGTTTGCCTTCTCTCAGAGGGGTGGATAACATATGCTACCTTGGAGTTGTTTTTGATAACAGACTGATTGATAAGCTTGTTTATCGGTTCGCAAAGGATGTCAATAGACTGCTTGGGTGAGTCTAACTTGGCATAATATTCTTCAGTTGTTTATAGTCGATATATGATATGTCTAAGGCTTAGTTCAGATGATCGCGCGATTACGCGCGACTAGAGATATCATATGGAAATGTTTATATGGTCGCGCGTCATCGCGCGTATATTGGCGATCACGCGCGATCGACTTTGCTCTGTCGCCAGTATCTTGTTTCGCGCGACATCGCGAGATTTCGCGCGTATCTCGCGATGTCGCGCGTATTGAAGTACAACTGTCAGGCAAAGACGTGTTCAGATGATTCGAACGATTAGACTTACAAAGCTGAATTATTGACAAAAATTTCAATGAATTTTTCTGTGCTCGGAATCAAAAATCGTCACAGCACATTGTAAAGGATAGAAGAAGAAGAAGAATATGAATCTGAATCCATCAACGCGCGTTATCGAGCTACAAACGTGCGTGAAAACGACCCCTTAGAAAACAAAAATAATTATGATATCCTAGGAGATCAGAAAACGACGCTAATAGATATTTCTCCATTTCAGTATCGTTATGAGTTCATTACAGTTCTAAAAGTAGTGCTGTAATGAAACTCATTACAACATTGTTTTGAGTTATATTTTTCGTTTTGTGGTTGTCAGTACTGACCTCTGATCCACTCAATTTTCGAATCAAATCAATTGAAATCTCGAAATCTGTCAAATTTTATTAGTGACACCAACTGGCAGGCTACAATACAAAAGTCACTAATCTGAATTTTTATTCGAATTTCGGACACTTTTCTACAAAACTTCACTGGAATACCTTTTTTCCAGTATTCCTTTTCAAAATCCTGATATTTGAAAGTAAATCTAAAAAAGCTACCGATACATTATTCTCAGCGGTAAACTCCTCATGGAACAAGGAACATTCAAGTGGATGGTATAAAACAGTAGGAAAAAAGGGAACAAAAAGGCAAAAGGCACTCCATGCGATCAACATCATTCTGTGACTTAGCTGTGAACAGCAATTTAATGAAAAAACTGGCAAAAAATAGGCCAACTGAATAAAATAGATAAATTTAGGATATAGTATATTGTCATAATAATATGTAATTTAATTTTTAATGTAATTACTGGATGACTCTTGTCCAAAAGTCAGTATTTTTTGGAAAGGGGAGGGGGGTAATTATCCCCATAAGCCCTTCCTCCCCACACTTACCTAGTGTAACTTACAGAGTATCCATTAGAAAACTATATTGTGAGGACCATCTTCTATCAGGAATTAATGCCGCAGATAACAGCCACATTTATTTTTATATTGATTCGTTTCATGCCAGTCAGAAGCTTTCGTCAAATCGACCATTATTTTTGATTGAATTGAAAATGTTACAAATGGCTATCCTGGGTTGTCTTCGGTAGTAAGACATATGCCGTCGCGGAATTTCTTATAGAACTTTTCGAGCACTAAAAACTTGACCATGTTTCTCAACAAAAAAATATCAGAAAAGTCTTGTATTAAAAAAAAAATTGAAGATGTTCAAGTTGAAAATTCTCAAATTTCATAAAAAAATTCATAACTCGGAAACCGTGAAAAATCGGATAACATACATGGGGGTGATTCGAATACCCCATGACATGAGGGACCCGTTTTATTCAATCGTCCGGCCACCCTGTATATTGTAAAATGGCAAAACAGTTAATAATTAAATAAATAAATATAACAATGAAAAAAAATTGAAAAATAAAATCGAGCATTTGAAATCTCTTCTTCGTCGTATTATTTCTCGGGATTTCATGGATCCTGACAGATCGTTCCTTTGACCGTTGCCTTGGCTTGGTCTGGTTCGTTCACGGCCCAGAGCCGAAGAGAGAAAGAGCAGCTCGAAACCCAATTCCGGAGAAGTCCCCGGAGGATGGAGAGAACTGTTTCGAAGAGTCCCCGCCGATCCAGGGGCGATATCGCGCAATATTTTCCCATCTAGCGCCGTAATAAGATCGGGGACAGTTTCGTGTTTAGGCGCTCCGATGGATCTCAGGACACAGACCGCCGAGACGCCGAAATTAGGCTTACGACGACGCCAGTGGACGAAGTTCACGTAGGGATCATGAAAGAACGACTCGATGGGGCTGGTTTTTCGACGAAAAAAGTCCCATCGAATATGCCGTAAGAGAAGTAAACGACAAACTGATGTCTGATGTCGTTCCCATATTGTTTCACATAGTTATAATCATTTATTTATTCATACGAAAGAAGGAATACAACGGAATAGCCAAAGTTCACTACTGTATTCACGTGTACCTATTAGTTGAGGATTAACATCACGCAGTGGCGTAACAAGACCTCAATTATACGTGGGCGAGATAAAATTTTGGGGGGCCCCATCATGAAAAAAGACTTCCACAAGAAACAATCGAAATTATCTTACATTCAAAAAAATATATGTGACGAATTATGAATATTCCTAAAAACTTTATTTGGGTTTTCTCTACCATCAGTCTCTGAAACAAGAAACAATTAGAAAATTTTTTTAAATAATAAAAAAGCGTAAAAATTTGAGCACAATTCGCCAGGGGCCAAAACTTCACAAAAAGAAATTGTTGCCAAACAATGAACAAAATGAAAACACTTTGAACTCTGAAGGGTAACGCTTCGGAGTCTAAATCAGGCTATTTCGTCAGACAATTTCTATTTTTCATATAACTTCGTACAGTCGTGACAGTATTTAGATTTTTCAATTGGCAAATAAAGTTTTCAGAAATATGCAAAGACCCCCCAAACAATATTTCGAATAGATATACGAATTATGAAGTAAAAAGCAAATGAAAATTGTCGGCTTCTAGCCTCACTCAACTGCTTGATTATAAAAAGATTCCAGCTGGGATGTTAAATCTGTTTCGATAGAGAAGGTTGCCAAAGCAGTCTTAGACTTTTTTTTCAAGATTATTAATTTTTTTTTTATGATTTAAGATGAAAAAAATGTGTTCGTTTTCAAAAGAAAAAAGTTCTTTCTCCACGCTTAGTAGACGAGACAAAAAATGAATATAGTGTATTATTTCCTGTGAAAATAGCCTATGAAAATTTCAATCGTTGTCACATATTTTCGTAAATAGAAATGACATGGCACAGTTTCGAAATCGATCGAATTTCAAAATTCAGTTATATCCTTAAAAAATTAAGATACCGAGAAACGGTTTCCATTTTTAGTGTTTTGGAGAACATCGAGCCCAGGAAAAATTTTCCCTGTCTATTCCTTTTCAACTTCAAATTGAGACTTATCACGTTGAAATTAGGATTAAACAATTTCAAAATGGGAATGAGCAACATCAAAATGGTAATACAATCGAATTAGGAATAAACACATTCAAAATGGGACTAAACAATGTCAAAATGGTTATCATAATTAAATTGGAATTTAACAAGTTCATATTGACACTAAACTATTCCATACTGGAAAAAGTCGTTTTATTTCATATTTCGAGTATTTCTGAAGTAACTGAGAATAAAAATGAGGAAAAAATGCAGAGGTGTACGAGAATTTATAAAAGATTTCGTTGAAAAATGTGAGAATCGATACTTTGCAATCTTCTGAATTTTTTTAAGGTTTTCTCTTCCAGTCTAGGCCGAATCTATTCGACAACTTTTTACCTCACAATAGAAAAAGAAACATCATTTCGAACTTTCAAAGATTGTAGCAAATTTCATTCATGAAAGTCTCTCGAATCATGACAATTCTCTATGAAAAAAGACATGTCATTTCCCAATATGAGATTGTTTAGTCCCATTTTGAATGTTTCTATTCCCAATTCGATTTTTGAACCCAATTTCGGATACTCTACACAGGTTCATCGCTTTTTTCATAGTCAAATATTCTTTCTAATTCAGGGCGATGGAGAGACGGTAGAGACTCGTTTTTTGGTTGTCAGCACTGACTTCCGATCCTATCAATTCTCAAATCAAATTTATTCATATTCCATAATCTGTCACACCAACAAGTAATATTTCAGAGTAATTTTGGTGGTGTTACACCTACCTGTAATATTTTGCTCAGTACTTCACAACTTATTGCTTCAAATATCGAAGTTTTGTCCCTGAGTTTTATAGGATACTGATGAGGCCCAACAAGGCCGAAACCGGTATATCTCTCATCTCAGTGACAAAATCTCATATCATCTCTTCAATCTCATGATAAAATATCTCTGAGCCTGGTAATTGAAATTGGTATTCACTTCGATGATAACTATTTTAAATTCATCTATGTTTCAAAAATGTTCTCGATGTGGCCCCCGTAAAGGCAAAGAATTTTCCTTTTTCTTGAGATGATTGTTATATCACTTTTCCACACTCATCTTCAGCGGTTTCTTAATGTTTGAGATATTTTTTTTTGTGCAAAACATACCTTTGGTTAAACAGCTATAACTTGCATATTATGAATAGAAGGAAGCTGAAATTTTGTATGCAGAATGCTAAGATTCTATGCATCATGCGAATGTTACGAAATACCCTTCTTCTCATACAGGGTCATTCTGAATTCGATGGTTTATCGAGACATACAAAAATTGTATTGAATTTATTGCATTCCTAACATTGTTTTGTTCTACATGATGTGACGGAATGAACGGATTTGACCCATAAGTAGTTGAAAACAGTTTGAGCCAGTTCAATTCTCGTTTTTAATATTAAGCTAAGGATGTTACTTATTTCAGAACAATATTTTTGACCTTTGCAGATAAATTTTGTTTGCACCTCATGCGCGAAATACTTTGATGATTTCGACAATTTTTCAGTTCTCGATCACCAAAGCACTATTCAAAATTGTAGAACTTGTATGGTATTACATGCCCCTGATGACTGGATAAACTCGCGGATGAATTGTCGAAAATTATCCGAATGAGTACATGCACAATGTACTTCAATGAAAATGAATTTTTCTGCGTTTACCAAACAAATCTGCACTATCCGATTTCACGATACTATCACAGCAACGTAGCTCAAAATGTTTTCAATCTGTTTGGATTTTCATTCAGAGGTTTCCTGTTAATCTACTCCACCCTATTATAACTGACTATCCGCCATCATGTTATTAATATCCATATGTTTTTCCTCGAATGAACGGAATACGAGCCGGAAACATAGAAAATATTTTCGAATAAACATCGGTCAGAGCGGAGAGTTTTAGTAACAGCTCATAGGATATCCAAGCGCTTTATTATTCATATCACTCGGTTGTCTATCGCTACGCTGAGCGGATTATGATGCTTCTGTTTGAAAACTGGACTCAAAGACGAATATCAGCCCGAAATGATGAAATCCGAACAGAAATAAATGCCAATGGGCTATCTGGTTTTCTGCGAATCGGATGCGGTCGAATGCTAGGGTACGTGTTCGAAAAATCTTTGTTTACTTATTTATTTTGTAACGTTTCAATTTGCCGGGTTCAAATCTCGGGAGTTTTCGGATCGTCTCGGATCGAGAACGTGACGTCGGGTGGTACGCGATCGCGGTTAGTCGTGCTTGTGCCACCTCAGACGCGATACTTTGGTGTTCCGCTATTCTGACCCTGCATCGGAAAAGGCAATAATTTGTTCTCCTATTCTGGATTGAAGCAGTTTGACTTAGGCAAAAGTTAAGATTGGTGAGTACAAAGTTGATCAGACATCCATATATCTATTTTTGTTGACGATTCATATGTTTCATATGAGTTGAGAGACGCTTGGGTTCCGCCATTTTGAGATTCGTACGACTTTTCATCTGATTTCCTCAACTATTCGATTAATCAATAACTGAATTTACACATTTCACGGTTCCGTGACTCTCTGATTTTCAATTAATATCTCGATTTATCTGTGCCAGTGTTTCAGTGAATACGTGGACATTTTTTCCTTTTCTGAATTATCTTTAGGTAAACTAAGATTATCAGAGATCTCGGGGAATTGTGGAAGTTTTACGGTACAGAGAACTGATACAAGTGTTTTTTTTTATAGCTAAGCCTCCGGTATCCTTTGGAGAGAGCTAAGCCTCCGACAACTCTTTGGAGGGATCTAGACATCTGAAACCTCTCTGGAGGGGCCTAAGTCTTCAAATCCTTCAGTACCTGCACCTTGGAGGAAGTTGAAGCCTCAACGCTTCTATTTGGAGGAATACAACCTTCACCTCCTACTGCAACGTCTTCCAGGAGATCCAAGAAACAGCTTCCTCATGGACAAATGTTGATGCAAAATAGTATGAACACTGAATTCTGTTATCTTTAAGGTGTCAGCTATTTCACGCAATTTCACTTTATGGTTTTCCAAAACGATTTTGTGGACTTTTCTGATGTTTTCCGGTGTAACCACCTCAATTGGCCTTCCAGGGCGTTCAGCATCGTCGGTGTCTGTACGGATAATACTTATCAGGCCGTGCTTTGACTGTGAATTCATTGTTTTCAAAATCACAAAAGTAGCGTCACTTGAACCACTGTAACTTGTAAACTAATTGTCGGATAGTCATGAAATTTTGACAGATATCTTTATAAGGTTGGTACTTTCTGAAAATCATATAGATTATTAGTTAGGAACGCCATTATATGTCATCCTACGGACTGATTGAGTGATGTAGTATACAGGCGTCCCACCATTTGAAGTTTATGGAGAAATAATTTTTCGATCAATTTCAAATTTTGTGTGGATTTATTAGCCAAAAAGACCTTCACTTATGATAAATTTTCACTTCCGCTTTCACCGGAAATGATATCAACTTTCTTATTTCAAATGGAATACCTTCCATATTATGAGTTTTTTGGATAAATCTTCGAATGCCACATTTATTTTTTGTATCTTTCCCTATAGCCATCTGTTGTCGTTTTCGAGTTATTCACTGTTTTGTGGAAAAAATACAAATTGAGCCTTGTAAAACACTGAAAATTTAATGAAATCTCAGATCTGTCTTTTGAAATAGGACATAAAAAAAAAGTTTTCTTGGCTTATATCTTCACAAAAAATTTGGAAATGTTCTAATTAATATTTCTCCATAAACTTCTGATGAGCACTCCCGGTGGGACACTTTGTATGGGACAAAAATTACTTGGATTTAAATTTTTTGTTAGTAAGTAAAGATTTGGGAGGCATCAGATTTGTCAAAAAAATATTGAAAAAAATTGTTAAGTAAGATTTCAACAAGAAGCATGAGTGCTGGTTGCAAAAAAATCCGAACGAAGACGCTTTTTGTTAAAAAACTTTGTTTTTTTCGATTTTTTTCTCAGCGAAAATTCCATGCCAGAATGGCATTTGACAAGACTGTTTCATGAGTATCAGATTATTCTGCATGCAGTTTGTTTAGGCAATTCGGAAACTGAAAAACAGCTAATTTCTTTAACTCGAAAACAATCCTACTAATATTATAAATGCGAAAGTTTGTGAGGATGTGAAGATGTTTGTTACTCTGTCACGTAAGAACTACCGAACGGATTCAGATTAAACTTCTTCTGATTATAGTACGGGAGCTAGTGTACCTTTTGAGTAACGGTTTGCCTGTAAGGCTAGAAATTTTTATAGCGATAGTTCCTAACATGCTGACGACGGAAATCATCGCCTGGCACCCCTCACCCCTGCACGTCATCAAGATCTTTATCTTTGAAAGTGTTAAAAAAATTAAAAAAAGAAACTTATTCCTGCAAGCTTGAAACTTTCATACGATTTTGTTCGTTAATTGTAAAGTTCATAAAAAAATTGGCGGGCGATTTCGACGAGCACAAGTACCCGCCAGGCGACTCGAAAAGGGTGTGAAATACGAACAAAAATGAACTTTTTTCTGTAAGGCTGAAATGAGGAAATGAAAAAATAAGTTTTATCATTAATCTTCATCATCATCTGATATGTTATTATTAATTTCTTCATCATATAGTACAACCGTTTCAAGCGCAGTACACTGTGTCTTAAATTGGTTGAGACTGCATTATATCTCAGCTGTTATTGAAAATAGAGTCATGCGGTTTTCGAGATCCTGTCACTTTTTCGTAAAACTTTTAAATCCACAAACAGAAATATTCCATCTTCTTTTGTTTCTGGAATACAGTGCGAAAATGAAAATGTTCACTTTTTGAAGATGTTATTATTGGGGTGGACATAACAGACGAGATAACCACCCCTCAGTTTTTCATGATAATTTGGAACGACGATTCGAATCGCAGCGATAGTCTGTTGGCCTCATACCACTCGTATTTTCAAAAATATTGAACTGGTGTAAGATTGCCTTCTGCACTCGTATCATGAATAACAATTCCGAATATTCGATGAAAACGCTAAAAATGCGTCCCTTGAAGAACTTTTAGACTAAACACAATATCATCAATGCTTACCTGAATAAAAAGCCAGGAAGTTATGAGTGCCAAACTGCTGTACTGTCCGTTGAATCGGTAATGATATGCGTAGAATGAGAACTGGTATAAGTAGAAGAATCTGGAACAATAAGAAATATATTTAGTCGAAATGTCTTGAGCGGTAGGCTACATGAATATTGACAAAAATAGATCAGATCGTGAAAAATGTCAAAAAACAATAATAATAAATTGGCTTCGAATAAAAATAAAAAATCTAGACCTTGCCATGTACCTAGTTAATGTATCAGTAAGAGGCTTTATCGATGTACAGGGTATTACCTGAACTACATTCTGATCGTGAGCGATGGAGGAAAATGAATGAAAGGTTACGGTGGTCTGTTTAAACGAAACTGATAATGCCATCAAATGAATTCTTCTTTTTTCTTTGGTTTTCGAAATAAGCTTTTCCTTTTTTCAGTATCGTAATCAGTTCATTACAGTACTTAAAGTAGTGCTGTAATGAAACTCATTACAGCATTGTTTGAGTTATATATTTCGTTTTGTAGTTATCAGTACTGACCTCCGTTCGAATCAAGTTTCGACTCAAATTCCGTCTAATACTCGTTGCAGAAGGCAATTCCAACATGCTATAGAAAATAAGCTCGTTTCGAAATTCGCATTCGTGTTGAAATAGAAGCTCATTCTGCAATTTGTTTTAGAATCTACTATCAAAGGCCTTCAAACAGAACATGTTGAGTTCAAGAAAATTGGATCCAGTATACCTCTGTTGGAATAATTTTTCTTCGAACAAAAATTTATCGAACAGTACTCATTAATAACTGAACATTTGGCCAATTTTTGTGTTGGCTCATGAACTGTCTCGATGTTGTATCTTTTCAGTATTCTACGAAATCTGTGACCTAAAGGAAATACTTATGGTGAAAAAGGTTCTTTCATTGGGGGAACGTTGGGATGTTTTATCATACGTCGTAGAAACTATGGCATTATATCTTTTATCCACAATCTCAGGCCAACATTCCGCATATGTGGGAGAAATGTTAGGTGAAATAATTTATAATGGACCGCGGCTAATAAGTCCCTGAATTTCTTGAGTGGTTTGTTGCGCCATCTCGGAAAACTATGAACTTGAAAATACACTGCGCAAAAAAAATTAGCGCATATTATGGAAACCTCAATTTTATTATATAACTGAAGATGCTCTAAATGATAATTATTTTTATCAGAATTATGCATGCATATGTTGTCCACTTTTAACGTTTTTCTTCAATACAGATGTTTTTTCCCAGTAGAAATAAAAAAGATGATATTATCATATTTTGAATGTATTGGCTGCATTCTGAAATCGGTTGTTCTCGATCAGTTCTAGAGATCAATAGTTTTTCTTTCGTTTGAATTTCTACACTCGAAGGCTATGCGACGCGAAACAAGCAATTTGATCCAAGAGGAATGTGCCCAAGCGGTAATTTTGCGAGAAGAAGGGTGGACATACACAAGAATTGCAGAAACGTTACGAGTTTCCCATACAAGTGGGTCTAGAATTTTGCAACGATTCAGGGAGACAGGTTTGAGTTTTGACTGTCCGAAGACCAGGACAGGGTAGACCATGGGTAACAACTGCCATTCAAGAACGTTACTTGAGAGTTTCTTCGTTGAGACAACGGTTTGCAACCGCTCGCCTCCTTCAAAATCAGCTTCAGCAAACTCATGGGGTACAAATTGGGACTCAGACAATGAGGAATCACCTCAGAGAGTATGATTCAAGGCCTTGTGTCAGGAAAGAGGCCCAACATTTACCCCGGCTCATCGAAGGGCGCGTTTGGATTTTGCGATAGAGCATATCCATTGGAAAGAGGCCGATTGGGAAAGAGTTCTCTTCACAGATGAGTCTTGATTCTGCCTCTACCATTGTGATCGACGTTTCCTTTCATACAGACGACCACATGAAAGATATGATCAGTGCAATTTCCTGAATACTACTGGTTTCGGGGGAGGATCGATTATGGTATGGGGTGAAATATCTTTAACTGCTCATACAGACATAGTGGTCGTTGATAATGGAGCTATGAATGCTGATAAGTATATAAGAAACATTCTTGAAGAACATGTAGTGCCATTTGCCCCATGCCTTGGTGAAAATTTCATTTTTATGGACTATAATGCCAGTCCCCATCGTGCGCGCATCGTTCAGGAGTACCTTGAAGAGGGTGAAGTCTCTCGAATGGAATGGTCAGCAAAAAGTCCAGATCTCAATCCGATTGAGCAGGTTCGGGAAAACCTCAATGAAATTCTGAGAAGTTCAGAATATCATCCAGCTACTCTTCATGACTTAGGAACTCGGAGAAATCTGGGAAGGATTAGATCAAAACATTTTAAGATCACTTATTTTGAGTATGAACCGTCGTTGCCGAGCTGTAATTAAATTTTGAAAATTTTTCATTTCTCTTCTTTCACATAAGATTGGGTAAAATCCTGAATTTTTCTTCCATTCGATGTGTCTTGTTTTGTTCAAAACCTTCACGAGAGAACATTAAAAAGGAGTTATGAAGTCAATGTGGAGTAAACTGTCATTAAAATTGAGATTTTCAGAATGTGCGTTCATTTTTTTGCGCAGTATATTCTAAACATTCACCAACCAAACGAATCATCGTGTTCGATTGAAAAAAGTTCTGAGCTAAGGCTATCCAGTACCATGGCTTCCTGTCTTTTCAGTTAACTACCATAGTATATTCAAAAACAAGCCAACCCTATTTCCACGAATTCAATCCTTATAGATCAAAGAAGCGCAGGGTAGTATATCCTGAATTCGAATTATTCAAATATCCCGGACATCGGCTCCTGAGTATCCCAAAGCCGAAATAAGCAGATTACAGACATGACGAGGTTCCGCCTACAGAAAATCCACTGACAATAACAGCACCTCATCCACGTCATGCAAATACCGGACCCTCAAAGACGAGATACACATTTTTCTACTTCTCCGAAGATAAAACATCGTGAAGGGATCATCGGACGGCACGCGACGACACAAAAGTGCTAAATCTCGGACGTACGATACAATTGTTGTCGGAAGATCATATATTCACCTCGTGCAGTTGAAGAAGAGAAGACACTCAAAGCTTCGCTTCTAGTGAGAAGAAAGTAGGATGCCTCGAGCATCTTATGTGGCTTTCAGGATTCGGGAGTTGCCTTGATGAGGTTAAGAATACGAGAGCTTAAACGTGGATCCGGAGTCCACGGATCCAGCTCTAGAGTTTTCCTCGAAAATTCCTGAAATCATAGCATGAAACTCGAAAATCACAATGTGATTACCTTGAATGATCTATACGGGCGGAGTACTAAACATGTTACAAACTTCATTCGTGAAGCATTTTTGAGAGGAAAATTGTAGCAAAAATTAATTAGTTTGAGTTCTTCAGAGATTAAAGAAAAACACAGAGAATATCGGGACAATAATACTATGGCCTGGTTTTGCAATGGGAGGTTACCGTTTTGACTTTTTCGAAATCAAAGACTGTGAAAATATTGAACATTTTTAGAATGAGAAATGTTCACATTTTTCAATTTCTAAATATATATATATATATATATATATATATATATATATATATATATATATATATATATATATTCTTTTGAATGAGAGAGCTAAAATAATACAATAAATGTTGAGACAAAAAGAACCTAAGCTGAGGTAAAAAAAGGAACGGGGTACCACAACATTCTTCGTATGATACTATAGTATCATACGATACTATCATCACCAGTATCATACGATACTATAGAGCCAGGGGAAAAAACCTCAGCCGAAAAAACCTGTCTCCCCGTTAAAAAAATAAAATAAAATTGTTGTATCTGAATATTCTATATAGAAGGACATCACGATCAGCGGGACGGCTCTTCGGAGGAAGGATTTCTAAACACAAACTCCAACCTGAAAATAAAAAAAGCCAGAACAGCAAGAGAATTCAATTTATACTTCATCAAATTGATCTGAAATTTTCAACCCATTGCAAAAATGAGTTTGATATATTGTGTATGGCTCTAATGCCATCTTGGCATTTATAAATCGAACAATTATTAATTAGGTGTTCAACTGTTTCCTCTGATTCACCACATTCACAATTAGCACTATCAACCGAATTCCACTTGAAAAGCATGCTGTTGGTACGACCATGACCTGTTCTTATTCGATTAAGAAGGGACCATATTCTCCTGGGAAGGTTAAAACCAGGAACTTCATTCGATGGATCAGATATTAGATCTTTATTAGGTAAAGAACATACATCCCATTCGGATTTCCAGATTTCGTTGTAGCTGAAGTTTGAATTCAGAAAGTTATTCGACCAAATAGGTTTAAGAGATTTCAGTCTTGGAATTCTATTTTCTGGAACGTAGGAAAGTATCGGAAAAGAATCCGGAAATGAATTGAATTTATTCCAAGAATTCCAAGTTGCGGACTGTCTTCGAATATGGGGTGGAACTATATTCGATAGCACTGGTAGCCATTGGATAGGTGTAGATCGGATGGTTCCAGTAATTATTCTCATTGAAAAATTGAGCTGTGCATCGATTTTCTGAACATGAACACTATTGAGCCAAACAGGGCAACAATATTCAGCGGTGGAAAAAAACAGGGCAAGGGCTGCTGTGTAAAGTGTAGTCGGGTCAGCACCCCATGACGTACCAGCAAGTTTCTGTAGAATGTTATTTCTCGTTTTCAGCTTCATTCGTAAGTCATCGAAATGTGCTTTGTAATTCAGAGAGGAATCTAATTTAACACCTAATTATGTTTCAAAGGAAAGTTACCGAAAAGGACATTTAATTTTCTAAATTTTTGTTGGTTATTCAAATGAAATAACGAAATCTCGGTTTTATTTGGATTTGGACACAAATATTTCTAAATATTCCTATTCTCCGTAGAAAATGAAAATATTGTGTCCAAAAATTATTTGAATACTTCAAATAGCGCCCGAGATATCGAGTTATAAACATGAGTCCGATGGATCCGTGTGACGTCACTTTACATCCAACGAGGTTCAGTACGTAGCCGGGTCCAATATAAGGGCCTTTCGTCTCACGGAGTGCGATTTGCGAATGTATTATGACGTCACATCGCCGCGAGGAATTGAATATTCACGGGGTTATAAAATCCGAACTACTAGATCTTTTCGACTGAAACAAAAACTAGTGATTTCATATACATATAGGTTATACTGTGACGAAGTTTCGATCGATTTTGCATACCTGTGAACATTCCTCATTTCGAAAAACTCATTACAAGGTGTTCAAAATCTTGGGTCAAAAATTGAGATCAATATTGGCTCATGACTTTCGTTTTTCAAATTTGAACCCTATTTTTTAATGATCATTATTGGATTGAGCGAAGAAAAATGATAGCGTTCTGACATATTAATGCTTCCAAAATGAATAATTCTTGTGCTCTGGAAAAGGAGTATAAGACATTAAATGGCCAAAATGAGATATTATTATTATTGGAACTGACATGTTCAGAACGAATGAAACAATCGATATGATCATATGATTGCGTTGGATTCTACGGAGAAAAATGAGATATTTTAAGAAAACTCAAGAATGATCCGGCGCATTCGCCAATTCGCATCAAGGGCATGTTTAATATTTATCCACATTCGTAAAAACTCGTTAGTGGCAAAAAAAATAGATTACAATAGAGTTCAATTTCCTTTTTCAAATTCAACTCGAAGTTTGGGGAAAATAATCGAAACTAAAGTTAATTTCAAAAAGTTCAAGGCTTTCACGACCGGATATATTCCAACATTAAAAGAGTCTTCCGGGGTAGATTATTCCGAATATCAAAAGTTACTACTTTTTCAAGAAACTCATAATGACATCAACTGCATTTCTTTTAATTTCAACAAATTTGGGCTATTCCAACCTGGTCGTTATCTCTGTTTCTGTTTATGCTTCAATATTGTAATACACTTTTCTCTTTTTCACTATTCGGTCTTGTCAGTGTTCATAATAAGTGCATTTTCTCTACACCAGTTTTCAAATTGGTCGATTAGGGATATACAGATGGATTTAAAAATCTCCAGGTCTGCAGCAGATACAGCAACTGACGTATCATCAACAAAAATAATCAGTTTGGTCAAGATTGATACCAGATGTTCGGGTAGAACATTCATAAAAATGATGAAAAGCATTGGTCCCAAAATAGAGCCCTGTGGAACTCCTAGCTCGCAGACATGCCTGTCAGACCACTGGCTGCTTACCTTCACAGACAATTTACGCCCTGTTATAAAGCTGCATACCCAATCTAGAAAAATCCCTCGAAAACCCAGACTATATGGTTTATTCAGAATGAATCTAGGTGTTATATGGTCAAAGGCTCCCGAGAGGTCAAAAAACGAACCTGCTACATGGAGACCTTTATCGAGAGACTCATAGACACACTCAAAAAACTCAACGGCAGCAGTCTGGGTTGATCTTCGTTCCCTATTATTCCCTATTATTCGTACAGGGTGATTCATTTATCTTGGTAACCCCAATTTTCCCGAAAACGCCCGAATATGTTTTCATTCTGTGAATGGCGTTTTGAACAAGTCAATGTCGACTTGAGATGCGCATAAAAATCTGCGAAATAAATAAAGAGGCCAGGCGTCGCGGCGCTATAAAAAAATTTTTCTCCAGGGACATACCATTTTTATCATGTCATTCGAAAGATAATTTCATTTTGAACTTTTTTTTCGAATACAATTTTTGTCCATTTCCTACCGTCAGCGATCTGCAGCGTGTTCTATGTTGATTCTATTCCATTTATTTTTTTTTCTTTATTGTGGTAGTATGCCTTGATTTGGAGACATATATATGATTTTGTGCCTTGAATTCAAGAAGGCTAGTTTTCTAAACAATCTGCCTCTTTAAATAAGATCAATTATGTGGATACAGCAAGATGGTGCTCCATGTCATAACGCTGCCATTGTGGAGAAATATTGAGATTGAAAATTCGAAAATGAATGGACCCTTATATTTTGACCAAAGTGACTTATAATGAAATAGGGAGATGATATAACTTGTGTATGGATCATAATGGCTAGATGACCTAGATTTGATTATGTTCCGTAAAATGACGGAGGTTCTGTAACTATTTTTCTATTATTTTATTCATTAAATATTATATCTTATATCAATAAACATTTTATTTAATAACAAACGGAACATTTCGAATCATATGTTCCATATACCGGACATTGTAATCCATACATAAGTTATATCATTCCGCTATTTCATTACCGAAGTTACTTCGGTCAGGATATAAGGGCACATGCGTTTCTTATCTTCATTTTTAAATTGTCCAAGTTATTAGAGTCAGTTTGGTAACCATATATTCAAGGGGACTCCTCAGAAAGTAATTCATGAGCGTTAGGTCTGGCGATATCTAATGGGTCCATTGGTTTCAATCCATTTTTTTTCGAATTTTTGATCTATCTCTTGACAATGGCAGCGTTGTTTCATGAAGCCCCATCTTGATGTAGCCACATATTTCATATTATTTGAAGGAGCACATTGACTAGAAAACTAGCCTTCTTGAATTCAAATCACAAGATCACATTTATGCATGGGCGCCCGCAGGGGGGGCCAGGGGGGGCCGTGGCTCCTCCTGAGATTTTGATTCGCTTCTTGTTTTTGAGTGAAACCGAATACTGATTTCGCCTGCGCCTCATCAAATCATTATTTGGCCCCTCCTGAGAAAAAATTCTGCGGGCGCCCATGCATTTATGTCTTTAAATAAAGCCATACTACTACAATACAGAAAAAAATAAATGGAATAAAATCAACATAAAACACGCTGTCCAGTTGAAATTATCTTTCGAATGACATAATGAAAAAGGTATGTCCCTGGAGAAAAAATTTTTGATAGCGCCGCGACGCCTGGCGTCTTCATTTATTCCGAAAGATTTTTATGCGCATCTCAAGTCGACATTGACTTCTTCAAAACGTCTTTCACAGAATGAAAAAATGTTCGGACGTTTTCGAGAAAATTGGGGTTACCAAGATAAATGAATCACCCTGTACACATGAGTTCTACAACAGCTGATAATAGTATTGCTTGGTTGACGTACTTCGACTTTTCACAGTTTCACCTAGTTTCCTAGAATCGATCGAGGCTAAGGGTCATTTTCGCATATCGCCGTAAGAATAACATGGCTGATTCGCGACTACGCGACGTATGTACTTTGACGAATGGCCCCTATAGCTCTGAGAAGCAGGTGTATTTCGACTAGCTTGATCTTTTTCATTATTTTATGCTGAAATACTACAAAATTTTTCTGAATTATGTTAGTCGGATAGATAAACTATATTGATGTGAAGCTTCACCTGAATCCGTTCGGTAGTTCTCACTCGAAAGAGTAGTAAACATCTTCACATCATCACGAACTTTCGCATTTATAATATTACTAGTAGGAAGTAGGATATTATCTGAATGTTTTATATCCGATCAATGTTAATTTCCATCTCTTTGCTCAGATTTTATACGAACTTTTCAAGTTTCAAATTGAAGTCCCTTGATTTGAACTGCTTCAGTTGGGTAGGTTATGTGAGGGTACAACTGCTTTTTCCAGTCGCAGAAATGATTTTACAGTGAGCCTTCCTGAACTGATTTACAAAGATATTAAGAACGGTTGTCTTTCGAATTGCATCGCTATCGATCCCATCTTTTGTTACATCTTACGGTTGAACATCGCCGGCAACGATCGATGGCGCAGAAAACGAAAACGTTGGAATGTGGAATGCCATCAGGTCGTCTTTTCTTATGGGTTCCGATTCTCCTCGGGTGCACATGATGGCCACATACCTGGCATGTACACCGGACGGTATTGAGTCTATTTTAGTGTTCATCATGACATCGTTGTGTTGCCTTTAAGAATTTGTAACGGTGCGATTTACTGAATTCAAATCTCGGGAGATTCCGGATCGTTTCGGATCGGGAACGAGACGTTGGGTAGTACGTGACCGCGAGAACAGTTGGGAACGTGCCACCTTAGACGCGAGACGAAACATCTCCTCTCTGATATTCCGCTATTCTGGCGCTACACCGGAAAAGGCAGTAATTTATTCTCTTATTCTTGAGTGAAATAGTTCAACTTAGGCAATTGTTAAGATTGGTGAGTACGAAGTTGATCAGACAACCATATACCTATTTTTGCTAACGATTCATATGTTTTATATGAGGTGAGAGACGCTCGGGTTCCGCCATTTTGAGGATCGTACGACATTCCATCTGATTTCCTCAACCATCCGATGAATCAACATTCCTTCTAGATTAGTTTATCTTTGTTATAGTTAAATAATTGAATTCGAACATTTCACGGTTCCGTGATAACGTCGACCTCATATTTCGAGAGTTAAAACTTTTTTGAAGCGAAAGAAAAATTCTTTGCCTTTATGGAGGCCACATCGAGAACATTTTTGAAACAAGGATGAATTCAAAACAGTAATCATCGAAATGAATACCATTTTCAATTCGCAGGCACAGAGATCTTTTATCATGAAGTTCGAGAAATGATATTAGGTTTTGTCACTGAGATGGAGATATACCGGTTTCGGCCTTGTAGGCCCTCATCAGTATCCCGTACATCTCAGGACAAAATTTTCATAAAAAACTTCGAAATTTGAAGCAATTGGTTGTGAAGTGATGAGTAAAACATTAAAAAGTACTAAGGTGGTGACATCCAATTGCGTCAAAATGAAGTTTCACATCTCCAATCGAATGCAAAAAAAGAAATCTGTACATCCTCTTTCACTGAATGAGATTTTAGCAGTGGCTCTAGTCAGGGCCCGCTTGCTAGTTTCTCAGAGTGATGGAAAACGCCCAATTCTTTTTGTGGCAGTGAATGTTTTTGAGATGTTTTTGAGAAAAAGAAAAATTCTTTGCCTTTACGGAGGCTACATCGAGAATATTTCTGAAACATGGATGAATTCAAAATAGTAATAATCGAAATGAATACCATTTTCAATTCAAAGGCTCAGAGATCTTTTATCATCAGATTGGAGAAATGATATTAGATTTGGTCACTGAGATGAGAGATATACCGGTTTCGGCCTTGTTGGGCCTCATCAGTATCCCGTACATCTCAGGACCAAATCTTCATAAAAAAAACTTCGGAATCTGAAGCAATTGGTTGTAAAGTAATGAGTAAAATATCAAAAAGTACTACGGTGGAGACATCCGATTGCGTCAAAATTAGATGTACGGGATACTGATGAGGCCCAACCAGGCCGAAACCGGTATATCTGTCATTTCAGTGACAAAATTCAATATCATTTCTCCAACCTCATGATGAAAGATCTCTGATGCTGGGAATTGAAAATGGTATTCATTTCGATGATTACTATTTCGAATTCATCCATGTTCCAAAAATTTTTTGAAGCGACCGCTGTGAATCTTTTACCATGGCCCCCCAGATCTCATGATCTTTCGCCCATAGAGCAACCCACATGGGCTTTGCCGGCTCTGAGACATAAAGTAGAGGTAGCTTGGGAGGTTATCCTTCAAGATGGACATCACAATATCAACAAATTTAATGAAAGAAATTAAAAACTCTTCGAATTCTAATTATTTAATCTGATACAAAATCAGAATTGCTTTATCAGTCAGTATATTTTATCACACCTCAACCGAATTCCGTAGGAAAGCAGATACCTATCACCAATCTGAAACGTATTAGTTTTCATGAAAAACCCCTTCCTGTCCTGGGAACCCTTTTGCCCCCCCACTCCAATTTTCGCTCTGAAGGCGCCGTAAAAAATTCAATAACGCCTGACATCGGGATTTTCGTCGGCCGTTCATCTAATCTCGAGCAGCTCCATCTAGTGTGCAAACATCACACACTTCATTAGGTCGAGATGATACTCCGGTTATGTTATAATGTTTATGGACAAACACGGGCCCGCCCGGTCACGTGCTCCGCTGATTGCTTTCGGAGAGGATCGCCATTTTATACCGCTGGTTTTATGGGACCTCGCGGTATTTTTGTCATCAGAACACCGAGTGGCCGTCACTCGTAAAATACCGTGTTGTTTAGAGGAGCGATTGATCCACGTCGCGTTTGCAGCGATTATCGGAGATCTCGATTAGCGGGATAACCGGCGAACACAATGTTGTTTGCTAACAATTTGAAGGGTTCGATAAATCAAGTCGCACTCGATAAGCCCTTCGGAAGGTCGAGAGCTCGATCTCCTGCCAGGAATTCCATGCATCCCTGAAAGAGAAGTGAAGAACATTCCTGAAAAGCACTGGCATGAAGTCAGTAGCTGTGAGGCGCAAATAAAAGTCAAGTGCAGTACAGCAAAATTCTCGTGGAAATCGACCAGAAATTGTTTAACTCTGTTATTTCGGATAGATTCGTGAAGACTCTGATTTTCTCTGTCAATTTAAGAATTATATGAAGCAGTATACTGCACCACAAGAGTTAGAAATATCGTATTCAATCGATGTAATCTGTAAATTTGGGTGAATTTGAGAGATTTCAAGGTCAATTTTAAATTTACAAAACCAGCGTTTTGGAAGAAAGGCCGACTAGTTTCGATTTTATTTTTAAATCTTCATCAAGGCTCTCAAATGGAACTCAACTACATAATTCAAAAAATTCGAAACTGACAATTAAAAACCTATAACTAATTAAAAAAAAAAACATATAAACTTACATTACACGAGTGAAGAAAAATGCTCGAAAATGGTCAGAATCATCAACTTTTGTGATTCCAATGTCAATATTATTGTCATAAATTTAAAATATTAGAGAGAATAACTACTGCTCGCATCTAGATCTTTGAGAAGACTGATGTGATGTTATTAAATTATTAAGCATGATGTTTTTGTTGTATGCGCGGATTATGGTGGCTATTTACACATTGGTGATGGACCATAAACTCTTTATTTATTTGTGATTTTTCCAATTGAATAAAAATAGGCGGTATTTAACTTCTCTATATCAGTTCTTTTGTTGATTGAATTTTTGTCCTGTTTTATGGATATCATCTCATCTAATAACCGTTTTTTAAATTTACTTGCCTACCTAATATTTCTACAGAACCAGGATCGAAATTTAAAAAAAAAAGGTTTCGATCGATTTGAATTTATGACAATAATATTGACATTGGAACCACAAAAGGTGAAAATGTAAGTTGATAATTCTGACCATTTCCAAGCATTTTTCTTCACTCGTATAATATGTGTTTATATGTTTTTTCAAAAAATAAGTTGAAGGTTTTTAATTGTCAGTTTCAAATTTCTGAAATTATGTAGCTTTGTTGTTCCATTTCAGAGCCCTTCTTCCAAAACGCTGGTTTTGTAAATTTAAAATTGACCTAAAAACCTCTCAAATTCACCCGAATTCGCATTCATAGGTCTCATCAACATTAATCGTAATCTGTAAAATCATTTAAAACTCAATAACAACTTGAATCGATCCAATAAAAATCACTGAAAGACATTTCGTCAATCTGGTCGCCTTTTTCTGAAGTTTGGTTCTTTCGATATGCTTTATGAATGTTCTCATTCTGAAATGGAAATAGTTAACGAAGAATAGTTCAAGGCTTTCACGACCGGATATAATGGTATAAAAAGAGTCTTCCGGGCTTATTGGCCGTGATAAATTAGGAATAATTTCATCAAGGTGAATGAAATGGAAAAAATTAAAAGAATCGGTTCTAAATTCAACATGGGAACTTTTTTCAAAAGCGAAAATGATTAACGATTTTTATCAACAAAAACTAAACCTTTGAATGAGAAACCCACAACAACATGTATCTACAATATTCCCTGTATTTGTGGAAAATCTTATACAGGACAAACATCTAGACTCTAGAACAATAGGAATAAGGAAACGTGTATCCCAAATTGCTTGATTTTGACTGTTTCAGGTATTTCTGGACTAGATAGTTGAAAACTTCGTGAAGTGTCCTGGGCTCGATTTTTGTGAAAACACCATTAGTGAAAACCGTTTCACGATATCTTTTTTTTTTTTTTTGATTTCGAAAATGTGCCATAAATTTTTCATTCACGAAAATATCTGAAAACGATTAAAACTTTCTAGAAGCGGGGAATAAGAAAATATATTAAATTTTTTTACTCATGGACAAAAAAACACTTTTTTTATGTTAGATACGAACGCATTTTTTTTCATTTTATTTCATAACAAAAAAATTTTGAGATAAAAAAACTTTAAATAATGTCTTAGTCCCAGTGAAAGAGTACTTGTTGAAAGTTTTTATCTTTTTCAGATATTTTCGAAAATGAAAAAGTTATGGCATATCTTCTGAATCGAAAAATTTTTCAAAATGTTGTTATATCTACAAAACAAATGAAGATATCGTGAAACGGTTTTCACTATTTTAGTTTTCACGAAAATCGAGCCCTCCTTTCAACGTTTTCACCTATCTAGTACCACAAACAACCAAAATCAAGCAATTTGGGATACCCTGTACTTAAGAATCACATGAAAAATAGAGATATTGGTAGATCGAAGATAGCAGATCACGTGTGTTCCACATGATGGATTGGAATGGCACAAAAATTCTCATGACGAAACCTGATAATTATAAAAAAAAAATCAAGGGATAAGCTTGTATTTTTTTGGATGAGGCTAATAATCTCGCCATTTGTTCAATAGGAATAGATCGAATTTGGATGGAATTATTGGAAAAAGAATCAGTTCAAGGGAATTTTGAAATGAAATAAAGATATCAACATCTAGTAATCAATATTAATCCATGTTCATCATGACAAATGTCAATCAAAAAATCGAAATATCGCCACGATTCTACGAAATTGTATGAAAATTAGTAATTGTCTGACGAAGGAGTCCAATTTAGACTCCGAAACGATACGCTTCAAAGATCGAAGTTTTTGTTCATTGTTAGTCAACAATTTCTTCTTGTAAAGTTTTGGCCCCTGACAAATTGGTGCTCAAATTTTCACGCAGGAGCCTTTCTGCTATTATTTTAAAAAAATTTCCAATTGTTATTTTTCAAGACACTGGGAGAGAAAAACAAAATTAAGTTTTCAGGAATATGCAAAGAAGTCCCAGACAATATTTCAACAGGCCTCAGATAACCAACCAAGAAGAAAAGGCTCCTTTTTCATCTGGAAGCCCATATCAAAAACTTTTATGCTGCTGTTTTTTTTTCAATTTTACTCAAACAGTGCTGACGCTACGAAGTTCTTACCAAAATGAAAGAAAGCCAGAGCTATTATTTCCTCCTCTGCTTTTCTTATACGACTTCTGCTTCTTATTTTTCCGGAAGTTACAGCCTGTTGAAAATTAGTCGAAAAATTCAGATTGTTTCTTGGATCTTTAAATTTTTCTCATGTTCTCAGATTATATCGCAGAAAATGCGAAGGAATTCTCCTGACAAAATTCCATTTGAGAGAGTGCAAGACGTGATATTTCTCAGTAACCGCAAACTCTGAGTCATACATCAGGAGCTTATATCCACGATGAAACAGTATGCATCCTGTATTTCATCTTTCTCCACCGTCAGTAAGTCGATCCTTGCCTCAGGTAGCTTCTCTAATCACGCTTTTTATAACTTGCATGTTCGCAGCGCGTTACCCCACTTCCGCAGTCAGCCGTCTGCCAGAAGAAAGACCGAAATTGGCTTTTCCGGGGCATCGTCTTCCTTCGTACGCTTAGGGGATGGTCGTGTATCATATCTTACCCAAGACGAACTTCTCGAACATCGTATAGTGTTACCTTTTGTTCCGTATTTCTAGCCTGTTCGAAAACGGCGAATCATGACTGGGTTTTTATTGAAAGATTGTCTGGGAGGTCTCTGCATTTTCCTGAAAACCTAATTTGGGTTTTCTCTCCCAGTCTCTGGAACAAGAAACAATCAGAAAAAAAATTGTCACGATTCTACAAAGTCTGACGAAGGAGTCTGATTTAGACTCCGAAACGTTATGCTCAAGAGTTCAAAGTGTTTTCTTTTTGTTCATTGTTAGGCAACAATTTCTTCTCGTAGAGTTGTGGCCCCTGACAAATTAGTGCTCAAAATTTTTACGCAGGGGCCTTTCTTATATTATTAAAAAAAATTCTGATTGTTTCTTGTTTCAGAGACTGGAAGGGAAAACCCAAATTGAGAAAAAATCAAAAAATTGTCACGATTCTACAAAGTTGAATGGGAATTAGTTATTGTCTGAAGAAGGAGTCTGAATTAGAGTCTGAAACGTTACGCTTGAGAATTCAAAGTGTTTTCTTTTTGTTCATTGTTAGGCAACAATTTCTTCTCGTAAAGTTTTGGCCCCTGACAAATTAGTGCTCAAAATTTTCACGCAGGGGCCTTTCTTATATTATTAAAAAAATCTCTAATTGTTTCTTGTTTCAGAGACTGGAGGAGAAAACCCAAATTAAGAAAAAATCAAAAATCACGACTCTACAAAGTTGAATGAAAATTAGTTATTGTCTGACGAAGGAGTATGATTTAGAGTCTGAAACGTTATGCTTAAGAGTTCAAAGTGTTTTCTTTTTGTTCATTGTTAGGAAACAATTTCTTCTCGTAGAGTTGTGGCCCCTGACAAATTAGTGCTCAAAATTGCCACGCAGGGGCCTTTCTTATATTATTAAAAAAATTTCTACTTGTTTCTTGTTTCAGAGACTGGAGGAGAAAACCCGAATTAAGAAAAAATCAAAAAATTGTCACGACTCTACAAAGTTGAATGAAAATTAGTTATTGTCTGACGAAGGAGTCTGATTTAGAGTCTGGAACGTTACGCTTAAGAGTTCAAAGTGCTTTCTTTTTGTTCATTATTAGGCAACAAATTCTTCTCGTTAAGTTTTGGCCCCTGACAAATTAGTGCTCAAAATTTTCACGCAGGGGCCTTTCTTATATTATTAAAAAAATTTCTAATTGTTTCTTGTTTCAGAGACTGGAGGAGAAAACCCAAATTGAGAAAAAGTCAAAAAATTGTCACGACTCTACAAAGTTGAATAAAAATTAGTTATTGTCTGACGAAGGAGTCCGAAACGTTACGCTCAAGAGTTCAGTGTTTTATTTTTGTTCATCGTTAGGCAACAATTTCTTCTCGTAAAGTTTTGGCCCCTGACAAATTAGTGCTCAAAATTTTTACGCAGGGGCCTTTCTTATATTATGAAAAAAAATTCTGATTGTTTCTTGTTTCAGAGACTGGAAAGGAAAACCCAAATCAAGAAAGAATCAAAAAATTGTCACGATTCTACAAAGTTGAATGGTAATTAGTTATTGTCTGAAGAAGGAATCTGATTTGGAGTCTGAAACGTTACGCTTGGGAATTCAAAGTGTTTTTTTTTGTTCATTGTTAGGCAACAATTTCTTCTCGTAAAGTTTTGGCCCCTGACGAATTAGTGCTCAAAATTTTAAGGCAGAGGCCTTTCTTATATTATTAAAAAAAAACTCCTAATTTCTTTTTTCAAAGATTGGAAGAGAAAACCCAAATTAAATTTTCAGAAAAAAACATCATTAGATGAGGCGATTTTGGTCAATATAAATTTTTTTTCTCAATTCTTTTAGGAGTTCTAGTGATTAGCAAGTTTGACACCACATCAGAGGAAATTCTTCTTGTGCTATAGGCTCAATCGATGATCCTGTGCAACAGATACAGGTGAGAAAAGATGATCAAAAAACCTGACTACGAGAAATGAAATAAAAAAATTATAACAATCAATATTCAACATGAAAAAAATAATGAGCATGTTTCTGAATCTCTTATAATGTGAACACTCAAAACAAACTCAAGTTACCCTTCCTGAAAAAACAACGAATCCACATTGGCTTGATTAAGTTACTCACGATCCTGTTCCAAATCTAATAAAACGTGAGCTAGTGAACCTTTAGAGTAACGGTTTGTCTGTAAGGCTAGACATTTTTATAGCGATAGTTCCTAGCATGCTGAGGAAGAAAACCATGAACTGGCACTCCTCACCCCTGCACATAATCAACCCTTATATCTTTGAAAGTGTAAAAAAAATTTTAAAAAAACTTGTCGCTGTAAGGTTACAACTTTTATACGATTTTGTTTATCCATTGTTAAGTTAAAAAAAATTGACAGGCGATTTCGACGAGAACAAGTACCTACCAGGCGACTCGAAAAGGGTGTAAAATACGAACAAAAATGAACTTTTTTCTGTAAGGCTGAATTTATACATGTGTTCGTCTGAGGGAATGAAAAAATAAGATTTATTATTAAACTTCATCATCATCTGATATGTTATCCTTAATTTATTCATCATGTAGTACAGCTATTTTTGAAAATAGAATCATGTATTGACCAAAAAATTCAATTGCTAATAACTTTCGAACCAACCGGTATATCCGGTTGATACTTGGAACGTATAGTAGCCTTCCACAAGTCAATTCAATTTTGAATTCCTGCAGAATTCCAGGTCTGTATTTGAAAAATTTGGGACTTCTTTCAAGCTGTGATTCAACACCCTGTATATTGAAAATTTCGAATTCTCGAAAAACCGTACATTGTGATCAAATTGAATTTTTTTCTTCTACTAATTTCATAATATTCTGCAGAATCATTTCGATGTGTTTTCGGAAGAAAATTATTGATCGGGAAAAATTTACTCGAAGTCAACAACGATGAATGAATAGATAAAAAAGATAAAAAAAACATAAACACTCGACGTACTTTACAGAATGAGAAGAACACTGTTTTCAATGCACATGCTTTAAAATATGTCTCATACTTTTTGATCATGTTTGGATTATAACGTTTTGAAATACGTATTGAAATACGCCTGTAATGAATTACAGGCGACTTCGATATCTCTTCACTTATTTTTTCCTGACTTCATGCAAATTCCTCAATATTGAAGGTACCAGTTGTCAAAATTTATTCTGTAGAAATTGTCGTAGTCTACTCGAAACAACCCTTGGGGGATACAATAGATACAAATGAATCCCAATCAAACCTTTTTTTTTCAAAAAGAATATTGAAAAATATTTCATCAATTCGAAAAAACATTGTTTCAATTTGATTATAATGAATTAGTTTTCTATAAAATTATTGGAATTCAAACATTCAATTGGAGCTTTCCCTGAAGGCTTCATTGAGCAAAATCACATGTAGGACAATGAAAATTATTGAACCCCAATATACCGGTTTGTTCGAAAGTTATTAGCAATTGAAATTTTTGGTGAATACATGAACCACCTGTATCTCGGTTATGGAATTGATTAGACCTAACATAAGGTAAATGTCCCAATTATCGACACTATAGTGAGATCTTGCGAAGAGAGTATGATTTCCGAGTTGAAATATGAGTAGAATTTGTTGAATTTTCTGAATTTCCCATTCTATGCATGTTATATTTGAATGAACAAACATAAAAAAACTAATTCGTATACTGTAAAATAATTAAAATTGAATAAAATACAGACGAGTCAGATGTTCCAATGATCGACTACTAGAAAATGAGAAAACCCAATCATCGACATGTGGTGGTACCAATTATCGACATAGTGGAAATTTAAAAATGGGTGTGAATTATATCATTCTGAGCAACGTGACAGAAATTATATGCATGAAATAATCTTTTATTCATGATGAAAAATAATGCAACAGTTCGAAATAACATCAAAAGCGAAGAAGTACAATATTATTCTGGAATGAATATTAAAAGTTAAAAAACTTTGATATGAATTCAATTTTTTTTAATTCTTGCATTTCAGGTATGTCATATATGCCACATTCATTCAATATGCATATTTCTTCTTCGTAATGAAAAATATCATCAACGTTGGGCCATCTACAGTTACCAGGGCTTTTTGTCAATGCCTGGTATGATTGTCCAGACTTCTTCAATACCCCTGGAAAATATTCAGCATCATATTCTACGAACACATAATCACCTTTAGCGTATTCACATTTTTCCGACGGATCCTGATTTCCCATCCTTATATTTTCCTTTCTTTTACTTTTTTTCTTTTTGGGTGATTTCAATAATTTTCTTTCTCCTTCAATTCTCTGTTCCTTCTCTGCAGTGACTGAGTGTTCATCTGTGCAAGGCGAGAGAAGTGCGTGTCTGAAAGGAGTGGGAATATTTTCTTCTTGAATTTCTTCAATGAATATTTTCCTCCTATCAAAAACTTCATGTAAATAGAATGCAATTATCGAAAATTACAGCGATAATTGCATTGTAGAGAGTGAAAGATTCCTGCGATAATTGCACTGCTCGTATCCATAGCAATTTCGGGAAATATTCACCCGAATTACACTCGTGCATCAAAATGACCTGATAATTCTGCAGTCCAGCGTGTTGTCTTTGAAAAACTGCATTCGGTCATTTTCATTTTTGGAGAAAAAGCCCTCCACCTTTCTCCAAAAATGAAAATGAACTCATGCAGTTTTTAGACAACACGCTGTCATGCAAAATTATCAGTAATTTTAATGCACTTGTGCAATTACTTCCGAAAATGCTTACCTGTTCTGTTACTGTAAGTGGAAAGCTCACTGAAAACGCAAAATAACCAATTATCGACATATGAATGTTCCTATTATCGACATCCGTTAAAATATTATTGAAATGAGTGTTGACTTGAATATAAATTGATTGTCGATTGATATTAGGTGAAATATTCAATCATTTCGAAGCGAATTATGTTAACAGAAGTGAAATAATGATGACTGTTTTTTTTTTCAAAGTGTATTTCAAGTTAATCTTTTCTGTCCTAGACATCGACTTGTATTGCACCAAATATCGACACCAAGTTGCACGTTGTATCGACACCATGATTCATCGTACTCCCATTTTATAATTTGACGGAAAACAATATGTCGATAATTGGTACAGGAAGAAGGATGAGTTTCATGAACAACCCCACAAATTTTTTTTCAGGAAATCACTTTACTCTGTTAACTATCACTAAGTCAAAAAAATTCATACGAGACCCATTTATCGACACTCATGTCGATATTTGGAACGCAGTAGCTTTCAGATGTGCCCATTATCGACACCCTGTTTTTTCATAAAAATATAGGATTAATAGTCAGAATTTGATAATACAGAAGCAGAATCATCCTATATAAATATGTTTGTAATCAATATTTTACAGTTTAGTGAAATATTGTATGTGAAAATTGAAGCGAATGAAAGAGTATGCGCTTACCTTATGAGGAAGTAGAACGGTGTTCACTAGAAAACGACTCATACGCGACTGTTGAGCAGCAGTTATTTTGGGCTGGAGGGGTTAGGGAAAACAATTTTTGATTTCAATATGATCTTTAAAGTATGTATCGGAAGTATGTTACATACAAATTGTAATAAGATCGTTTTTCTTCTTATTAAACAGATAATACTTCAGAAATGTCGATAATTGGGACATTTACCTTATATGGGTTACCTTATGTTAATTTACCAATGACACACCCTGTATATCATAAAATTAAAAAGGTATTTGAGAACCTCCCTCTGAGCCCCCAGAATAATCCAAGCAATCAGCCGATAACATAATCGACGTTTATGTCCTGCCAGATAATGCATTCAGAGGAGGGTTTGGGGGGCCGATGATCAGTCCGGGCAGAAATAGGGCCCCGACTGGGCCCCGGTACAGGGCGGGGGGCCCCCCGCGGTGCCTGAAGCCCGCCGCCTCATTCTTACCCGGGACACAACATGCCATTTCGATTATCGGCAGCGGTGCGGCGGTCAGTAAACACGCAGTCGATATCATGTACACTGAAAGCCAATTGTCTACACATAAACTTAGTTCAGTAACATAATTATGGCGAGGGGACATGTGTGCGTCGGACAAGACCCATTCACGATGATACAGGAGCGTTTTGTGATGATGAGTGCCTACGCAAATGCATGAAAGGCTTTGACGACAACGGGAAAGTTCGTAAAAACCAACTCTGATTTAGACAATTTCACCCATAAACAGGCAAATCAAATGAATGCACAAAATGAAAATGTTAAAATGGGAATGACATGAAGAACAAAAACAAAATGATCAAATACGGAAGAGGTAATCCGCATACAATCAGAACAATCTTATTATGTTGGTTACACCATTGATAACTCAAGATTAGATGAACTGGATTAGATGTCTTATGAAAAATTTCTTGTTGGATTCTCAAACGGCGGGGTTAACATGAAATAAAGGGTGATTATTTTAGAGGCGGAGAACTTTGAATTCAAATAAAAAATTTCCATGGTAGCCGATTTAACAGTTTTTTGTTAATTTGAATTAAGTGTTCTTTCGCAAATTCATCATGCCTAGACTTGTTCCGGAGCAACGCTTGCAACTTATCAAAATTTATTACTAAAAATATAGTTCAATTCGAGCAACTTACCGGGCATGACGTCCATTTTATGTTTATCATAATCGTAATTCAGAACGATTAATTAGAGAAACTGTAGATTGTTTTTGCAAAAAGATAACCTTAAACGATACTACGCATCCCGTTAGACGTCGGACAGTGCGTACACAACAAACCATTGATGGTTTGCGAAGAAATGTTAACGAAGACCCGAATGTGTCCATTCGTCATCGCGCTCAAGAATTGAGCTTATGTGCATCCACTTCAAGGAATATTTTGCGAAAAGATCTTTGTTTAAAACCTTTCAAGAAGCAACTTGTACAGGAATCAAAACCACAAGACCATCTTTTGCGCCGTACATTCGCTGAATGGGCCGAAGAAAAAATTGTTATCGATCCACAATTTCATCAATTTGAAAATATTGTTCAGTGATAGAGCACACTTTGGGTTTTTGCCGCATATGGAGCGATAATAATCCATAAGCTTTTGTTGAAACACCATAACATCCAGAAAAATTCACTGTTTGGTGCGCTTCAAGAGCCGGTGGGATCATTGGTCCATATGTCTTCAAAAATGATGATGGTCAGAATGTTACGGTCAATGGTGAACGATACAGAGACATGATTAATAATTTTTTTGTTTCCTGATTGGGAGGTAATAATGTCGCAAACATGTGGTTTCAGCATGACGGTGCCACACATGCCACACAGCCCCCGATACAATTAATTTATTGAGGGAGACCTTTGATGATCGAGTGATTTCCCGAAATGGACCTCTTAACTGACCGCATTCGTGAGACTTGACGCCTTTGGACTATTTTCTCTAGGAATATATTGAATCACAAGTCTACGCCGAAAAACCACAAACGATTGAGCACTTGAAAGCCAATATTCAAAGTGTAATTGCCGAAATACTGCCAGATTTAGAGCGAAAGGTGTGTGAAAATTGGGCCTCAAGATTACGTCATGACGTGCCAGCAGCGGTGGCCACATACCCAAAATAATTTTTAAACATTAAATGTCAAAGACTTATCTGTTATAAAAACCTATGTTTATAAATTTTTATTTTGGGTGTTTTATCACGATTTGAAGTTCTCCGCCTCTAAAATAATCACCCTTTACAATGACAAAATAAGCAAATACGAAACAGGTAATCCGCAAACAATCAGAACAATCTTAATATTTTGTTGGTTACACCATTGATAACTCAAGATAAGATAAACTGTTTCTTATGAAAGATTTTTTGTTGGATTCTCATACGGCAGGGTTAACATGAAATACCTTGAAAATTTGATGAAATGAAAAAAAAAAATAGGAAATGACTGGACTTCTGGCGAATAATGCCAGTAGGTGTCGCGACAGTTGATGGCGTTTTCGTGAAAGTATTAAACAATTGCTGTGTATTTCGAGTTGCCTTGAAATTCTAAGGTCTCCTGTCAAAGTTCGTACACATAATTATGTTTAGTAAGTAACGCTAAATGTAGCCTGTGATCAGAAATTGAAATTGAACTAGTAAATTCAATACTTCAAAATTATAAACAAAATTATGTGTACGAACTTTGACAGGAGTTTTTGGGTTAGTGCATTGAGAATCGGCACTGAAGAAAAAGTAAGAAACACATTAGCGTCTTTGTCAAAGAGGTACCTGCAGATTAATCTCTGTGAAGTGAAAGTGTCACAGACCAAGACAAAAGTTATTCTTGTTATATGTGAAAATATCGAAGACGTCTTGATAGAGGGACTGCAAATGAGATGGAGTGATTTAAGGCACTGTCACCCGCATTTCTATCTTGTTTGGAACATATGATTCTGACAGTGCCTTACCTTGGTCCCTTTCTGTTCGTTTCATGGGATCCGCATCCTTCTTTTATCTTTGTTGCCTCGGATTTCCTCAGAAAAGTCACGTGACAATGAGAACAACTGTCAATTATTTGAATTCGGAGTCATTATTGCCGGCAAAATGGTAATGTTTGAAAACTACAAGAAATATGATATATGTTTTATTTTAGTGGCAAAAATGACTTCGAATTGACAGTTGTTCTGAACAGTGATCAAACCACGGAGAGTCGAAAAAAGTTTTCAATCGCAAAATAATAATGACACCATACGTAGAGACATATTCTGTAATTCATTCTACTTAATACTAGATATTTTAAATTTCATATACAAATAATATTTTTATTGATATCTGAATGAAACTGAGGGCGGTGTATGTTGTTCGATATATTTCTGAAACGAAAAAAAACGGAGATTTTTTCTGAGCCATTTCAAACTATTGTTTCCGTGAGAAAAAAACACAACTTCATGTTATAGCGCAGCAAGAAAACATATTGACAAAAACAAAGTACGCTACTGGATTATTATGAAAGAAGTGCCTGTATAATGTTTTCATTTCAACATCTTAGCACAAATAGAAGCGGAGAAAATGGCCACATTTTCCAAATTTCAATTTTGGACCATATTTCGAAAACAAAAAAAGATGGAGGAATGCAATTGATGACGTTATCAGTTTCTCTTAAAGAGACCACCGTCCCATGTCATTCATTTTCTCTTTCCCACGATTGAAAATTTGTAGTTCAAGTATCACCAATTTTGTCCAACCTGTAAATACCTATTGCAGTGCAATTAAATTTTTTGTATATTTTGTTCTTTTTTTCCCTTTTTTAATTCATCTAATATATTTCTTTCTTGAATAAAAAACCAATGGTGAGTAAAACTTTATTCATTTCCAAGGCGGAACAAAGACTGCCCGGTCAGTTTGCTTATCTATTGGTCAATTGCTACAATTGGTACCACCAGCAGATCTCTTTCGCTCTCTAGTATCTAGAATAGAAGAAGATTCTAAATACTTCTTGGCCAACATTCAGAAATGTAACAGCTGTTTCCAGACGACATCGTTTAGCGCAACACATATTGTAGAGGACAATTTTATGTCCAGTTTGAAGGTATGATAACATGAAAGTTTATCATAATATCAGCTATTTCAGACATGAATGGTCGAATAACAAAAATTTTCAGGGCTCCCAATTTTCGTGTAGGGCTAGATTTCACCATTGCGAATAAGGTTTCGAAGTCCCAATCGAAAAGAGTGTGTTTTTTCAAGAAATTGATGGTATAGTTACCATTTAAGTTATCATTCCATTTCGCAGAACTATGCCAGAGCACTGTGTTTTGTGATCGTGAAAGCTGCCAAACTCTTTCTAAAAGCAGTGCTTAGGAATTGAAGCACTCCATAACTTTTGACATAAGAGTAATGGATGGATTGAACCTTTTGCATGATATTATTTCCGTTGTCTTGGAATGATAGTTGAGATTCTCTTTGAATCAATTTGTAGGGCTCAGCTTTTGAGAAATTTATAAGAAAAGTAGAATTGTCGATCGAATAATGGTTTTCCATATGCAAAAAAAAAATTAACAACTAGAAAAACAATTTTTTTAAGAGAATAAACCATTAGAGTTAATGCTCTACACCTTTTATTGAAACCCCTTGTATATACATACTAAAAAACAGACAGATAGACCTGTTCTAACTTCCAAGGCAGAAAAAATTAACTTTCGTAGTCGTGCTAAGGAAAGTGTGACATTTTACTTTTTCACTCTGCAATTATCAGCAAGATAATGCTCGATCTCATGTTGCCAGAGCCTATCTTTCGCCCATAGAGCATGTTTGGGACATCATGGGTTGAATTTTTGTAGTCCAAGATCTCAAAGCTGTATAATGAGCTGGATAGAATGACTCAAGAAGACCATCTTCTTGAATTGACCATATTGATCAGTTATTAGATGTAGCTTTTTCTCTAGGTTGGCGACAATGTGTGATTAATCATAATGACATTCTTCGTAGTGGTCAGTTATCATAAATTGTTTAATTTTTTTCAAATTTTGAACTTTGAAATTTTTTCAATCATCTATAGTGAATGGACATTTCAAAATATTTCATCAATCTTGTTAGGTTTCTCCCTAAATTTCTTACAGTTATTTCAGAGAGATACCAATAATTTAATTTGATAAAACAAATAAGATTTTTAATGAAATGGATTCTAAAAGGCTGTAAGTATATCTCGTAGCTCTACCGAAGATTCCAAATTCAAATTTCATAGGTTTGCTCGAGTTTCATAGGTTCTATGAGAATAAAATAATTGCTAAGAAATGGTAACATTCTCTAGGAATAGAGCAAGATGCTCATTCATTATTTTCCAACGGAAGAGAATATGTAGTTTACATTTCAAAAGGAAATAGAGAGAACTAAAGTTCCTACATGATGAATTGACCATTAACATGATGCCATGTCGTGTTGGGGAGTGTACAGGGTATCCCAAACTGCTTGATTTTGGCTGTTTCTGGTACCACTAGACTAGATAAGTAAAAACGTTGAAAAGAGTCTTGGGCTCTATTTCCGTGAAAATACCAATAGTGAAAAATCTTCATTTGTTTCGAAGATATAACAACATTTTGAAATTTTTTTATTCAGAAGATGTTCCATAACTTTTTCATTTTCGAAAATATCTTATAAAGATAAAAACTTTACACAAGCACTTTTTCACTGAGAACAAGACATTATTTTGATTTTTTTCATCTCAAATTTTTTTCTATAAAATCAAATGAAAAAAAAATCGTTCGTATTTAATATGAAAAAGTGGTTTTTTCCATGAAAAAAAATTTAATATAGTTTTTTATTTCCGGGAAAAGAGCACTTCAATCGTTTTCAGATATTTCCGTGAATGAAAAAATTATGGCACATTTTCGAAACCGAAAAAAATTAAGATATCGTGAACCGGTTTTCACTAATGGTGGTTTCACAAAAATTGAGGGTAATCATAGAGTTCCTTGCCCAGTTGTATTTTTTTTTTTATTTTTTTTTGGTCATCTTGAGGTGGAGAAAATGAATCTAACCTAACTCAACCTAACTTGAATGCGGATCGATGTTTTATTTTTTCATCAAAATTTTGTTTTAATAGAAAGAAATTTTTTTCCAACTTTTGGTAGGGAAAATTAACCTTACCAAACCTAACCTTGTTAAACTAAACTATATAAGACTATATCAGAGCCGTATCCGAGGTAAATGGAGTATATTTATGAGTTTCATTTATTTGTTTTTCTCGGAAATTACTACCTCCCCAGAGCTGTATCTGGGACTGTATTATCAGGAAGTCCTAAGAATTCACTGCGCAAAATATTTTTAAAATCGGTGATGGGGCCTATAAAATTTATAATAACCAAATTGAGCCTAGGACACCTCATGAAGTTTTTACCAATCTACTCCAGAAGTACCTGTGTGTGTGAATTCCTAGGGTAAGACCCTGTAATGGCTTCGACAGAACGTCATTGGCCAGCATATCTACACGCGATCAATCTTTTTTATTTATTCACTTGTTTATTTTAACATTTCTGTTTTCTTACTCTATTTTATTCGAGTTATTCGAATTTTTTTCCAAAATACCTCAATATAAGGTATTAATATAGAGGTTTTTTTGAAGAAAAAGTTCGAATAACTTTTGAACGAGCGGTTTTCTCGAAATATAGTATGGGACATTTTCGTAGAGCATCTAGTCCCCTACACGAAAATGTATTACACAATGGAATCCGTCAATTGGTGCGTGAAGAAAAAATTTTTTATCGAAAAAAAAAAAAATTTCCTGCTATCAACAGCGGAAATAAAAGTTATCGCTGAGCGACCTCTAAATATTAATATTCAAAGCTGATATCTTCACAGACGCCTTTTCTCGATACCCTGAATATAATTATAAATAAATTTTCGTGAAAACAAACAGAATCGATTTTTTTAAATATTCTTTTTCTTCAAAAATACCTCAATATTAGCATCGAATCGAATAACTTTTGAGGGGGCCGTTTCACTGAAATATCGCAAGAGTCATTTTTGTAGAGTATCTGATTGTTCACACGAAAATGTATTACACAATAAAATCCGTCTATTGGTTTCTGCTCTAGGAATTTTTTTTTTAAAAAAGAAATTTTTTCCCTGCTATTAGTCGAAGAAGAGATATAACCCGGATGAAATCTCTTCTACCTGATAAGCTATTAAACCTAGGTTTCATTAGGGGAACAGGTTGGATGCTTTTATAAAATTTGGAGTTTGAATTTCCTTGGTAATCCCTAAAAAACCATTTCGAAATAAAGTTTTGCCTATATATACCGATAATATCGGAGTGAACAATGTTTTCTTCAAAACTTGCTAATTGACATGCTTCTTTGGCAGCTTCGTCTACTTCTTCGTTGTTGAGTATACCGGAGTGAGCCTTGCACCACATGAAGTGGATGTCAATCTGCAGAAGTATCTAAAACAGTCGAAATCAAGCAATTTGGGATACCCTCTACAGATAACCGCAACGGACAAACACATCATAAACATATTCAACAACAAAAAATTGTAAGAAAAAGAAAATTCTTTGCCTTTACGAAGGCACATCGAAAACATTTTTGAAACATAGATGAATTCAAAATAGTAATCATCAAAATGAATACCATTTTCAATTCCCAGGCTCAGAGATCTTTTATCATGAGGTTGGAGAAATAATATTAGATTTTGTCACTGAGAAGAGAGATATACCGGTTTCGGCCTTGTTGAGCCTCATCAGTATCCCGCACATCTCAGGACAAAATCTTCATCAAAAACTTCGGAATTTGGAGCAATTGGTTGTGAAGTAATGAGTAAAATATTCCGAAGTACTAAGGTGGTGACATCCAATTGCGTCAAAATGAAGTTTCACATCTCCAATCAAATGCAAAAAAAAAAAATCTGTACTTCCTCTTTCACTGAATGAGATTTTAGCAGTGGCTCTATTCAGGGCCCGCTTGCTAGTTTCTCAAAGTGATGGAAACGCCCCATTCTTTTTGTGACTGTGAAGCCAGATGTTTTTAAAAAAAAGAAAATTCTTTGCCTTTACGAAGGCATCGAGAACATTTTTGAAACATAGATGAATTCAAAATAGTAATCATCGAAATGAATACCATTTTCAATTCCCAAGCTCAGAGATCTTTTATCATGAGGTTGGAGAAATAATATTAGATTTTGTCACTGAGATGAGAGATATACCGGTTTCGGCCTTGTTGGGCCTCATCAGTATCCCGCACATCTCAGGACAAAATCTTCATCAAAAACTTCGGAATTTGAAGCAATTGGTTGTGAAATAATGAGTAAAATATTACGAAGTACTAAAGTGGTGAAATCCAATTGCGTCAAAATGAAGTTTCACATCTCCAATCAAATGCAAAAAAAAAGGAATCTGTACTTCCTCTTTCACTGAATGAGATTTTAGCAGTGGCTCTATTCAGGGCCCGCTTGCTAGTTTCTCAAAGTGATGGAATCGCCCAATTCTTTTTGTGACTGTGAAGCCAGATGTTTTAAAAAAAAAGAAAATTCTTTGCCTTAACGAAGGCACATCGAGAACATTTTTGAAACATAGATGAATTCAAAATAGTAATCATCGAAATGAATACCATTTTCAATTCCCAGGCTCAGAGATCTTTTATCATGAGGTTGGAGAAATAATATTAGATTTTGTCACTGAGATGAGAGATATACCGGTTTCGGCCTTGTTGGACCTCATCAGTATCCCGCACATCTCAGGACAAAATCTTCATCAGAAACTTCGGAATTTGGAGCAATTGGTTGTGAAGTAATGAGTAAAATATTACAAAGTACTAAGGTGGTGACATCCAATTGCGTCAAAATGAAGTTTCACATCTCCAATCAAATGCAGAAAAAAAGAAATCTGTACTTCCTCTTTCACTGAATGAGATTTTAGCAGTGGCTCTATTCAGGGCCCGCTTGCTAGTTTCTCAAAGTGATGGAAACGCCCAATTCTTTTTGTGACTGTGAAGCCAGATGTTTTTAAGAAAAAGAAAATTCTTTGCGTTTACGAAGGCACATCGAGAACATTTTTGAAACATAGATGAATTCAAAATAGTAATCATCGAAATGAATACCATTTTCAATTCCCAGGCTCAGAGATCTTTTATCATGAGGTTGGAGAAATGATATTAGATTTTTACACTGAGATGAGAGATATACCGATTTCGGCCTTGTTGGGCCTCATCAGTATCCCGCACATCTCAGGACAAAATCTTCATCAAAAACTTCGGAATTTGGAGCAATTGGTTGTGAAGTAATGAGTAAAATATTACGAGGTACTAAGGTGGTGACATCCAATTGCGTCAAAATGAAGTTTCACATCTCCAATCAAATGCAAAAAAAAAGAAATCTGTACTTCCTCTTTCACTGAATGAGACTTTAGCAGTGGCTCTATTCAGGGCCCGCTTGCTAGTTTCTCAAAGTGATGGAAACGCCCAATTCTTTTTGTGACTGTTAAGCCAGTGGCGTAGTGAGGGGGGGGCAAGGGGGGGCATCATGCCCCGGGCGCTAGTTATATAGGGGCGCCAAATGGTTAGCAAAACAAAAAAAATTGCTGGAATAAGTAGGAGTCACTGCAGCTAAACAAGACTCAATCGTTGTGACATACTCTGGACTAATTGAGAACATATACATATTTGTTTTCCTCACGATGGAAAAATTCAAAAAATGCCGTGAAAAAAAAACCGTCAAACGTGAATCTAAATTACAATGTGGCGCCAGAATATAAGCGGTGAGGGATATTGTGTGATAAGATGCCGCAAAATACCCAGAGAATTAGTTAGAGATGTTGGTTTTTCTGCCGAAAGAGAAATTTCTAGCGTTATGAAGAGCATTCTTGATCGTCTCCCATAAGAAATATGTTTACGATTAAGTGACCCTGATATACAATTTGAATTTTTACTAGATATTGAAACAAAGATAATGTTGACAACCTTGAAGAAAATTGTAAAAATTTGGGTGAATTTTATAACACTGTTTCAACGGAATAGAATTCTTCAACGAATTAGGTGATAGCAAAATGTAACCCCGCACTAGAAAAGAAATTCAATCTTGATCTCCTTTCGAATTTCTGACTTTTATAAGCTGGCATGGAGAATATATTTCCAAACCTGATGAGAGTTTCACTTATTCTCTCAGCTTCAATTGCCAGCTGCAACGATCAATTCAAATTACTTCTGACATATCTACGATCAACGATGGGACAAGACAGTGACTTGGCAGTTTCAAGTGTTGAAAGAGAAAATTTTGAAATGATAAACTCTGATGACATTATTGATGAATTTGATTAATCAAAAGCAAGGAAAATTCATTCATAGTATTAAGTTATATTAATGTACAACTCGTATATTCTAATTATTATTAAATTTTTATCTACTTGAAGATAATGAATATTAACCTTGATATAAATCTTTTTAAAGTTTTAAAACTGCGTTTCTATTAATATTATTTCATAAGTATAGTATATAAAACGAATGAATGAATAAAGTATATCTCGAAGTAATTCTAGATGATCATATATACAGGGTGTACTAAATTCGACGGCCTATTAGGCGTTTCTGGTGAACTGGACCTATTTGAAATCTGAAAATTATTATTATGATATTGTTTGACAGTATCTACCTATCGAAAGTATTCTTCGAGCCTGACCACTTTCAGTTATACAGGGAGTGAAAAAAAAGTACAAACCGTTTTCACATTGTGAAAATATTGTACATTTTCAGAATTCTAAAAAACCCGTCACAGGGTGTTCCAAATGTTGGTTCGAAAATTGGGATCAAGATTGGCCCATAACTTTCGTTTTTCAAATTAGAACCCTATTTTTTTATCATTGCGTTGGATTATGCGAAGAAAAATGATGACAATGACAATGTTCCAACATGTTAATGCTTCTAAAATTAATAATTCTTGAGTTATTCAGGATTTCCTGATTTCATGTCGTAGGTACCCTCAAATTCATAGAATCTGTTTCATATCAACAATGACCTTGCTCATAGAAGATAAATTATTCAAATAACTCACTAGTGACTACCTCTTTTCTGAATTCATTTATCATTGTTGATATGGAACAGATCTCATGAATTTTACGCTACGTACAACATAAAATCAGAAAATCCTAAATAACTCAAGAATTTTCAATATCAGGAGTATCAACGTGTTTGAACATTATCATCATTTTTCTTAGCAAAATCCAGTCATCAAAAAAAAGGTTCAAATTTGAAAAAACGAATTTTAGAACCAACATTTGGAACACCCTGTGACGGGTTATTCAAAATTCTGAAAATGTACAATATTCTTACAGTCTTCGCCTTCAAAAATGTGAAAACAGTTTGTGCTTACGATATCTAGGTTAGGAATAACAAACATAATACCGAATATTCTTATCCCCTTTTTCCTTCAGTTTTTTCTCGATACTTTAGAAAGTATTTTGACGAATGCAACGATTTGAGTACGAATGTTTTCAGAATTGCACACTCTATCAAATTCGAAAACAGAATATATAACTGAAAGTGGTGAGCCTCCAAGAATATTTTAGATCGGTAGATAATGTGAAACAATAACATAATCCAAATTTTCAGATTTCAAATTGGTCCATTTCTCCAGATACGCCTAATAGGCCGCCGAACTTGGTACCCTATATACATTACGAAATCTGTTCTTGTTTTCTTCACTTCATTTCAAGGTATTGCTTGAGCCTATGACTTTGTTCATCTTACTTAATTGATTTGGCTAATTGCGAGTATATTTCACATATAATATTATATGCCATTATGAATTTAGAAGGGGGGGGGCGCTAAAAAGGTTTTTTGCCCCGGGCGCAAATTAAGCTCACTACGCCACTGTGTTAAGCCAGATGTTTTCAAGAAAAAGAAAATTCTTTGCCTTTACGAAGGCACATCGAGAACATTTTTGAAACATAGATGAATTCAAAATAGTAATCATCGAAATGAATACCATTTTCAATTCCCTGACTCAGAGATCTTGTATCATGAGGTTGGAGAAATAATATTAGATTTTGTCACTGAGATGAGAGATATACCGGTTTCGGCCTTGTTGGGCCTCATCAGTATCCCGCACATCTCAGGACAAAATCTTCAACAAAAACTTCGGTATTTGAAGCAATTGGTTGTGAAGTAATGAGTAAAATATTACAAAGTACTAAGGTGGTGACATCCAATTGGGTCAAACTGAAAATGGTATTCATTTCTGAGATTACTATTTTGAATTCATCTATGTTTCAAAAAATTGTAAGTTTTATACCCCCAGTTTTTTTCTGGAGTTGCAGTTACCTCGATAAGTTCCTATGTGAAATGACCCCAACATTTTCGAGCACGTCTCAGGACACGATTGGGCATACATTCTCACAACACAGCCCAGCCCCCGAGCACAAATCAAACAAATTAAAAAAAGAGCCCGTTCCGCAGCTAATTTTTTCCCACCCCCGTTGCGCAAATACGGAATCCGATATATACGGCGGCGGAGTCTGTCTAATTAGACCCCATTCAATGGTCATTAACTAATGATAGATGGAGGACAATTTGGCGGAATTATGTCTAATTTGCAAACATGGATTAAGAGGAATGGATCGCGTATTATTAGCGACGGCGGCGCCGGCCACGACGCCGTCACGTGGCGGGTTATAATCAGACGCCTCGTAGCGTCGAATAACACGCCGCGGTTTTCGAGAGGTTGAAGGGCCCGTGATTAGGCCGCCAGTTGAATGATTCGATAACGAGCCGCCCCCCACTTGTCAGCTTTTTCTGAATAACCGAATGCGGCAAGCGAATACGGTATCGGCACTGCCGAAATGATATAGGGGATTCATCTCTCACACGATACGCGATATTTTCCCTTACCCATTGATCACCTATTCACGTTTCAGGAAGAATTGCGAACGTTATACTGAAGACCCCGTACTGAGGCTGTTGTCACCCAACAGGAAATGAAATACACTGCCGTCCTGAGACTTGTTGTCCTATCTGTTTTCTGGGCATATCATAGTATATCACACAAATGACAAATCTGCATGGTATATTTTCACATAGGACAAGTGTTTCAATGTTCTGATGCAACAATACTTCGAACAGCAGCGCTTGCTTTGGTTTTTTCTGCTGCTGAATATTGTGGTCCTGTTTGGTTGAACAGTGTTCATGTAAAAAAAAATTATGCCCAACTAAATTTTTCTATGAGGATTATTACTGGTACTATCAAGTCTACACCTACCCCTTGGTTACCAGTCCTCTCAAATATTGTCCCTCCCCATATTCGCAGAGATACAACAGCTTTGAATTTTTGCAACAAATTCAATTCCTTTTCAAATTCATTTCCCATACTCACCTATATTCCAGATAATAGGGTCCCCAGATTGAAGTCGCGTAAACCTTTTTGGTCAAATTTTCTGATTAATATGAATAAAAGCGACACAGAAAGTGGCAATCTGAATGGAATGTATCCAATTTTTTCAATAAAGATTTTATTTCTGATCCTTCTATCAGAGTTCCTGGTTTTGACCTTCCCAGGAGAATATAGTCTGTTCTAAATCGCATTAGAACAGGCCATGGACGATGCAATAGCATGCTCTTCCGATGGAATCGGTCGAGAGTCCTAGTTGTGAGTGTGGGGAAAATGAGTAGACTATAGAACATCTTATGAATAATTGTCCCGTTTATAAATTTCAAGATGGTTTCGAGGCTATACATAAAGTAACATATGCATTTTTTAAAATGGGTGGTTAATTTCAAAATTATTTGATTAATTCTGAATATTCGGTTTCTTTTCTGCTTTTGCCTTGTTTCATTTCAGATTAAGAATTGCGAGCCGTTTTGAGAAGAATCTGTTTATCTGAGCCCATCGACGGAAAACATGAAGATGATCTCACACTGATGTCTCTCAAGATTTTTCCTGATATTTCATATTTTATGTTTTTTTTACGGGGAGGCAGGTTTTTTCGGGTGAGGTTTTTTCCTCTGGCTCTATAGTATCGTATGATACTAGTGATGATAGTATGATATCATTCAGTTTTTATTTGAAGTGTAACCCTTTCTCAACAAAAGTTTTTTTGATTTACGTCAGTATCTGCTTTAAAAGATTTTTATAACAATTCAAAACATAACAATACCATTAATATGGACTAGTGAAAATCTAGATCATGAAGTAAACTGCAGGAAACGTGCTGCCATCGAACCAACGTAGCAATAGACTAGTTTCTGGGTAGTTACCCTTCATCAGTACTGCTTAACGTCTTCGTCGATGACAACCAAAATGGGCCGCAGTTAGGCACTTTCCAGATATGAAAAAGAAAAGTGCCATCTAGCGGATAAACGTCTGCACCTCACTCCTACAGAAACTCTTCATGAAATAGATTCCCACGTACATTCCGTATTTCCCATCAGTAAGTAGTAGTACTCCAATTCGGAGTCTCGTACAGAACTTCGGGAAGTGGAAAACGCCCTCTAACGCGCTGAGCGCGAACCGTCGTAATGAAAAAAGTTTAACGACGTTCTCTTGATCGCATTCACTATGAACGCAACCCAACGAACGCATACGTGAACAGCGAAAATTTAAACAATAGAAAGCAAACACAACAAGAATAGAAGTGTTCACAATATAAACGTTATTTTTACATTTGCATTCGACTTATGAAATTCAAAATTTTGTAAATTTTCGTATGAATTTTGGTAGTTTCAATTTTGATTCTCAAGCATGTACTGAGTTACTTCCATTGTCATCGAGCATAAGCCGCTATCTCGATTGTCGATAGAGCAGCGAAACTGTAAATATTCGGAAATACAGCCACCATTATGAGCTATAAAACCGATCTGTGCGAAGATGTGCATCACTCCTGGACTTTGGAAAACACTCCGTTTGAGCTCGATTTGTGCTGCTTTTTGCCGTTGAAATTTTCTAGTAATTTCATGTTCCTCAAAGACCGGAAAATTCTGCCAGCCCAACACTTTTCGAAAAGTTGGATTTCAATGACTGAAGAAAAATTTTAGTTAGTGGTGCTTTGTTCCAAAAGTACATATGATTTATAGAAAAATTGAATTTGAACAAAAAAATATAGCCGAGCACTTCCGTTCCTTCTTCTGATGAATGCATAGGGGAATATGTGATACAGCTGTGCTGTTTTATTCCAGGATTATTGTCAGAAGAATTGATGAGACCTTCAGGAAAACTAAGAAATTGAAAAAAGTCAGTCCAGCGCGTTCCTTCTCTCAACGAGAACTATTTGATATGATTATGCCAATTTGGGGAAGTCATTTTTTGAAAAAATTGAACGAGTTTCCTCTAATAAGGAGAAAAAAGAAGTTTCCCAGCTGATTTTACTTTTGCTTGGCTGCCGATTCCCTGTTTCAATGTTTTTTTTTTCTACAATGCGAAGGTTATCACGATATCACGCTTCTAATAATTGGTAAGGAACTAGGAATATCTTGGATTCTGAACGTTAATGATCAAATCACAATTCGTGAAGTATCGCTTACATATAAGCGTAGTGAACGATTCGAGACAAACCGAATGAGATATTCACGAAGATTCTTCGTTGCTCGGCAAGCATGCGTATTTTCGATTTCAGGCTACATACAGTCAGTCATACACGATAGAAGCCACAATGAAAACATAAATTTCGAACGTTTGCTTTGTCAGTATGACGCTGAATGTGATTATGCTGACAATAAATAATTCTACAATGCTCTGAGATCTCGAAATAAAATATTAAGTTCGTGTTTTTAGAAGCATTCACACGATGAAGTCGGTTCTAGATCCTCATGGTGGTATCAGCCATTGATGGCCTGCGTTACTTGAAAGAACAATTTGGGTGAAAAAAAGATAATCGTAGTCGGAATTCCAGGAAGGCAGAACCTAGCTACAACGAATAATTTTCATATTGATTATATTAATGTTATTTGAACGAAAATATCAAAATATGAGAACTGACAACGTCACCTGACTATCTCAATTCAAAACTTTCAGGACACATACTTCTTTCACTAAATTGTTTTTATTGTACCGTTCTGGAAAACCTGTCATAACAGAATCAGAGTGTCCAAATTGAACCCTCATCCGTGGTTCCACACCGTGAGAAGTTTTACGGTGCGCTGAGATATGCAAAAAATTGCAGGGATCTGAGTATGACTGTTTGCTACTCTTTCAGGTGAGAACTGCCTGAAAGATTCGATAGAATCATCGCATCAACATCCTACTAATATTTTATATGCGAAAGTTTGTGAGGATGTTCACGTAAGAATTACCGAACGAATTCAGATCACATTCAGATTCACATCAGTATAGTTCATCTATCCGAATATTCTTACAGTGATATGCAAAAATGACTCTTAGACTCGATCGATTCTCGGCAACTAGGTGAAACTATGAAATATCGAAGTACGTTAACCAAACAATATAGTTATCAGCTGTTGTAGAACTGATGTGTACGAGAAATATATTGCTTAACGCACCCCCGAAGAAACCACGTCACGGGAGATGCCCATGCGTTGAGAAAATTAACTGATTATTTGATTATAGGATTGTAGTTTCAGTAATTTAGGTGATGGTTAGACGTATATAAACGAAAAGTTAGAGAAAAACAATTTAATCTGGTCGACAGTGTGGCAATTAGGATCTAGGCTTCTTCAAGATTTTTCGTGTGTGAGGATGATATTGGAATAATAATTAATCAAAATAACAATAATTTCAATAGCCGCTTTGGGCAGACAAAGTTGCGCGGGCCTTTTAGGATACTCATAAAGCTTCGAATTGATAATCATTTGCGGTTTTTCAGCAAGAGCAATGTTTCGCAGTTTAACGAGGACCATCAATTGTTCAGAACTGTGGGCTAGCCACCGGTTGATATTATTGAAATACCGTCCAATCAACGATTACCCATTGATTATCGCATTTAATTAGGTGGTCGAACGTTGGGCAAAAATTGGATGAATAGATGGCTTCCTGATCTGCAAACATCGAAATTAGCGCGGCAAATATGCCTCCCTCTCTTCCACACCGATATTTTAAGCGGGAACATCATATAACCGATGTTTTCGGAATTTCAGAGAGAAATGTTCGATCTATCGATGCCAAATGTGAAAGGATGAAAATGTTTAACGAAAACCTAGCGCTCGCGAATCCCGATTATTATATCTCGATATCCACACAGTTCTGATTCCACCACTACATGCACAATTATTCAGATGATTTCGAACTATTTTATCATAAAGGGTGAGCTGAACATACAAAATTTGAAATACATTTTCATTATGATTTTTTCGGATAGATCTTCGAATACCACATTCATTTTATGTATATTACAATATTATACCCATCTGGAGCCGTTTTCGAGCTAATCACGGTTTTTTTTTTTTAATACAGATTTAGGCTTGTGGAACTCCGCGACTTTAATGAAAGCGCAACGCTCAAACTCAGATCTGTTTGTTCAAATTGATTGCCGAGAACATATTCGACGTCACTCAATAGAAAAAATGAAGTGAAGACTATTAAGGATTCCTTATATATAAAATGTACCATTTTCGAGATATTCAGAAATGAATATCAGCTACGAGCATAAAATAATATGATCTATGTTTCATGAAATTCTTTATTCAAAATGTTTTTCCCTAATTATGTATCAAATTCGTGCATTCCGCCACACATCATAGAACAAAACAATGTAAGAAAATTTCATTCTTACACTGTTTACAGTAATATTTATTGCTGACATGTTGGCCTCCTGCCGTGGATTCATTCAACATCTGTCAAATTTCATGAGATATAAAACAGTTCTGCCAATCAATATTTTTTTTTAGCAAAAATTACTAAACGATGTTCACAGGAATATTTCATTAATTTCGGCAAAAATTCAGAGAATTTGAGGAAATAATGTATGATACTCGCACAGAAGGCTCATTCTATCACTCATTCATTCCAAAACTCGCCACTCCGTGGTTCGTTTTTTATTTTTGAACTAGTCTTCCAATTCTTTAGATGAATAAACCTTTACTTCAAAATCGCATGTGCATGAGCGAGTTTTCGATAGCATGAGTGTTGGAATTGCCTTCTGCAACAAGTATTAAACGGTATTTTCTCTATTTAAGTCAATTTTTGTGAAATACTCTCGAAATTCAAATGAAAATTCAGATAAGTGACTTTTGTATTTATCTTGGCAGGTGGTGTGACATACGAAATTTGACAGATCACGGAATTTTAATTAATTTAATTCAACCTTTAGAACCAGGGGATGTATGAGTTTTTATGAGACTTCCGCCAATTTTGATGATATTGGTCTGGAAATTTATATTATATATGGCGGACTGCTTGTTATAAATGTTGAAAAATATATGCGAGAGTTCTCAGTGAAAATTACCCCCAACTTTTGAATAGGTAGATCTGCTCTCGTAAAACGTCTCATGTGTATTAACACCAAATTTAATTCGCCTGTAATAACCTCAACCACAGTTTCTATTTTGCATTTTTCCGTTGTGATCATTGTATAATGATAGGATTCTTTATCTTTATACAATGGTTGTGATGGCAGCTCTCAAATACATCGCCATCGCAGCTTGAATCTAGAAAGGTAGGTAAAGGTATACTTCTTATATTCTTCGTAAATTGTTGGTTTAGAACATTAATTGTGAAGTAGTTTGATCTGAGAAAGATCTCGCAATAATATTTTATTTAATTATTAATATTGGGGAAACAATGAACAAGGATTTTGTCATAAGCAACGTACAAAAAGAATTGAAATCCAATCAAGAACATTTTCATGTAAAATATTGCCAAGCGAGACCGTATTTCTAACATTGTCAAAAAGTTGTCAGATATCATGTAGAGCCAAGCTGCTTACCCTACACTGTTCAACTTTACAAGTTATTATATCACAAACTCTTTGCCCTGGTAAAAATAGGAGACTTGGCGTTTCGTAACCCTATGAGCTATTGTATAACAATGTGAATTTTTGTGTATATCTCGGTCCCTATCGAACTTACGACAAAAATACTTCAGAGCAAAAAGATAGCCGATAAAATTTCCTAGAAAAAAGGTTTCGGGTCGTTTCTTGATATAACCAACGGTTTCGTCACAATCTTGCCTTCAATTTGAACGTATCTGATATTCTGGATAATTGAGGTACTCTATTCCACACCACCTTTGAGGATGACTACAGGGCGCGTTTTTTTCAAAGTGGTATCCCCTAATAGGCCATATCAACGACTTCTTTGTTTTCTGGAAAGGTGTTCGAACACTAATTTTCTTCGATGACATCCTTGGAGTCAATCTGAGAGTTTTGGATTCCTGCATCGGTCATATTTTATTTTTCTGAGGAATCTTCAAATGGTCCGGCATTTAGGCAGGATTTTCTGTGTTAAGGTTATGTGCAGTTTTTTTTTGTTGAACGTTCCAGCTGCTTTTTTCAAGTCCTACCGTTCCTCAACCATTTTTAGAGCTACGGTCTTTTCTTTATTGAACAGAGCAGATGTGTCGCTTGGTGGATAGCAACTAGTTTCGCAAATTTCAGTTCGTATGCAGAAGTACTGCTAATTCTGCCTCAGAATCTTTCCAATTGTACCAAGCTTGATTGAAGATATCCTGTTTTCCTTTGAGGTTATAATAATATGGCCTCCATACTTCTCTTCGAGTTTTCTCTTAATTGTCTTGTCATCAGATATGTATTCTGCCAGTACTGTTTTCAATGCAGTCAATTTAAACTGAAATTATTTATATCCTTCAATGAAAAAAAAATGTTCTTCATTTTCTCGGAAACTGGCAAGATAAATTTGTTGGAACAAGTTTGATGATATTTAGCCTCAGCTGCAATTATATCTGTGTCAAACGTTATACGGTTCTTAACAGATTTTGCCCAATGATTTTTTTTTCGGCTAGTGCTTTAATATTTTTTTCGAAAATGAGGGTTGAAGCATGACAAATTATTTTACGCTCTCCTCATCAGCCTCGTTGCTTGATCAGAGCTGTGAGCAGAAGCAGACCAGTGAGATTGAATAGTTTACCTCCAACTCTTGACGCAGCACAACAACATCTGTGCACATCTGTACTTTCAAGTACAACAATGGCTTAGTAACAATTTGAATCCTGAGGAGTGTGCAAGGATGTTAAAAGACAATATATTGTAACCAAAAACGACATTTCAACTTCCTGCGCCTGATTGTCTTTGAAAAATGATATTTTGTAACTTTACGAGTGGACCAATGTCCGGCTGTCGGAGTTTGGGACCTCATTTCTCACCGGTTTGTGGCAATTTCCGTGAAAAATCTTGCCTGAATGCCGAAACATTTTAAGGTTCCTCACAAAAATAAAATGTGACCGATGCAGGAATCCAAAACTCTGAGATTGACTCCACAGATGTCATCGAATAAAATATACATGCATTCATGAAAGTAGAAGAAGAAGGAGAAGCAAGTTTGCATTCGAACACCTTTCCAAAAAATAGAGAAGCCGTGGGTCAGGCCTATTAGATGAAAAAACCCGCCGTGTAGTCATCCTCAAAGGTGGTGTGGAATAGAGTACCTGAATTATTATCCAGAATTTGTTCAAATTGAAGGCACGACGAAACCGTTGGTTATATCAAAAAACGACCTGAAACCTTTTTACTAGGAAATTTCATCAGCTATCTTTTTGCTTTCAAGTATTTTTGTCGTAAGTTCGATAGGGACCGAGATATTCACGAAAATTCACATTAGGGAAGGATTTAAGCCTTTTGCAGCGTTGCCAAGGGTTATGCGGTCACTGCCGCCTACGGGACTTTTGAGACAAAATTTCGGACACAGAGACCTACCCGAAAAACCTTCATTTGCTTTCGTATGAATTGGTCCAAAGTTTGGGCCTATTTCGACCTAAATGCAGTGGACTTCACTGCCTGGGACTGTGTAAGAGACCGGGATATCAACAAAAAAAAGAAAAAAATCATGAATTAATGCAACCAATCCGAATAATCATGAGACGCGTGAAAATTAATTGAAGTCATCTTATTTGCGATCGGGACAAATCAATTAGGTTATTTCAGCGGGACAATATATTCACGTAACGAATTATGAGAAATAAGTGGCTCTTGAAGTTTCCGAAGCAATTATGCTCTTAGGGACTTTAAGAGACTTTCCCTGAGTTGCATGAACGTCCATTAAATTTAATGCTGCCTCAATTCTCCATTAAACGGAGTATCCATGGTTACCGTCTATGGATATTCCGTTTAAGGGAGAATTAAGGCGGCATTAAATTTTAATGGACGTTCCTGCAACTCAGTGTTAAAGTCTCTAACTGAAAGTTAGATATACGATGTTTAAATATGAATAATTCGAATGAAGTATTGCGATGAAATTATTATCCATGCAGATTCGAATTATTCGAAGATTGATTTAGTGCCGTATCGTTAATTTTGATACTTCGAAGATTAATTAATTGAAAGAAATAAGCTAGTTCAGGAGACCGCTCATGAGAAATTCGGATTGGTAGATATAGATCATGAGACAAAAAGATTTTTGGTAGAGGAATAAAGGCGGTCCTAGACTGAAGAGATAGTGTTAACTTGAAATTTCATGCATCTCATTCCATTTTTTGTATTATCAATATGAATAAAGGAGGAAGATGAATATGATTTAACTGTTCTGGGGGGCGGGTAATTACCCCCATTTTCCCCCTCTCTAGGACCGTCATTAGAGAAAGAAACGCGTTTGAGGTACCACCCCAAAGTGGTGGAGAAAATATTTTAAATTTCTGTTCATGGAGAGAGTTAAGTAGTGTATCTGGGGATTTCGAGCGAAAAAACAACATCCTTAGATAACTCGGGTGACGGTAAAGTCCTAAATTTAGAAATTGGGAACTATCAGTTCGAAACGGGAAAAAGTTGTTGTGTCCGGATTTTGAAAAATTGTAAAGTTGTTTCGTATCGCACGGTGTTTCGGGATTAGTGTTCGGGTGTAGTGCAAGTAGTTTGTCTAATAAGGATTAATTATCATCGAGGGAAACGTAAAAGGTCAGAGTTTTCCATTTACAACAGTTAAGGTTGGGTCCACAGTCCAGAAATCTCTTTCATTGAATGTATTTTGAACTTGAATACTTTGATATTCTGATCATTTATTTTTATGGTGTGGTTGATTGAACTATTCATTCCTGCGTGAATTAATTATATTGTTTTCATTATTCGAGTTGATCTGATGGAATATTCGACGTGCATAGACGCACGGCTGTAAATTGTATATTTTTGTGTTAATTTTTTCATTATACGTGTTAAAATTAAAATTACGATATTTTTTTCATTTCACCCTAAAAACAAAAACTTGTTTTTGAAAAATCAAGCCAAAAGACCTATTCCTAGTGCAATAGGCACGAGCTCGCGAACTTTTTCCTAGTAGAGAAAGGGGTTCAAAAGAAGTAATAGGGGTTGATAGGTTTCAGGTCGAAATTTCACAAAAACCAATTCAATAACTGCCGACGTTTCGGTTTATTTAAAACCTTCTTCAAAGGCTCTGAAAAAAGTGTGGGTATTACAATTGGTCTTACCTATTCGGCGTTACACAGTTAGTGAGAAGACAAATAACAAAAATAGAAGAAAAAGCAAAGAACAACAAAAATTACAGAGTTAATAAATAAATAAAGTAATAAATAAAATAAAACGAAAAACACAATGTCCAAAAGGGGACTACAGTCAATCTCAAAAAGAAAAAAAAACAAAAAATTTGGCACAATTGACAAAAATCTCAGAAATCAAGAAATAGTGCAGAGCCACACACATGGAATCAGGTGAGAGAAAACTTACATTATTATTTGGTCTTGTTCGTCAGAAAAAACATTTGTTGAGAAAAGAGTGGGAACAGTCGAAAGATAATATTAACATTTTCAAACGCATTCATTCATGAAACAGAAAGAAGTCTCTCCTATGGAGAGATATGACTAATGCACATGATCCAACACGTAGAAAAGAAAATGTAACAGCCCTCGTAGATCATATAAATGAACAACTTCATTCTTTCAGGTTCGACGACGTAAAGATTTTAGGAACTCAACGATTTCTGAGTAAGAGACTTTTGCATGAAATGATTTCCATAAAAAGAAATAGAAATTCAGTTAATAAGAGAACTGATATTGCGAACCTTAGTACATCATATTTCAATCTAATTTCAAAAATAAGGAAGAAATGATTTATTATGTTCGCTCCCACAACACATGTAATAGATAGCGAAGAAAACAGGTTAATTCCACGTCATTGTTTCCTCACTTCTTTCTGTTTCATGAATGAATGCGTTTGAAAATGTTAATATTATCTTTCGACTGTTCCCACTCTTTTCTCAACAAATGTTTTTTCTGACGAACAAGACCAAATAATAATGTAAGTTTTCTCTCACCTGATTCCATGTGTGTGGCTCTGCACTGTTTCTTGATTTCTGAGATTTTTGTCAATTGTGCCAAATTTTTTGTTTTTTTTTTCTTTTTGAGATTGACTGTAGTCCCCTTTTGGACATTGTGTTTTTCGTTTTATTTTATTTATTACTTTATTTATTTATTAACTCTGTAATTTTTGTTGTTCTTTGCTTTTTCTTCTATTTTTGTTATTTGTCTTCTCACTAACTGTGTAACGCCGAATAGGTAAGACCAATTGTAATACCCACACTTTTTTCAGAGCCTTTGAAGAAGGTTTTAAATAAACCGAAACGTCGGCAGTTATTGAATTGGTTTTTGTGAAATTTCGACCTGAAACCTATCAACCCCTATTACTTCTTTTGAATTAATTCTAAGGTCGTCAACCATAACCATTGATAGAGAAAGGGGTATTTTTCATTTTTTTTTGAGCTGCAAGTTTTACCTCCTTGGTCAACTGAAAGCCGCTCTTCAATTGACTGGAAACAAGGGTGGGTATTACAACTGAAGGGTTGAACACGTTCCCCACCGATGATCGAAACATCCTAGCTGTCGCCCTATGCCCAAGATTTCCGAATTACACCCCTTCCCTCCCGCAACAATAACGGCACTAATCGACTCATCGAGAGGCGACCCCGTTCCAAGATAGTGGTACCGATGCCATCCATCTTGTTCCGTAATTAATTTTCCGGATCGTCTCAGTCATTGCGACGGGTCGTTTCGGGGGTGGGGGGGGGGGGGTGGTTTGATAGCGGCGTCCGTCGTCTTGCGAGAGCGATTGTCGAGCGTCGGGTCGGGAACTAATGGGTCGAGAAGCGGGTCCGCATTTGCATGATTGTCGGCGGCGTACGATTAATAAAGGGGAGAGTAGACGGCAGCACCCGGCGGTCCCACGTAGCCCGGAACAATGCCTCACAATTATTGTTTTCCTATCCAGCCCCGATCGCCGTTTGTCTGTATCAATTCACGTGGATTCCGCTGGGAAGACGGATATCTCAATCTCGGGGTATCAATCTTCGGCGGTGCGCCATTTCGACGACTGAAACATATTGGGAATCACTGAGAATTGAGGGGACTTGGAAATATTAGAGAGTTATCAAAACACAAATGCAGGCCTCACTTTATTAAAGGATCTTGTAATAAAAGATCCCTTAACGTTGGTTGGATATTTGACCTATCGAAACGATTTATTTCTTGACAATGCGCTATGTACCAAAGGGGTTTCTTTCCTTCTGTTCATATTGTTCTTATGTTTATATATCTCAATGGCTTCCATGTTCATCCTAGGATAGAAACTTTTGATGTTTGAAATAGCTTCTGCATCAAAAGTTTCTATCCTAGGATGAACATGGAAGCCATTGAGATATATAAACATAAGAACAATATGAACAGAAGGGAAGAAACCCCTTTGGTACATAGCGCATGGTTGCCGGTGTTGGAAAAGACCAAAATCAAGCCAATACGAAGTGGAAGCGATGGACCAATCAACATCGCGCGCGTAAACCCACTACCTTCTCCCGCCAATGATCAGGGTATAAGTGGGGCCAACGGATCGAGTCCAGCATCACTTTCGGAAATTTAGCGGTCGAGCTACAACCTCCGACCAAAAATCTTCTGAAGAGGCCTACCGCAGTTGTGGGCGAAACGTTAGGTGAAATAATTCCTAATAGACAATGGCCAATGTGCCCGGAAGACTCTCTTAATTTCAATATATCCGGTCGTGACAGCCTGAAACTATTTAATAAACTTGTTCCTGTAGGTTTGAAACTTTCATACGATTTTGTTCGTTCATTGTGAAGTTCAAAAAAATAAATTGACAGGCGATTTCGACGAGCACAAGTACCTGCCAGGCGACTCGAAAAGGGTGTAAAATACGAACAAAAATGAACTTTTTTATATGAGGCTGAAATTTATATGTGTGTTCATCTGAGGGAATGAAAAAAATAAGTTTTATTATTAATCTTCATCATCATCTGATATGTTATCATTAATTTTTCATCATATAGTACAGTCGTTTCGAGCGTAGTACACTGTGTCTTAAATTGGTTGAGACTGCATTATATCTCAGCTATTATTGAAAATAGAGTCATGCGGTTTTCGAAACCCTGTGTCACTTTTTTGTAAAACTTTCAAATCCACAAACAGAAATATTCCATCTTATTTTGTTTCTGGAATACAGTGCGAAAATGATAATGTTCACTTTTTGGAGATGTTATTATTTCTCGGGCTCTGCATAAGAAAGAAAAAAAAATTAAAACTTCTTATAATGATATTTTTACGTAGATGTCAGTGGCGTAGCTAAACATTTTTTCAAAGCATTGTTTTTGAGATTGAATTGGAACGGAATGAAATTTTTCATATGGAACACCATGTTTATTTTAAAGTCAATCTGTATCACGACCTATGCTTCAATAAATTTCAATTGAAAAAAATATCCCACGCATTTAAGCAATATTCACAAGCATTTAATCATTACTTTTTCAAAAAGCCATGTGATCTAAACCAATTTATTTTATCCTATTTTGAACATAATTTCAAAATATCACCTGAAAAATGGTTTTTTGATGCATGTGTGGAAGAATTCATGTCTTACTTTAAAAAAAACAAACAGAAATACAGTAGGCGCTTGATGCCGGTTTATCGGAAATGCCGGATTATCGAATTTGTACAGGAAAAAAAAAGATAACTTCATATGATTTTCACTACTATCCAACTTTCGCAAAATAAGACCCCTATTTTGTCAAGGGACGCTATGAAACAAGAGAAAACAAATACGTGACATCACTGTCGAGGTTAGGTCCGGACTGCCGAGCGGGAAAAACTACTCTCGGTGATCCGGCGTTCAGCTGTATAAAATGCCGGATTATAGAGCGGGTTACCTGGGTCCCAAAGTGCCGGACTACCGAGACTACCGGATTGGCAAGCGCTGGATTATCGAGCGACTACTGTATACATTTTTCGGATGGTTGACGCTCAAATTTATTAAAGGTAAGGTGGTGATACATCGATGTATTCAGAAAAAAATGACAAGATTTGACGTTAAAACATACGAGGTGTTCCATTTGAAAATTTCAAGTTTGAGCTATATCTTAAAAACATTTATTAGATGAAAATTTTAAGCTACGCCACTGTCTTCTACGTAAAAACTTGATTATAAACATTTTCATACTTTTTTTTCTCATACAGGGCCCGAGAAATAATAACATCTTCAAAAAGTGAACATTTTCATTTTCGCACTGTATTCCAGAAACAAAAGAAGATGGAATATTTCTGTTTGTGGATTTAAAAGTTTTACAAAAAAGTGACAAAGGGTCTCGAAAACCGCATGACTCTATTTTCAATAATAGCTGAGATATGATGCAGTCTCAACCAATTTAAGACACAGTGTACTACGCTTGAAACGACTGTTCTATATGATGAAAAATTAATGATAACATATCAGATGATGATGAAAATTAATAATAAAACTTATTTTTTCATTCCCTCAGACGAACACATATATAAATTTCAGCCTCACATAAAAAAGTTCATTTTTGTTCGTATTTTACACCCTTTTCGAGTCGCCTGGCAGGTACTTGTGCTCGTCGAAATCGCCTGTCAATTTTTTTTTGAACTTCACAATGAACGAACAAAATCGTATGAAAGTTTCAAGCTTGCAGGAAAAAGTTTATTTATTCAATTTTTCTTAACACTTTCAAAGATATAGATCTTGATGACGTGCAGGGGTGAGGGGTGCCAGGCGATGATTTCCTTCCTCAGCATGCTAGGAACTATCGCTATAAAAATTTCTAGCCTCACAGACAAACCGTTACTCAAAAGGTTCACTAGCTCTTGGACTATATACACGGGTTGTAAAATGACTATCATAGTGTTTCTGAAAGCTCATTCGTAATGTACAGCTTATTCACAAAGTGAATATTTCAGTTTGTTGGTAATTGGTTGTGTATTATTAGTTTAAGTTTCATAGAAATTCGTGACTCGATCTGATCCTTTTGGTATATGTAAGAGATCGAAAAAAGTATATCTATCTATCTATTTATCGATCCATCTATCTATCTATCTATCTATCATCTATATGTCTGATAATAGCCGAGGTACAGTGTAGCCTCAACCATTTCGGGACACAGTGTACCGCTCAAAGTCCTGATGGTCCTAGAACTGTAATTAATAGAGCAGGGGTCGAATTCTCGTTCGGACAATCCGGAAGCGTCAACCGCGTGGCATTTCCGGCCGATTCGTTATGCGATCGGCACCGGAGAGCAATAACGAAGCCGGCAATATTTCATTAGGAGTTCCATTTCACGAATGAGCGAGCCCGCGCGACCGCGACACACACGCATTTTTCAATCGGTTCGAGTTTTCCGGCCGATGAAATCGCGCGATGAAATCAATCCGCCCGCAATCATTACGAGTTAAAAGTAAACGAGGAAGTCAATCAGACTGATTTATGGGCCCAACAGTCGATTAGCCGGTTCGGAAACATATCGAATGAAATCCGGTCGAATGGACTTTTTCCATGGCGCTTCTACCGTCGCCCCCGTTTCTGAGTTGGTAGCGGTAGAATTGAACAGTGAACATGATCACATTGAAACATCTCAATCTTCTACCATTATTTTCGGTATTCCCCCCGACTCAACTCACACTTGAATCCCAAAAATCTACTACGTCGAACCTTCTCAAGACGATCAACATACAAATTATTGGAAGCATATTGAAACGGCTACGCGTTCAAGTGAAACGAGCGTTTGTAGCTGCTACAACACAGGCGGCAATGATCTACAGGGTTCGTCCACTGGCAGCAGCGAGAGAAGCGGCTTCTTGCGTTCTAATCAGTCAAAAACGATTGCCTCATATAAGGAACAGAGTTCCTCTTGCGAACAACGACGTTTCGTATCGTTCTCTCAGTCTTTAGTGCAATATGCTCGGAATTTGTACATTCTAGAGTCCACTTTTTCAGTTAAATGACGACGGGAATCAAAGAGTTCCCGACGTTATTGGATGTATCAAATTTTTCAGAGCCAGAAGTTTGATGGGAGAATTCAACAATCTCCACAATCACAATCAATTTGGAGAATATCCTGTTGGGCTTTTTAATTCCCATGGAAGGAAGCGAAGAACATCCGAAATTTGTTTAAATCAAACTTCACTGAGATAACACTAGGTCGCGGTAGAATTGGACAGTATATATGATCACATTAAAATATCTCAATCTTCTACTATTATTTTCGGGTTGCCCCCGACTCAAATGCAAGTTGCACTCATGTAAATCCCAAAAATCTACTACGTTGAACTTTCTCAAGACGATCAACATACAATTCATTGTGAATGAAAGACTCCATGAGTGTGTTTGATAACAAATAGAAGAGAGAAGTGAAGACACACTTAATAAAATAATTATATTCTCTGACGATCGATTTCGGCTCTAGGCCATCATCAAGTCAGCTGGAAATAGTAGTCAAGTTATAAAATATGATGACAAAAACAGGTACAAATTAATTTTTTTTTTGCATAATAATCTTTAGAATAACAATAAAAGTGGACAAACGTGACAGACTTTGTTATTATTCACTCACCGTCAAAGGAATATGTACCTTCAATTTTCATTAATTTTAGTTTTCTTTTTAAAGTTTCAGTATTCAAGTTATGTTAGGATGTTATGAATTTGGTCGTATTTATTTTTGGGTGGTCAGTGTCGAAATTATCAATCGAGTTATCTGTCTTGCGTGGACAGCTGACGCAAATATTTCCACGCAAGACAGATAACTCGTCGTATTTATTTTTGGGTGGTCAGTGTCGAAATTATCAATCGAGTTATCTGTCTTGCGTGGAAATATTTGCGTCAGCTGTCCACGCAAGACAGATAACTCGATTGATAATATCGACACTGACCACCCAAAAATAAATACGACCAAATTCGACTCTTCGGATGTCGTTGGATTCAATGCCATTGATGGCCTCCTTGGGATTTAAATGAACGAGTTGGATATAGAACAAAAAATCCTTGCGGTCGAAGTTCCCGGAGGGCTGAACATAGCCACAGCGACCCCTGTTCAGAATAATAATAATAATAATAGTCAGGTTCCGTCATTAGATCCATCATGTGCTAGCCAGTATTCGAAATCACATGATCGCGATCTACCAATATCTCTTTGATTTATGTGATTCTAATTTCGAATAGTCTTGATGTTTCTCTTATGAAAGTTTTACCACAAATACAGAGAATATGGTTGATAAAATTTTTCATCTTCATTTCTCATTCAGAGGTTTAGTTTTTGTACGTACAGATCTCAAATCATTTCGTGTTTTGAAAACGGTTCACATATCGAATTTGAAACGAATTCTCTGAATTTTTTCTAGATGTTCATGAACATAAAGATCAACAAAATTTGAAATGATTTTTTAAATGAAATTCGTACGATAATGATTTCCCTACTTTCATCTTCCGGATTCATTGCAATGAATGCTAAAGGAATACCAGCGTGGCCGTTTTCGAAGACTAACTATAGTATTTTTATCGGGCAAAATCGGTTATATCACTGAATAGAAATAAAAGAAACTGCAACCGTAGCTGCTGCAAGTGGACGAACCGTGCAGCTCATTGCCACCTATGGTGTAGCAGCTACAAACGCTCGTTCTGCGTGAGCGCGAAGCAGATTGAATGAGCTTCCAGTGGACGACCGGGCTTATGGTCAGTTTAATCCACCCACTGAAGCGACTATTCGGGTTACTGCGTCTTAATTCTGTACCAAATTTTCATTGTTGGACATTGCACCACCATTAAATCTTACTCACAGTGCGGACCGAAGGATAGATCGCAGCTGTATAACTAAGTGTTAGTGATGATCATCGAAAATTATCGATTTGGCGCTGTTCGTAACAATTTAAAAATTTTGGCCAGAGGTTTTGGGTGTGAAGCCTTCCAGACTACAACTGGTAACAACTTGTAACACACAAAAAGCGGAACAATGAACCAACTGAGGGGCAATTGATTTCACGTTTAGAACCGGTCAATTGGCCGACTAAAACGTAGATTTTGTTTGTTGAGGCTCTTATCTATACTAACAAGCCCGCTTCCATTGAAGTATTGTGCATTCAACAAAACTGATCATTGCCTGTATCGTATTTTTGCCTTTTCTATAACCGTATTGACTACTTGAAAAGAGATCATTTTCCGCAAAGTAGTTTATTACCCGGAAAGCTAGTACTTTTTCAATAATTTCAGAGAATATTAGAACCAGTGAAGTAGGCCTATAATAACCAATATCGCCACCATCACTTTTTTGTGAATAGGTATTACTTTGGAAATCTTCAAGCATTTTGGATGATGAAGGAGTGAGGTAATAACATTCTTAAATATGTAGTATATGTAGTGGCTATGAGAACTAGGGGAAGAAAAAAACCCTTAATGAAATGCCGACGTTTCGACCTTTATTTCTGGTCTTTTTCAAGGCTATCCACATAAGGCTGAGGCATAAAACTGTATCATGAAATTGTTTAATGCGTTAATGAAGGCTTTAGTCAATAAATTAAAAAAAAATAAAGAACTTCGGAAACCAAAATTTCAATAACAGGGAATACAGTATGACATTAGAAACTGGTTCCCGTGTTCCCTATTGTCAGACATAAACTTAAAATCCAACTTAAAATCTTTCGGTTGATGATCTCAGACCCTTCGCGTGTGAAATCGCGATGACATCGCATAATTGCTCGCCACCACTGGTAAATGGAGGATGAGACCACTGTCACCACTGCTGGCGCCAGAGCGGGGTTAGGATAAAAGGAATGCGGCTTAGTTTGACATCAGTACGTATTAAATTCATGGCGCAACGCCGGGAGGAGCTTCGCAAAAAATAATTACCCTCAAGCGAGAATAAAAAATTATCCGCGACGTGAAAAAGTGCTACAAGATGTGACATGCAACAGGACGTGGATAATCCTAGATAATGCTGGGGGTTGTCACGAGTCACTCGTTGCTATCGCGACAAATCTGGCTCAAATTCGTTCACGGTACAAAGGCGATCAGAAATTCTCATTTGATCCCGACCTCACGAATCAACATAATGATAAATCTAGCAGACCTACGAATGTACGAATTCCACATGTGAGGAGAAGGAGAAAGCCAAAAAGAAAACACTCAGGTATGGCACTTTGAAACTACAAGATCTGAAAGGTACGTGAATTTCAGTAAAAACCAACTTCACCGGCTTTCTTACAGGTCATTTTAGCCTCAGAAAGCATTTGTTGAGACTGAGCTTATCGGACACTGTTCAAAATTAAGCGTTGCACCCATCTGACCTCATCTGCATCTGCGCAGTATCGCGGTTCACTCCAGCAAGTTTATCTCTATGGTCAGCTGATGGACTGCTCGCGTCAAATTATTCACCAATCAGCTGACCGATTAACTCATATTCATTAATTGAATCAATTATTCGTCCTCTTCTATAATATAGCTCTGCCTTTGAATAGAACTCCTCTTGTGTTAATCTTATTATCAGAATTCCAAAAAGTCACCTCACTAAATATCTGTTCATCCCGTTCATTTCTTGGAGTAAGTACTTCTAGAAAGGTATGTGGATTCTCAGAATTATTGATTGTTTCATTTTCCATAGTAATTCCATGATTTTCATAAATATGAATATTTGTCAGAACATATTCCAAAGAAAGGTGCAGAATGAGATCCTATTCCAACACGATTGCGAAGTTCAATAGCATGACTGTTGGAATTGCCATCTGCAACTAGTATTACACGATATTTTCTATTCCAGTAATGTTTTGTGAAATACTCTCGAAATTTGAATTGAAATTCAGGTTAGAGACTTTTATATTTCATCTTGGAAGTTGGTGGCACTTACGAAATTCGAGAGATTACGGAATTTGAATTGATTTGATTCTAAACTTGATTCGATCGGAGGTCAGTACTGACAACTACAAAATGAAAAATATAACTGAAACAATGCTGTAATGATTTTCATCACAGCACTACTTTTAATACTGTAATGAACTCATTACGATACTGAAATAGAGGAAATGAAAATAATAAAAGATGAAGTAATCATAGATTTTTCCGATATCTCTAGACTCCTCACATGAAAATGATGATTTGCTCCAAGAATGAACATTCTCATGTCTTTCTCTTCGGTAATAAATACTGATTTATTATATCATCATGTTCATCTCATTCCCTCAATGAGTTCATCGCATTTCTCAACTGTTCACTTCTCATAACGTTACAAAACAGTGACACAGGGTGGCGAAAACCGCATGACTCCATTTTAAATAATAGCTGAGATATAATGCAGTCTCGACCAATATAGAACACGGTGTACTACGCTTGAAACGACTGTACTATATGATGAAGAAATTAATGGTAACATATCAGATGAAGATTAAGATTAAAAATCGAACTAATTGATTTATTTCCTCAAACTGTCATGTGACAAATCTAAAATTCATAGCAATTTACAACAATGCTTAGCAAGCATGAGAATTCAGAGGGATTCAAGAAAATTAATAGCAAATTGACGAAAGTCTATAGCATATTCAAGAAAATTCATAGCACATTCATGAAAATTCATGGCAATTCCATTACTTTGTACAAAATAATTCACTACCGATTCACTCTTCGGGAAGGATATTGGCTAGAAATTAGGATTGATATATTTCATCTAAAAAAATTGAAACGGAAGCCCTAATTGAAGTCTCAATGTGAGGAGAGAACATCAGGACGATATTTTTTATTTCTTTTTGATTGACGAGTTCAGTCAAATGCCGTCAAATTATAAAATTTTCGTATCAAAGTTTCAATGCCAGACAGAATCGTTCCTTCAGGGTACATTGGTACAACAAATGCGAGTACCGTTCGAAAGGAATTATTTTGTTGCTTGGTTTTCTTCAAAGATTCAAAACGATTGTCTCTGGTATGCAACTCGCTGGTCAAATAGATACACTAGTGGTATACATAATCTGAGTTCGAATTAAGGTCCGTGAAGATATAATTAATTATTTTTTCTAACAGAAATCTGGACAATCGAAATAATGTAATTCTCTAAACCATATTTATTATACTGCCGACGTTTCGAAACCCTGAACAGTTTCTACCTCAAGGCTAAAATGGCAGAAGATATATGCTAGATGTTTCAGTACAAACCTCATAATGAGCAGTTTAGTGGATATTTTTCTAGTTCCAACAATATACTCATTTTTTTTCATTCGAAATCTTTCAAAAACATAAACAATACGAAAAATGCTATAGACCAAGATACCTGTGACACATGTGGTAACATGAACATGATAGGAAGGTTTACCAGTCAAGAATATATGAAATTAAACTTTTCTCTCCTTCTTTTTAAATATATGAATAACAAACTCCCCAAACAGACATCTCAATTTCGTGTCAGCATAATACTACTTCATAAGATATTGTTGTAAATAATACTTGAGTTTTGTATATCCTCTCTGTAATTTACAGTATTGTGCTTTCTTATCTGTAACATCTAGCTGATCAATCTTCTGTTATAATTAAGTTCTCTGTCCAAAATCTCTACATTATGAAAATCAAATTTATGTCTCTGATCATGTGCAGTTTTTCGTGTTTTTTCGAGATGTTTAGTGTCATTTTTATGTTGTTTTATTTTATATGTAGCGTTTGTTTTGTCTGTCCCACGTAACATTCATCACAATTACCACAAGGAACCATATACACCACACAAGACTGGTTTAACAATGGGGTCCTATCCTTCAGAACGGTGAAAAAAGTTCTAGTAGTTAGAATATTATAAAACGCTGCCGTATAATTGGATTCTCTGAATATTCAGTTTACCTGGTAGGACAATCCAGGAATAAAGACCAGCCTACAAAACTTCCTGTCATCACCCTCCACAACTCCACCGGCATTCACCACATCATCATCATCTCTTTCAATAGTGTAATGTTTCTATTTTCAGCTTTCGTGTTTTTTTGTCTAATATAGTTATTTATTATTGTTTTCACATGGTAAGCGGGAAAATTATTTTTTATTGATATTTCTTCGACCTTTTTTAAATTTTCTGACAAAAAATTTTTATTACCTAGTAGGTATGCTCTATTCAACTAGTTTTTGATGACATTTTTCTTTTGTTGTGCACTATGGTTAGATAGAAAGTTATCATCTACCTTTCGCTATTCAAACCTTGAGAAAGAAACTATTCAGGGTTTCGAACGTCTGCAATATAATAAATATGGTTTAGAGAATTACATTATTTTCATTGTCCAGATTCCTGTTAGAAAAAATAATTAGGTATAGGGTAAGGGCACCGGTTGTGGCCATCGTTCCAGTTGTGGCCACTCGAGATCATTTTCTTGATTAAAACGTAGTACGTTCGAATTAGCCATTGGAATTTGCCTTTTTTGCCATCCTGCACCCATTGACAAGCTCATTTTTTAAAAGAGATAACGAAATTTGTTCCTTTTTTTATTTAGTTCTTGACATGACGGGGTAGTAGGCGAATGCGATTAAAAAACATAGGGTGTGTTTCCAATGTTTTTTTTTATTAAAACATATGCGTTACAAATAGTGAGTGTTTTATATCATTCATATATCATATTCTTCTATATTTTCTATTGAAAATTGAAAATTTCTAATTCTAACTAAATAATATAGTGCTGGCTACAACTGGATCACAAAAAAGTACGATTCGCTACTTTTAGCCACTTAGTGACCAGAAACGGAGCGTACAAACCTAATTGTGGCCACTAGTTAGTAAATGATACATAATACTGCATCGTATGTAACAGACAAAGATCAAAAACTTAACAATATCGTCCGACGGATGAATTAGAGCATCTGGAAGCGAATGAAAATGATATGCTTTATAAAAAAAGGTTAATAATGAAACACAAAGTTGTTATATTAACGAAATGGATGAGACTGAACTAGAGAAATTTGGGAAAGACTAGAAAGAAGATATATTGTAATATCATTATAAAGGCTATGAATATGAGAGCTGGAGTCGAGCAAGTGTGCTAACATTTTGCCGAAATTGATCTTTATGATAAAAACTTTAAACTCTACAAGAAAAAAATATCAATGATCACCAATACTATACCTTTTAAATAAGCAACTTCAAAGTGGTAAACACAATCGAATTGGGAATAAACACATTCAAAATAGGACTGAACAATTTTAAAATGGTTATCACAATCAAATTGGAATTAACAAAATTTATATTGACACTAAACAATTCCATATTGAAAAAAAAATCGTTTTCTGTTTTATTTCATATTTCGAGAGAATTGTTCCTAAGTAACTGAGAATCGAAATGAGGAAAACATTTATTTAACAATGCACATGTATATGTGTATAATTTATAAAAGATTTCGTTGAAAAATGTGAGAATCAATACTCTCCATTTTTCTCTCCCAGTCTCTAGATCAAGAATCAAGCAGAAACATTTTTAAATGCATAATAGAAAAAAGACCACTGTGGAAAACTTGTGCATATATTGGTCAAAGGCCAAATCCATTCAAAAACTTGTTGCATTACAATAGAACAAGAAATTTCACTTAGAACTTCCAAAGATAATACCTATCAACATCTATTCATGAAAGTCTTCAGAAGCGTGAAAATTCTCTGTATATAAAAAAAAGAAATGTCATTTCCCAATATGAGATTGTTTAGTCCCAGTTTGAATGTGTTTATTTTCCCAATTCGATTGTGTTAACCATTTTTAAGTTGCTTATTCTCATTTAGAAATTGTTCAATCCTAATTTGAATGTGAAGTTGAAAAGGTATAGTTCTGTGCATTCTCCAGAAGTGGAAAACTAAAAATGGCGTGAACCTCCAGACCTTCTGTGGTATTAGAAAGAAGTTCATCATGAAAATTGAAGAACATGATGACCATGTTTTATTTTGAAAAATTTTTTTCAGAAACCTGAATATTTCGATGAATTCCATTATTTATGAGAAAGACTTTAGTTTTTCCATTATTTGTATCCATATTTTCATAAAATTCCAATATATTTCTTGTTATTTATGAGAGGTTTTGTTGAATTGCTATAGAAGTGAGTATCAAACTGTGCAAGTTTAACCAGAACCGTGACTGGCCACAAATGAAATAATGTGTGGCCACAACAGGATAAATTGCACTAGCTCTCCTTTTCATTTTTCAATTATTTTATTGCGCCGTAAAAACATCTTTTGCTTGGCAACTCACTAATCACAATATTCATAGGGAGCATTTTCATATTTTTAATTGTGAAGCGGTTCATAAATAGTGAAATGATCACAATGTGAAGTTGGAAAATGTGTTAAAGAGGCCACAACCGGTGCGCTTAACCTACATAATATTTTGTGCTCGGCATATAATGGCCTCCTCGGATCAAAAACCAACGAGCCGCCACTGCGTTAGAGCATCAACTTAACTCGGAAGGGAAGGCAATGATTTATATCATCAGCTTATCGCAGAAATTTTAAAAACATGCCGCGCTCAACGCGGACACCTCTTCAGCACCATCTATCGCAAATTGTGCTAGAGCGCTTCGCCTTTTGGCTTCGCAGTCCGAGAACTTTCCGAACTTCTATTAAAACTTTTCACTTACTGAAACATTTCATTACCCACAATCGCATGCTCCGTTAAAGTATGCAAAATTCAATTTTCAGGCTACGTAGGTGCTGCATTTCCATCCGTGGACTCCCCATTCACGAAATGTTTTCGCCGTCAAAATTAACTTGAATTTCACTAATTTGTCAGGATATAGAAGCGAAGGATATTTTCCACCTGGACTTGTCAAGGTGCAAAAAAAAAGTGGGATAAATCAATTTTAAGTTCGAACCGTACGTCTTGTGAGTTCTTCGAGTGTTAGGAAAGTTGAGGGGTTTTTAACGATTGAGTGGAACTTGTCGTTAAGGACAACATTCATAATATTGGAAAACGAAACCCTCACTTCATAATGATTCAAATTAAGAACTTCAATCAATATGAAAACATTCCAATCAAAAAAATCCATGTACCATTAATTTTAAATACAACAATTGCCAACTATTTAAACTAATTGATTATGTTATTCAATGTATTCTTGAATGATCGTCACAGCCCAGTTGGTTTTGGCAAACTGTTTTTCAATATTTAGCAGTTGTCATTTTTACAGGTTGTTTCATAAAATATTCAAGTAAACAAAAATGCAAATGCTAACTGAATAGACATCAAAGCTCACCCTGTATTTTCAAACGTTCTGAAGGTGTGGGCGTGTAGACATCCTACCGGAAAAAGTCAGTGAAAAATACCTCCAAAACGGAAATATAAAAAAAATTTATTTCGTTATTAAAAATGTTACAGATAAAATATGTATATTTCAATCTGTACTTGATCCACAAAGTCTAATTTGACCAGAAAGAATGGTGAATATGTTTGAAAATTTATCTCAGAATGAATGAAATATTCAGTTATCCGCGTTTTTGCCCTCACGAATAGAATGGGAAATCTAAGACAATGCAAAACAAATCTTAAGAGTGTCTCCAATGTTACTTGAAACATTTCCTAATTATTCGGAAACATTCATACGTTTCATTACAATCATTATTGAATGAACGATCAGCAAGATCATCGAGATTATAGGTATCGGTCAGATTCTTAGCGAATTTACACAATGAAATTTAGTTATAAATTTCAGGAAACTAACCCAGTAATCGCTAAAGACGCAGTTACACAATGCATAGTTCGCCGTACCTATCTAGACGAACCACGAACAACGCACTGTCTGACATGGGTGGTGTGTTATAGTTCAAGGTTTGTGGTGCGTAAATTTGACCAGAAAGAATGGTGAATATGTTTGAAAAATTATCTCAAAATGAATAAATTATTCAGTTATCCGCGTTTTTGCTCTCACGAATAGAATGGGAAATCACAGACAATGCAAAACAAATCATAGGAGTGTCTCCAATGTTACTTGAAACATTTCCGAATTATTCGGCAACATTCATACGTTTCATTAAAATCATTATTGAATAAACGATCCGCAAGATCATCGAGATTATAGGTATCGTTCAGATTCTTAGCAGATTCATACAATGAAAGTTTGTTATAAATTTCAGGAAACTAACTCAATGATCGCCAAAGATTACGCAATACATAGTTCGCCGAATCTATCTAGACAAACCACGAACAGCGCACTGTCTGACATGGGTGGTTTGATAAAGTTCACAGGTTGTGGTGAGTGATGTTCGAGTTGTCAATTCTCGGAAATATTCAACTCTTGGACGTAATTTGTTTTCTCAGGTCCTGTACTTCCAGACAAGAAAGGTAAAAACGTGGAATAGTTGAACCGAGTTTTGGGCTCTATTCTCTTGAAAACACCAGTTGTGAAAACCTTTTCACGATATCCTCATTTTTTGTAAGATATAACAAAGATTCGATACATAATTGATATCGAAACTCATGCATTTTCGAAATGTTTAAAATCGATTGAAACTTTTTCTGATCCGTAATCAATAGGTTTTGTTGATAGCATTAATTTTTCGTCATCATTTTATAGTTTTCTATTAAGCTCCATAGATCCATTTAAGTGCGCTGTTAAGCAATACATTTTGTTTTGCTCCTTCTCTTTCAGTATGTTCTTGAATGTAATATGTTTGTCGAATATTAGATATCCACTTCTTGAAACAACTAGAGAAACAAGTATTTTCCACATTTTTCTTTGTTTTCCAACAGGCTGTATCTTTGTGAAAAATGGTCCTATGGGAAATAGGAAAATCAACTTTTGAAGCTTGAAGACTCTAGTTTCTGAATTTATCTACTGACAATTTCTCAGAGTACCGACAGACATGCAATCGTCGGATAGAGCACGAAGAACTATTTTAAAATTTTTATTTTTGCTCTACGCGCATGAAAAATTGTTTTGAGCTAAACCGATGCAAAGCCCGCATAGCCTGTTTATTCAGGTCTATTTTATTTTCAACACCCTCACATATTTGTCTTCGAGATTATGTTTTCTTCATCAATCAAACTATATCACAAAAACGAATGATACGAAGCGCTCGCTGTAAACACTCGTTTTGAGAACGTATGCGACCGTAATATGTCTTAGTTTTCGGTCCTGGAAAATATTCTGTTTTCTTGTGTTATAACATGTTTGGTTCATCTATGGGAGATGATTGCCTTTCATTGGGGTCCCGTAGCGGTCTTCAAACATCTGAAGTGCCGAAAAATCATCACCTGGAAGGTCGTATCTGGTTTGAAAAAACCCTCACGACCAGAAAGCAACAATTTGTGGATTTTGAATTTGAATATCGAAGGAATTTCGAAAGGAAAGTGTGATTACGTCTCCAAATTAGCTGATGAACATGGATTCAAAGAGATTCTTCTGCAAGAAACCCACACGGCAACAGAAAAAAAATCCTCGTGAAAGAGGACAGTTGAAAGTTATGTATTAATTGATTTTTTACAAGTTTAGCTTGTTATTTTGAAAAATTGTCAGTTTCGTAACTTTCAACAGATTCGGAAAGGGGAAATTGATGGAGTTTTTTATCATTTCTTTCAAATTTTGTGACATTTCTGTCATAAATATTCATAAACCTCCGAACATTATTTGGCCAAGAAATCTTAATGTTGATGTTTTTTTAAAGTAGCAAATGCATTTCTAAAATGCATTCGATTTATTCTGAATAATCGGTTTCTTTTTTGCTTTTGTCTTTTTTCATTTCAGATTAAGAATTACGAGTCGTTTTGGGAAGAATCTGTGTATCCGAGCCCATCGACGGATAACATGAAGAGGATCACACTGATGTCTTTCAAGATTTTCCTGATATTTGATATTTTATGTTATTTTGTTTGCGGGAAGGCAGGTTTTTTCGGCTGAGGATTTTTCCCCTGGCTGTAGAGTATCGCATGATACTAGTGATGATAGTATCGTATGATTCTATAGTATCATACAAAGAATGTTATGAAACCCCGTTCTTTTTTTACCTCAGCTTAGGTACTTTTTGTTTCAACATTTATTGTATTATTTTAGCTCTACTTTTCATAAGAATATATATATACCGTATAGTCACGAGTCGAGAATACCAAAGCGTGTGACACTCTGAAAGTTCGCATACGCATAGAAAGTTCACTTGTCGAGAATACGGACCCTGGATCCTAACCTGAGTCGGTGCCCTAGACACAGCCATGATTTTAATGGAGAAATTATTCGAACGGTCAAAATTAATGAGTCGTCCAAGCACTTCTAGGATGCCAACAAGAACCCTATGAATTTTCCAAACGGTTTCTCCCCATGTTCCCTACGCTCTTGTACAGGATGAGAAAAATGGTGAAGGAATCGGAAGATTAAATGAAAACTATGAGGCATTTCAGGAAAAGCAATGGAATGAAAATTGAGGAGAATTTAATAATCCTGCCTCTACGTTCCGTCTTCATTCTCCCCCTTATATACGTTCAAATATTTGACATTTGCCTGTTTTTACCCCTGCCTTCAGCATAACAGAAAATTACCGGTTATAATTCATACACTCGTGTAGGCGGGAAAGCGACATAATTTCCGACATCGGGAAATTGACCGTTGAATTACTGTTCGAGGTTGACAAAGGGGTAAGTATGACAACAGCCAGGATGCAAGAGTTATACGAGAATTCGATTCCGATGAAGGGAGGGGCAATATGATACTATGAGTTGACATGAAATATTTTCGTCCAAGAGCTAGTGAAGCTTTTGAGTAACGGTTTGTCTGTAAGGCTAGAATTTTTACAGCGGTAGTTCTTAACATGCTGGGAACATGCCCCTCATCTCAGCACATCATCAAACCCTATATCTTTGAAAGTGTTAAAAAAATTTAAAAAAAACTTATAGATATTCTAGAGGATAATCAATATCCAACTAATTTCATAGAAAAAACCATTTCAAATTTAGAGAGAACAATTTTGCGTCTACCTGAAGAAAAAGAGAGAAAAGAGTTTTCGGTATTATGTTTGTTATCCTAATCTAGATAGTCGAAGAATGTAAAAATATTGTACATTTCTAGAATTTTGAAAAACTCATCACAGGGTGCTCCAAATGTTGGGTCAAAAATTGGGATCAAGATTGGCCCATAACTTTCGTTTTTCAAATTAGAACCCTATTTTTTATGATTGCATTGGATTGTACAAAGAAAAATGATGATAATGTTTTTCAACATTCTAGAAATGTACAATATTTCCACATTCTTCGACTTCAAAAATGAGAAAACGGTTTGTGCTCAAGGTATCTAGATTAGGAATAACAAACATAAAACCGAATACTCTTTTCTCTTCTTTTCTTCAGGTTTTTCTCGATATTTTTGAAAGTATTTCGACGAATGCAACGATTTGAGTACGAATGTATTCAGAATATATGAAGAATTTAAAGTGGAAGAGATCTATCAAATCCTCTAAGGAAAACTTGCATATAAATTGCTTGATATATTCTCTTCCTTGTTACCAGAATAATAAGTGAAAGATAATTCCGCGACGTCGTTATTCCAGAAAGAATATTCGTACAAAAAAAAAAACTATGAACATATTAAAAACATAATTTGTTCGAAATCGGCTGCTCGCTTGAGGGGACATAAATATTGCTTGAACAAAATATATGTATAAACTACTCCGCCAAAAAATGAAATGAGAGTAACAAGGGTATCCCAAATTGCTTGAGTTTGGCTGTTTCTGGTACTTCTAGACTAGATGGGTAAAAACGTTGAAAGGAGTCCTGGGCTCGATTTTCGTGAAAACCGTTTCACGATATCTTCTTTTGTTTTGAAGATATAACAACATTTTGAAATTTTTCGATTCAGAAGATGTGCCATAACTTTTTCATTTTCGAAAATATCTGAAAAAGATAAAAACTTTTAACAAGCACTTTTTCACTAGGAATATGACATTATTTTGAACTTTTTTCATCCCTCAATTTTTTTTATGAAATAAAATGAAGAAAAATGCGTTCGTTATTAAAATAAAAAAAGTGTTTCAGTTTTCCACGAGAAAAAAAATTTAATATAGCTTCTCATTTCCGGGAAAAAGCGCTTCTGAAAAGTTCAAATTGTTTTTAGATATTTTCGGAAATGATAAAGAGTACATGGCGAGAAAGCTAGTGGAGGAGTACGAATGATGGGGGTTAGAAATTAATATTGAGAAGACCCAAAATATGACTATAGGAGAACACCGGATGATATAAGATTGGAAGATGGCCGGATTATAAGGAACTGCCGGGAGTATAAGTACCTAGGACTGAAGATTACGCGGGACAGAACACTGGATAAAGGGATCAAGGACAGAGTAATACAGGCGAGAAGAGCAATAGCCATGTTGAATGGAATTTAGTGGGACCGAAGCATTTCAAAATCTAATAAAAAAACCATATACAAAACTATAATAAAGAGCATAATAACGTATGGATGTGAGATATGGCCGCTGAAAAAGAGAACAGAAAACATGCTACTGACAACCGAGATGGATTACTGGAGGAGATCCGCTGGAAAATCAAGGATGGAACGAATAACAAATACTAGAATAAGGGATATGATGGATATCGGGCATTCGATCATTAACGATATCAAGACTAGGCAACTTATATGGTTTGGGCATTTACAACGAATGCCCGAAAATCGAATCCCAAAACAGGTATTTAAGTGGACACCACAAGGAAAAAATAGAAGAGGCAGACCTAGGACAAGCTGGCGGGAAGGAATAGATAGGGAATTGAGGGAGAGAGAACTACCAGATGAACTATGGTTAAACAGGAGAGAGTGGAGGTTAGATGTCGGAAGACGGCGTAGTACGTCCTAAACGACATACACACATGTCACATTTTCGAAATCGAAATTAAAAAAACAAGGAGATATCGTGAAACCGTTTTCACTAAAATCTAGCCCAGGACACTTTACGAAGTTTTAACCTATCTAGTCCAGAAGTACCTGAAACAGTCAAAACCAAGCAATTCGGGATACCCCGTACTTCGCCCCGTGAAACACAAGGAAAGAATTGCCTGCGCATCAGATATCCGTCGACGGCGTCCTTGCGTGACGGATTTCCTCATCGGCGTTTCGACGGTGGTGCACTCCGCCACATAAATTAATTAAGGTCGATACCGCCATTCGAATCGAGTCCATTACGTGTAAATCGGATCTTCTAATCTCGGTCGGAAGGCTATCTCTGCGCTGTATACGAAAAGGGGCTAATTCGATGAGGCCCGCCCGGGGGAGGGGGGGGGGCGGTGGCGCAACAGGGGGCGGTGAGATTATGCAAGCGATAAGCCGCCGGCCAAGAGGCAAACAAAGGCGTCCCCTCTGCGGGAAGCCGGTGCGGGACGTGTCTGAGACGCCGGCGTCCAGATTTCGTTCTGGCAGAAAATTGAGTTCACACGTCTTCGTACTCTTCTAGAGCCCCGGTACGTATAAGGGGGACAAGATCGATTTCGGACGTTTGCAGAGAATCTCCGAGATCGTTATCTAGTCGCTGACTTATGGCCTTCATATTCAAGTTTTGGTAATTATAAAGTTTCCTGCCCACTTGTATTTTTTTTGTATTTTTTTTTTTTTGGGTAGGGAAAATGAACCTAACCTAACTCAACTTAACCTAACCTGAATGCGGATCGGTGTTTTATTTTTTTATAAAATTATTCTTCAATAAAAAAAATTTTTGGTAGGAAAAATGAACCCAACCTAACCTAACATAACCTAACCTTGTTGAACAAAACTATATAGACTATACAAGGTGTACCAAGTTCGACGGCCTATTAGGCGTTTCTGGATAACTACATGTTTAATTGCATGAAACATGGTTGACCCACTAACACGGAGTTTCCACAGACGACCTAGTTTCTTTATCAATCATCATTTCGTCATGACCTCGTAGTAGCGAATTGCCGCAATCTTCTGGTCATACGACGATGATGAAAAATCTTGGTCAGCAAATATTTCTTCTTTATATGCCGACAATTATTCTCTCAACAACAAGTTCGAATTCAAGTTCAGCTTCAACTCTGTACTCCAAAATAAACACCTGAAAAACACCACCGTGTGTTTGATTCTAATTGTAGTGGATTTACGACCTTCTACAATTAACCAACCCTGAATTCAGTATCCTTACAAACTACTGAATTCTGCACTGCTACTTCATTGGATTTACGACCCAGTGAAGAAAGCAGAAACATCTTTTAAGATAACTTATCTCAAAAGATACACTACAATTATTTGAAATCTGAAAATTGGGATTACGATATTGTTTGACATTATCTACTGTTAAAAATTGAGCCCCCTCAGTCGTCATCCTCAACTACGCCTATGGTTCGAACGCACCGAAACGTCAAGACGATCTCTCATCTCTATGGGCAGTCAAGTTAACCTAGTTCTATGTGCTAATCAGTTGACAGTTCAACTCATGTTCATTAATTGTATCAATTAATCAATCCCTTTCTGTATCGAATCTCTCTGAAGATCAGACCTTCTCTTGTGCTTCTCTTGTGAAATTAAAATTTTCAAAAAGTCACCCCGCAAATAAATTGTTCATCTCGTTCATTTTTGGAAGCAATCACTTAGGTAAGTGAGTACTTCTCAAAGTCATCTCTCATTAATGCATATTTTATGTTATTTTCCTGCTTTTTATAAAGTTTGAAAATGTGTCCACGTTTTAGATCATGAAAATCTATAAAAATACTGGTAATCCTCTCTCACTTTATTCTCAGAAAATCTCTATTGCATTTAGCTAATGGAATTGACTCCTCTAAGATATATATTTTGATATATTTTTGCAGTTCTCATAGATTTTTCAGATAACTCTAGAATCATCACATGTAAGTAATTGATTGCTCCAGAAATGAACATTATTTGTGGTAATGAATCCTGATTCATTATATTCTCATGTGCACCTCATTATCTCAATGTAGTCATCTCATTTCTCAATTATTCACTTCTCATTACACTTGCTAATTATTGTTCTCGAGTTTCAGATGAATGAACGTTCTCAAGCGTAAAGGTGAATCATGGAATCAGTCTTCTCTCTCAATAAAGTCGAGTGAACTTCTCTGAAGTATTTGAACGATCAAGTAATTCACACATTGAACCTGATTGACAGTCTCAATCCCTGCTTCACCTTGAGCGGTCTCCTCAAATATTGCTCACATAATTAAATTGGTATGATTTCCTCATTATAACTAAGAAACTCTCAAGTTCATTCCTCGGAAACACTTAGCAAGTGGAACCTCAAGCCTTCAGCTTCAAACGAATCGAAGGGTTAGTGATTTTTGCACTCATACAATGCACTCTCATACTGTCATTCTCATAATTATCAATGGTAGCTTTTATTTTTCTGATGAACACTAACCCTGCTTACTGAAAGTAGTATGTCACTGTAAATGTTGTCTCAATTGAGTAATTAGCCTTCTCTTTACAGAACCACGTTATAGATCATAATTATTGATTTCTCAACCATGATATTCTCATATTGTAATGGTCTCAATGAAGGCCAGACTTAGACTATTAAGCTTCCAATACAAGTACTCCTCTAAGGCCTAATCTCACTTTTATTACAACTCAGTCTACTCTAACAATTCATTATTCAACCTTTTGTTTTTCTGATGAGATAAAGAGGCTCTCGGAATAAATTTCATTTGCATCATCACTGTAAACTCTGTGTTTAATTTTGAATTAATTGAACTCTCTCAAAGTCTAAGTCTGATTTCATCTGACCTTTCATTTTGAACTTCTCTAGATTACCTCTGTTTTTAGTTGGATAAATCACTCTAAGTTTAAAGATAACTTTAATATTGTATTTTTTACTGTATTAACTTCATGTGGGTGTCTTATTCATTTTATGATCGTGAATGATGTCAACAAATGTTTTTACAATACCATCTCTAACTCAATTATCTGGATACAGTCCTAACTTTATTTTCCAAAATCAGAACAACCCCGATTTTGAACATCTACCGAGGTAAAATATTCTTGGAGCCTGTAATTTTGTTTTCGAATTTGATAAAGTATGCAATTCTGAATACATTTGTCCTAATATCCTTGCATTCGTCGAAATACTTTACAAAATATCGAGAAAAACCTGAAGAAAGAGAGAGAAAAGAGTATTCGGTATTATGTGTGTTATTCCTAATCTAGATACCGTGAGCACAAACCGTTTTCACGTTTTTGAAGTCAAAGACTGTGAAAATAATGTACATTTTCAGAAACTCATCACAGGGTGTTCCAAATGTTGGGTCAAAAATTGGGATCAAGATTGGCCCATAACTTTCGTTTTTCAAATTAGAACACTATTTTTTTATGATTGCGTTGGAAATCCCAAATTTATTCTACAACTGAAGGTGTTCTCAATGATATTTATTTTTATCAGGATTTTTTTTACACTTTGAAAGATATAGGGGTTGATAATGTGCAGAAGTGAGAGGTGCCAGGTCAGGGTTATCGTCCTCAGTATGCTAGGAACTATCGCTATAAAAATTTCAATAATTTTATAGAAAGAAACAATATTTTGATATGTCATCAATCGGGTATTCGAAGACACCACCTTTGTGAGACAGCATGCCAGTTGGTGTACAGCGTATGAAAAAGAGATATAAATGACGGAATATTTGTAATTGGTGTTTTCATTGATCTAAGGAGAGCTTTTGAAACAATATCTCGTGAAAGACTTTTAAATAAATGTACAGGATATGGTATAGGTGGTAGTTTGATCAAGTGGTTGGAAAATTACTTGAGTGGTAGATCTCAGAAAACGAGAATTGAAGGGGAACTCTCCGAGAGTATTGAGGTCTTTCATGGTGTGTCCCAGGGGAGTGTCCTTAGACCTCTCCTTTTTATATTATATATAAACTTTATAAGCTCCTACTTGAAATTTTCTCTCTTCAAATTGTTCGCGGATGATGCACTTGTTTCGGTATCAAGTCAAAGTCACGACGAAGCTGTGGGTAAAATGAATCAGGATTTGCAAACTCTATCTAATTGGTTGAAATGCAATAATCTCAAGATGAATAGCGGCAAGACTTAATGTATAGTAATGGGGTCCAGAGGAATGATCGCAAGATTTCATTGTGGTGATTTCACTATTTTTATAAATCTTAAACTGACTGAGTACATACAAGAATTCAAATATTTGGGAGTAATTTTTGATGATGAACTTAAATTTGATGAACACGTTTGATTATTTGTGTGGAAAAATTGGTAGACAAATAGGATGTTTCGGCAGAGTTAGTGGGAAAATGTCTTCTTGGGGTAAAAAAAATACTATATTATACAATTATCTTTCCAAATTTTAATTACTGTTTGTCTTTACTGATTTCATGTAACAAAGGGGATATTGAGAGATTACAGAAACTGCAGAATAGGGCCATCCGAATACTTCTCAAGTGTAACAGATATACACCTATCAATTATATGCTGAAAACTTTAAATTTCTTGATGTACCCAAGTTGATTGAAATGTCAAATTTATTGTTGATTTATAAAATAACAAATGATAGAACTGCATCATATCTAAAGAAGTTCCTCGTTTAACGAAGCGAGTTGATGAAATATGACCTACGGTCCAAAAATGATTTCAACATAGAGGGATTCAACTTTACATCTACTTGTAGAACCACCTTTGTTAATGGTTCAGATCGATATAATGCTCTGCCGTTTTGTGTGAGATCTTGTGCTAATGAGAAAGTTTTTAGAAAGCGAGTAAAACGTTTGTTAGCTGGATAAGTCTCAGAAGTCTTTTTGATTTGTGTTATGTAAGGAGATATTGTTTATTTTCAGTACAAAAATTGATCTGTAGTGTTTGAACTTGCTGCAGGGCTAATAAAGAGATTTATTTGTATTTTATATTACAGACAAACCGTTACTCAAAAGGTTCACAAGCTCTCGTAGAATTCAGTCACCTTGTACAGGGCCACAAATAAAAAAAAATTATGAAGGTAACCGGATAAATGAATTAAGCGAAGCCTGAGGCCGCAAAGAATGAGAATTTCGAGACCTGCGGAAGAGGGCATCGATATGATGTTTCCCGTCGAGCGGAATACGCGCTAATGAAATACTCATAATGTGGACACTTCTTGTTGACACCAAAGGATGATATGAAATCCTTGGGATGAAAGACAAGGGGGATGCGGGCATCGTGACTAGCGGCAATAGACCTGATTGCTTTCTTTGGCTCGCGCACTGCAGGCTACTGTCAATGTTTGTCCAGCTCTATCTATGATGACGTGTAAACAGGGTGTCCAGTTTCTAATAGCGTCGCGAAAATGATAACTTATTGTCACAGCGCATCCTCGAGAAAACAGGGATCAAATTACGTATCGATGTCGAAAAAAACAACATTATCTCCTAACTCATAATAAACTATCTGAAACACATGCCCTTTCGTCAGGATATTATGATTCACTATAGTATGCTCTGCTTTATATCTTAATATATAAAACCAAGTCGGCCCTGTTCTTGATTACACCATTTATAATTCAGGATTGGATGAACTGTTCTTTGTGAAAGTTATTTTTTGGATTCTTGTTCGTTGGGGTTAACAATAAATACGATAAAAGTCTGGAAATTTTGATGAAGTAGAAAAAAAATTCAAAATCATTTTCTTCTTACGAATAACGCCAGTAGATGTCGCTACGGTTAACAGCGATAGAACTCTTTCTTCTGATTTCGAATATATACACCTTATTGATATCTGGCAGTTTTCTATAAATATGGGTATTTTCTTATAATCTAAGAAAGTTGTGGAATGCCACACGAGAACAATGCGATTTTTTGATATCAAAGGAACGGTGGATAATGAAACACCTGATATTCATATAACTTATTCATTAACTGAAAGTTCAATTAGGGATTCAAATGACCCCTATTCACTTCTAGACAAAGTCGATATCTTTTCTTGAAGTTTTTGAGGTTTTTCCTCAACATAAATAAAATATATTGAGGTTGTCAGTTATTTCTTCTATTCTGAATTCAATGTCTATTATTTTGCGGACGGGAATTTTATTCCCATAAAAAAGTGTCGAATGATGTTCAGAAGGGACCATCGAGAGACCTTAGAATTGAACTTCGATATAAATAAATCAAAGCATTCTCGAATGACGTTCTATAGCTGCCTTAGATTTAGACAAGAAAAAACATAAAATTTTCAGAAACTGAAGAAAAAACTTTAATAGAGTATATATGAATATTTAAAATCGAGTTATTCACTATTTTTGAAAAAAAAGTACAAATTAAGGCTTGTAGGACAATGAGACTTCAAGAAAAGCGCACAATCTCAGATCTGTGTTTTTTTAAATTGGTTACCAAAAAGATATTCGACGTCCATCTATAGAGGAAATAATGTTTTGATATACTGAAAGGTAAAATGAGAGTGTCAAAATCGAAACTCAAGGAAAGCTGAAAATTCGATTCTCCCAAATAGAAACCGTAATCTCTTCACTCACATATCAATTTGTGGGGTAAAAATACGTGGAGTCTCTTAAATATTCCCTATATCGAAAATGTACCATTTTCTAGATATTCAGAAATAACTGCCACAACATAATATAATATGATCCATGTCCACCCATTCATAAAAATCTCTGACTGTATTCAAAATATTTTTCCATGCTCTTGTTGTTGACATCTCTCGAAAATTGGTTGATTCCCAAATTAAACGAACATCAGTTTTTTTACTGCTCATAATGAAAATATTATTATTTTTCAGGAAATATGTATTACATATCGAAAGCCCGAATTGTGATGCAAAACTTATGAAAAAAGTCATGAAACTTCTCGAAATTTAAGTCAAATGAATCAGAATAAAAAATTGAATGAAAAAAAATTATCAAAATTCCGTCAACCCACTCTTAAACATTTTCCTGCATCACAAATTTGACCGATAATGAATGAATTTGTGACAAATGCGTACATCATGAAATTAACTCCATATTTCGCTCTACAAGATGTGGCAGAGTTACCGGATTCCGCAATAGAATCGGAGAAAATACTATTCCAACTTCATTTTCTTGATCTGAAAAACAACTTTTCACTCACCTCAGCCAGTGTCTCTTCGTAATCGGTGTGTGACAACATATGGCATCGTACTGATCCGCCACCCAGACGATGATGATAATATAGAATGCTGTAGTGGTATCGTTGAAAAACTCAGACATAATGGCTTCCATACCTGTAAATCAAAAAATGATTTTAAAATGATGTCCTTACGATAATTGGACCACCAGAACCTCCCCCTGAATGATATCTTTAAGATTCTACCACTATTTTTGATCTTGAAATATAGGGTGATAACGGAAATGTTCACTTTTGAGGATGATATTATTTTTCAGGCTCTGTATGAAATGAAAACTGACATGAAGTAAAAATTTCTTTAATCACTGTTTTTTAGAACGCGCACAAGCTTAGTATTTTTGAGATGAAATGGCCTGTATATTTTAAGGTGTATTTTTCTGAATACATTGTTGTATCACAACCTAATCTTTAATGAATTTCAGCTTCAAAAATCAGAAAAATCCATATTTATGTTTGTTTTTTTTCAGAGTAAGCCGTGAAGTTAATTATTACTTCTCTGAATGCCATGTGATTCAAACCTGGTTAATTATACAAGGAGTTATACAAGCTCTATGACAAACTTTGACCGATGGTAGCTGTTTTATTCTGATTTTTATTCCTACGATCATATATCCGATTCGTTTTTGTTCAGGACATACAAGCATCTGAAGAATTATTATTTATATCACATTCTACTTTGAGGTTAACATAAATACATTAAAGAAAATTATCTTCCTCCTTGCGAATAACGCCAGTAGATGTCGCTACGGTTGATATAGTTTTTGCGTAAGTATTATATTTGATATTAATCTGTCCATGTGTTATCACACCTATCTTTCTTCCGAACACTACGGAAAATTTCGCATTAGATGGCTGTGCAATGTAAACTGTGATTTTTGAGTTGCCTGAACGTCTCAGCCTTGGAATTCTAATTTCTTTGCGCAGAAGTCAGTGTCGATTCACGTGACTGAAATCTCCTGTCAAAGTTCGTACTTTATTTGTGTTCTCTGGTTCGTACACATAATTATGTTTGTAACTAGCTGATCCGGCAGACTTCGTACTGCCTCAATCGATAAATAACTTGAATATTAGTTATGGTTCATATTATCATCTATTTCAAATAGTAATGAAAACTCTTCCAGGTATTTGGATAATTAGTATATTGATCAATATTCCTCTTTACATCAAAATACACCGACGTTTCGATCTCAGATCGGACCTTTATCAAGGCTAAAAAATAAAACACTTGAAAAAAAAAGGAGCACACGGTGAAACAGGCCAAGATATTTTATTGTGATGACTCAATTCCTGTAAATTCATAAATGTAGGTTTTGTATTTCATTTTTTAGCCTTGATGAAGGTCCGATCTGAGACCGAAACATCGGTGTATTTTGATGTAAAGATGAATATCGATCAATATACAGGGTGCGGCACGGAGGATGGATGGTTTTAAAAAAATAATAAAAGCGTTAATTTCTACTCAAAAACACATTTATTGACGGAATCAGATTTTCAAGGAAATAGCATTTGAGACAGTCAAGTGTGGAAAATCACATCAGGCATGTGGTGGCCGAAATCGGTGATGCAGTGCTGGAGGCGCTCTTGGAAGTTCGCGTAGACACTCTCCAACATCGCTCTCTCAACTTGGGCAACTTCCACGCGAATAGCCCTTTTCAATTCGTTATGGGGACACCTCAAGGCTAGAGTATACGAGACCAAGCCCCGAACTCTGGACGAATTGAAAAGGGCTATTCGCGTGGAAGTTGCCCAAGTTGAGAGAGCGATGTTGGAGAGTGTCTACGCGAACTTCCAAGAGCGCCTCCAGCACTGCATCACCGATTTCGGCCACCACATGCCTGATGTGATTTTCCACACTTGACTGTCTCAAATGCTATTTCCTTGAAGATCTGATTCCGTCAATAAATGTGTTTTTGAGTAAAAATTAACGCTTTTATTATTTTTTTAAAACCATCCATCCTCCGTGCCGCACCCTGTACTAATTATCCAAATACCTGAAAGAGTTTTCATCACTATTTGATATTAGTGTTCAGAATCATTTCCTATCCCATTAACTAAAAAGCGTAAAGGATCTGGTGTTTGGAACAATTGTGGCAATCAGATGAGGTAGCTAACCCAGCGAACTTTATTTCGCCTTAGAGATAAATGTAGTTGTTCTAACCATTATTTTTGTTCAGGGAAATACATTAAGTGGAATATATATATAAAAAATTTAATTGCATTGAAATAGGCACGTACATGGTTATTCACACATCAAAAGAATTCTCTTTATGCAAGAGGTAAAAAGGGGAATTTTTTTCTACATTTAATCGATTGAGGCAGTACGAAGTCTGCTGGGTCAGCTAGTTATATCATGAAATGTTGAATAATTTCCATAGGGAAGCGGACTTGTTGAACGTTATATTCTACTTGCTGCCAATTCTCGGTTGATTCTCATTATGTTTTCTTCATTGTCAATGAGAGGCGCATATATTCCAAAAACAGCCAGTGCTTCATATATCCGATTATGAAGCCCAACACAAGCATTGATAATTTTACTTGCAGTCTCTCGAGCATGAAGAATTATGTGTTCGAGCAGACAACGAAATCCCATCTTGAAGACCTCATTATATCTCCCAATCAAACTTCTGATTGTATTGCGATATTTATTGTAGAAATATTTCGAAGTAACTTCTTATCAAACGTCTAGACAAATACAGAAAAATCAAACGATATCACGAAAACAAATGATACAAAGCGCTCCCCGCAAACAATAGCTTTTAGAACGTATGCGAACGGACAGTCGTGAGTCAAGAATGCCAAAGGGTCTATTCAGTTCTATTCAATTAGAAAAACATTGTTGCTATGGAAGAAAAAGGATCGTTCCTGCGTCTTTCGTCTCTTGGAGAGAAGACAGGGATTCGAGCTGGATGCAAATGAAAAAGGTCGAAAACAGGAGGAAAGCCTCGAAACAAACAACAATTGTTTTCGGATACTGGATTTGTACCTCACTTAGGGCTCCCCGTGGCATGCCTAATTGATTCTTTTCAATTAAAAATAAATCGGGACTTCTATTTTCAGCGCGGCGCTGGCTCAGGAGCTGCCTATTCCTGATCTTTCTCCCAGTTTCGACTGGTAATTAATCGGGATAGCGGAACGGCAGGTAAAGGATCAAATTTCGGCGTTGTTTTTTTCCTGTAGTCCCCATGGTTGTTGTTGTTGTTGTTGTTGTTGTGATCGAGATCTTTTCACGTCGAAGTTCTCTTTCTACCAGCTGAAAAGCATACGAAGATAACGGCCTGAAGTATCTATAACGTTAATTCGGAATCAACCCGTAATTGAGCCCAGGAGAATATAAGCAAGGGTAGATCCTGAGATTCGGTAAATAATTCGTCCAGCGTATGGTTCCTTAAATCCATACTTTCACAAAGAAGGTGCTTCCTTCGAGATTTTCGCTTTGTTCTCTCGAACCAAAGGATGAATTCGATTATACGGGCGACTCTTCGACTCCTCATGAAATTATTTGATTTCCGACGAAAATTGATTTTTTTTTATACAATACACATTAATAGAAATAAGTACATAGCTGAGTTAGTGCAACGGGGAATCATACAGATCTACGTTTGATTCATATAAACTGGCAATCTGAATGGAATGTATACAATTTTTTCAATGAAGATCTTATTTCTGATCCTTCCACCAGAGTTTTTACCTTCCCATGAGAATATGGTCTGTTCTAAATTGCAATAGAAACGGCCTTGGACGATGCAATAGCATGCTCTTCCGATGGAATTCGGTTGAGAGTCATAGTTGTGAGTGTGGGAAAATGAGGAGACTATAGAAAATCTTATGAATAGTTGTCCCATTTATGAATTTCAAGATGATTTCGCGGCTATACATAAAGTAACGAATGCGTTTCTTTAATGAGTGGTTAGTCTCAAAATAATTTGATTCATTCTGAATAATCGGTTTCTCTTCTGGTTTTGTCTTTTTTCATTTCAGATTAAGATTTGCGAGCCGCTTTGGAAATAATCTGTTTATCATGAGGATGATCACAATGATGCCTTTCAATATTTTCCTGATATTTAATATTTTATCTTATTTTTTTTACAGGGAGACAGGTTCTTTCGGCTGGCTTTATAGTATTAAGAAACTGGAGTCTTCAAGCTTTAAATGTAGATTGTTTCATTTCCTATACGACCATTTTTCACTGAGATACAACCAGTTGAAAATCACCGAAAACTTTTAAAATTTCGAAAATATTTCTGTTCCTTTGGTTCCATTGGTCACCGTTCGTTAGAGTATCTCTAGGTCATAATATAATGGCTTTTCCGTTATTTAAATTTATTCTACGAAATTCATCCCACCTTAGGCTTCGTACACATTAGGCGTTTGGCGTTGCGTTTAACGCGCGTTGGCAGCGTACACACTGCAGCGTTAGTTCGGCGTTAGATCAGCGTTATATTTTATTAGTTAGTTTCAATTATGTCAGAATGTCTGTCACATAATTTGATGACCCACTCAATATGATCAAAGTGGATAGTAAATCAACCACCTTCAGAGAGACAATATCTCCAGAAGAAAAACTTGTTGTTACTTTGAAGTTCGTACTTTTGAATGAAAAAATAAGAAACATTTTTTCAAACTGATCCAAGCTTTCTGATTACTGGCTTCGTGATGATTCCCACCCTGTCTGCAGTGGCGTTCGAGCTCTAGTCCACTGCTGAGAAGTCTGTGTTGATGCTAATATCAACATAGTTATACGCTCCTGGATTCATTGAGGAATATGGAAATAGATATGCTTGATGTGTTGTTTTCGTTTGAGGAATTTGTGCTCTTTGAATGATATTGAGCAATTCACTTTTCCTTGACAGACGTCGGTTCTTGGGTACTTTTTTCATTTCACTGTAGAGGGTGGACAAAATTGGTGAACTAGAATTTTTAAACCGAAAGAGATAGAGGAAAATAAATTACACTTTACGGTCGTCTTTTTTAGAGAAACTGATAAATCCATCAACTGCATTCCTCTTCTTTTGTTTTCGAGGCTCAAATTCCTCTTCTTTTGTTTTTCTTTTGTTTTCGAGGCTCAAATTCCTCTTCTTTTGTTTTTCTTTTGTTTTCGAGGCTAAAATTGAAATTTGGGACATTTCAATTTCGGTCTTCCTTTTCTGAATGTGCTAGAATATTAAATGAAAACATCATACAGACACTTTTTTCATAGCAATCCAGTAGTGTATGTTTTCCCAAGAGGAAAAAATACAACTTCATTTTATAGCATAAATAAGCAAGGAAACCTATTCGGAAAAAATATTTTGTGCTACTGAATTGCTATAAAAAAATGTCTGTATAATGTTTTCATTTTGACATCCGAGCACAAACAGAAACGGAGAAAATGACCGAAGTTGATATTTTGGACTGAAATTCGAAAACAAGAGAAGATGAATAGGAATGCACTAGATGACATTATCACTTTCCCCTGAGATTATCTCTTTATCTGGAACTTTTCCATGAATATTGAAAATTTCAACTTTCTCTTCCCAATTCCTTTTTTTCACTATTTTATTTTTATATTCGGGACTCGTCATGTCACACCAAGCTGGTCTTTTTTGAACCTCATCAATAAATAAATCAGTATCGAAATTCCATTTTCATTTTCAAATTAGATACAATCGTCATGAACACGCACGTTGAAGTGTGTACGACTGCATATGAACACATGTATCTCGAAACGCCCACTTGACGCATGTTCAACGCGCGCTTAAAAAAATATCTTGAAACGCACGTTTTCCGGGCACTTGTCTTTCGAAACGCGCGCTAGCAAGAAGGGTTTTTCGAAACTCCTAATGAGTACCCGGTCGAATATCTTCAAACGCACGTTTTACGAGCGTTGAATCAAAAACGCGCGTTTGCATGTGTACGGATACATTGGAGCACTTGCATTTTGAAACGCGCGTTTGGCTAACGCGCGTTTCCTAACGCCTAATGTGTAGGTACATGGTCTTATCATGGCGTTATTGTACATACCTTATTTAATTCATTTAGAAAAAAATATTAAATTATCAACATATTTGTCTACGTCGGAGAACCTCCTTTCCCTCCAAAAAATAGCAGGAGGTGTTGGGATTCGCCTACATTGTTTTTGGTAATAGATGAAAAGTCAAGTTGACAGAATGTAGTTTTTCGAGAATTGTCAATTATTGAATTTCTTTCTAGAAATGAAAGTTCATCATATTTTAAGTAGATTGTGGCTCTGTCTGAAAGGTACACTCATATTTCAAAGAAGGGAACTGTTAGAGTAAGATAGCTCATGTTTAGAAGCGGGTCTTACAGTCCACCCCCAGCGAAACCAAACAAACTGAGCTATTCTTTACCGCAACAGGAACTTTTTAGAAGACTGAAGAAATTCAGTTTCAACAGGAGGGTTGTATCGATGACGGCAATGGTTTCTGAAGACCCCAAAAGTCGAATCCAGGTGTGCGAAAGCACCAGAGGGTAGAAAAACCGTCGGTGCCCCGAACACTCTGGTCCCGATTTTAATTTTATTCAAGACGCAAGTTGCCCGTCCCGAGGCGAGCCGGGTGCGATGAGGGGAATCATCAGGAATTCCGAGCAGCTAGGCGTCGCCCGCTTTAAAGTCCCGATCATAATAATAATATTCGTGAGTTGCTTCGGTTATAACCCAGGGCGTTCTGGGAGCGAAAACAATTTGTTCTTATTAATGCCTCATTCCGGGAAGAAATACAGAGATTCAATTTGTGGAAAATCCTCTCATTCCTGGAAAAATGTTCCGTCCTACGTGAAAAAAAAAATGGTATGCCTCCGCACTTGTTCTTCGCGATGATATACGCCACAGGAGGTTGTTGTGGTTATAAAGAACCTATATTGATTTTTCGAAACCAGGAATTATGTCTGAGTCGAAAAGCTTTTTCTTCATGATGACTATGAAAATCGTTTTCTGGAGTAGGTATATTGTTGCGTTGAATAGGTGTGAGAGCCCACCAAAGTAGCGTGGCACTACATATTGATTTTTCGAAACCAGGAATTATGTCTGAGTAATTACTCTGAGTAAGTTTTTGAACGCAACCCTGAAGCTCAATATATTTATTAGATGTATGAATCAATTCAACAAACCATCATTAATATATTTTTCATCTTTCGCCTCGAATGAATAAAAATTTCCTCCTTCACCTTATTTATCAAATAAAAATCACTAAAGTCCAGGTGCGAACTGTGGTGTGAATGGACTATTGAATGGAAGATATAATTGATCAGAGCAGCCATTGCAACTCTGCACTTTTCTTGTTTATTAAGAGTCAATTTTACTTAGGTTTCCATATATATTTCATATATATATCGAATGCCGATGACGATCGCTCTGAGACACCCAAACAATAAACCTTTATATTATATATCAATGCATACTCATTCCTCGTGTACTGGTAAAGAAACAATCGAAGAAAAATATAGGAATTAACTCTCTATTGAATTTCTTGAGACTAATAGAAGGCTAGTTTATAGTTCAGAATGAAATACGCCTACTCGTGGTATTACGATTCCGCTATTTTATTTGTGTGTGTTATGTCCTTCTTATTTTTTTTTTAAATTTATTGATTTTGATAAAATATTCAATCTATATTTCATTATTATTCATATATGGTTTTTATGAATATCATTTCATCGAGAGTAAATGTATATATGGTTTCATTTCGTAATTACTGGTTGATGTGTCTTTAGTCATCAGCTATCCTGAAATTTATTTCATTCCTTCTACATATTAATCATATCTCATTTACCTGTTAATATTCTTTCATGGATTGTGATTTGTTTAGAAAACAGTTACGGTATTATCTTATACATATCACCTTATATTGTTGATGTTAAAAATATGTTGAGGTGGAAAACTTAATCATTTTTGACAAATTCTGCAGGCACTCATGCATGAATTCAAAAGACGTAATAGAAAGAAATGGAATACTGATGTCACATGCGCCTTATCGTTTTTTGACAAATGTTTTGCCCCCCCTGAGAAAAATTCTGCGGGCGCCCATGTCCAAACGCACACTTCAGACGACACTCAACACGTCAGGAGACGTGACAATCGTTCGCACTGGCACCGCTCTTTCAGTGTGCGCTCACACTGAATCGAAGTATCTTGCATGTTGTGTGACAGATCACGCGCTACGCCGGTGCTATGCTCCTTTGGTGAGCGCTACCACTGATGTGAATTGACCCTAAATTCCGGCTCGATCATTGCTCGACTCCATCGGCCAGAGAAGGCGCTACCGTTTAACGTCGCACTGTCAGACCACAAAGGACATATTACCTACTCGGCCTTCGTCGATCGATTGATGAGTTCTCGAGTCAATGGATGGCGGGCTAGTTGCCGGCGTCGTAGCACGTCCGATTTAACTCGGTAATCGAATTTCGGCCATTCAAATTGGTTCAATGGACCGGGATAATCGATCCGGAATCAGTAGGTGCAGATGAACGCGCCTCGGCCTTTTCGACTCCGAATGTTATTAAATTGTTTTGCCGCAAACGAACGACAGAACCCACTATCGCGATTATCGCAGCTCGATATGATACTAGGAAGGTCGGCATTCTTGAAATCAATGACACTGGAAGCACGTGTAACTACAAGTCGTTTCATTTCTATGCAGGGTGTCGAGATTTCTCTATATCTAAAATGTACGATTTTCGAAATATTCAGAAAAAGCATTCTATAATATGATGTATGTCCACCCTTTCATGAAAATCTCCGACTTTTCTCAAAATATTTTTCCACGCTTCTGTGGTTGACACCTCTCAAAAACTTGTTCATTGCTCAAATTGAAAGACGACTAGTTTTTTACTGCTCATGATAATAATAATAATAATAATAATGTTTATTCAGCTTCTTCACAATCTATGTAACATCAGATACCAACTAAAACAATATTAGTTCCTTTATCCCCCATTACGTCAAAAAACATTAGAAAAAAAAATATCTTTCCCGAAGGCATATCCATTGGCAAACCACTGGAGGTGCCTTGTGTGGGAAATTATTGATTCAATGACCTAAAAAAGACCTCCAAAGAGAAACAAATCTACTCGACAAGCAAAAGAAAATAAAACAGAAAATAGCAAATACTGTAGTAGGATCATTGTGTCTAAACAAATTAATTCTTTATGGAAAGCATTTATTCGATCTCTCTCGGCGACATGGTCTTCAACCAGTTCTTGATCTTCATCTTGAATTCACCAAGAAATGCAGAATTTTTTATTGTTGTGGGAATCTTATTGTAAATAAAGGGGGTAGGAGGGGTATGTGATCTCTGACCCACCGTTTTTGTTGTTCGTGGGAAAGTAATCCACTTTCCTCTATTTCTAGTACTGTACTGATGTTCATTGAAGGTTGAAAACATTAAGTTTTTCCTCTGGTGAATTGTCAGAGCTAAGAAAAACAGTTTTCGAAGGTCCATAATTCCACTCTCAGCGAATAAGCGCTCAGTCGAAAATAAGAAGGGCTTCCGAAAAATTATCTTTATCAACCATTTTTGTGTCACCTCCAGTTTTTTCAAGTGAGTTTTCACAACAGCACCCCATCCCAATATTCCATAAACTAGATGAGGCTGGACCAGAACAATGTAGAGCCTCCTCAGCAGCTCCAAATCCCAAAATTCACGCAAGTTCTTGAACTTCGGGACAAGCATGCGCAACTTATTCACCACATGATCAACCTGGTTATTCCATTTAAGATGGGGATCCAAGTAAACACTCAAACCGCATTGATTTCACGCAGGGGTTTTTCCCGCGCATTTTTATTAAAGAATAAACTGAATTATGATATGCCGCTATGCATCGAACGTCAACGATGGGAGTACCATGGTAACGACACGTAGAATTACGTTCGACATTCATGTGTATTATGGATTTTCATGGAATGTGGTGTATGTTGAAATAAAATATATATATTCAATGTGGAGTCGTAGAAAGAATAATGTTCATATCTTGTGCAGGAAGTACCTTTTCCGTACTCAATTGCTTGCCCGAATGACGCAATCTCGTACGAGAAAGTAAATCTTTCTGCATTTGATAGGAAAATAACTATTTCAGGAAATATGACATACAAGCTCATACCCGCGGCTCTGCTCGCGTTCTCTTTCAATTTAAAACGGTACTGATAGGTCCGCAATACCACATTCATAACCTCGTATCGAAGGAGAGACAGCACGTGTATACATGACAAAACGATGTCGCATATAGATTCAATAACTTTAATTTCTTGCTCAAATTCACACTCGTTCAACCCATTGTAACTTTCGAGTATCCATTAGAAAACTATACTGTAAAAAGAATTTTTTTCATCAGGAATAAATGCCGAAGATAAAAGATACATTTATTTTTCTATTGATTAATTTCATGGCAGTGAAAAGACCTCTTCAAATTGACCATTATTTTGTATTGAATTAAAAATGTTAAAAATGGCTATCGTGTGTTGTCTTCGGCAGTTAGACATGCTGTCGTGGACTTTTTTATAGAACTTTTCGAGCACTACAAAATCGTCTTTGACCATGTGTTTCTTTACCTTTCATAGTTTACCCAGCGTCGACCTTAAAAGCCATAAAATACCGGGATTTTTCATGAGAAAGCGATATTTTATCTTAGATAGATAACAGTACTTTATTGCGGAGCAAATGGCCATCGACCTTGGGTCCTTCAGCCTGTGATTTTACAATCTTTGATATATTTAATCATTGTTTAAGTATTTTATCTTATTTTTTCGTAATATAGGGATAAAACCTACATGAAAACAAACACAGGAACATTTACATTTATAATATTAGTATGGATGTTAAGATATTATTTTCATTATCTAGTTGGTAAATACCAACAATATGAATAATGAAAATAGCCCAAATAATGTCTTAACAAATATCCCATTATCAGGAATATGCGTTCACATATATGACATACATATCGGAAGCTCACATTGTAGTGCAGAACTCATGAAATTTCATTCAAATAAATAGGAATAGAAAATTTAATAGAAAAATTATCAAAATTTCGTCCACTCACTATCAAACATTTCCTTATTCATTCTGGGACAGAATTCTCCCAATACATTATTCGATAAATTCTTGAGTTGAAATAAACCTGGAATATATTGAATAAAATCGTAGAAATTCTTATGAAAGTATGAAAGGGGAAACATAGATCATATTAGACATATTATATTATGCTCGTAGCTAACAGTTATTTCTGAATATCTTGAAAATGGTACATTTCAGATATGGGGAAACCTTGAAATACTCCACTTATTGACATCCTCACGAATTGATATTTGAGTGGAAAATACAACAAACCAGACGCTTCTTCTTGTATGGGACACAGACAAAATAAATCTGTAAATTCGAATAGCGTTTTTTATGGCAACTCTAATGGAAACACCGTTTGTCGCAGTTAAATAAATCGAAAGCACGTTAAAAACAAAAAGTTGAGTGGCCATAAAATGAGCGTGATATTGTTATTTATCACGAGCAATAGGAATTTGAACTGAGCACTGTCGCCTCCCTATTCTTTTTTAGATCGTTTTCATTTCACTTCCTAAGTTATTTCCATGTATCGCATATTACGATTGATATGATTCCAAGATCGTCATGTAGACCAGTTTTTTCACGAAATGGTATTGTCACACTGTCTTCATTCATACAACCTCAGTATATTCAAGGACAAAGAAAATAGCATACTGAAATTATCTAGCTTTCACAACTATCATACAAGAAGTGGAGTAGTTCTACTCTCTGAATACAAGAAAAAAAATTCGAAATGTCCCCCACTTAAGAGAGCAGAAAATTGTTTAATCATTTATTCGTTCCTCTTTTGTAAACGTCAGTTTTCGAAAACACAATATTAATCAGGAAAGTTTATTTTATCAAGTCACTAACTTTTGAAACAGTTAACTTGCAAAATATCTACAATTGAGTATTATTATTTACATTAGAAAATTTTGTTTTATCGTCATATATGTTGAAAATCATGGTACAATTGATATTTCCAGTAACACAGATTTTTGATGATGAAAGAGTTGATACTGATGATGATGAACCATCTGTTGACTCGAGGACTGCAGAACATTTGTACTCTCCCTACTACAAAATAACTTGCTAGACATTTCGATTTTTTTGTTGACCGAATCATAGACATAACTCATCGCAATTTCTGTGCTCTTCCATCCTCCTGCACGCTTTAGTGCTAAAATATCTCCACCCGAATCCGCAACTATAGTGGCTCCAGTTCTGCGAAAAGAGTGGCCGGTGTATAACTCTGGGTCTTTTGAACCTAAATAGTTACTTTGAGACTCCACCAATAGTGTGCCAGCATTAAAGGAAATGCACTTTCCATGTAAAAAAAAATCTTAGGCTTTCTGTTCCAGGAGGCCGAAGATTTACATATTTTGTGTATAACATACAGAGCTTGAAGCTGCAGCCATCATCGGTTATGCTGAATCTTCTTGTTGTTAAATTTTTTGTTGGCCGCAATGTCACAATAACGTATTTTTCCATATCTTGTACATAATTCTTGTTTAAGGAGAGAATTTCATCATCGACAACATCCAAAAATCCAAATATCGTAACAATTTTCGCCAGCAACCACTGGTCATCAGGAGCATGTGAAAGAAATTTTTCAGCCTCTTCTTTACTTATCACCTTGGCCCTTTTTTGGCGTATAACGCTCAGTTTTTCGTTTCAGAAACGCTATTACCTTTTGAAATCTGCAAATGACAACTAAACGCCATAGTTTTCAATAAAATTTGTTAAGGAAAACAAACCTGCGAGCAGGGGCATTTTCTTTCAGCATAGACCATTTCGCCCATGAAGTATTAGGGCTGAATCCAACTGACAGTTTATTCGAGTAGTCTAACAAAATATCTTCAGTTACCCCAATCACAGTATTTTTGTTTTGCCACTTTTTGGTACCTTGAAGCTGATTTTGCAGGTAATAAACTTGATGCTACACTACTGTCTGCCTCAATAATATCTTTTGGTACATTCATTTTCGCCTCCGCCAAAACAAATGTAAAGAAAAATTAACAGACATGTTCATGGCAACGCTTCCATAGCTTACGACATTTGCGACCAATTATCGAGATTTTTTTGAAATTTAATAACATTTTTACAAATGAGAAACAAATAAAATATAAAACAACACACGCAAGGTCAAGGGTTTTACTGGCTCAAGGAGGTAAGTGACTCGGCTGCGGCTCGTCAGTTATATCCTCCATTCGCCATTAAAAATCCTCTTACCTTGCTGGTAATGTTATACAGGGTGCGGCACGGAGGATGGATGGTTTTAAAAAAATAATAAAAGCGTTAATTTTTACTCAAAAACACATTTATTGACGGAATCAGATTCTCAAGGAAATAGCATTTGAGACAGTCAAGTGTGGAAAATCACATCAGGCATGTGGTGGCCGAAATCGGTGATGAAGTGCTGGAGGCGCTCTTGGAAGTTCGCGTAGACACTCTCCAACATCGCTCTCTCAACTTGGGCAACTTCCACGCGAATAGCCCTTTTCAATTCGTTATGGGGACACCTCAAGGCTAGAGTATACGAGACCAAGCCCCGAACTCTGGAATTGAAAAGGGCTATTCGCGTGGAAGTTGCCCAAGTTGAGAGAGCGATGTTGGAGAGTGTCTACGCGAACTTCCAAGAGCGCCTCCAGCACTGCATCACCGATTTCGGCCACCACATGCCTGATGTGATTTTCCTCACTTGACTGTCTCAAATGCTATTTCCTTGAGAATCTGATTCCGTCAATATATGTGTTTTTGAGTAAAAATTAACGCTTTTATTATTTTTTTAAAACCATCCATCCTCCGTGCCGCACCCTGTATACTATTACCTACCTATATTCGATCTCTGAATCTCAAGGAATTCAAGACGAGAGTAAAAACTTGGTTGTCAAGAAATTATAATTTATATATTGTGAGGAAAAAAATAATAAATAAATAACTGAATAAGTGTGCTATCATATGGAAAAGGCGAGATTCAGTGCACCATACGGTTTATTGTTCGAAATAACCTAAGAATCGTTCAGATCACAATCAAGAAAATATAGGAACCCCATCAACTTTAAGAAAGGAATTTAGAAGAAACATATTTTCAAATAAGATTTATCCGCTATGTACAATTATTTCACTCTGCTGACTCATGAGGTTTTCAAATAATTTACGTTTGAAGCCACTTATACTATTTATATTTCTGATGCTTGAAGGTAGACTGTTCATTATGGAAGCAATATTGTACGAGAAAGATCTCCGGAATAGCTCAGTTCTGTGTCCATGTGGAGTGAGAGTACCCTTGAACCTTACATTCAAATTGTGTACATCAGAACTAAACGTTATTCTATGGTAGAGATAAGGTGGTGTCTTATGACATGTCTCAATAATTACTCACCCAGTTTTGAGGGCCACAATGAAATGAATGAATTAAGCCGGTCGAGCCAAGCACAACCTAAAGATTCTTCTTTTTTTCTGTCATAAGTAATTGGATCAGGATAACAATTTTCATTTTTCCAACACGTAAGCAGCTTCTACTTTTGGGTTATGCTATAGAGAGAGAGAGAGAGAGAGAGAGAGAGAGAGAATCAGCCAAAATCTGTTTACTACCTTCCCAAATTAAATGAACAAAAAAGCCCCAGAGAAGAACGGGTAGATGGGGTCAGATCCGGATTTTTTTTATATTTCCATCTGGCGAAGCGGGCCTCGGGGCGCGAACAGGAGAACATCGCAGAAACGCGGGGAGGACGCGCGGGCACTGCCGGATAGGGTGGGGGCGGTCGGAGAATCAAGGTTGTTGATCTCGTTCTCGCAAAAGGCTAATTTGGGCCTTTCATTTAACGGTGTATCCATCTATTCTTCACAATTGCGCATTTCCTGTAATATCGATCGAACGACCTCCACTTCCAGTATCTTGGAATCGCTCGGAACCGTCGGACGCATCATCCCTCTAGACCGTTCACGAGGACATCCGGGAGAAACATGTCAGAACATCATTCCGCTCCATTCGGCATCATCGTTATCCCATACGACAAATTCATGACTGACCCCTACCTTTGAATCAAATAGTTGAGGCCTATTGCGTGATATATTACAAGTGGCGACATCTAGTAGCGTCAAAAAAGAAATTCCACATCTTCAATGTGATTGGAGATGTTGAACTTTTTTTAACGGTTGTAGATTGTCCAATGTCCATTAAACTAAAAGATCTAGATCCGTTTGCACTACCGATCCTTAAACATAACCTCAAATTAACCCTCAACTGGTATGGTGCTTTAAATTTACTTTCAGGGTATGGCAGGGTCAATTTTGACCCTGTGTATTTTTTCTATCGAATTCAAAAAATATGGTCTTTTCTACATCAAGAATTCCTCTCTGGTAATCAAACTACTCGGTGAAAATGAATCCATTGTATTCCGAACATGAAGAATGAAAAAATTCTATAATTTATCTTTGATCAAAAACAACTACGTAAATAATGAATTTTCACTCTTATCTCGCTATGACATGAATGACTCCGAAAGTATATGACAGTGAAATGTGAAAAAACGAAACCAGGAAAACTAACATGTTTTATTTAGTACTATTTCCTTATGTGTATATTCATATTTATCAAAATTTTGGCACAGTGTTCTAATCGAACATTGATTGTTGCAAACAATTTTTTTCACGTTCAACACATTAATTGAAATGTTTATTATTGTTTCATTCACTACCTGTCCGTGTTGTGTGCGCTGAGAGTGTTAACTCTTTCAAAAACCAATTAGACAAATTGTAGTTTTGTGTTTAGTATGCTGAATTTTTCTTTTTTTTTTTTCTGTTATTTCTTTTCTCTTTGTATGAGATTTATAGGCTCCGGTCTCTTCTCTGTCTCATTTGCAATAATAATAATAATAATAATAATAAAAACAAATAGCTTCGTTTTGGAGTATAATAGAATCTTCGGTTCGTTCCACTGACTTTATGACGTTAATGGTATGGTAGGATCAAATTTGATCCCAAGCACGCTGTCACGGTTTTATGCCACACGCTTACAAAAAAATTACTGGTGTATAATAGACATATCAATACACTAGGAGAATAGCTGGAAGGGGGAGGAATTAGAATCACTCCCTATCGCGCTATAGTACAATTTGATTTGTTTAGGGTCAATTTTGAATCTGCCATACCAGTTAAGGGTTGAAGGATGGGATTATAATCTGAAATAATTTGTCAAACCGTCTGAAGATTTGTTGTTTTCAATGAAATTATAGCAAAAAATTTGAAATTTCAACTAGCATTAAATCGTCAAAATGACAGTAAAGCTAGGTTAAGGAATTGACGACTATCATCAGTATCCGTCCAGCCAATGAAAAGGCTTTTTTGAACTAGAGTGAAGTTAAACAACATGAAAAACTGAAATATCACTAGGTGGAACTATTCAAGCGTCTCTACATAGATATTAAAATATTGTTCTATATTCTAAGAGACGCCTGAAGGTCGAAACATTACTAAAGTTCTTACCATTTCTCAGAATGAAGCCAAACAATTTTGATGCAGAATCAACTAAATTGCCGATATGAGGCCGAATGTGAATTTCTCATCAAATATGAAACCCAGATCACTTATGTTGCTAACCCGAGACAAAGTTGTACCAAAGATATGATAATCAATTTGAAGTCCAAGAATAAACCAATTGAGGGATTGCCATTCTCCAATCCTGATTTTACTTTATTGACCACAAATATTGCAGTCTTGTCTTCTTGTCTTTGAGAAAGCCATGTTGATTATTCGCAAAGATATTAAATTTGCGTAGAAACTTGATTATTCTCACTGAAAGAATTTTCTCTACAATTTTACAGAACCCGGTCAAGAGACTAATCGGTCTATAATTCCCAATATCGTTGACGTCACCTTTCTTATAAATAGGTTTTACTATTGATGTCTTCAGAGAAGCACTTGTATCAGGGCCGGGCCGAAGCCAAATTTTGGGGGGAGGGGGGAAATCCATCGAAAATTTTCCAACTGGACATTGAATTGACAGAAATTCGTTATATATATTTTGGTATAATATTTGTTACAGAGTGAGGAGTAATTAACTTTTTTTCCATCTACCGAACATACAATAAAGTAGATTTTATTGAGTTTTTTTTTTCATAAAGAGAATCTTGATGTTGCTTGAAACTCATGAAATAAAGAAAAGCAAAATAACTCCCTAGTTTTCACAGAAAATGTGTGTCAAAGTGTGTGTCATAAATCAAGATACTTCTTAAAAAAGAAACAGATCCCCGATTTGGTAGGGAAACGGTTTCGATCTAAATCACTCATATTGAAGAAACAATTTTAAACAAAATTTCCTAATTTGAGTTGGCGATTTCGAACTCTTTTGCAGCGTTCACTGCAATTAGTGTTTGGAATTGAGGATATATTTGGTATTTTGAAAGATTGTTGTTGTGACTGTGACTTCTGATATTCTGTGGTCACTACCCATAATTTTCTCCCAAACTTGTTTTCCTTCGTGCAGTTTCTGTTCATAATTTTTTTTTTTATTTTTTAGAAGGCACCACATAACTCAAACTTCACTTTGAATCTATTTTAGTTCATTATTTAAATTCATATACACATATTGTTCATTCGCAATGCTATAACACAATGTACGAAGAGCAAACCTAATGATGATTCTGCTTATCTGAAAGTAACAGCTTAAATTTATGATACCAGAAGGTTTTTTATGACACAGTCCATGCGACGTTACTGAAAAATTTACAACTGGGTACCTATTTCTTGAGGCTGCATCTCTTCCAACACTTGATTGTAAAAATATTGGGTTAAATACCATTTAATGCCGCCTATACATACAGGGTGGACATTTGAAAACGAAACAGACGAGATTACAGACGAAATAAATTTTTTCGATAGAAATGCTCGGACAGGTCGATTTCTGTTTCGAGGGGGACAACTTAAGATGTAGGTTACGGACGCATAGCGCTTCAACCCTTGCTACTACAATCCTCACCCCCAATTTTTGAATAGGGAAGATGGGGTGAGTGATACCTCATTTGAAAGGTATTTTTAAACTGATTTCAGCACAGTAATTGTTTTTTCATTTTATGCATTAGTTCTCGAAATAATCTTGACTAAGCATTTGAAAATGAAGTGGTGTTTTCATGGCAGTTGTAGTGTTTTTTTATGAAAAACCTTTCAAATGAGGTATCACTCACCCCATCATCCCTATTCAAAAATTGGGGGTGAGGGTTGTAGTAGCGAGGGTTGAAGCGCTATGCGTCCGTAACCTACATCTTAAGTTGTCCCCCTCGAAACAGAAATCGTCCTGTCCGAGCATTTCTATGGAAAAAATTTATTTCGTCTGTACTCTCGTCTGTTTCGTTTTCAAATGGCCACCCTGTATATTGTCAACTACTGATTGCAAACTTGTTTTTTCTAATTCAGATTTCTTCGTATTTCATAACTCTTTTGGAATTATGTTTTTCAACTGTTTCGAAATCTTACCAACTGCTTTGAACTTTTCCCAACTGTTTTGGAATTTTTTCCCAATGCTTTGAAATTTTGCCAACTACTTTGGAATTTTCCCAACCCTTTTGAAATTTTTTCCAACCGCTTTGAAATTTTTACAACTCCCTTGAAGATCTTCCAACTGCTTTGAAAATTTGCCAACTTCGTTCAACATTATGCCCGTCGCTGACTTGTATTATAAGTAACTATTTTGATTTCTTAGGAATAAGCCGTTATTTATTGATGTTCCCGATGAGTAAGTTCAGGCAGGATAGCTCCTCGCAAAACCTCTCAGAAATCGTGCGGCATCGTACCTCGAGACGTCCGCACTCGGAAAATCCAATTACGTGTTAATTAACGCGGAAAGGATTTCTTTCCCAGTCATAACTCCGGCCGCATTGTCCTCTGTTCGGTCGTCTCCAGACGGATCCTTCTTCGCTCTGAAAGGGAAAAAACGCGATTCTCCGCCTCCCCCCATGGACTCGGGAATTATGCGAGATGTTTCGCTAAGACGCCAAAAGTTGGGTCTAACTCTTTCCGTTCGCCGTTATTGTTTATATCGCGACGGGAAACACCTGCGCCAGGAAACTTTGCGGAAAAACTTTTCGCGTATTTTTGCGATCTTTCAGATGAAAGGGCTCCATTCCGCAATGAGTGGATGGGATTAATCGGCCGAGAGGAGCGGATGCTCGCCACGTTCACGCTCGCTCACGTTGAAATTCGCAAAAGTGATGGATTGCCCTCAAAGCATACACCCTCTGTTGGTCGAATGATCGCTCTCTTTTCAATCCTGGGCAGTTCTAAAATCTCGTTCATATGATAAGTTCTGAATCATGTGAATTTTTCTTCGAAATATATATATATATATATATATATACAGGGTGTACCAGAACTAGACAGAGAACTAGACCTATTTGAAATCTGAAAATTGGGATTATGATATTGTTTGACATTATCTACCGATCTGAAATATTCTTGGAGCCTGAACCATTTCAGTTAAACAGGGAGTGAAAAACAAAATTTCAAAAATTTTTTTCTGCTTGTTTGTTTCGAATTTGATAAAGTTGATGAGTTGTTTGTATTTCAACAGAGTTCAATTTTGAATTTTCCCTCATTCAAAGAGAATTTTCTCGTTAAAATTCAAATTTTTTGAATCAAAAAGAATTCAATAGAGAATATCTTTATGCAATAAAAAATGGGTCTTCTAATTTGAAAAACGAGAGTCGATATCACTCCTAGAACCTTTGAAATTAGGTGAAAAACATTGTTTTTATTCATTATATCCACTAGACTGATTCAAAAAAATCGACTTTTTTGGTTTTCAAGAAACCCCCTCCTAATTATCTTCAGGGTATCGAAAAAAGACCTCTGTGAAAATATCAGCTCCAAATAATAACGTTTAGAGGTCGCTCATCAATTATTTCTATTTTGCCTACTAATAGCAGGGGCAAAATTTCTTTTTTCAATAAAAAATTCCTAGAACACAAACCAATTGGCGGATTTCTTTGTAAGATACATTTTCGTGTAGGCAATCAGATACACTACAAATATGTCCCCTACGATATTTCCATAAAATGGCCTCTTCTTAAGTTATTCGATTCGATGCTCATATCGAGGTATTTTTGAGGAAAAAAAATATCGACTTTAGTTGTTTTCACGAAACCCGCCTTCTAATCATCTTCAGGGCATCGACAAAAAGCGTCTGTGAAAATATTAGCTTTGAATATTAATATTCAGAGGTCGCTCATCGATGGTTTCTATTTTCGCTGCTGATGGTAGGAAAAAAAATTCTTTTTTCAATTAAAAATTTTTTGTTCACGATCCAATAGATGGATTCCACTGTATGATACATTTTGGTGTAGTGAACTAGATACTCTACGAAAATGTTCCATACGATATCTCGATAAAATAACTCGTTCAAAAGTTATTTGAACTTTTTTTCCAAAATACCTCAATATAAGGTATTAATATAGAGGTATTTTTGAAGAAAAAGTCGAATAACTTTTGAACGAGCGGTTTTATCGGAATATCGTATGAGACATTTTCGTAGAGCACATAATTCCCTGCACGATAATGTATTACACAGTGGAATCCGTAAAGTGGTTCGTGAAGAGAAAATTTTTTATTGAAAAAAGAAAATATTTTCCTGCTACCAACAGCGGAAATAGAAATCATCGCTGAGCGACCTCTAAATATTATTATTTGAAGCTGATATTTTCATAGAGGTCTCTTTTCGATACCCTGAAGATAATGAGATAATGGTTGCCATTTGAAAAAAAAAGAAATTTCATAGTTTAATTGAGGCTCACTTTGAAGCTTCGTTTCGGACACCCTGTATGAAATTTCCTCATAAGTTATAGAAGCAACAGCAACAGCGTACTTTTTTTTATTTCACTGTTGCGGAAAAAAAAAATTACAGTGAGAGATTTTGAAGATATAAACACTTATTTGTGACAATCTTTATGACGAATAATTTGACAATTGGGCTATAACTCAACAATCGCTTATGAGGTTGGGCATATTATACCTGAAATTAGTGTAGAATTGAACGAAGAATCAAAATATGTCTAAATATACAGGGTGTTACATTTGAAATAACGAAGTTCACATTCGTTTCCGGTAGAACCGGAAGTAGATTTTGCTTGAAAACATTTTACAACTCAAGATCATGTGGTATGAAACAACAATGCAAAATCTGGAATTTGTATTAAAATTCCTTCCCCGAAAACTTCTTATGAAACACTTAAAAAAATCACCCTGTATACAAACCGATTTTACCTTCCCACCAAACGTCGAAATCAGGACAAGGACAAACCCCCCCCCCAGTCGACTATCCTGTCCTATCATCGCCAGAGTTACAGCTCAACAAAACAAGACGAGATTCGAGGAAACCGTTCCATTCATTTTATATTTTCGCGTCTTTTATACACTGTTCCCGGAAACGTATTTCACTTAAGGTGCGACAATAGTGAAGCTTTACGATTGTCTCTTTTATTCGCAATAAAGCGTTTTTACGGTTTGCTTTATATAATACAAATTTACTCGGCGAGAGCGAGATAAGGCTAGCACACCCACCACTTGGCGTGCGTCATTTCTCCTTGCCGGAGAAGAGTTCCTTTTGAATTTCGCGCTAACTCCGACGTTCTCGGCATTTTCTCGCTCGGTCGCAGCGTGCCTTGTCTTAGGAGCTCTCCATCTAGAGACCGTCTCTTTCCGAATCAATCGGGGCAAATATTTGCGTTGGTTGAATTTTTCCGCACGGGGGTGGAGGCGGCGAATTTACGTGAAGAAAAAAAAGTGGTTCGTTGATAAACAAAGATTAAGCAGTTTCATAAAAATGAGTTATGGGTTGCTTGAAATTTCTAGGACTTCCGGATTTTCCGAAAGTGATATCAACATATTTCATTTAAAAACACCCATTTTGTATTGCATAAATAGATTCTCCATTGAATTCTGAGTCTTCTTGATTCCATTTTCCGAGAAAATTCTCTTTGAATGAGGAAATACAAGAAAAAATCTCAAAATTGAACTCTGTTGAAATATGAACAACTTAGGGCCGGTTTCCGAGGTCTTTTTAACAGTAGTTTATATATTCGATAACTTTGACGGATGGATTAACTGGTGATTTCTGTTTCTGAACACCCCTGCTAAAGTTATCCATTCGATAAACGCAGTTCATTTTAACGGGGCGATTTTGGCAGTTTATTTATTCGATAACTAAATGGCGCATGGGCAAAGATGTAATGTTGGATTTCGAACCTCACTTTTGCTGTTTGCAGTTTTGTTTTGAGATTACTCTGATTTGCGTGTTTTGGTTTACAAAAACGTGTGTAAACATAATATATTGCTGTGGAATGATGAAATATATAGGAAGAATTATGATCTAGTTTCAAGCTGCAGCGATCATCAGATGAGACAATGCATCATCAACAATATTTCTGCAACCTGATTCGTAGATCGAAATGTTTACAGTTACAGATGATTAATTTGAAAATTGGTACGGGTTCAACAAGCAAAAATCAATCAGTTCGTGATGAATATAAAACGTATCAGACTGGATCAGACAGAAAAATCCGCACTAGCGGAACATGCTCTAACAGATGGACACAATATTGTTTTCTCAAAGGCAGAGGCTATCTCGGAGTTTTCTATCCTAGGATAAACATGGAAGCCATTGAGATATATAAACATAAGAACAACATGAACAGAAGGGAAGAAACTCCTTTGGTACATAGCGCATGGTTGCCGGTGTTGGAAAAGACCAAAATCAAGCCAATACGAAGTAGGGGCGATGGACATAGGTATCAACATCGCGAGCGCAAACCCACTACCTTCTCCCGCCAATGATTAGGGTATAAGTTGGGCCAACGGATCGAATCCAGCATCACTTTCGGAAATTCAGCGGTCGAGCTACAACCTCCGACCAAGAATCTTCTGAAGAGGCCTACCGCAGTTGTGGGCGAAACGTTAGGTGAAATAATTCCTAAAGACAATGGCCAATGTGCCCGGAAGACTCTCTTAATGTAAGTATATCCGGTCGTGAAAACCTGAAACTACTTTTCAAGTATATATATATATTCTTATGAAAAGGAGAGCTAAAATAATACATTAAATGTTGAAACAAAAAGTACCTAAGCTGAGGTAAAAAAAGAACGGGGTATCATAACATTCTTTGTATGATACTATAGAATCATACGATACTATCAACACTACTATCATACGATACTATACAGCCAGGGGAAAAAACCTCAGCCGAAAAAACCTGCCTCTCCGTAAACAAAATAACATAAAATATCAAATATCAGGAAAATCTTGAAAGACATCAGTGTTATCATCTTCATGTTATCCGTCGATGGGCTCGGATGCACAGATTCTTCCCAAAACGACTCGTAATTCTTAACCTGAAATGAAAAAGGACAAAAGCAGAAAAGAAACCGATTATTCAGAATAAATCGAATGCATTTTGGAAATGTATTTGCTACTTTGAAAAACATCAACATTAAGATTTCTTGGCCAAATAATGTACGGAGGTTTATAAATATTTATGACAGAAATGTCACAAAATTTGAAAGAAATGAAAAAAAAACTCCATCAATTTCCCCTTTCCGAATCTGTTGAATGTTACGAAACTGATAATTTTTCAACATAACAAGATAAACTTGTAAAAAATCAATTAATACATAACCTTTCAACTGTCCTCTTTCACGAGGATTTTTTTTCTGTTGCCGTGTGGGTTTCTTGCAGAAGAATCTCTTTGATACCATGTTCATCAGCTAATTTGGAGACGTAATCACACTTTCCTTTCGAAATTCCTTCGATATTCAAATTCAAAATCCACAAATTGTTGCTCTGTGGTCGTGAGGGTTTTTTCAAACCAGATACGACCTTCCAGGTGATGATTTTTCGGCACTTCAGATGTTTGAAGACCGCTACGGGACCCCAATGAAAGGCAATCATCTCCCATAGATAAACCAAACATGTTATAACACATTATTACCCAATAATGATGATAATAATAATAATGATAATAATCTTTATTAATCTCCTTCAGACTTTTGAGGAATGTATAGGACAAGTCATCTGAATAGAAAAACAAGAGAGGAAAAAATATTCGCTTCAATTAAGTCCGCAAGGAAACCCTCTACACCGTAGTAACATCCTCTGATCAATAGGAACTTTCATTCATTCATTCATTCCTCATTCCCAATCTGTATGACAGAAGCCCCCTGTCAAGATGCAGAAAGGGACTTAGGCTCAGGGCCCGTATTCTCGATAAGTGAGCTTTTAAACGTATACGTTTCAAACCGAACGGTTCATGTGCGAGTACTTTTCCGGATCGGTATTCTTGACGACCATTCGTTCCATGAAAGGTATACGTTTGAAAACGTGTGATCGAAACAGCCGGCAACACTGACACATTTCACAAATGACATGAATTGTTCGTTGAGGATTATGAATTCTAATTGAAAAACTACCACGGATCTTCAATCTGGTAAAGTTTACAACCGATTCACATAAGATGCCCAATAGAAATGGTCAGGAATAGGTAACATACCTAATAGCATGCTAGGTCCAATAAGAGATTGAAAGAATTTGAGAAAGGTAAGATTATGATCCACAAACCCATTTTGTTTCATCATAATATATATTTGTAGCCTTTGCAAGTCCTCAACTCAAGAACGAAAACGAAGATTAGCATAGCGAAAAGTCCTGCCAGAGAAACAGGCAATTAGCCTCATGAGGAGTTTTGTTTTGTTTACTGTAATTGTATGATGCACTTATTGTTTGCTGCAGAAGATATTATATTTTTTTGGAATAAATCTATCAGACTGTGTATATATGTTAATTGAAAGAAATGAAATATCAATAAATTTATGAATCATATATTCATGAAGTGTTTTACATAGGTGAGCGGACTTATCACTTAGATATCTTGGAGATTGGTTGTAATAATTGTTGCTTGTAATTTTCTATATACACGATCGGTTTCAATACGTTCTCCGACGTTATTGATACCCAGTCTCTATTGATCTCTATCTTTCTAGAGATTCTCCTCCAATAAAAGTTCTCTCATTTCTTTTTCTATCTCCTCCCTCCAGCTTTTTCGAACCCCTTCTGCTGCCAATTTTCGGTTGATTCTCATTATGTTTTCTTCATTGTCAATGGGAGACCCATATATTCCTAAAACAGCCAGTGCTATACAAAGATTATGAACCCAAGCATTGATAATTTTACTTGCCGTCTCTTGAGCATAGTGAAGAACTGTGTGCAAGCAGACAACGAAATCTCACCTTGAGGACCCCATTGTATATCCCAATAAAACTTCTGATTGTTTTGCGATATTTATTGTACCTACAAATATTCTAAGTACCTTCTTGTCAAACTTCTACACAAACACAGAATAGTATATTCTAAAACAAGTTGCAGAATGAGCTCCTATTCCAACACGAATGCGAAATTCGAAAACGAGCGACGAAGGAGCGAGTTTTCGAAAGCATGAGTGTTGGAATTGCCTTCTGCAACGAGTATTAGACGATATTTTCTCTATTTCAGTAAAGTTTTGTGGAAAACTCTCGAAATTCAAATAAAAATTCAGATTGGTGACTTTTGTATTGATCTTGGCAGTTGGTGTCACTAACGAAATTTGACAGATTGCCGAATTTGAATTGATTTGATTCGAAAATTGAGTGGATCGGAGGTCAGTACTGACAACCACAAAACGAATAATATAACTGAAAACAATGCTGTAATGAGTTTCATTACAGCACTACTCTTAGAACTGTAATGAACTCATTACGATACTGAAATAGAGAAAAATCAAACTATATCACGAAAACGAATGATACAAAGCGCTCGCTGTAAACACTCGCCTTGAGAACGTATGCGACCTTATAGTCACGTGTCAAGAATACCAAAGCGTGTGATATTCTGAAAGTTCGCATACGCATAGAAAGTTCACTTGTCGAGAATACGGGCCCAGCAATTATGCTATGTGCCCAATATCGAGTGATTTGTAAAAACTATGCTCTTCTTTATGATGTTCTTGTCGTGCCCTGTGTCCTGGGGGCAACAGGAGTCTTGGATATAACCAATCACAGGATCACGTGTTCAACACATAAACTACAATAAATCTAGAAATCTAGACGATCACTATAACTTTTACAATTTTTACGAAAAGAATGCACTTTTTAAACGAATATTTAATAATATTTCTCTATTTCAGTATCGTAATGAGTTCATTACAGTACTAAAAGTAGTGCTGTAATGAAACTCATTACAGCATTGTTTTCAGTTATATTTTTCGATTTGTGGTTTTCAGTACTGACCTCCGATCCACCCAATTTTCGAATCAAATCAATTCAAAATCCGCAATCTGTCAAATTTCGTTAGTGACACCAACTGCCAAGATACAATACAAAAGTCACTAATCTGAATTTTTATTTTTATTTCGAGAGTTTCCCACAAAACTTAACTGAAATAGAGAAAATATCGTCTAATACTCGTTGCAGAAGGCAATTCCAACACTCATGCTTTCGAAAACGAGTGACGAAGGAGCATTCGTGTTGGAATAGGAGCTCATTCTGCAACTTGTTTTAGAATATACTATTAAGAGAAGTACAAGTAATTTTTTGAGTTCCAAACCAGGACGTGGGGAAATGTAGTCATCCCACCGTGACAACCATTTTGGAACTGAATAGCAACTTTACTTCTTGAAATACTTCAATAGCGTGGATAGCATCAAGAACGAGAACTTAACTAAAAAAAACTAGATCGATCAACTTCAACAACAAGGTGATGAGAAAAGACCAGAATCAAGCCAATACGAAGTAAGGGCAATGGTCCTATCAACATCGCGAGCGTAAACCCACTACCTTCTCCCGCCAAAGATCAGGGTATGAGTTGGGTCAACGGATCGAATCCAGCATCACTTTCGGAACGAGAACTTAACTAAAAAAAACTAGATCGATCAACTTCAACAACAAGGTGATGAGAAGGCATGACATGGCCAGGGACAGACCTCCTGAACGTGAAGCCCCGTCAAAGAAACAAAAATGTCGTAATCCCGCCGTACCAGTAGATGAAGTTCAAGTGAGGCCGCTCATAATAGAGCCAAGTGAAGCCAGCAGAAGGACACACGGAGCAACCGCTCCTCCGTCAAAGGAGGCTGGCCGATGCCGAAACTCGCTCCCTACGGCGGCATGTTTTCTTTTGTCGTTGCCGTAAACGCGGCTTTGTTCTCCGGATCAAGTAGGCGGGGTGTGTCGCGTTCTCCAACGTGTTTTATAGATCGTTCGTCGGAACGTCCCCATCCGGCCGCGACAATGGAGATGTTTTACGGTTGTCTCTCCTTCGCGTATCATAAAGGCCGCTAATTGAAACCTACCCCCACGTGGCTGTGGAAGAGTCCCGGTAGAACGCGTGGACAGAAATTTTCTGTTACACTAGAAAGGCACCTCGAGAAATATTCTGAGTTCATTCTTAAAATAAAAGAAAATGAATAGGTTCAGGTGGCACTTCGAAAAATTATACTCCATATTATTAGTCATTTTCTTCGACGGATTATGAACGTCGTTCAACTTTTTTCATTACGACAATTCGCGTTCAGCGCGATAGAGGAAGTTTTCCTTTTCACTCCTCAATGTTCTGTACGAGACTCCGAATTGTACTACAAGTTACTGATGGGAAAACGGAATGCACGTGGGGATCTATTTCATGAAGAGTTTCTGTAGGAGTGAGGTGCAGACGTTTCTCCGCTAGATGGCACTTTTCTTTTTCATATCTGGAAAGTGCCTAACAGCATTGAATTTAGGTCTGCGGCTCATTTTGGTTGTCATCGACGAAGACGTTAAGCAGTGCTGATGACGGGTAACAACCCAGAAACTAGTTTATTGCTACGTGGGTTCGATGGCAGCACGTTCTACTATTTTCTTCATGCTCTAGATTTTAACTAGTCCATATTGTCAGTTATTAGTTATAAAATAAAATCATTCAACTCATCTATCGATTGATTGTACCTTTTCCGTTGCTAAATGAACGTCAATACTATCAAGCTATTTCCAATATTAATATTAAATTAATACATATATGTGGGATCCGAGATTCTACTTACTTTTAGGTTATTTATTATTGTAGCTCTTAATTTTAACCTACGGCACTGAACTCAAGTGAAGTACTTCCCAGTGGGTTCATCAGACGGTTCGAGGCACTTGACGCTAGACGCTAGATTTCTTGAGAGTTAGCTGGTGTCAATTTCAAGAGTCGAGATTCATGAGAAAATATTAACTTGAAGGTTTCTAGGGCTAGCGAGGAAAAGAGTTCAGGGGGTACTTCGGGAAAAATGGACAGTCGATTAGAGGATTTCGGGGAGTCGATCAGAGAACGGGAAGAGAGTCGGTCAGAACGTGGAGTATTAATTAGACGAGGTTCCGAAGAACCGATTAGACGAATCTTTCGATGAAGTGATTAGACGGACACTAATCGAAAGTTAGAAGTCAGGCAAATTCTTAGACTAGAAAGAATAGACGGAAGCTAGTTCAGAGGTCGTAAAACAAGATTTATGAGACGAAAACATCATAGACGTGCGTTCAGTGACTGAAATCCCGAGTTCTTGTTGTTAGTGTTCTTTTATTCTATTTATCTACTCATTAAACATTTTATTGAACTACCTGGTGCCTAGTAATTTCCCTAGACGCAGTCAAATTCCTACATATTTGTATAATATATTGTTTAAAATTTCCAATTCTCGGAATTCATTCGAAATTTCACATGTAGATTTGATTTGCAACAATCGAGAGAATCACTTAAATTCACAAGGTCCTTAGTTTTAATGCACATTATCATATAGCTCGCATTCAGCACTTTCAACTAAGCTCCTTGAATTGTTGAGACTTCTATATATTCAAAAATATCAAGTAGTCTCAAAGTAATTCATTTCGATAAGAATGAAAATTATTGTACAAGAACGACCTAAACAGAAATTTAAAATGATGGTGTCTGGGGAATAACTGTACATACTCTAACCAGAGATAGAGCTGGACAAGATGATCACTGATTGCCTTTAAAAAGGTAATTTCTGGATTTCCCTAGAAAGCTACAGGGTGATTTTCCAACTTCATGGAAATACTTAGACCATCATAAAATCCAACCATATTGACGGATATGATTGAAACTTGGGAGGTTATTGGCACATGATAAGGTCGAGTCAGGAAGATATCAATTATTTCATCATTCCAGAGCCGGACATCTTCATTTAAAGTGTTCAGTGTAAAACAAACACTCAGAGTTTCAATAAGCACATTTCATGACGAAAAAATAACAAATGAAATAAACTACAATACAATAAAAAGAACCTGATAAAAATGAAAATAGGAATGAATATTTCAGAAGTGGTCTGAAATGAAAACCGTTAGCTTGTATACATTTCTCTTGTCGTATGTTCAAATTGGATACAGCCTTGCGAATTATATCACCATTATTTCTTAAAATATCGCAACAGTTGATAATTTTGTTCATCACCTGTTCTCTTGACTGGATTTCTTCAGAATATGCCATATACTTCAATTTTCCATTTTTTTTTTTCAGTTGGCCACCCAGAATATCAACAAATTATTATAGTCTCCCTCGCCTTCAGTTACTTCATTAAGAAAATTTATCATTTATTTTCGACCTCCACAAGATGATTAACTTCTGTTCAGGTAAATAAATGAAATTTATCCAAATTAGAACATTCATGGAAAATAATTGTTGATGTGACAACTTTGAACAATATCACAAAGTGAAGCATAATTTTAATTCAGCTTCTTTCTGAAAAGCGGATTAAATGAAGATTAATAGTCCGGACCTGGAATAATGAAATAATTGATATCTTTCTGACTCGACCTTAGCATGTGCCAATAACCTCCCAAAATTCAATAATATCCGTCAATAAGTTTGGATTTTATGATGGTCTAAGTCTAAGTAGTTCCATTAAGTCAGCATCACCCAGTAGCTTTCTAGGGAAATCCAGAAATTAATTTTTTATAGTATAGTCAATCAATAATCACCTAGTCCAACTCTATCTCTTGTAAGAGTATGTACAGTTATTCTTTGGACACCCTGTATAGAATAACGTTCACATTCATGTGTAGTAGAAACAAATATGAGTAATCGAATTTGAATAATAGGCAACTGCTTTGCGAATCGTTGGTGCTCTCGCACATGAATTTCTGCGATGTGGTTTATGGACCATGTTTGACTGTTTTTGATGTGAATCGTGTTCAGAAACTTCAAAACTGCTGTTTAAGATACATTCATGGGATCAGAAAGTATGAAACGATAACGCATACATTGAAGCTAACTGGGTGGCTGAGTATGAAGCATAGAAGGCAGCTTCACTCTTCTATTCTTTATTTCAATGTGATAAAAAATGCTACACCACTTGATCTCTACAGTAGAATAAAGCTTCGTTCTAGTGTTCATTGCATCAATGTGCGATCTCGTGAAGATATATCCATTCCTATGCACAGAACTTACTTATTTAAGCGGGCCTTTTCTTATCAAGTACCTAAGATCATGAATGAATTGAAGTTTGATTACACGAATATTTCGCTTGATAAATTTATGTTACACATACGAAACAACTTCAGAAATGATCCATTGTACAACGGATCCTGAGTATCTTCCTCGTTATTTGACTGGTGTGGGTGGTCGTTTCCGATGAGCTTTACGTGTGATCAATGCAGGGGCATTCGGTTAGTTATTTTTTGAAAATTTTATTGTGCAGCAGGAATTAATTATTCTTTTTTTTTTTATAAACAAAGTTTGTGCTCTCCTCAAGGAGAATATATGTGCGTTCTAATAAGAGGTTAGATGGAAGAACAGACGCATTATTTTGGGTATACTTTTGTTTCATAAATTTTTTTCTTTGTAAAATTATTTTAAACTTACTTGAGATTATGCGAACTGAATCTCGCCCTTTCATATGTTGTAAATTTTTGTAACAAGATGTTTCTAAATTATTGAATAAAGATCTTTATTATTATTATTATTATTATTATTATCTGTGTGTTAAATTCAAATCAATCTTATATGAGCGCTTCTAAAAAAAATTGTTACAAACTCGTGCGGGAAAATATCTCTTCCCAAAATTCTTGTTGGGTAAATATCTATTATTCTATTATCACCGCCGTAAAAGTCGATCAAGGTTTGAATCTGCCGCCATAACGAAAGTGTAAATGTTTAAGAAATCTCTGCTCCGCAGGCGAGTCAAAAAATCATTCGTCACTTACCAACCAGAGCCAGAATGACGGTCAGAAGGGGGGCGGCAGGAAAGCTGACCGTGACGTTGAATTCCAACATCTGCAGTAGGTCGACTGAAACATAATAAATTTCAATCAGGGTCTTATTCAATCTGGAAAAGACGGCCATGATGACAGGACGTTCCGGACTGTTTCTGCAGGCGCCTCCTTGATCTATCGTTCTGGAAGAGGCGGGAAGTCGCAATATGTTTGAATTATTCATTTATTCAAATACGCGCAAACTTTCGAGTTGAGAAAATTATCTTCAGGATAATATGTATACAGGGTGTCCGGGGAATAACTGTACATACTCTTACCAGAGATAGAGTTGGACTAGGTGATTACTGATTGAATATAAAAAATTAATTTCTGGATTTCCCTAGAAAGCTACAGCGTGATTATCCAACTTCATGGAAATACTTAGATCATAAAATCCAAACTCATTGACAGATATTATTGAAACTTTGGAGGTTATTGACACATTCTAAGGTCGAATCAAAAAGATATCAATTATTTCATTATTCCAGGGCTCATTAATATTCATTTAAAGTGTTGAGGGTAGAACAAACACTTTGTATTTCGAATTACAAATAATTGATTTGCTTTTTAAAAAGAAGCTAAATTATGCTTCAATTTGTGATATCGCTCAAAGTTGTCACATCAACAATTATTTTTTTATGAATTTTCGGATTTGGATAAAGTTCGAAAAATTGAATTTTTTACCATGACGAGAACTGAAAATCTCATGTTTGAATATAAAAAGCGGAAGTATTAGTAGAAAATTTTCAGAAGAGTTCAGAGCATTAATAAGCACATTCCATAACGAAACAATAATAAATGAAAGAAACTAAAATACAGTAAAGAGTACCTATCTAATAAAAATGAAAATAAAAACGAATGGATTGCTGAGTCAACGTTATTTCAGAAGTGGTTCGAAATGAAAACCATCAGCTTGTACTTATACATTTCTTTTGCCGAATGTTCAAATTGGATATAGCCTTGCGAATCATATCGTCATTATTTCTTGAATATCACAACAGTTGATAATTCTGTTCATCAGCTGTTCTCTCCTCGATTTACTAATTCAGTTAGAGGTTTTCACATTGGAAGAAGTGTACTTTGGTCAATATCTTTGTTGTCGAACACCCGGTATACATACGAATAATTTGAAAATATGCCTATGTATACCCTATACACTTCCCATTATTTTTTTTCGAAATATACCTTCATTTACTCCATCGCAATGAAATCGGTGTCTGGGGTGTCCAGTGTATCAACAAATTATTATAGACTTCTTTTTCAAGAAAATTTTTTGTTTATTTTCGACCTCCAGTTCAGGTGCATAAATTCAATTTTTCCAAATTCAAAAATTCATAAAAAAATAATTGTTGATGTGACAACTTTAAGCGATACCACAAATTGAAACATAATTCAGCTTCTTTCTAAAAAAGCAAATCAATTATTTGTAATTCGAAACACAAAGTGTTTGTCTCACCCTGAACACTTTAAATGAAGATTAATGAGTCCGGCCCTGGAATAATGAAATAATGTATATCTTTCTGACTCGACCTCAGCATGTGCCAATAACCTCCCAAGTTTCAATAATATCCGTCATGCGAAGTGTCCGAAATTCAGCATTCGAAGTACAACCTTAGACCGAGAATCCTCTGAATATATGGTATCCCAAACTGATTCTAATATCTTGGACTATTTGAAAATGAAGATAAGAAACGCATGTGCCCAAGTAGTCCCTTATATTTTGACCGAAGTAACTTATAATGAAATAGGGGAATGATATAACTTATGTATGGATCATAAAGTCCGGTATATAGAACATATGATTCGAAATATTTCGTTTGTTATTAAATAAAATGTTTATTGCTATAAGATATAAATATTTAAAGAATAAAATAATAGAAAAATAGTTACAGAGCCTCCGTCATTTTACGGAACATAATAATATCTAGGTCATCTAGCGATTACGATCCATACACAAGTTATATCATCTCCGTATTTCATCATAAGTCACTTTGGTCAAAATATATGGGTCCATTCATTTTCGAATTCTTAATCCCAATATCTCTTCACAATGGCAGCGTTGTGACATGGAGCCCCATCTTGCTGTATCCACATATTTGATCTTATTTAAAGAGGCAGATTGTTTAGAAAACTAGCCTTCTTGAATTCAAGGCACAAAATCATATCTATGTCTCCAAATCAAGGCATACTACCACAATACAGAAAAAAAATAAATGGAATAGAATCAACATTAAACACGCTGCAGATCGCTGGCGGTAAGAAATGTACAAAAATTGTATTCGAAAAAAAAGTTCAAAATAAAATTATCTTTCGAATGACATGATAAAAATGGTATGTCCCTGGAGAAAAAATTTTTGATAGCGCCGCGACGCCTGGCGTCTTTATTTATTCCGCAGATTTTTATGCGCATCTCAAGTCGACATTGACTTGTTCAAAACGCCATTGACAGAATGAAAAAATATTCGGGCGTTTTCGAGAAAATTGGGGTTACCAAGATAAATGAATCACCCTGTACATCCTAAAGCGACGCCCTTGCATTCAGGACTACACTCAAAAAATGGAAAGTCAAATATCACAACGTTTCCCTTCATCAAAATCACAAGCCAAAAACCGAACAGTTTTCAATTCTTGTTTCGACTGAATCTTACGGTAACTACCCTCAACCCTACCACGACGTCCGGTTACCCCGCCTGGGTAGGGTCGGATTTTGGCGGCGAACCGCCAGGAACTGACTCTAGGATGCTTGACCAAATACAAACTCCGACGGACCCGAGGCAGCATCATATGTTGACGGTAATAACTTTATTTCTATAACGACCATCAAAACTTTGTTTCCACTCCCGACAAACTTTCCGGACCCGGACTGATCGTCAATATTCCGGCTAATCGAGGGATGATAATGTTCCGCCCATTGTGGTTTCCGTACTCCACCGAAAACGGGAGAAGGGTTCCTAACATATTCCGGTTAATGAAAGTCACCAACTCGCCCCGAATAAGTTAGATATTGGAATTATGTCATGACGCTTCACAATTTCAATTTGGAAAATACCACTTCAAATGAAGAAGGAATGTGCAAGGTATCCCAAATTGCTTGATTTCGACTTCGTTAGGTGTCCTGGGCTCGATTTTTGTGAAAACACCATTAGTGAAAACCGTTCCACGATGTCTTCTTTTTTTTTAATTTCGATTTCGAAAATGTGCCATAACTTTTTTATCTACAAAAAATCTGAGAACGATTAAAACTTCTAGAAGCGCTGTTTTCCCGGAAATAAAAAACTATATTCAATAGCATTCTTCTCGTGAAAAAAAAACACTTGTATATATTAAATACGAAAGCATTTTTCTTCATTCTAATACCATAAAAAGAAATTTGATATAAGAAACTTTCAAAATAATGTCTTATTCCCAGTGAAAACGTGCTTGTTTAAAGTTTTTATCTTTTTCAGATATTTTTGAAAATCGAAAAAATTTCAAAATGTTAATAAATAGATTCAGGATTTCCGGGCTTATTGAAAGTGGTCTATTAGCATTAATTTCACTTAAGGTTTCGCCCACACCTGCGCTAGGCATTTCAAGATGATTCTTGGTCTAAGGTTGAAACTCGACCGCTGAATTTCCGAAAGTGATGCTGGATTCGATCCTTTGGCCCAACTTATACCCTGATCATTGGCGGGAGAAGGAAGTGGGTCGCTCCCATTACATATTGGCTGCATTTTGATCTTTTCCAACACCGGCAACCATGCGCTATGTATGGATAATTGTTGTTGTATAGGATATTATTTACTTTTTCTATGTTTTGGTTGTGGTATACAAGTGCACTTAAGTTGAATGCTCTATTCAGTATGTTGTGAATGGCACTGATTTTATTTATCTACACATTCATTTGGCTATAAAATCAGTGCCATTCACAACATACTGAATAGAGCAGTCAACGTAAGTGCACCTACATACCACAACTAGAACATAGAAAAAATTAAGAATATCCTATACAACAACAATTATTCAAAACATTTCGTGCGCAGAATTATTTAAGAATTTGTACCGAAAATTGAAGACAAAAATAATAACATAATTGAAACAACTAAGAAATACTATAAAATACCATATATACCAGATCTATCACAAAAACTTAAAAGAACTCTAAAAACAGATAACAAGGAATAAGTATTTTTCATTATGAAAACCGTGGGTTTGTTATACAGCCGTTTCAAAGATTGTATTGAAAAAAAAACAAGAATCGTTGATGATATTGTATGAAGTTCCATGCTTGGACTGCGATAAGGTGTATATTGGACAAACAAGGCAATATTTGAACAACAGGATGAAATAACATAAATATGACTTGAAAGACCCAAAAAACAGAGAAAAGACGGCACTGTGCTCCAATTTCTTCGTCGAGAATCACAGGTTAGATTTTCCTAATATGAAAATTCTTGAAAAAGAAAAACAATATAAAAAAAGAAATATCTTGGATATGATTCACATTAATTTAAACAATCTGTTAATTTTAGATCTGATACTAGTCATCTTAGTTGTTTGTATAACCTAATATTATCTAAATATAAGAATTTGACAAAAAGATAAACTAGTTAGTTCAAGCGTGAAATCGATATTCGACAACCAAAATACGACTTGTTTTATAACGTCACATTTTTGGGTTATGGTTTGTTGTTTTGAGCGATCAAGTGTGCATTTTTCATTCTTCCTTGATTTTAGTTTTAACTTGTATTCTACATTATATGGTCGGAATTTGTAACCTTTAACATATTGAGGTATGTAATTTTCTGTCACTTCGTGTATCTGTGTAAGAGAAAGTAAATGTTGTTGATTTTTTTTTAATTTTGTAGGAAGCAAATGTGATTTTGCGGAACGTCACCAAATATATGTACAGAACAGCCTGATATATTATAATTTTTCCTATTAGCACAATAAAATTTCCTCTATCATTATCATTATTATTATTAATATTATTATTATTAATATGAACAGGGATCGTTGTGGCTACGTTCAGCCTTCCGGGAGCTTCGACCGCAAGGATCTTTTGTTCTTTACCCAACTCGTTCATTTGAATCCCAAGGAGGCCATCAATGGCTTTGACGAATCCAACGACATCCTTAGCTTTTACTTCATGTGGATCCATGTGAATGGTTCATAGTTCCGCCAGCTCTGGACACTTGCATACCATGTGTTCATCCGTTTCTTTCTCTGATCCACATAGCCTGCAGGTTTCATCTGCTGACTTTCCCATGCGATACAAATGATATTTATATCGACAGTGTCCCGTCAGCAGACCCACCATTACTCGAAACTCAGCTCGTGGCAGCTTTATGAGCATCCTGGTGTAGGTCGGTGAGAATTCCACAAATCTCTTGGCTTGCGCGAGTCTAGGAGTATTTTTCCAAAGCGTTATTTTGTTTGCCGCTTCCCATGTATAACCGTTTTCTTGTATTGGTCTTTTTCCAGCCCACAGAAAGGTTCAGGTCCAACAGGCTTCAGCCTTGAAGCCTTCTTCGCCAGTTCGTCGGTTGTTTCGTTTTCTTCAATACCACAATGTCCTGGTATCTATAGTGGAGTCACCTTGTAATATATATATGCGCATCTTTGTGGGACTGTCTGGGAACAGGGTCGCGGTACTGGGGGATTTTCTTTATACATATTTTGTTTTTTTTTTTCTCATTGCGAGTAGGTTATATGTAAGAATAGCTTTAGCTAAATATCGCCGATTTGTAAATGATTTTTTTCAACTTCAATAAAGACGGTTATTATTATTATTATTCCTTTGAAAGCACTCTTGAGCACAGGTGTAGACAGCTAGTGACTCTACCTGTCAAGCAGTAGGTTCACTGCCAAGGGGCTTGGATATCCTGAATTTAGGTCCACATATCCCGATGTCTGTACCCCTTTCTGTTTTCGATCCATCAGTGTACCATATAGATGACTTCTTATTTATACGATTTACAAAGTTCATTGCACTAGTTTTGCCAGGAGGCTTGAGTTTTGTTGATTCAGTATCCTCACATGTCCAACCCAGTTTCCGGGTAGGAAGTTCCCCTTGAGGGATATTCCTAATATCTAAGACATCCTTTGATTTCTTTCGAACTTTAATCCGTATCTGAAACATTAATCAAACGATCGGCATATGGCTTTCTACATCCGCATTTTTCTCGTTTCTCCTGGCGAAATACTTTAAATCTCACAAGCATAATACCTTCATAATTTCCAATTATGCCCTGGTCTATCCACCAGCAAGGAACGAACGTTGCTTCCCTAAACCTGATCTGTTCAAAATTGGTTGCTTGCCCGAGTATATTGAATATTTCGTAGTGTCGTCATCTTACTCTTCGTTCGAATATTCATTGTATCCGATGTTGGTCGATTTTCTTCGAAAACTTGCAAGTTGCACTGAAAGTTACAGGGAAGCTCGAGTAATCTGAGAATATTGGTATACTTGAGGGACTTCATTCAGACGTGTCTACTTTTTCCATTTGAAAGGGCGTGTTTCAGCTAGCATTGTCAGGTGAATTGAGTAATTGAGTGAAGAAAGTAACGGAAAAATTCTTTCAACTTGAAATCAGAGTATTTTTGTGAGTCCAGTACGTGGGTATCAAAAAGAGATATTTTATTTCAAGTACCGGGTGTTTATTTCAAGCAATAGCTATCTCAGTGAATATTTGTCGTACAGAAACGTTTGAATGGGCAAATTTTTAGTTTTTCATGAGCATTCAGAATTCAGTACTGAGACATGCATGAAGGCATCATTAACCTAATAATGTTATGGGAATCGTTCTTTTTTGAATGGTGCACCCTTCATTTTATTTTCCTCATCGGTAGAGCTTTTTCTATATATGCATGTATTGTATTTTTCTCTTAACTCTCGATCCGTACACTTGTTCAACCTTGTTACGCCCAGAACAAATGTTTTGTTACAATCACCTGTGCATTCGATGTGTTCAAGATTCAATCTAGTCTCCCACCTGTGTGATATTCACTTTGATAAAGTGTCCATGATTTGTAAGACTTTCATCGAGCTTCGTGGGAGTAGATAAAAATATGGATATAAATTGTTTTTTGTGTTTTGCCAATCTTGTCATTTTACATATCCGAATGTGTTTAAGTCTTATTTCATTAGGTTATATTCATATAAGTTAGGTACATGAAATTAATTGTGTTATTCTAGTTATAATTCATTGTTTTTGTACATTTCCTGTAATTGGGTTCTACCTGTTGGAAATAAATACTTATTATTATTATTATTATTATTATTAACAATATGCAATGTACAATACATATAATCAAGAAACAGCTTGATGCCTTATACCCAGTTCTTGTAAACAAGTCTTTCAATCCTTAATATTTCTCTGAACTGTCCAGCATTTTCAATTTTCAATCTCCAATCCAACTCTCTCGTTAACAACTCTAGCGATAACGATCCCCTGATACTCAATATGCCTTGTAGATTTCAAGTAATCATTCTCATACTTATGGTCCATTTCAAAATGATTGTCATCAGTGCAAGACATGAAATTCCAGTCGGGGCTTTATTTCTAGTTACAAAAAGTTACTTAAAATTTCTGTGTTTCCATCATATATTGAAATATATCAATAAAACCTATAAAATGATTCAATATATTTTTCAAGGCAAATGAATTTGAAGAATTTTTTGCGAAACCTTATTAATTTCATCATTGATGTACTGGCAAATTTTCAAACTTAGCTTCAATTGCAGAAGAAAAACAAGCTGAGATGAGGACGAAAATATACACACCCACACTATTTCAGCAATCGTTGCTATCTGGACGACCATCGACTATCGAGAATTCAGCAAAGTTCTCGACCTGTGTTACTTTTTCTGAGTATTGATGATCAAAAAGGAGTAATTGTAAAGTAGTAACTTCACAATTTTATAGCCGAGTTGTTGGAACCAATAGAAAATAATTGTTGTCAGATTTTGAATAACTTGAAGTGAGAAATGCTATAAAATAGATCACTTATTATTTGTATTTGTTTATACTGTCAGTTTCATTTCTTTATCGGAAAAAGTAAATGATTGTTATCTGAATAACTAGCAAAACGCGATTAATACTGCTGATTTGTTTAAAACTGGCAGTAACGACGATAAACTGCTTCACGTTCCCTTGTAGTTAGACGAGGCGAGAGGTTTCTTGATGAATTCCAGCCATTTTCAATTCGGTAATACTTGAGAAATATTCAAATCCAAAACTAATTTGTCGATTCAATCATGAACATAAGCATACAGGAAAACATTCGAAATATATTCAGGAGATTAATTCAAACTCTGAAATGTCGAAACTTTGTGTTTTCAATCAACACCAACCCAAATCCTCGAAATCAAAAGTTACTGATGGGATATTACCAACATATTTTCGAGAATCCACAGCCGCCCGAGATGCCAATCATTTTGAAACGCACTATAGTCCATTTCACTCGTTCGTCGTTTTATACTACCAGTTCTATTCAGAGTCTTGTTGAATGAGAAATTCAGCAATATTGTGAACATATTTGGTGTGAGGTTGCTGGCCCGAAGACCAAACCTTCATCCTTGAAGGATCTAAAAATTTTATTGATTGATTTTGAAAATTGTCAAATGATAGGTATATTCATTACTTTTTTAAAATTTCGGTTTCATTTAAATATAAGGCGAAACTTCATATACGCAAAATCATTTCTAATATTGTCGTTCGAAATTTTGTTCATTAGCTGACTCTCTGCACCTCAGAGCTAAAGCTCCTTGTTTTTCTTGACGTTAAGTTGTTCGTGGGTCTTTCTTCACTCTTTTCGAACAAGGGAAGCTTTCCTCACCTGAACAATTGGACGCTGGTGTACAAAGAGCCATACGTAGTACTATATCCAAGTTTGGATGAATATTTTCCAGATTCTGTTCTCATAGAAATGACGACAAACTTTTTAATAATCCAGAAATTGGTTTAATTGAAAATCTTTCAGACGAGAGATAGCTTTCGCCTCTTCATTAAAAAATATGAAGATCTACACTCATCTCCATTTTTAATTCCATGCTATTCATTTTTTCTCTCACTTTATCCTTGTACTGTTCAGCTACTTCTTCATCTCTCAGTTTATAACTTCTTACTTTCTCATATCTTTCGTTCCGTTGTAAATTACCAAGTTTTTCTCTCCTTCATTCCCTCTTACTCTAGCGATCAACAAAAAATGATCACTTCCAATATCAGCATCCCTATACACCCTTACATCCTTTATATCTCTACTGTTTTCTTTTCTCATCAAAATATAATCTATAATCGACCTGTCATTAAATCCATGTCCCTGTCTGGTGAACTTATGTTTATTTTTGTGTTCGAAGAAGGTGTTTGTCTTGTTCCATTGTTGTTTCTCCTTGCTTCCCCATACTTTCCAACTATATCATCTTTTGCTCCCCCTATTCCAACTCTTCCATTGAAGTCACCACAAACGATAACTTTTCCTATACATCGTTCTGTTATTAACTGCAATTCATCCCAAAATTCATCCTTCTCCTTCTTGTTTGCATCATCATTAGGGCCGTATACCACAATTACTGACATGTTTCCTTTTCCTGTTTTGTTGTGATGTCTCTATTTCATGTTTCCAATTAATTAGAAAATATTTAGCATTTGAATATTTTCGACTTTTGATTTTGAGTTGTATCACTTTTGTAGCGAGGGTGCGATATCTTTATTGATCTTCGTCCCATTCTGTATCCTCCAGTGACCTCTTTCACATTACTTATGATTTTGTAGATGATTAAATTGAATAAGATTGGGCTTAGACTGTCACCTTGGCGAAATCCTGTTAGTATTGGAACTTGTTCAGTACACCCCTGTGATGTTTTGTTTTATGAATGCATAATAATAATAATTTTTCGATATTTAGTCGACATTAAAATTTCATGACCCACTAGATTTCTGAATTACAATTGGAAATGTTGTTTTTTGAAACATAGATGAATTCAAAATAGTAATCATCGAAATGAATACCATTTTCAATTCCCAGGCTCAGAGATCTTTTATCATTTATAATGATTTCGTCCATAATTAAATTGAATAAGATTGGGCTTAGACTGTCACCTTGCCGAATTCCTGTTAGTATTGGAACTTATTCAGTAGGTAAACCGCTGTGATGTTTTGTTTTGTGAATGCATAATAATTTTTTCTCTATTTCAGTATCGTAATGGGTTCATTACAGTACTAAAAGTAGTGCTGTAATGAAACCCATTACAGCATTGTTTTCAGTTATATTTTTCGTTTTATGATTGTCAGTACTGACCTCCGATCGAATTGAGTTTCGAATCAAAACAATTCTAATTCCGTGATCTGTCAAATTTCGTATGTCACACCAACTGCCAAGATACAAGACAAAAGTCACTGATCTGAATTTTCATTCGAATTTCGAGAATATTTCACAAAAATTGACTGCAATAGAAAAAATACCGTCTAATACTCGTTGCAGAAGGCAATTCCAACACTCATGCTATCGAAAACTCGCTCCTTCGTCACTCGTTTTCGAACTTCGCATTCGTGTTGGAATAGGGGCTCATTCTGCAACTTGTTTTAGAATATACTATTCTCTATTTCAGTATCGTAATGAGTTCATTTCAGTACTAAAAGTAGTGCTGTAATGAAACTCATTACAGCATTCATTCAGTTATATTTTTCGTTTTATGGCTGTCAGTACTGACCTCCGATCGAATCAAGTTTCGAATCAAATCAATTAAAATTCCGTGATCTGTCAAATTTCGTATGTCACACCAACTGCCAAGACGCAATACAAAAGTCACTAATCTGAATTTTCATTTGAATTTCGAGAGTATTTCACGAAAATTGACTGAAATAGAGAAAATACCGTCTAATACTCGTTGCAGAAGGCAATTCCAACACGAATGCGAAGTTCGAAAACGAGCGACGAAGGAGCGAGTTTTCGATGGCATGAGCTCATTCTGCAACTTGTTTTAGAATATACTATTTCGATATTCAGTCGAAATTAAAAATTCATGAACCGATACAGCCTGCTGGTAAATCCAACACTGGATTTCTGAATTACAATTGAAAATGGTGTAGTTGTTGGAATTGGACTACTTTGTTTTTTGGAGATATTGGAAAAGTCAAGTTGACAGATTGTAGTTTTTTGAGAATCAACACTTCTGTAATTTTGGAAATGAAAGTTTATGGTTTTTTAAGTAGATTGCGGCACTGCCTGAAAGGTAAAACCATACTTTAAAGAAGGGAACTCTTTTGAGAAGACTGAAACGTTCAGTTTTTAACATTTGGCGACCGTGACAGGACTCTTTTATTACAAAATATGGAAAAAACCAAGAAAGCCCTATCTCTAAACAGAACAGCTTTTATCAGGATTAATGAAAAGTTGAAGGAAGAATTCTTCAAAGAAAAATACGACATCTCAGAAATACATGGTGACATCAAAGTTTTGGATGAAAGAATGCTTCAATTGTCCGAACTGAATCAACTAATGATTGATCTGATGTTGGATTCAGATGTTGACGAAGCAACAATGAATGCAAAAATGGAATTAATGGATACGATGAGCTATCAATATCATAAGATGAAATTTAGATTTGACAAGTTAATATGTCAAGGAAGCGGCTCCATGAAACCAGAATCGAAAAAGAATTTGAAGGTCCCCAAACTTGAACTTAGACAGTTTATTGATGGTATTCAAATTCGTGAAGGAACTGAAGCACTACGGGAGCAAGAAGAGTTTGTTATGGAACATTTTCCAACAACATTCAAACCGAGATATGATGAGAGAAATGAAGTGTGCATACCTTTGATCGTAGGTCATCTCCCTTCATCAACCAATTCCGACTCCGACTCCTCAATTGGGAAAGAAAATTGCGAAACATTAATTTGGAACAGTGAAGAAATGCAACGCTTTTCCAAACCTATACCCGGGTATTATATTTCTGTACTTTTTGTTTCAACATTTATTGTATTATTTTAGCTCTCTTTTTCATAAGAATATATATATATATTTCTGTTGAAATGAATCCAGCGGATCTTTCATCACAAGGTTGTTCTCCTAAATCACTAGCTGATGGAGGACGGTGGGACGATCTTCCTAGGTGGTTATGTAATCCGATGTCCCAATGGTTTAGGCAGAATTTTGGCATTGATGAAGAGGGAATAAGCTACGAAAAAGTGAAAATTGAAGGGCTGAGCAGACTGCGAACAAAAATATCTCATAGATCTGATGCAGAGGATTTTAGTATGACATTCGTATTGCACACAAACTATGAAGTAAGGACACATTTGATTTTCGAAGAGCATATCAAGATTTGTCATGTTGGAGTAGAAGTTTTGATGAGTATTCTCAGAGAGAATAAGAAGACCTGTAAAGGTCCCTAGCGTAATATTGAATTTGATTGTGTCATAAATTATTGTTGTTTTAATGACACAAGGTGGGAGTGTGTTGGAATTGGACTACTTTGTTTTTTGGAGATATTGGAAAAGTCAAGTTGACAGATTGTAGTTTTTTGAGAATCGTCACTTCTGTAATTTTGGAAATAAAAGTTGATGGTTTTTCAAGTAGATTGCGGCACTGCCTGAAAGGTAAAACCATACTTTGAAGAAGGGAACTCTTTTGAGAAGACTGAAACGTTCAGTTTTTAACAGTAGTTAAGGTATATGTGCAGAAAACTCGGATTAATTCACTCCTGTACCCTACCGTCGTTCAGCTGCCGAAAATCGTTAGAACGACAAAGGCGACGTCGGTAATGAAATCGGCCTGTAAACAGCGACGATACGTGGCCGTCCGGGAAAGTTACGACTAGCTCCCTCGGGCGAACGGGCCAAATCTGGCTATTTTTCTTCGTTTCGCCGAACCGCGCCTCAAGCCGGATGTAAATACGGAAGACCCGTCCGTCCGAGCGCGCGTGATTTATATCCGAAGATAAGGTAACGTCGTGATCGTATCCCTGCAGGGTCGGGGGATTCCCGGGATCCGGAAGGATAATCCCGGAGGTTCGGGAAAATATAACGTTATGCAAAAATCGGCGCCCGGTTCTTCTGCCGCGGCTTTGAGTACGCGCTTGGCCGGATTGGACTATGTAAGGTATCGGTCCAGGAGTTCATGGTGTGTGGATAAAAAAAAATTTGAATTTTTCGTATGGGGATATATAATTTCAATGTCATCTTCTATTTCATCTTCCTACCCAGGGTGGGCAAAATAAACAGTATTCGCAACTCACAATGAATAAGAAGAAGAATAAGAATAATTTATTCATGCTATTACACAAGTGTTTACATACGTCAAATATAAGAAAGAGAAAAAACAAAAATTAAATTCACAGAATTTCCATAATATCATCTGAAAGAAAGTCACTCAGAGAATAGTAACATTTTTTGCTAAAATAATCTTCAATCTTACGCTTGAACTCTTTTATAGGCAAAATGCTCACAGTGGTTAGCAACTTATTGAATAGCTTCGGACCGAAGAATGTTACACCACACTTCATTCTGTCTATACGATGAAAATCAGTATAAACATGATCCTTGTGGCGGGTATGATGTTGATGTACCTCCACGTGCGTCAGATATTCCCCAACATGCATTCTCACGTACAATAGACAATGCAACATAAATATACAGGGGACAGTTAATAACTTCTTTTCAATGAAGGCAAATTTACAATCATCTCTATAACCCAGATTACTTATTATTCTGACCGATTTTCTCTGTAAACTAAAAGTACGTTTTTTATTAGGGTCATAACCCCAGCATAAAATTCCATATGAGATTTTAGATTCAATAAAAGCGTGATACACTGTCAGTAGGACTTTTTCACAAACAATGAAATACAATGAAACATTGAAAATAATTACTACGTAAATATGAATTAAAATCATTTCAAACTCAAACCACAGTGAAAAATGATTACAAGAAAAAATACAGACCTATGAAACAACATCATCCGATAGCTAACAGAATGTACAAATTGGCGAATTCTCAAGATTGGATGAATTGTTTGTTATGAAAGATATTTTTTGTTGGATTCTTCTACGGCGGGGTTAACATAAAATACATTAAAATAATTTTTTTTCTTGCGAATGACGTCAGTAGATGTCGCTACGGTACTTAATATTATAAATGCGGATGTCCGTGTGTCTGTTTGTATGTTTGTCTTCTATACACACTATGACCGATTTTGATGAAACTTTCACTATATTGTGGAAATTTTTTCTGGGAGGTTTTCATCCCTATGAAGAAATCAGAAAAAAATATAGATTTTTCATGAAAAATCCCGGTACTTTCCGGCTTTCAAGAGCGACGCTGCGTAAATTATAAGAGATAGAAAAACACGGTCAAAGACAATTTTGTAGTGCTTGAAAAGTTCTATAAAAAAGTCCGCGACGGAATATGTCTAACTGCCGAACACAACCCACGATAGTCATTTCAATTATTTTCAATTCAATCCAAAATAATGGTAAATTTGAAGAGGGCCTTCGACTGGCATGAAATGAATCAATATAAAAATGAATGCGATTGTTATCTACGGCATTTATTCCTGATGAGAAATGCTTTTTACAGTATAGTTCTCTAATACCTTGAAAGGTACAGTAGATTGAACGAGTGGGAATTCGAGCAAGAAATTATTGAATCTATACGCGACATCGTTTTGTCATGTATACACGTGCAGCCCAACCAGAGCACTTGAGATCATAACAGATCTCACACCCCTACATCTGGTGATTGACAGGATAGCCCATGAAACCATCCTCAGAAAGAAGGCGCAGGTAATGAGAGATTAGGTGTCAGGGAGTCTGGAGCTCTCTGATTAACTACATTTCATCTAAGAACCTTTCTAGTGATGTAATGGTTAAAAAAGTAAGTACTGAGAAAAACTTCAGTACGGGAATACACCGACGAAAATTTCGAAGAAAATACTGTTGAATGGTATGGATATGGTTCTAAAACCAACACAAGAGCTGGGTTTCACGGGGCAAAAGCCAAGTGTGCACTATCGTTAGGCTCCTGTATGAGTGTTCTGCAAGCAGAAATATTTGCAATCGAATGATGTCTAGAGAAAAACTATCAGAATTGCGTTATCCCTATTCATTCAGATAGTCAAGCTGCTATTAAAGCACTGAACTCCTATGTCATCGACTCAAAGTCGACATGGGAATGCCGGATCAAACTCAATGAGGTAGGCAAGAAAAATAAGGTCTCTTTGATCTGGGTTCCTGGTCATTCGGGAGGTACAGGTAACGAAAAAGCCAACAAACTTGCAAAAGGGGGTACTCGGCAACCACTCACTGGCCCAGAACGTTTCTGAGGTATAGAAAAATGTACCTATAAGAAAGAATTTCTGGAGAAGAAGAAAACTGAAAGAGAAACGCTCTGGCAGAATCTCCCAGGGTTGGATCACTCCAAGAAGTTCCTTCGGAATTTTGAAACTGCAAGATCCAAAAAATATTTGGATCTCAGTAAGAACCAACTACACCTCCTCACTCGCTTTCTTTCAGGGCATTGTCGCCTCATAAAGCACTTGCTTAGAATGGGCGTATTGACCACTAACGAGTGTAGATTCTCTGGGGAGGAGTAAGAAACTCCTATTGACAGAATGCTTTAGCCAAAGGAAACAATGCTTTGGTCAAGAGACTTGGAATTAGCCTCACTGAAGCCCTCCGAGATATTGAATTTCATAAGATCTCTGGGACTGGAAGGAGAGCTGTAAAGCTTTGTCAGGGTGCACAATAGACCATCAGGTCGCAGTGGACTCAACCCCTTTTAAACCATCAACTACCCCGCATCATTTGTTCATATTCTCAACGCCGACGTTGTCATACCTGCGACCATTTCCAGGAATCAAAGGATCTTCCGAGATATACGAAGAGTTCGCTTCATCCCTCGTCCTGTCATCATTCACCCCCCAAGACGCCGACCGGGGTGACGCGCCACTCTTCAGTCTTTCAGCGCTGCCGGATTCCGGCCATCAATCATCCGCAACAATTTATGCCCGACCAGTCCCGTTTGCTGGTTCTTTTCACCGGCGGTTCCGCGATAGCGACGCATTATGTTCGCTTTACTTCCGGGAGGATGGTCTGCGGGTGGAGGATAGGCGCACCTACGAAACCCCTATTCGAAAAGATCGACCGAAACCAGGACGTAATCGACCGTAGGGCAGTTCGAAACTCAGCCGAAGAATTAAAATAATGAAAATTGTTCTGTTCTTATTTTGTATATATGTATATATGCTTATTCCCCCTTAATTCATTATCTTAATTGTCACGATGCAATTGTTATGCTTGGATGGTGGTCTCGATATTGAGCTTTGTTTCAACTTTGTCTTGCTGTCATGCGCTAGAAGTTGATATGGCTTATACTGAGACCAGTTAAAGAAAGAAGAAGAAGACAAGGGCCACCCCCTCCCGCACTAAGGGCGGACCATCGAGACCCCTTCCTTCAACAACGAGAAACCAGTCCTCTGATACCAGTACTCTGATACCATCCAGAAGAGTCAGTTCTTATAATACGCAGTACCACGATTCTGTCACGTTGTCCTACCGGTAATGGTAAGTCTATATCATACTTATAGTGTTTTGTCAGCGTATACTAAGTCTTGTGATTCCTGGTACAAACTGTTTCGATTGTGAAGTTCATAGAATACCATCACGAACTAGCGAATCCGATGATTTTACATTCTTTCATCTAATAGCAATTAAAACAAAAATAGTTTAACGACGTTCATAATCCGTCCAAGAAAATGTCTAATAATATGGACTAGTGAAAATCTAGATCAAGGCTGTCCAGCAAGTGGCCCGCAGAGGGGCGCTGGAAATCGCCAAAGCGAAAAAACCTCTTAAAATGGCATAACAGTTTGGTGAAATACACTTACCGATTTAAATTCGATCCATTCAAAATAATGATTTATTTAAAAATGTAGTTTTAAGGTTATTATTCGGACATCTAAAAGTAATTCAGTACTCGCCGCATAAACAGGGGAGAAAAGAAAACAATTTTTTTCTCTACTTTTGACACACCTGTGGTTAATTCTGCTAGTAGATCTGCACACAATTAACTTTATCAAGAAGACTGATTTGTTTCCAACATTTTGTTTTTTATTTACCCCAATATCTTAATTTTGTGTGAAATGTGACGGTTTAAAGAACATGCAACATTTTAGAAATGTATATTGCTGGTTTTTTTGGGTTAGGGAACGTAGGAGCTATAAGAGAAACCACTTAATGTGAAGGCCAACGTTTCGCAAATTTATTTTTGCATCATCAGGGCTCTGGAAAAAACATAGTCAGAAGATGAAAAAGGTACGAAAATTCAAATAAATTTTAGAAATGGTCATTATTTAAATGACGGTAGAGAATAAACTACAAAATAAGTAGAGTGCTCTGTGACCAACTCACAATATGAAAACTGCACGAGCAGTTGTTCTGGTACAAGACGGTAGGTCTCAGTATTATGCTTCTAGAATATTTGGTGTTACAAGGAGTAGCGTCCAGAGAGCTGTACAACGTTCCAATGAAACTGGTTGTTTTTCGAAACGAAGAGGATCTGGGCATCTGGCAGACGATGTTCTACAAATGTTCGACAAAGAAATACTACTGCTGTCGATGACTGGAGTAAGATTTTATTTTCTGACGAGTTAAGGTTTTGTTTTCGTTCAGATGGCCGTGAAAGAAAGTACCCAAGAAGACTCAATAATGGAGGAGGATCTGTAAGGGTTTGGGGCGGCATCAGCATGGAAGCTCGTACTAATTTAGTCATTGTTGGCGGAGGAGCAATGACAGCTAACCGATATTTTCGTGATGTGCTAGAGCCACATGTAATTCCATTTGCACCGTTTATAGGAAAGGAATTCATGTTTATGTACGACAACGCTCGACCACGAGGATTATATCTCGATATTTGGAGGAAACATAAATTCAAAGGATGAACTGATAGCCCAGACCTCAATCCAATTGAGCACGTCTGGGACATGATGGGCAGACGAGTTCGTAACCGAGTTCCTTCTCCAAGTAATTCAAATTTTTTGGGAGATGCTTTGGTTCAAAATGGGATCGAAATGACCAGATGGAGATTCAACATCTAATAGAGGGTATGCCACGACGCATTGAGGTGGTTATTCGCGCTCGTGGGGGAAATACCCGTTATCAATTTGTAATAATTATTAGTTTATTTGTTGTTTGATTTGTTCATAAAATTATGTATTACTCTGCAAACTGAAGAACAAAATTAAGAATGTTATATTGTCTTTAAACCGTCACATTTCACAAACAAGTTATCGGGATAAATAAAAAAACAAAATGTTTGAAACAAATCAGTCTTCTTGATAAAGTTAATTGTGTGCAGATCTACTAGCAGAATTAATCTACAGGGTGTGTAAAAAGTAGAGGAAAAAATTGTTTTCTGTTCTAGCCTGTATATGCGTCGATTACTGAATTACTTTTAGATGTCCGAATAATATCCTTAAAACTATTTTATCTTAAAGTTTCTGAAAAATTCAAATAAATCAGCCTCCCCATTTGAAAGTTATAGCATTTTTTAATAAATCATTATTTTGAATGGATCGAATTAAAAGTCGGTAAATGTAAAAGTGCCGAAAAATTCGAAGCAGTCTCTATATCGCATCAAACGATTGCAAGACGAATAGACCATATTGATCAATATAACTGTATAACTCAGTTGAAAAGTGTGAGTATTTGTCGCTATCCTTAGTTGAAAGTACTGATCTATCGGATATCAGCCAGGTTGTAATTTTCGTCAGCAAAGTTCATAGGAGTTGCTTGATTTTGAATGGTACAACCAAGGGTACGGATTTTGAAGCTGTGAATAAAGTGCTATCAGACCACAGGGTGTCCATGAAATCGGAATTGCAGGACTCTTGAAATAAAACCACATAAACAGTCAACAGTCTTGTGATACATTGTTCACCAAGAGGCGCAATGTGGAAAATTGTCAAATCAAATGGATGTCATGAAAGTAGTTGTTGAAATAACTAACATTATGCGAGAGGGCAATCGTTCTTTGAAAATTTTGAGATTTTCGAGCCGAAGCGGAAGTTACATAATATGGCGAACTGTTACTTCACCCCACCATGCTTTGAAGAAATGAAGGATTTTATTTTGAAGAAGTTTCATATCAACTTCGGATAAAATGAATCGAAAATACTGCAGAAGGAGTCGAAAATAGGATTAGCGAATTTCAAAAAATTGGAAAAGTTCCAGTTTTTGCTCTGCCCCTTTAGAATGTAGGTAGAGCACACCTCCAACTGGAATAGAAACTTAAGGCTTACAGTGGGAAGCACATATCTGAAAAAGCAACATTAAGCTTCAAATTTTTGTAATGCGGCCCTCCGCACAGGAATTTTTCAGGTTCCAGCTGGTCAGGTTCATTTGGGGTACGTGAAGTTGGACAGCCCTGATCTAGATCATGAAGTAAACTGCAGGAAACGTGCTGCCATCGAACTAACGTAGCAATAGACTAGTTTCTGGGTTGTTACCCGTCATCAGTACTGCTTAACGTCTTCGTCGATGACAAACAAAATGAGCCGCAGACCTATATTCAATGCTGTTAGGCACTTTCCGGATATGAAACAGAAAAATGCCATCTAGCGGAGAAACGTCTGCACCTCACTCCTACAGGAACCCTTCATGAAATAGGTCCCCACGTGCATTCCGTTTTTCCCATCAGTATCTAGTAGTACTCCAATTTTCACTAGTCCATATTATTAGACATTTTCTTCGACGGATTATGAACGTCGTTGAACTATTTTCATTACGACGCTTCGCGTTCAGCGCGTTAGAGGGCGTTTTCCATTCCCCGAAGTTTTGTACGAGAGTCCGAATTGGAGTACTACTAGATACTCCAGGATATTTCCGTTCAATGATAACAATTTCATGGCTAGAAGTTTTCTTTTCCAAGTGAACGGAATTACTCTGATCTTGGTTGGGTTTATATTCAGCCCCACTGACAAGCACCATTGCTCAATGTTTCCGAGGCCATTCTGCAGTAAATCGCAGAAGGCGCCTTCGAATTTGCGCCCAACAGATGCGCACTCGTTTCGGAACCAAGGACCGATCTAGGACTGTACTCTGTTCAAACATAAGCGAGAGCAATAAAATAAGGTTCGCGCAACTGTAGGAGAGCCTTCGGATTGTAACTTTCCGTCCAGAGTCGAATCGAGAAGATTTCATACAATCGTTCAGTTTTAACTGAATGGAAAGGACCCAAATCTGGTATTTCCCGGAATTACTTTGTCGGAATCTTGCAAGATTCCGACCTAAATCTATAAAACTCTGGTGTTTCCTGCAATTACCTTGCCACAATCCCGAGCATAGTTCCGAGTACGACCCTGGCAATCTTTTAGGGTGATCGAAGGGAGCGTTGTTATGACCGTTTGACCAATACGAGCTTCATTTTGCGCAAACCAGACTATTCTGTTTGAACAGTTTGAACAGAGTATAGTTCATGTTTTGGAAAACCCGAATGCATCAAACAACCCAATTATGAAAGAGAGAAAATAAAAGTATTTAAATTGAACCTTATTGTATCCCCCGATTTTTCTGTTCCATTTAGTTAATCTTTCTCAGAAGGTAAGAATCTCGACTTTCCTACTCTAGCTTCTGAACGAACATAACAAGAACCTATTCCTTTCAAGAATGATACAATTTTGGGTATCTTCGATTGTCGAATAAAAAAGGAAATCTCGGTGGCTCTAATCAATTTGAGAGTGCCCAGTTGGGTAAAAAATGTTCAGTGACATCCACTCTCAATTATTTGAAATCTACTGAATCCAGTAATCGAATCAAATTTCACGCATGATTGTCCGATTGAATCCATATATGGATTTGTTCAAACAAAATGGAGAGTATTTTTTCGAATTGAATGAGTAAATCAGCTGGAACATAATGAAGATCGACATATTCATTCATGAATGCAATTTTCGAATATAAATACAGGGTGTCCCACGGGGAACTTCATAATCATTATCACGAAATGGCCACTTATGTAGAAATGTCTCCTATTTTTCCTTTCTATCTGGCCTTGAATTCATTCGATTATAAATCTGGTACTGAATATCAGAATTCAATCATTATTTCGAAATTTTTAGGACTTTTTAGCATATTTTAGATTATGTTAACTGAATATCAATTTCCAGTGCCGTACTCAGAATAAATTCAATTTTGATTGCAGATGTGAAAATGACCACCCTTCAACCCACTATCTGAATTTTTTCACATCATTCAGAGTTCAATCATTCGAAATTTTGTCACACATCTGAATGTTTCATAAACTAACAAATCTAAAAAAGAAGTGAATTATGATAACTTTCATCTTCATTTGGGAGATAATGTTCATTGAATATTCTCATGAACTTACAAAATTTTGTTATCCGTGATGGTGGTTTGTCCATGAGATAAGAAATTGGCGAGTTCAGGCAATGTAGAGATAAAGGTATGGAAACTGGTGGTTTTCACTTCGAGCACTTTCTGTCTTTATTCACTTTTTTACTATTATTAATTTATGTGTTTTTGAGAATCGATTTTTTCATTGAAATTTTTTTGAATGAGTCCACTCCAATGCATATTTTGAGAATCAACAACATACAATGAATGTGATGAAAAAGGAAATATTTTTGATTCGCACGATCATTATGAAATGTTTCTTGAATAAATTTTTTTGGATTCGAACTCTTCAGGTTGAAATGACTATGAGTAATTCTCCTCATGTTCCTGTATCCTATGATTTTTTCGTTAATTATAACACGTCCAGAGGAGTGTTGAAAATTAATACAATTGAAAAATTATGAGAGATACGAAAAAAGAATACTTTGAGTGAATATAACCCCTAATCCTTGGTTTCGAGAGGACAGAAGGCTTCAGATCTTATTTATAGGTAAAATCAGATTAATGAACTTGCGAATTAAGGTTTTTATTGAGTAGATCATACCAATTGATTGAGTTCAAGTTATTCGAGGTTTTACAATTATTATGGTATGGTTCGACGGTTGATTGTAACACTGTAATAGACACCTCTATATGAGCATTGTCCCTTTAGTATAAAAAGTGACTTTGTTCATGAGGAATGAAACTGGTTGACAGGCTTTCTTCCGTGTTTCACCCTGGAAGGTCTCGTATGATAATGGCAAACTCAATTAGCATGAAAATTACGTGGAAATCAAATAATTAATAATTCTGAGGAGACGAGAACACATACCTATGGAATCTAACTGATAATACACCAGAATTGAACGAGATGACAAGAACTGTTCAATTATTGAAAGAGGTGATCTGGAAGAATCTAACTTCATTGTTAACACAGATAAGTGGTTAACATTATCAAGATAAGGAGAGAAGGTAGCAATTGATTCTGTTTTCATTTGGGTAAACTTGCAGGTTAGACCAGTCGATCTAGACGATCAGATGTTATGTTTCTAAGCTTTAATTGTTAGTGCAATGAACTTCGTAAATCGTATAGACAAGAAGTCATCCATATGGTATACTGATGGATCGAAAACAGAAAGGGGTATGGGGTATGTGGACCCAAATCAAGAATATCCAAGTCCCTCGGAAGCGAACCTTCGATTTCACAGGCTGAGACACTAGCAGTCTATACCTGCGCTCAAGAGTGCCTTCAAAGGAATCTTAAAGGAGCGCATATATATATTATCACGGACAGTCAGGCCACTTTGAGATCACTGGAATCATACAGCCAGAAATCTCGGCTGACATATGAATGCCGTAATACCATAAAGCAACTGGCCAGAGGCAACAAAGTGACTCTACTATGGATACCAGGACATTGTGATATTGAGGAAAATGAAACAGCCGACGAACTGGCGAAGAAGGCTTCAAGGCTGAAGCCTGTTGAACCTGAACCTTTCTGTGGGCTTAGAATAGACCAATACCAGAAAGCGGTCCAACAATGGGAAGCGGCAAATAAAATAACGCTTTGGAGAAATACTCCTAGACTTGCGCAAGCCAAGAGATTTGTGGAATACTCGTCGACCTACACCAGGAAGCTCATAAAGCTGCCACGAGCTGAGCTTCGACTAATGGTGGGTCTGCTGACGGGACACTGTCGATATAAATATCATTTGTATCGCATGGGAAAGTCAGCAGATGAAACCTGCAGGCTATGTGGATCAGAGAAAGAAACGGCTGAACACATGGTATGCAAGTGTCCAGAGCTGGCGGAACTAAGAACCATTCACATGGGGAAGTCGGCTCTGGATCCACATGAAATAACCGCCAAGGCTCCTAAGGATGTCGTTGGGTTCATCAACACCATTGATGGCCTCCTTGGGATTTAAATGAACGAGTTGGGTAAAGAACAAAAGATCCTTGCGGTCGAAGTTCCCGGAAGGCTGAACGAAGCCACAACGACCCCTGTTCATGATAATAATAATAATAATAATAATAAGCTTTAATTGTAACCCGAATAAAGCTATTGTTTCTCTTTCCAAGCGCAGTCACTTCATTTATTTTCATCATGTCCAAATAAAATTTAGGTAGGTATATCTACAGTTTGTTATTCAATCTACCGCTTTTTCGATCATGCCAACAGCTTCTCTAATTTTCGACCTGGCAACACTGCTATGGTGGCAAACACGACGAAACCAAATTAGAGCCGGTTTGTCCTTGCCGGCATGCCTCGCTCGAACACAATCTTTCTGAACTCTTCCCCTCTGGGAATCCTGATATAAACATAGAAAACCGCAAATAGAAGGCTCCCACTGGAACCGAACGATCTAACTGCTAATAAGTGGTTTATGCTGAACGTGTTGAGAGGATAAATCAAAGGACTCACCTATGAACACGAATATCTGATGATGGGAATATCGCAGGAGCATGGACACGGACACCGTCTGAAAACAAATCACAAACTGAGCAAGATTATGAGCACATAATGTTATTCCATCAAAAGTCGTGAACTTTTAACAATAAAATAAAATTAATGTTTTCTGAGGAAAAAAATTTGTAAGCAATAGTTTCTCTTTTCTCCTCAGATGAAATATTGTCTAAGATTCGAACCTAAATCAACCGTCACCAAGCAGATAATTAAATGAAACCGATTAAATAATAAATTCGCTATATACAGGGTGTTTCCTAAACATGCGGCAAAAATTCAGGGAGCTGTTACTTGGACTATTCTAAGAATATTTTGTCCTTTGATGTTTTTGGAAAAACCTCTTTGTTTCGAAGATACAGGGCGAACAACATTTTTCATATTTTTAAAATTGATAATAGTATAAATAAAAATGCGTACCGCACTGTGTTTACTAAGTAGGTACAATTTATTTTTAAATGTGTTTGACAACTATAAAAAACGGCCAGTTTTTTGACTTAAAATTGATAAGTTCAGATGGTAAAGGAATACAGATTAAACACGGTTTTCATTTGAATTCGTTTTGTGATGTATTAGCAATTAACATTTTATCTTTCACTGTCAATGAGGAGAAGATTGGATGCTTGTATGCTGGCTGGAGGTGGTCATTTTCAACAGTTTTTGTAGGTTAAGTTAAATTTTCATGTAATTTTTCATAATAAAATGTTATTATCTAAAATTTTGTTTGCCCTGTATCTTCGAAACAAAGAGGTTTTTCAAAAATCATCAAAGGACAAAATATTCTTAGAATAGTCCAAGGAACAGTCCCCTGAATTTTTGCCGCATGTTAAGGAAACACCCTGTAAAAGAATGTTATATTCTGAAACAAGTTGCAGAATGAGTTCCTATTCCCACACGAATGCGAAATTCGAAAAGTCGCTCCTTCGTCGCTGGTTTTCGAAAGCATGAGTGTTGGAATTGCCTTCTGCAACGAGTATTAGACGATATTTTCTCTATTTCAGTGAAGTTTGGTGGAAAACTCTCGAAATTCAAATAAAAATTCAGATTAGTGACTTTTGTATAGTATCTTGGCAGTTGGTGTCACTAACGAAATTTGACAGATTGCGGAATTTGAATTGATTTGATTCGAAAATTGAGTGGATCGGAGGTCAGTACTAACAACCACAAAAGGAAAAATATAACTGAAAACAATGCTGTAATGAGTTTCATTTCAGCACTACTTTTAGTACTGTAATGAATTCATTACGATACTGAAATAGAGAAAATATATTATCATAAAAAAAATGAACCTGAAAAAATTCTAAGCAGAATAATTTCAATTATTTTTTAAACAATTATTCTTCATGAAATTTTAATAATATGTGCAGACATAGGTTTGTCTATTATTTTCTCGGAGGAGTCAGTTACCAGCTATGGGAAGGTATGTATAATTAAATACTTTCACTTGTGTGATAATGGAAAAAAAATTATATCAGCATAAGCATAAATATAGGGTATCTCGAAAAAGACTTTTTTTTCCCTTCAAATGCATATATCTTTGAAGAATAGATCAGCTCATTTCAGTTTTATCAATTTATAAGTTGGGAATGAATATTTTGTTGAGATTTTTCCCCTATGCTATTCCAACAAACGTTAAATAATAGGATGACCTGATTTATTAGCATCGCCTGAAACTCTGATACAGGTTGTCCCAGAAGTCTACGACAAGCCGGCATCGGGTAACATGCTGAGTCACGGAGGTCATCAGAAAAATATTTCGAAAAATCCAACCCGTGTATTTCTCGAACTAGACTGAATTTGAGAATTTGAGAAAATACAAAACCTGGGATGATACTCAAACTCCCGTTATAACTATGTCTCACTTTTTTCTAATTTTATTTTCCCTTTGTTTTCCCGAATACTGCTTCTGTAACATGTAATCTTCAAATTCTAGGCCAATCGTTCAAGCATGACAAATAATATCACGTTTTGTCGAACCAAATATTTAAAATATTTTTTTTTCAATTTCAAAATTTAGCACATTCAATAAGGTTTCTTAAATAATATAACCCTCACAACATTATTTCTTGAATCAGTCAAAAAAAAGGGAAACAGAGAAATTTAATCGAACACTGTGAAAGTGGACATCAAAAGAGTCTTCCGAACTAATTGGTCATGGTCTATTAGGAATTTTTTTCACCTCACATTTCGCCCACAACTGCGGTAGGCATCTTCAGAGGTTTCTTGAAATGTTCTGATCTAATTCTTCCGAGTTGGATTCCTAGGTCATTAAGAGTAGCTGGATGATTTTCTGAACTTCTCAGCCTTCTATTGAGGTTGTTCCAAACCAGCTAAATCGGATTGAGATCTGAACTTCTTGCTGGCCATTCCATTCGAAAGACTTCAACCTCTTCAAGATACTCCTGAACGATGCGCGCACGATGGGGTCTGGAATTATCGTCCATAAAAATGAAATTTTCACCAATGTATGGGGTAAATGGCACTACATGCTCTTCAAGAATGTTCCTTATATACTTATCAGCATTCATAGCTCCATTATCAACGACAACTGGGTCTGTGCGAGCAGTCAAAGATATTTCACCCCATACCATAATCGATCTTCCCCCGAAACCAGTAGTATTCAGGAAATTGCACTGGGTATATCTTTCATGTGGACGTCTGTATACAAGGAAACGTCGATCACAATGGTAGAGGCAGAATCTAGACTCATCTGTGAAGAGAACTCTTTCCCAATCGGTCTCTTCCCAATGGATATGCTCTCCCGCAAAATCCAAACGCGTCCTTCGATCGGCTTGGGTATGAGCTGGGCCTCTTGCCGCGATACGAGGCCTTAAATCATATTCTCTGAGGGATTTCTTATTGTCTGAGTGCTAATTTGCACCCCATAAGTTTGCTCCAGCTGATTTTGAAGGAGGCGAGCGGTTGCAAACCGCTATCTCAACGAAGAAACTCTCAAGTAACGTTCTTGAATGGCAGTTGTTATCCGTGGCAACATCCTGGACCCACTTGTATGGGAAACTCCAAACCTTTCTGCAATTCTTGTGTATTTCTACCCTTCTTCTCGCACAACTACCGCTTGGGCACATTCCTCTTGGGTCAAATTGAGTGTTTCGCGTTGCATAAAGATCGAGTGTAGAAAATCAAACGAAAGAAAAACTATTGATCACTAGAATTGATCGAGAACAACTGATTTCAGAATGGAGCTAATACATTCAAAATCTGATAATATCATAGTCTTTTATTCCTGCAGGGAAAAAAACATTTGTATTGAAGAAAAACGTTGAAAATGGATAACATATGCATGCATAATTCTGATAAAAATAATTATCATTGAGAACACCTTCAGTTGTAGAATAAATTTGAGATTTCCATAATGGGCGTTAATTTTTTTGCGCAGTGTAAGTTCATTCATTTCTTTGGAGCTTTAAAGCGTCTGACGAAAGTTTCGGCAAATAGAAAGTGTCTGACACTTATGATTCTATTTCAGAAATTATATTCTACGAACATATATAAAACTCAGCCATGTGAAAATAAGTCACGTCATACAGCTCTGGGATCTTGGACTACTAGATGTCCTTGATAATTCACTTTATCCCCATGATTCAACGGCTTAGGAAACATCATAATAAATTCTTCTTGTATCAATAATAGCAGACGTAAGTCATTACGTTCCAATCTCAATATGACCCAAGGGATGCTCATATTATTCCCCGAATGGCATTTATGGTACTGTCAACAGCAAAGGATGGCATCAAATGATTTGTCTCGGGCAATTATCGTTCGGAGATATAGACGAATTGTACTGAAATCGAGGGAATAGACATAATGCGCCCTCGCTCAATAATCCATCTCCTGAGGTGAAGAAAGATAATTGAAATGAACAACACTGAATTATTTCTGCCATCAGTTGGTTTCGCTGCACTGAAAGTGTTTGCCTACAGAAGAATCGGAGTTGCTTCAGTTCACATAAAATTCGTTTTATTTTCTCTGATAACATGGGAAAGATCATGAAGTGAACTGCAAGATCGTGCTGTCATCGAACAATGGACCGGTTTCTGAGTTGTTACTCGTCATCAATACTGCTTAACGTCTTCGTCGATGACAACCTAAATGAGCCGCAGTCCTTTATTCAATGCTGTTCATTTTCTCTTACCGATTGGGCGACCTGTTTTGAAAAGGAAAAAAATACAAACAATGAAACAAAACTTTTTGAGTCGTTCGTAGCATTAATACGAGAGAATCAGTTGATGAAAGCAATATTTGTTGTGATTATTGCAAAATTGCGAAAAATTCGTTTACACAAATTATTTTCATGTATTTTTTGATAGGATGTACCTAACTATTTGAATTGAAATTGAAAGTTCAGAAATACATGGTGGATCCTCGACTATTAGACACTTCTACTGATTGTATTGGAATAAAGAATACAATAGTATATAACATTACTAGCAAGGGTTTTCACTGGCGAATGGAGGATAGTTACCTCCTTGAGGCAGTAAAAACCGTTACCTTGCGTGTATTGTTTTATTTTTTATTTGTTTCTCATCCGTAAAAAGAATAGATAAATTCCAACAAAATTTCAATAATTTGTCGCAAATGTCGTAATCTATGGAAGCGTTGCCATGAACATGTCTGTTTATTTTTCTTTACATTTGTTTTGGCGAAAGCGAAAATGAATGTACCAAAAGAAATTATTGAGGGCTGCTGGCTAGCAGTGTAGCGTCAAGTTTATTACCTGTAAAATCATTTTCAAGGTACGAGCGAGAATACGACTTCAAAAAGTAGCAAAACAAAAATAGTGTTATCGGGGTAACTGAAGATGTTCTGTTGGTCTACTTGAATCAACTATCAGCTACGATGAAAAGATGCTTGGAAATGAAAGAAAATGTCCCTGTTCGCAGGTTTGTTTTCCTTATTGAAAAATATGACGTTTAGTTGGCATTTGCAGATTTCAAAAGGTAATAGCGTTTCTGAGACGACAAAATGTGTGTTCTACGCCAAAAAAACCAAGATATTAAGTGGCTGAACAATTTCTTTCACATGCTCCTGATGACCAGTGGTTGCTGGCGAACATTGTAACAATATTTGGGATTTTTGGATGTTGTCGATGTGACGAAATTCTCTCCTCAAACATGAATGATGTAGAAGATATGAAAAAATACGTTGATGACATTGCGGCAAACAAAAAATTTAACAACAAGAAGATTCACCATAACCGATGATGGCTGCAGATTCAAGCCCTGCATGTTATACAGAAAATATGTAAATCTTCGACCTTCTGGAACAGAAAGCCTAAGATTTTTTTTGACATACCGACATGAAAAGTGCATTTCTTTTATTGCTGGCCAGCACACTATTGGTGCTGCCCCAAAGCAAAGAGCGAAATATTAAGGTTTAAAAGACCCAGAGTTATACACCGGCCACTCTTTTCGCAGAACTGGAGCCACTATGGTTGCCGATTCGGGTGGAGATATTTTAGCACTAAAGCGTGCAGGAGGGTGGAAGAGCACCGACATTGCGATGAGGTATGTCGATAATTCGGTAAACTAAAAAATCGAAATGTCTAACAAATTATTTGGTAGTATAGAGAGTACAAATGTTCTGCAGTCCTCGAGTTCAGCAGTTTCTGAGTTAACAGATGGTTCATCATCAAGTTAACTGTCAGTTTTACAAGTTAGTGACTTGATAAAATAAACCTTCTTGATTAATATTGTGTTTTTGGAAACTGACGTTTACAAATGAGATACAGATAAATTCATTTACATTTCATTCATCAAAAAATGACTCTGAGCAATAATTTGTGAAGTTACATTCATCATCATCATCAATGGCTCTACAACTCAAGGTGAGTCTTGGCCGCATTTACTATTCTTCTCCACTCTAGTCGATTTTGTACTGCTAGCTCCCATTGTGTTACTCCCAGTCTCTGCAAATCACTGGTCACTGCGTCTTTCCACCGTTTTCTTGGACGACCAACCGTTCTTCTACCCTCAGGCCTTTCCCAGAATGCTGTATTGAGGAGTCTTCCATCTTGTGACCTCATGACATGTCCTGCCCATCTTATGCGATTGGACTTATTATTATTGAGGATCCATGTCTCACTCCCATAAGTTATTGCGGGACGAATGATAGTTTTGTAGATTTTTATTTTCGCTTCTCTTGAAATTAATTTTGATTTTAAAAGCGTCGCCAAGGAATAATATGCCCCGTTTCCGACCATAATTCTCGATTCCACGTCTCTTTCATTCTTTTTATCAGCTGTTATGACTGCTCCCAAATATTTCAATTCTTTTACTACTTCAAAATTGTAGTCATTTATAGTAACATTTTGACCGATACGTAATCTTGGGTTTTTTGTGATTACCATATATTTGGTCTTGTCTTCATTGATCCTGAGGCCTACTTTCTTGGCTCCTTCTTCCAACAGGGTGAAAACTTCTTTCGCGTCTCTAACGGACTGTGTGATTATGTCCACATCGTCGGCAAAAGCCAGTAGGACCTTCGAACCCTGTGTTGCGAAACCGTTTGATAGTTTTGATTGTACTTTTCTAACTGCATATTCCGAGGCGAAGTTGAACAATAACGGGGAAAGGGGGTCTCCCTGTCTAAGACCGTTTTCAATTTGGAATTCATCTGATGTAATATTGCCAACTCTAACCTGCGCACTTGAATTCTGCACGCATACCTGTGCCAAGCTCATCAACTTTTTGGGGACTCCCATCTCTAACATGACTCTCCACAGCACTTCCCTGCTCACAGAGTCATATGCCTGTTTGAAATCGACAAAAACCTGGTTCATATCACGATTGTATTCCCAGTTCTTTTCCGATATTTGAATCATCTAGTTTCAAAACCCGACAAATCCGTTTAGGACAAATGTTGGAAAATCTCAAAAAAACTGCTCCAATATGTTTGAATAGCTTTTTTCCTGAAAAAACGCGTCATTTGTTTGAACATTAGGTCTCTCATTTGAAAAACAACCCTGTATTAAAAAAAATTAGTAAATATCGCGATGAATCGGATAAATGAAATGGAATTGTCGGGTTTTGGTTTTGAATTTTGGATTTGTCGGGAATTGAAACTTAATTGTATGGGCAGAAGTTTGAAATTTCTCATTAGAGATCATGATGATGGTTGCAATTATATTCAGTTATCGGTATCGCATTTTTATTGCTCCATTTTATATATAAACAAGATATTAAACAATTCAGACTATTAAAAAATCTGATAGTTCTTCGGCTGGCTCGCATAGGTTTGTCGGTTCTGAAGTACTGACATTGTCTGAGGCATTAAGGTATTTTCTAGGACCTCAGAGAAATACCATAGTTTATCCAGTGTACGCCAATCTTCAACCCAATGTTTTAGTTTATCCAGTGTACGCCAATCTTCAACCCAATGTTTTTGAAGTAAGGCCTTCAGTTTTTCTTGACTGGGACTCACATCGCCGTCTATTCGAGATGGAATGATGCTGTTCTGTTCTTATTTTGTATATATGTATATATGTTTATTCCCCCTTAATTCATTCTCTTAATTGTCACGATGCAATTGTTATGCTTGGATGGTGGTCTCGATATTGAGCTTTGTTTCAACTTTGTCTTGCTGTCATGCGCTAGAAGTTGATATGGCTTATACTGAGGCCAGTTAAAGGAAGAAGAAGAAGACAAGGGCCACCCCCCTTCCGCACTAAGGGCGGACCATCGAGACCCCTAGCCCTTCAACAACGAGACCAGTCCTCTGATACCAGTACTCTGATACCATCCAGAAGAGTCAGTTCTTATAATACACAGTACCACGATTCTGCCACGTTGTCCTACCGGTAATGGTAAGTCTATATCATACTTATAGTGTTTTGTCAGCGTATACTAAGTCTTGTGATTCCTGGTACAAACTGTTTCGATTGTGAATTTCATAGAATACCATCACGAACTAGCGAATCCGTTGATTACATTCTTTCATTTAATAGCAATTAAAACAGATGCTATTTGCCGACATTCCTTTTTTGAATATCGACTTTTATTTCTCAAGATCTGCTGCTCTATAAGAATATTCACCTCGAGCTGTTACCGATTGTAACCATTTTTTCATGTGAAATCTCTTACTCTGATTGAATTTGAAGAACCATTGTCCTGGTGCATTGATGGCTTTTTGGGATGCGGCCTTTCAGTCCTCAACCTCTATTTTTTACTACCCAAAATGAAAAGAGTCCATCCTCTCTAAATATCTCGAAAAATTCATCAGGAGAAAAGTTCGTATCTTTTCTTTTAATGGAAATGTCTGATTTTGATTCGAAGATAGCTTGGATTTGTCGAGTTTTGAAACCAAACTCATATTTCAAAGCCAATTTCTGTCAAACTTATTAGGTTCTGAATTATAATATTTTACTGGATTGTGCACGAGGAGAAAACTAATCCATTTCCGTATTTAACTCATTTTTCACCAAAAATGGAGTTGTCGGGTTTTGAAACCAGGGGATTCATTTGTCGTAGTATAAAAATCTGATCGATAGTTGAAGTTACATTAATAAGTCAAAATTCCAATCATCAAGCGTCCACGCGGTCATATTACATCGGCAGGAACAATCGACGCCGCAGGAAGATCGTAAAGTAACCGCTCGCGCTACTTCCGGTCCATAAAAAAAATCGCCCGAAATTAAAACGGAGAGAATCAAACACGGGGGGCGCCCTCATAATTTGAATATTTATGGCGTTCGCGAGCGGGCGAGCAGTCGTGAGAATTCATTAAGGGCCGTTTCTCTATCGACTGTAAAAGTTTACGGTTCACTTTTTGACGATAATATAATTAGGAAGTTACCGGGGGCGATGGAACTGCTACAAATTAACATAACGCGAAATTGGGCGTAGAAAGGCCCATTATCCTCGCGACTCCGAACTTTATGGAGCAGTTACGAATTAACCTATTCGTTCCGACTCTTTCCTTTTTCCCGAGGATTCCGACAGTTAGTCGCGCTCGAATCAGATGGGATTCAATTCGTCAGATTATTGTTGAGCGACGTTTTAAGGGTTCGCCTCCGATCAAGCTCTAGTCCATGCAAGAACTACACCTTTTCCAATTGTAATTCAGAAAACGTAAAATGTTATTCAGAATAACAAATTGAATTTCAGAGGATGCAAATTGTAATTCAGAATAGTGAATTGATATTCAGATATGGTCATTTGAATTTCAGAATAGTGATATGTAATTCAGAAAGCGTAATTTGATTTTCAGAATAGTGATATGTAATTCAGAAAGGGTAATTTGAATTTCAGAAAATATAAATTGTAATTCAGAATTGGTGATTTGAAATTCGGAAATGGAAAATTGTAATTCAGAAAAAGGAAATTGCAATTCGGAATTGCATGTATTCCCGAAATAATGATCATGAATATGTACCTGTTTATATCTATGTTATATAGTACATATATCTAATACTATTCTGAATTAAATATTACATTTTCTGAAATTCAATTGATAACTTCTGAATTACAATTTCCTTTTTCTGAAATTGAATTTGCCATATCTGAATTTCAATTCACTATTCTGAATTACAACTTTGTTTTTCTGAATTTCAACTTCCCAATCTGAATTTCAATTTCGCTTTTCTGAAATTGAATTAACTATTCTGGAATTCAATTTCTGTTTTCTGAATTATATATTCCTATTCTAAAATACATGTTCCCTTTTCTGAAATTCAACTTTCATTTTCTGAATTACAACTGTAAAAGGTGTAGTTTTTCGACTTAAATGTGGCGTAGGCATAATGGAAATTTATGGCGGGATTCTGCTTTCGTCTGTAAGCAAATCTGTAACTTTTCATAAGATTACAGGAAAATTACGATTCTCGACGCTTTCTATAAATCTGTAGCTTACAGGAAACATATCGAAAAGTATATTGTGAAGTTATGTTGAAAGGTTTATTTTTGTCACAGAATATAAAATAATTTTCTCTATTTCAGTATCGTAATGAGTTCATTACAGTACTAAAAGTAGTGCTGTAATGAAACTCATTACAGCATTGTTTTCAGTTATATTTTTCGTTTTATGGTTGTCACTACTGACCTCCGATCGAATTAAATTTCGAATCAAAACAATTCAAATTACGTGATCTGTCGAATTTCTTATGTCACACCAACTGCCACGATACAAAACAAAAGTCACTAATCTGAATTTTCATTTAACCTTCGAGAATATTTCACAAAAATTGACTGAAATAGAGAAAATACCGTCTAATACTCGTTGCAGAAGGCAATTCCAACACTCATGCGATCGAAAACTCGCTCCTTCGTCGCTCGTTTTCGAACTTCGCATTCGTGTTGGAATAGGAGCTCATTCTGCAACTTGTTTTAGAATAAACTATTCTATACCCAACTGCTTTTGCGTTTGTTGAGGTTGTCAATTTCTTCGTCTATTTTGAATTCAATGTCTTCAGTGTTTTGCAGAAGAGCCGTATACACTCAAGATTTCAAATATCCCCATAAAAAAGTATCCAATGGGGTTGAGCACGTTCCACAGCTGCCTTAGTTCAAGACAAAAAATATATATTTTTATGAAACTCCCGAGGATAATATCGATAAAAAATTCATATTTTTCACTGTACAGAGTGGGCATATTTCGATGTTTTAGCACTACAACTTTTGAACCAGAGGAGATAGACAAAATCTGATACCCCATTCTCGATCTCTTTTTTGGAGAAACTAACAAGAGTAGTATTCATTTTTTGCTACCTTCTTTTATTTTCGAGTTACAAGCGAAAATTGGAAAAATGGTGATATTGGAAAAAATTTATATCTCCGCCAATACTGATGATATAGAGCTCTGAAATTAAAACATTATACAGGTGCCTGTAAAATGTTTTAATTTCAGAGTTCTATCATCAGTATTAGCGGAGATATAAATTTTTTTCGATATCGCAATTTTTCCAATTTTCGCTCATAACTCGAAAACAAAAAAAGGTAGCCAAAATTTAATAAAACTCTTGTTAGTTTCTCCGAAAACGAGATCGAGAATGGGGTATCAGATTTTGTCTATCTCCTCTGGTTCAAAAGTTGTAGTGCTAAAACATCGAAATATGCCCACCCTGTACACTGTCAAAGATTATTTCAAGTCGAGGTTGACTTTATTTCCTTCAAACTTTTTCTATGATAAATGAAATCAAATATGCGATCATGATCTTCATGTGCCACAAATAAGGAATGAAAGGGTGTTTCATATTTTTAGTTAATGTTGTTTTGATGTTTATATATTTTAATCGCTCAAGGTTTCTTTAGTTGTTGCGCGAGGTCACAGGCGATTGCCCCGTTCGCCATCCCTTAAGACCGCCACTGTCTTTAATAATAATAATAATAATAGTAATAATATCATTTATTTCAGAAATCCTGCATGCATGTATGTATACCTATATATACAATCAGAATGAAATATTCGTCAAGATAACAAAAAGTGAAAAAGTGATTGCTCAAATAATATTACAGAGTTGAATCCAAGAATTCTTGAACTGTATATGGCTCAAGTTCCATCAGAAGCCCATGTATTTCTTTCTTGAAAAGTCGTTGGTTGTTGATTCTTCTTATTCTTGATGGCAGCTTATTGAAAAGTTTCATACATGAATACTTAGCTCCTTTTTCTGTGAGAGATAGCCTATGCACAGGATACATATAGTGACAGTCTCGGACATTGTAACAGTGAGATGCTGAGTTCATTCTAAAATATTCCTTATTTTTCGCAAGGAACATTGAACATTCTTCGATGTAAAGTGCTGATGTAGTTAACACATTCATTTGTTTGAAGTGACCTCTGCAAGATGTTCTGAAACCTAATCTTTTGATCACCTCTGACTTAGAAAAATTGTTGCTGCTGACTTTGCACTCCCATAAAAAACTAGACCATATCTCACCAATGATTCAAAATTAGAAAAGTAAACAGTTTTAAGGCCATGTTTATTCAAATAACGGGATAAAACTCTCAAGGTATAACATACAGCACTCAGTTTCTTATTCAACTTAAATATATGACTTTCCCATGATAATACATCATCAACAATCAATCCCAAGAACTTTGTTTCTGAACTTAAACTAATTTCCAAGTCATTTAATTTTACCTTGTTTATATTTGTTGGGTTGATTCTATTGGTATGAAACATAACACAATTTGTTTTGCTCTCATTCAATACTAAGCCCTCATTAGTAATCCAATCAGATATTGCATTAAAAGTTCTATTTAAATAATCTAGTAAAGCTTGCAAATTCTCTGCTGTAATGAGGAAATTCTTATCATCAGCATAATTAAAGAGAAGACAGTTCAAATAACAATTTAGTTGAGCAACAGCTTTATGTGAATCATTTATATAAATGAGGAACAATACAGGACCAAGTATGCTACCTTGTGGAATGTCTAATGTAACCAACTTCATTCCGATTCAAAATTTCTACCATTTTTTGTAATCACAGTTTGTTGTTTCCTTCCTGACAAAGAGGACATCATCCAGTTATATGCCACACCAGTTACTCCATACAGTTTCAATTTCCTCAATAAGTTAAGATGATTAAAACAGTCATAGGCTTTTGATAAGTCTAGGAATAAACCCACTGCAAGATCCCTCTTCTCCATTGCTTGTAATATGGCATCAAGAAATTCATATAGAGCAGTATTAGTGCTTTGAGGGTGCACTAGTGAACGCATTGGAGATGCAGCTTTCATTATTTTTCCTCTCTGATAAGATAAAAATGAAATTTGGCTCCATAATGTTGTGCAGAATTTATGATTACGCCGAAGCGCAATTCGATCATTGGATTGAATCACAGCCTTCTAAAGTACAAGCCAGGACCAAGGAAATTCGGCAACGTCGCGCGTAGGCCTACCAGAGACCCACGAAACTCGTGATGTGTGGTGAAGAATAGATTTTCAGTAGGGCGAGTTTTGTTGATAGTGTAGGTACGTGTGTTTGAATTTTGTTGATAAATCGTAGTGTTTCAGTGAATAAATGGCTGGAAATAAGTGAACTTCATGGGAACTGAAAAACTGTTTTTTAGTGAAGTGCAATGAAGGTTTCGTCTGATTTTCTTTACTAACTTGAGATCATGTACTGGATAGGTTGGAGGTTAGGTTAGAATTTCAATTGCGATGAAAATAGTTCCGATAAGCATAGGAAATTAATTTCAAAAGTTTGTCCATTTTAGATTTATATTAATTGCAAAATAGCGACATGGATAACTCCGCCAAAATTTATGTTTCAGAATATGCTGCTCCTTCGAGCAGCAGTCAGTAGTTGAGGTACGAATGCGAAATCAATTTTAAATTCACTTCGTTCGGTTTTTGCAAATTTACTCCTAAACAATCTCGTAAATAATAAGAATAATATGATTAATGTCGAGCAAACCGAGAAAACACTTGGGAGATAGGAAAAAGTTTGCATTACCCAAAGATAGAAACTAACCCTCCTTAGAATGAAATCGTCCAACTTTTCATGAAAAGATGCATTTCCGTTGAGATTGCATATCAATTTTTTGTTGAAAATTTCAATATTTGTTGTGTTAACATCTTATATGTATTCATTTTCACATTCACTTCGATTTCTACATATATTGAGTTCATACTTATGTTGAGGATACTTATTTTGTTCACGTAGAGAATTTCATTTAATTTTTTTGGCAAGAGTTGGCCCTACACCTTCCCGTGGTTCTTGCTGGACAATGAATCGAATATCTAATTGTTTTCCTAACTTATAATTCAGATAATTACCTTTCAATTCCAAACAAGATTGAAACACAATCGTGAGATTTTTGCCAAGGAGTCATTAAGATATTCAATTTTTTGACTAAGTAGGGTCTTATATTCTTTTTTCTTAAAGCAAAAAATTCATTTGATGAATTTGCAAATGAGTTTGATTCGAAATAACATGATATCCCGCGTTAACGGATCGGACGAGTATACCTACGCTTCGCGTTCGCATACGGCGTTGCCAGATTTAGTTCCAGGCTATCTCTATAGACGGCTGTGATTGAATATCGAATCGTGATGCAGGCAGAGGCTATGCCTCGCTTCAGTCTTTGCAACGTGAGTCTGAACTAAAAGCACGAGGATCCGACGCTCGCCATAGTGACTCGTTGAAACACGAGAAGGCCAGCTGACGGCACATGTCCCCGACAGAGAAACCCTCGTGTTTCGGTTAGGATGAATCTTTACGAATGAAATTCATCGATCGAACGTTTCACCTGCTATTGAAAGTATTATCTAGATGGGAAAACATGGTGTTGCAGCTTAGTTTTGAGGAATGTTGAAAATAAATTTCGAAAAGGACACTGATGTGAAATTGGTTGTTTTTGTGAGCTGATTCTAATCGATTACTATAAAAAGATATTATTGGTGGAGTGAAATTCAAGTTCTCGAAAGCTACACCATTTCCAATTGTAATTCAGAAATAGTCAATTGACATTCAGAAAACATCACTTGTATTTCAGAAAACATCAAATGTTATTCAGATTGGGAAAATTGAAAATTATTGGCGCGCAGACAGAATTGAATTCTGGAAAAATAAAACTCCCAAGCAGGGCTCGAACCTGCGACCTTCGAATTACTAGTCCGATGCACTAACCAACTGTGCTATCGGGAAGGACGAAGGTTCCATCTGATCTTCGGCTGGCAATTCTCCCAGAATTCGATGTTAGTTGTTAGTGTTTATTCTTCACGAACTATGACGTTCGTGAAGAATTCTTTGGGGAGTTAGGTTAGGTAGGGAAACTCATTCGCTATCGGTGGTCATCGATGATTCGATTTTACCGTTCATCTGATTACGTCATTCGCGATTTTGCGATATATCAGCAGGAGTCGGGTAGTTGAATCTCCCGACCACCGAACAATGTTAATTAGCCAAGATAAATAAATCGTGAATGTTTCTATCTTCTGAAAATGATATAGAAAAATTGAAAATTATTGGCGCGCAGACAGAATTGAATTCTGGAAAAATAACCCTCCCAAGCAGGGCTCGAACCTGCGACCTCCGAATTACTAGTCCGATGCACTAAGCAACTGGACGAAGGTTCCATCTGATCTATCTTGGCTAATTAACATTGTTCGGTGGTCGGGAGATTCAACTACCCGACTCCTCCTGATATATCGCAAAATCGCGAATGACGCAATCGGATGAACGGTAAAATCGAATCATCGATGACCACCCCAAAGAATTCTTCACGAACGTCATAGTTCGTGAAGAATAAACACTAACAACTAACATCGAATTCTGGGAGAATTGCCAGCCGAAGATCAGATGGAACCTTCGTCCTTCCCGATAGCACAGTTGCTTAGTGCATCGGACTAGTAATTCGGAGGTCGCAGGTTCGAGCCCTGCTTGGGAGAGTTATTTTTCCTGAATTCAATTCTGTCTGCGCGCCAATAATTTTCAATTTTTTATATCATTTTCAGACGATAGAAACATTCACGATTTATTTATCTAGGCTAATTAACATTGTTCGTGGTCGGGAGATTCAACTACCCGACTCCTGCTGATATATCGCAAAATCGCGAATGACGCAATCGGATGAACGGTAAAAACGAATCATCGATGACCACCGATAGCGAATGAGTTTCCCTATCTAACCTTACTCCCCAAAGAATTCTTCACGAACGTCATAGTTCGTGAAGAATAAACACTAACAACTAACATCGAATTCTGGGAGAATTGCCAGCCGAAGATCAGATGGAACCTTCGTCCTTCCCGATAGCACAGTTGGTTAGTGCATCGGACTAGTAATTCGGAGGTTGCAGGTTCGAGCCCTGCTTGGGAGGGTTATTTTTCCTGAATTCAATTCTGTCTGCGCGACAATAATTTTTTTATATCATTTTCAGACGATAGAAACATTCACGATTTATTTATCTTGGCTAATTAACATTGTTCGTGGTCGGGAGATTCAACTACCCGACTCCTGCTGATATATCGCAAAATCGCGAATGACGCAATCGGATGAACGGTAAAATCGAATCATCGATGACCACCGATAGCGAATGAGTTTCCCTACCTAACCTAACTACCCAAAGAATTCTTCACGAACGTCATAGTTCGCGAAGAATAAACACTAACAACTAACATCGAATTCTGGGAGAATTGCCAGCCGAAGATCAGATGGAACCTTCCTCCTTCCCGATAGCACAGTTGGTTAGTGCATCGGACTAGTAATTCGAAGGTCGCAGGTTCGAGCCCTGCTTGGGAGTTTTATTTTTCCAGAATTCAATTCTGTCTGCGCGCCAATAATTTTCAATTTTTCTGTGTCATTTTCAGACGATAGAAACATTCACGAGTTATTCAGATTTGTCAATTGAATTTCAGAAAATATCAAATGAAATTCAATTGAGTGATCCGAAATACAATTGACAAACCTGAAATGCAGGCGACGCTTTCTGAAATTAAAGTGACTAATCTGAAATACACTTGACGGTTTCTGAATTACACTCTGAAATGGTGTAGTGCTGAAAGGGCAAATAGTGATCCGAAGAATAAAAACACTTTAAATCCCTTTATTTACTCACTAGCTGGCCAGCGCAACTTCGTCTGCCCAAATCGGCTGTTGAAATTATTGTTATTATTATTAATTATTATTCCCATATCATTCTCGAACATAGCCTGAGCTGTATCTTATTTTACATGCATTCCCATGACAAGGGCTAGAAAGCGACGTTTCTACACACTCTTTCTCTCAACGAGATCTCTTGTACAAATCTGTGATTTGTTGAATGAGACTTCAGGTGTGATTATACAGGGTGGCCATTCGAAAACGAAACAGACGAGATTACAGACGAAATAAATTATTTCGATAGAAATGCTCAGATAGGTCGATTTCTGTTTCGAGGGGGACATCTTAAGATGTAGGTTACGGACGCATAGCGCTTCAACCCTTGCTACTACAACCCTCATCCCCAATTTTTGAATAGGGAATATGGGGTCAGTGATACCTCATTTGAAAGGTATTTTTATACTGATTTCATCACAGTAATTGTTTTTTCATTTTATGCATTAGTTCTCGAAATATTCCTGACTAAGCATTTGAAAATGAAGTGGTGTTTTCATGGCACTTGTAGTGTTTTTTTGTGAAAAACCTTTCAAATGAGGTATCACTTACCCCATCTTCCCTATTCAAAAATTAGGGGTGAGGGTTGTAGTAGCAAGGGTTGAAGCGCTATGCGTCCGTAACCTACATCTTAAGTTGTCCCCCTCGAAACAGAAATCGACTTGTACAAGCATTTCTATCGAAAAAACTTATTTCGTCTGTTTCGTTTTCAAATGGCCACCCTGTATAAGGCTCAATCCCATAGCCACTATCTACTGCTGAAACACAGTGAGGAAAATACCTTCATTCAAATGATCCGCACAGCGTTGAATTCTGAGAAACGTCATGTGCTGAACCTGGAAATTTTACATCAATGTTTGTAATTTTCAGAGATGGATCAGCTACAGTTTGCACATTCAAGGAAAAAACTGTTGATGGCTCCTAAATAGTTCGGCTTGATCTTCGAGCCATCGAATTTTTATGTGTGCAGTCAATAGCACCCTGATATCTTGCTTCGTGTTCCACCTAGAATAATTCTGAGAAACATAATCTCTTTGTTTTTCTATAAGCTACAAATATCTTTCCTACCCTTTATTTCGTTTAATGCATGGTTTTTGTGTCATTCGTAAATAACCGTCCCTAAAAGTGTAATTTTTCAATAAAATGTATTATTTTTTATCAAGAAGTATTAAGTTTATGAAGAAATTTGTGTTACTTCGACCAAAAAATTTTCACCCTCGAGAAGGGGTGGGAACCATCCCTAAATTGAAAGTATACTTCGGCATAGGGTGAGTAGACTTTCTTTATTGAGCTATTTCGTACTTGCTGTAAAAATTTCAAGTTAATTGGTGTATATTGAAAGAATAGGCGCGTCGGAAAACATAATAGGGTCGAGCTCAAATACTACAATAATGATATCAGAGCTTCATACGGCCCTAATTAAGACTGCTGGAGCAACGGCAATTGCTTCAGAGGAAGGATTCGAAGCTATTATGTTCCTGAGTGCATTCAGTTTTGTTATGTATGCCTGCTTTATGTACCGATGGATATTTATGCTTATGAATTCCAGCTTTATTTCAGTGCTCTACCTGACTTTTTTAAATGATTACACATATGAGGTTTTTTCGATTTTATGTAGCATGAAAGCTGATCGAAATCAAATGTTTCGAATCACGGAGGTCTCGCTTTAGACAATGCAATAAACTGTTCCATCCGATTCACCTGTACAGGGTGATTCATTTATCTTGGTAACCCCAATTTTCTCGAAAACGCCCGAATATTTTTTCATTCTGTGAATGGCGTTTTGAACAAGTCAATGTCGACTTGAGATGCGCATAAAAATCTGCGGAATAAATAAAGACGCCAGGCGTCGCGGCGCTATCAAAAATTTTTTCTCCAGGGACATACCATTTTTATCTCGTCATTCGAAAGATAATTTCATTTTGAACTTTTTTTTCGAATACAATTTTTGTCTATTTCTTACCGTCAGCGATCTGCAGCGTGTTTCATGTTGATTCTATTCCATTTATTTTTTTTCTGTATTGTGGTAGTATGCCTTGATTTGGAGACATAGATATGATTTTATGCCTTGAATTCAAGAAGGCTAGTCTTCTAAACAATTTGCCTCTTTAAATAAGATAAAAAATGTGGATAAAGCAAGATGGGGCTACATGTCACAACGCTGCTATTGTGAAGAGATATTGAAATTAAGAATTCGAAAATGAATGGACCCATATATTTTGTCGAAAGTGACTTATGATGAAATAGAGAGATGATATAACTTGTTTATGGATCATAATGGCCAGATGACCTAAATTTGATTATGTTCCGTAAAATTAACTATTTTTCTATTATTTTATTCATTAAATATTAAATCTTATAATAATAAACATTTTTTCAATAACAGACGAAATTTCGAATAATATGTTCTATATACCGGCCATTATGATCCATACATAAGTTCCGTAAAATTAACTATTTTTCTATTATTTTATTCATTAAATATTAAATCTTATAATAATAAACATTTTTTCAATAACAGACGAAATTTCGAATAATATGTTCTATATACCGGCCATTATGATCCATACATAAGTTATTTCATTACTTTGGTCAAAATATAAGGGTCCACTTGGGAACATGAGTCTCTTATCTTCATTTTCAAATAGTCCAAGTTATTAGAATCAGTTTGGTATACTATATATTCAAGGGGACCCCTCAGAAAGTAATCCATGAGCGTTAGGTCTGGCGATATCTGATGGGTCCATTGGTTTCAATCTATTTTTTTCCGAATTCTTGATCTAAATATCTCTTGAGAATGGCATCGTGGTGGCATGAAGCCCCATCTTGCTGTAGCCACATATTTCATCTTATTTGAAGGAGCACATTGACCAGAAAACTAGCCTTCTCGAATTCAAATCACAAAATCACATCTCTGTCTCTAAATAAAGGCATACTACCACAATACAGAAAAAAATAAATGGTATAGAATCAATATAAAACACGCTGCAGATCGCTAACGGTTAGAAATCGATAAAAATTGTATTCGAAAAAAAAACTCGGAATGAAATTATCTTTCGAATGACATGATAAAAAAGGTATGTTCCTGGAGAAAAAATTTTTGATAGCGCCGCGACGCCTGGCGTCTTTATTTATTCCGCAGATTTTTATGCGCATCTCAAGTCGACATTGACTTGTTCAAAACGCCATTCACAGAATGAAAACATATTCGGACGTTTTCGAGAAAATTGGGGTTACCAAGATAAGTGAATCACCCTGTACAAGGCAGGACTTCCGATAGATCAATCAGGAAAAAATTAAATTGTACGATCAAACGCAAGTCTAATTAATTCGTGTGGGGGCGAAGACTGGTGGAAAAGTAGGAATTACTGCCTGGGTCGTGTCTGATTGATTGGCGAAGCAACATGTTGACGTAACCTGAGTGATTGTATCAGAAAATTCGTTATTTTCGATAGGCGGCATGCAAATGTATCCCTGCCGATAAATTTGCCGTCATCATTTGACGCAGAGCCCTCTTTAATGGAATGAGGGTCGCCGGAGGACAAACAAGGGCTTGATCCTGCGAATTAAAAAATGCGTTCAGTGAACTTTCGTATGCATTCACCTTATCATCAGCGGTCTTGAAATGAGGAATGTTCATAGGTATGCGAAATCGATCGAAACTTCGTCACAGTATAACCTATATGTATATGAAATCACTAGTTTTTGTTTCAGTCGAAACGACCTAGTAGTTCGGATTTTACAACCCCGTGAATATTCAATTCCTCACGGCGATGTGACGTCATACTACATTCGCAAATCGCACTTCGTGAGACGAAAGGACCCGACTACGTACTGAACCTCGCAAGTCGTTGGATGTAAAGTGACGTCACACGGATCCATCGAACTGATGTTTATAACTCGATATCTCGGGCGCTATTTGAAGTATTCAAATAATTTTTGGACACAATATTTTCATTTTCTACAGAGAATAGGAATATGAAGAAATAGACAAATGTGAACATTCCTCATTCTAAATGGAAATAGGTCACTATAAGACATACAATTCCCGAAAGAAGCTGATCGGGTTTAAAATATTGAAACACCATTCTTTCAGATTTGGGCAAAATTGGTGATACCTTAACTACAGCTTTTCAATCGAAAGAGATAGAAGAAAATGATAGATTGCATTCCTCTATTTTCTCTTAAAGGCCAAAATTGAAATTTGGGCGATTACAACTTTGGTCATTATCTACGTTTCTATTTGTGCTTTGTTCGTGCAATGAAAACATTATGCAGACACTTTTTTCATAGCAATCCAGTAGACTTTTGAGTCAACCATTGAATGCTTCTGAATTGCTATGAAAAAGGTGTCTTCATAATGTTTTTTCATTTTAACATGCATAGGCAGAAACAGAGATGTTGAAATCGCCCAAATTTCAATTTTGGCCTATAACTCGAAAACAAAAGGAGATAGAGGAATGCAGATAATGGTATTGTCAGTTTCTCTAAAAAAAAAGGCCGCCATAATATTTATGGAAATATTCTATTAATTTGCATGAAAACTCGACGAATTAGTGAAAATATTTTATGATGCTCATACTTATGGCACATTCCAACACTTGTTCATTCAAAAACTCAGCACTTCCTGAATTTTAAACTCGTGTTTCTCATTTCAATTCGAAAAATAAAATCATGTTAAATGAATGTTCTCTAGAATCGCAAAATTTTAAATTTTCTCAAATTATCGAACTTATTCAAGGGAGTGTAGTAAATACAAACAAATTTGGGAATTTTAAACCTTGGTGGAAATTTACTGCGTTAATTTTTCATTAATTACCATTTCACAGAAATTGATAACCTTCATCTTCATTGACTTTTAACCATCTGAAATTCATTCGTATGTGAAATTCATTCATGAATGTATAGAGATTAGGAAATACTATTCAGGTTTTTTCTGAATATACAGGGTGTTTCGGAAAAAGGTGATCTCGTCTTTAGGACAGATAGAAAATTCAGAAATAATTGGGGTTTGTTTAGTAAAAAAATTACATCACGCCATCAGTATTAAATATAAAGGGCCCTTAAGTAAAAGAACTACTGGCAACATTGTAATGAAACCTCCTACGAATATGTTCTGGAAGATGATACATCCAATGAATATTTTTATGTCTGACTCTCATAGAGGGAGCTAGTTTCACAGTTCATGCCAAGTTGTTTCGAACGCAACTTTTCTGATATTAGATTCGTTAAGCAAAATTTCAAGTGAATCAAACATCACTTAGTTTCACAACAATAAGATACTTCATAATTTTTAAATCAAAATATTTCGGAAACGGTAATATCGAGTTATCAGCTGACAAAATATATTAGTGAAAAATTTCATCACAATTCGACAAAACAATTACCGATGGCGGCGCTGCATTCGCTGATCAGCTGTTTACCGAAACGAGTATTGTTTCGTGTTTACATTAGCTTTCTATTTGGGATTTTTGAGTTTTAATGTTTGACTATCCATAATCGAAGTTGTTTCCTCAATTGTAGATCTTGTGGGGTATATTGTATGGAAAGTATAGGTAATTTTGTGCTTTTTGTTATATTTTATGTAAAATATGGAGGTGAGCACTATTCGATTTTGAATGCTTTTCAGATCATCTGGCAGAATGTTTTCCAAAGGTTCCTCAAATTATAGGAAATGATTTCGAAACATTGGAATTCTACAAGGAACCCCATTACATTGAGGAAATGCGGTCTTATGAAAATGATGATGTGAAGGTTGACAAGATTACATACACATACGAAGCAAGATTGTCTGGAATTTGCAAACACATTTTAGCCCTGCTATTCTACTGTACAAGGTTGAACTTACTACAAAATATCTTGACAATTCTACTGATTGTGACGGTAAAATTCCATGTTTAGTTTAGGAAGGGAAAAAATCTATGGAAAGAAATTGGGTGATGAATTTTGAATAAAAATGCACATTCTGCAGAGAGCCCCATCATATTGAGGAAATGCTGTCTTATGAAAATGGTGACGTGAAGGTTGACAAGATTATATACACATACGAAGCAAGATTGTTTGGAATTTGCAAGCATATTTTAGCCCTGCTACTCTACTGTACAAGGTTGTACTTACTACAAAATATCTTGACAATTCTCCTGATTGTGACGGTAAAATTCATTGTTTACTTTAGGAAGGGAAAAAATCTATGGAAAGAAATTTGGTGATGAATTCTGAATAAAAATGCACATTCTGCATAGAACCCCATCATATCGAGGAAATGCTGTCTTATGAAAATGATGATGTGAAGGTTGACAAGATTATATACACATACGAAGCAAGATTGTCTGGAATTTGCAAGCATATTTTAGCCCTGCTACTCTACTGTACAAGGTTGTACTTACAACAAGATATCTTTACAATTCTCCTGATTGTGACGGTAAAGTTCATTGTTCAGTTTAGGAAGGGAAAAAATCTATAAGAAGAAATTGGGTGATGAATTTTAAATAGAATTGCACATTCTCCAGAGAACCGTATATATGCAGAAAATGATGTGATCGTCGAATAATCATGTTGAAGAATTCATTACTCGCTAGATATTCATGTATTGTTCATTCAACTTATCTTTCTATTGATTGCACCTTTTTCGAATGACAATTTTTGTACAAGAACGATCCGGACAAAAATTTGAAATGTCTTGACTTGAACTGCTGTTTTTGGTTGGTTTTATAAAAGTATAGCTTTCTCTTCCAGTAGCAGAAATGTTTTTATATTGAGAATTTCTGTAATAATTCAAAACATATAAAGCATTGTTTTCAATTGACATGAGTTTCCACTGTTGCCTGTTTTCATTCTATAATCTTCTGGTCGGAAATGGTGTCACCATACTCTGATATGTTAAGATACAGGTTATCAAAACACGCTCCCAAGATTTCCGTCTATTTATTTTTTCTACAATTTCTAGTTTGTTGGTCACGAAAACATTTTGATTTTTACCACGAAAATAATAAAAATAGGCTCGAGGATTCCTAGATTTTTTAGAATAACATCCATAAACACAACAATTAGTGTTTTTTTTTTCTTAGGCATATCTCATAGAGTTGTTTTGCTCTATATTGCCAGTTGTTTCGGCAAAATGAAAAAAAATGTGAATAGTTTATTTTTTCAGCCTGTACATATACTAAACACAACTGGTTGAAAAAAACTCGCCAGCACAAATGATCCATCCAATAACATTTCACGTTCCATCAAGCTCACACTAATCCTCATCATCATGGTAACTTACCCAAAGTACTCCCCGTATAAAAAAGACGACAAATAAAGGGAGTAAGAATAATAAATCGAAAAGTATTTTCCCATCATGCTCCGGGTAATATCACAAACAATTCTCGGGCCGGCACGAGACGAAATCTCCCCTTTAGAATTTTTGTTTGGACAAATCCATCATGACACTCAATTTCCCGAAAAAAAAAGTTGGAAAATATTTTTCATTAGTTTTTAATTTCAGGACTTCCTTCCGGCGGCGATCAAAGGGACGGAGCCGCCTCCCCTCCCCAGCCGACGGAAAAGAAGGAGGTGAGGTCGGAAAAAAGGACATCTCGGGAGAGTTAATTAAAGTAATCCTCCTCGAACGAGATGGCAGAGGGAAGTTGGAGGGGGGGATGGAAAAATAAGCGGCGGGAAGGGAATCGGGGAAGTGTTGGATGTTAATCAGGGCGATCATATTTCCGGTCCCGAATAAATCATTTCCGGAGTCGTTAGGGGTTAACTGACTCCCAGTGGCCTACTACAACGTAATTATGTCACCTATCGGGTGACGCGTTAACAGCGCCCCGTCATCTCGACACGATTCGGCGGCGTTGCCGCATTCATGCACTAACGAAGCGCTATAGATATCGGCTCAATTTCTAGTAACTGAAAATGTATCTATAAAATGAAATAAAATTAATTGTTCACGAAATCGTTAAGGAAAACATTCAAGAGATTTTCAATGATTCAATAATGATGATTTTTCTATGACTCATTCATATTTATTTATATACAGGGTGAGTCTTTGACTTGTACATACATTGAAACCATATATTGTTGAGGTCAAAAGAAATACTTTATTCGTATGGCATTTTTCCTGATTCTGCCTAGAAAAAAAGATATAGCCATTTTAAAAATTCATATGCCAACCCTGGAAATATGACACTGAAATTTTTTCGATCATTAGATCTATTACCTGAACCTTCGGGAAAATGTAGCAGAAATTTAATTCTGCGAATTTTCTGAACCGAATAACATTCGGCCAAAGTAACCACTTCATTAAATTTCGCTTGATTTTTTTGAATCATTGATTACACGAAGAATACGCATTTCAGGAGATTTCCCGACGAATACTTTTGTTTTCCAAAATGGCAAAATCTTCATTAAATCACATTCAACTCACTTTCAACAGTCGGGATCATAGAATTTCTGCTATTATTATCGAATGTAATAGCATATATTGGTCATAACGAAAAAAATGAAACATGTGAGTAAAATTTCGTCTTCGTAAAAGATTTGCACATTAATGAGAACCTTTATTCTGAAAATCATTTCATTCGATGAAATCATTCACGAGATATATTCGAAAATTACATTTTTTATGGATTATCAACAGCCTGTATCTTTATAACCGAGTCCAATCGGAAAAAATGGTAGAAGCAAAAAGTGTTCGTTTCGACCTCAGGAGTGTCCTGTTACAATATATGTACAATTCAAAGACCCTGTATACTGCGCAAAAAAATTAACGCACATAATGGAAATCTCAAATTTATCCCACAACTGAAGGTGTTCTCAATGATTATTATTTTTATCAGAATTATGCATGCATATTATACTGATTCAAAAAAAAACGACTACTTTCGTTTTCACGAAACCCCCACTCCCCTAATTATCTTCAGGGTATCGAAAAAATACCTCTGTGAAAATATCAGCTCCAAATAATGACATTTAGAGGTCGCTCGTCAATTATTTCTATTTTGCCAACTAATAGCGGGGGAAAATTTTCTTTTTTCAATAGAAAATTCCTAGAACACAAACCAATAGACGGATTTCTTTGTGTGATACATTTTTGTGTAGGCAATCAGATACTTTATAGATATGTCACTTACGACATTTCAATAAAACGGCCGCTTCAAAAGTTATTCGATTCGATGCTAAAATTGAGATATTTTTGAAGAAAAAAATTATTCAAAAAAATCGACTCTACTCGTTTTCACGAAACCCGCCTTCTAATCATCTTCAGGGCATCGACAAAAGGCGTCTGTGAACATATTAGCTTTGAATGTTAATATTTAGAGGTCGCTCATCGATGGTTTCTATTTTCGCTGGTGATGGCCGGAAAAAAATTCTTTTTTCGATAAATTTTGTTTTTTTCACGGACCAATCGACGGATTCCACTGTATGATACATTTTGGTGTAGGGAACTAGATACTCTACGAAAATGTCCCATACGATATCTCGATGAAACCACTCGTTCAAAAGTTATTCAAACTTTTTTTCCGAAATACCTCAATGTAAGGTATTAATATAGAAGTATTTTCGAAGAAAAAGTTTGAATAACTTTTGAACGAGCGGTTTCATCGCAATATTGTATGAGACATTTTTGTAGAGCATCTAGTTCCCTACACGAAAATGTATCACACAGTCGCATTCGTCAATTGATTCGTGAGTAAAAATTTTTTTATTGAGGAAAGAAAATTTTTTCCTGCTAACAACAGCGGAAATAGAAATCATCGCTGAGCTACCTCTAAAAATTAATATTCAAAGCTAATGTCTTCACAGAAGCCTTTTTTCGATACCCTGAAAAAAATTAGAAATAGAGTTTCGTGGAAACAAACAGAATCGATTTTTTTTAATAATTTTTTTCTTAAAAAATACCTCAATATAAGCATCGAATCGAATCATTTTTGAAGGGGCCGTTTTATTGAAATATCGTAAGAGTCATTTTTGTAGAGTATCTGATTGTCTACACGAAAATGTATCACACAATGAAATCCATCTATTGGTTTCTGCTCTAGGAATTTTTTATGCAAAAAGGAACATTTTTCCCTGCTATTAGTAGGGAAAATAGAAATAATTGATGAGCGACCTCTAAATATCATCATTTGAAGATGTTATTCTTTTCTCTTTTCGATACCCTGAAGATAAACAGTCTGATACATATGTTATCCTCTTTCAACGTTTTTCTTCAACACAGATATTTTTTCCCAGCAGGAATAAAAAAAGATGATACCATCAGATTTTGAATGTATTGGATCCATTCTAAAATCAGTGGTTCTCGATCAATTCTAGTGATCAATAGCGGTGCGAGAAGAAGGGTAGACATACACAAGAATTGCAGAAAGGTCTGGAGTTTCCCATACAAGTGTGTAGAGAATAATGCAGCGATTCAAGCAGACAGGTATGAATGTCCAAAGACCAGGACAGGGTAGACCACGGGTAACAACTTCCATTCAAGAACGTTACTTGAGAGTTTCTTCGTTGAGACAACGGGCTGCAATGGCTCGCCTCCTTCAAAATCAGCTTGAGCAAACTCATGGGGTGCAAATTAGCACTCAGACAATAAGAAATTGTCTCAGAGAATATGATTTAAGGCCTCGTGTCGTGACAAGAGGCCCAGGTCTTACCCCAGCCCATCGAAGGGCGCATTTGGATTTGCGAGAGAGCATATCCATTGGGAAGAGGCCGATTGGAAAAGAGTTCTCTTCACAGATGAGTCTAGATTCTGAATCTATCATTGTCATTGACGTTCCCTTGTATACAGACGTACACATGAAAGATATGCTCAGTGCAATTTCCTGAATACTACTGGTTTAGGGGGAAGACCGATTATGGTATGGGGTGGAATATCTTTGACTGCTCGCACAGACCTAGTGGTCGTTCATAATGGAGCTGTGAATGCTGAAAAGTATATAAGGAAGATTCTTGAAGAGCATGTAGTGCCATTTGCACCATACATTGGTGAAAATTTCATATTTATGGACGATAATAATGCCAGACCCCATCGTGCGCGCATCGTTAAGGAGTACCTTGAAAAGGTTGAAGTCTCTCGAATGGAATGGGCAGCAAGAAGTCCAGATCTCAATCCGATTGAGCAGGTTTGGGACAACCTCAATAGAAGGCTAAGAAGTACAGAAAATCATCCAGCTACTCTTAATGACTTAGGAATCCAACTCGGAGAAATCTGGGAAGGATAAGATCAGAACATTTTAAGATCACTCATTTTGAGTATGAACCGTCGTTGCCGAGCTGTAATTATCGGAAGGGGTGGAAATACCAAGTATTAAATCACTTATCAGCATTTCAGTATTTTGACAATTGTTCATAAGATTCGATGAAATCCTGAATTTTTCTTCCATTTAATGTGTCTTGTTTCGTTCAAAACCTTCCCTAGAGAACATAAAAAATATGTTATAAAGTCAATGTAGAGTTAACTTTCATTAAAATTGAGATTTTCAGAATGTGCGTTAATTTTCTTGAGCAGAGTACTTGTTCGAAATATCGTTATACTTTTTAGAGGCCCAAAATTGTGCTGAACACCTTTGTGCTTATTAAAGAAGCTATTCGAAAAAAACCTTAAATAGTCCGAAAATTTCGAGGTTTTTCGAACGTCACGATATATACGCTCCAATAGGAAATTGGGGCAAAACTCAAACTGGCCTTATAAGAGGCCAAATAAATGATTAAAACAGTTTCCAGAACTAGACCATTTTTTTCCAGGCAAAAGTCTAATTTGCTTGGTATATAACAAATGAATGGAATTCCGATTGTTATGTTCTGTAGCTCAACTATTTTCCCGAAAATTCAAATATTTCGATAAATTACGGAAATGAAAAAAAGTCAACTCAGCACTCTCTTTTTGTTTCGACGAAAATTGTTTTTTATAATTGTACTACAATTGTGCCATCTTGTGCACAATTCAGCACAACAAAAATTTTTCGGAAAATCTAGAAGTACTGAACCAACTCCACATCCGCACACACTATTGCCAGGTATACTGATTTTCCTGCAATTTACGAATTTTCTTTTATTTTCTCCATATGCGTGGCAACCTGTTGAGTTCATACTGAAATATGACCGTCACATTCGCGACTCAATCATATAAAACAATTTTCGTCGGAAAAAGGCTTACTTTTCTTCATTTCATATTTTCCCAGAATGATTTTTTCTCAATTTTGATGATTAAGGAAATTATATGGATTATCGGGAAAATTCGAACTCAGTACCTGTAAAGCACAATTTTTTTCAGTCATTGGAATACAATTTCCCCCCTTTTTATTTATGAAGCATCTCAAAAACCACACAGAATTTAAGAAAAAATTTCAACGGCAGAAAGTTGCACAAACGTATCACAATTCAGCACAACGGAGGAATTTTCGAAAATCCAAAAGTGTTGGGCGTACTTCAAACACATGATGTCTTAGAATATGTTCTAAGCATGATGTATAGTTCGTTGTAATCCCAACGCCATTATTTCTAGGTACAAAACGACAAAAAAATTTTATAGTTTCATCACAGTAAATATATAAATTCAACCAAAAAAATAATTTTTTTTCAAAGCAAACCAAATTGAAACCTGTGAAATGCTACACTCCTATTCATGCGCATAAAATTATAAACCTCAACTAGGGAGACAGAAGTCTATGTTAGCACCGTGATACTGTCTGCCTTTTCTAAACACCAACTAGGGGCATATCCAGTCAGCTGACTTTGACATAACGACTTCTATGTCTTAAGGGATAAACAAACTGTAGAAACCAGTTAAAGCCACCTTTCTTATGGGCGAAATCCCTATACTCAGTATAAAAATTACAAGTAACCCAAGACAGAATACAAAAATACACAGAATTCTCCAAAGAATCACTGCTATCCATTTGCTATATGTGTCCATCACAACACTTGACACATGCTCTGTGACGTCATCTGGAAATGCCTAAATTAGGCATATATGGTTTTCGGCATATATTCTAACCTCTATTGTGTTTCACTACACAATGACTCATGACTTTTCAGTAGATGAGACTAGATGTATCTCAAATTTTCAGGTGTTTGTTAACTATACAAGAATTCAGACACCTCATCCAGGGTAAATCAGAATATGGATTGTCATATTCTGACTTGTTGAAAAGTAATGCAGCAATGATCAATGGTGAGAAACACTCTCAGCAAACTCAATAAAAAGCTGAACTTTGAACGATACAAAATGAAAAAGGAAAAGGGGATTAAGTACGATGGAGTGAATTTATACTTACAAATATAATCATGATGAAGAACGCTGCAAAATATGCACTTCTTGCCATCCACATATTAACGAAGCGGTAATGTTCTCCAGTGACAACATTTCTGGAAAAAATCGAATGTTATACATCAACGAAGTTAGATAAAATAAAAGTTGAGAAAAATCGATTAACTCATTTTCATCTATTGAACCCACATGGAACTGTTTACCCAAAATCTACTCATACTTGTATTTCGCTAATAATAGGGAATTGACTACGAAAATTCAAAATTGATCATCATGTTGAAAAGAATAAAATTAAAATACATAATCATAATATTCAAAAGTCCATTATGATTCAACGGAGGCTATGCCAATAACCCCAGAAGTCAATACCAAAAAAAAATGTTAATGAAAAATTCAACTGAACTGTGTTGAACAAGTTGTGAAAATGAATGAGGCATTCATGTGAACAAGAAAATGGTACAGGTCTCTGAAGTTTTTCATTTTCAACGACCTGCTTTGCTAAAATGAAACCATTCCACTGGACTCCCCTTTATTATTCTACTCAAAAACGTGAGCCTCGCCCCTGAAACCATTACAGTGAATTTTTTTCATGGGAACTCATGGTTAACAGTATCAAAAGCTTTGCCGAGGTCAAAGTTAAGAATTTTCAGCAATTCGCCACTGTCAAAGCCCCATTGAACTCGGTCTCCTCGAGTGCAGAAGTGGCATCACTGGCACTCCTACCTTATCAATGACCACGGCTTCGCGTCCCAATGATCCCCTTAATTTCTAAGATAAATTATTTTATTTATAGATGAATCTATATGAAGACTATTTCCTATGTTGACGACGATTTCTATTTCGTACCCTTCAGCTTACTTCAAAATTTTCTACAGTGCAATAAGTATATTTGTAGGCAAAAAGATCGAGTCGTCAAAGCTTTTAAATTAAATTAGAAAAAAGTATATGTGCAGAAATTCACTCAGATGTACATATGTACATCAGTTTACCCAGGTAGCCAGTAAATTTATTCCTTTTTTGATTGTTCTCGAAATCTAGATCCCACATTTTTTGGAAAACCCATTTTTTTTAGTACGTTCAGCTACAGATTTTCATCAAGAATCTATGAATACCAACAGATCCTTTGTATATAATGATGACTTCAGTACTGAACAATTATAGAAGGGGGTAAGCACTAGCATCTCGGACCTGATTTCGCCTTTGCCCAAAATTAGTTCATAAAAAATTCCTATGTTCATTTCTGTAGATTTAACTTTATGTGTTCGTGATACTTGAATGCGTGTGTGTATATTTGTAATTTTCATATATATATATATATATATATATATATATATATATATATATATATATATATATATATATATATATATATATATATATATATATATATATATATATATATATATATATATATTCTTATGAAAATAGAGAGCTAAAATAATACAATAAATGTTGAAACAAAAAGTACCTAAGCTGAGGTAAAAAAAGAACGGGGTATCATAACATTCTTCGTATGATACTATAGAATCATACGATACTATCATCACTAGTATCATACGATACTATAGAGCCAGGGAAAAAAACCTCAGCCGAAAAAACCTGCCACCCCGTAAAAAAAATAACATAAAATATTAAATATCAGGAAAAATCTTGAAAGACATCAGTGTGAGATCATCTTCATGTTATCCTTCGATAGATTCTTCCCAAAACGGCTCACGATTCTTAATCTGAAATGAAAAAAGAAAAAAGCAGAAAAGAAACCGAATATTCAGAATAAATCAAATAATTTTGAAATTAACCACCCATTTTAGAAATGCATTCGTTACTTTATGTATGGCCTCGAAACCATCTTGAAATTTATAAATGGGACAACTATTTATAAGATGTTCTATAGTCTCCTCATTTTCCCCACACTCACAACTAGGACTCTCAACCGAATTCCATCGGAAGAGCATGCTATTGCAACGTCCATGGCCTGTTCTAATGTTATTGTTAAAATTTTTCAATAATGTGAAATGGCTTTGCCATATGATTAAATAAATAAATAAATAAATTATTGGGCAATGAACGTTATTTCAGTGATTTTATAACTTGATCTCGTATTGGATTTACCAGCAGGCTGAGTAGGCTGGAGCCTAGGGTGGCAAATTTCAAGGAGCGGCAAATTTGGTTCATGAATTTTTTATTTCTTCTAAATATTAAAAAAAAATTATTATGCATTCACAAAATACGAATTTCAGAAATTAGAGATAAATCTTCGTTCCCAATTCGATCGACAGTGCACAAGGAATGCCCCGAAATTTTCTTTCTTGTTGAATATAGGGAAACATTTCAAGAAGGTATTCATTGGGCTCTTTTTAGCTCCTTCAGAACTTCTTATTCTTACCTATTTCAAATATTTGACTATCAAAATCGGTTCAGCAACAGAGGGTTCTTGAAACTCAAACTGTAAATTTTAAAAAACAACAAATACTTGTTACAGGAAGCGACTCTCACACTCCCCGTCATTTTTAAAGTTAAATGCCACAAATTTCAAAACCCCACCGAAATAAATTCTATTTTCCATTTTTCATAAGACCATTTTTCACTCAGATATGTTGAAAAACACCAAAAATTTTTCTGTTCCTTCAATTGTTGGGAGAAGTATAGAAGACAGGTGACAACGGACTCATAAAGAGAAACTAGAATTCAAGAAGGAAGATTTTGAATGGTTCGAAAAAAGTTTCAGAAAATAAGATGCATGGCCTTTGTGACTACGGTCAATAAAAAACTGCTGCATGAGAATTACATGCTTTCCATTTATTTCAATCGGCACTTTCTGTTATTGCTTTTTTTTTATTGTAATGTGATAGTTGTTTGTTTTTGCAGTCTCCAGTTTACAAATTGTAGAATATTGGAGATCAGGAATACATTTTATTGAATAGAGAGAGAGAGAGAGAGAGAGAGAAAGGTTTATTCATAGCCATCGACCAGATGTCCTTCAGCCTTTTTATTAAATATTAAACCCATTATGAATGAGTTAATAGGTTTGTTTGCTTGGCAGTTCCGAACTTTAATTTACTGTTACTTTTGCTCCCACCTGTTCGTTTCGCACTGAATGACAGGTCCCCTGTCGTTCGCGTCGTCAAAATATTCGAGTTCCGATCATTTCCCACCTATTCCGACAATTCCTGATCCGTAGATAGTACAATAGGGAATTAACCTCAAAAATGTAATTTTTGACACTTGCCTTGATCAAATTTATATTATGTGCAACACTATAAAGGATCTTTTACAATAATAGATGTAAAAAGTAATGCTAGTTATTGATGAAAGTACGTATATTAATTTGATGTTTCTTTGTTGAGAATTGGTTTGTATTGTAACATGATGAAGTAAATCAGAAATTTTTTTAATTATGTATTTGCTAAATAAAGTGGAGTTTCAAATTAATTCTCATTATTTATATATTGTTATTCTTGGTCCAAGAAAAATGTGGTGTAATGTGGTGCTGATTGATGCAAATCTCATTCCTTCCTCAGATTTTTCCAAACATAACGGTTGAAATATCATTTTCATCTTGACAGAAGCATCTGTTAAATCATCATCCTTAGAAGAATCAAAAAGAAGATACCAATAGGTATTTGTTTTTCTGAGCTATTATCTCTCATTCCACCATATCCCAGTAATGAAAAACACTTCTCCGTTTGAGGATAAATTAAAAAGACCATCAACTGCACCTGCATAAACCCATTTTCCAGATCAAATGAAATGAGATACCATTTACATTCATATCTTCGATGTTATATTTTGCTTGTTTCAGTTTCAGGAGTTTCATAATGACAGAAAAATTTAGACATTAGTGAAATCACTTGTTCCTGACCTTTCGATGAAACAATTTGTGACAGTTCTCTGAATTCTAGAACCCAGTTCTCTCTGAACTCAGGTTAAAAAAAGAACACCCAAGCCAAAAAACCTAAGATTGCACAAATCTTGTTTCTTTTCAATTGTCTTTGATTCCCGTCATTTTGAGGTATTTCAAAATCAAGCTAGCTTCTTCATTCCTTCATTCAGCTTCTTCATTGTCTCCACATCTCGAATATCATCTTTCATGATAAAAACATTGTATAAGACACAAATTGCAATGATGTATCATTCCAAATCATTGGTTGCATTCACAGACTCCACACAATCTGGAGGAGTGGGCATTTTTGGGAGCACTTTCAATTTATGCTAGGTAGCGGTAGCAGAATCTCTGTCCAGTGAATGCAGCCATTGACATCAAAATTGTCCAGCAAACATCCCCATCTGCCTTCCAATAAAGGGAATGGTTGTTCCACAATACTTCTTGCTTTGAACAAAATTTGACATTTTTTTGGTTATTATTCAAATGGTAGTTGCCCCAATAAGGAGTCATGAAGTGCGGCATCATAGGCTATGCTTTATCTACCATTAAATGAGATATTCTCTTTCTGTTTGTTGTAGAAAATGACATGAATTCAAACAGTGCAATACTTCAGCATCATGAGTGTCTTTCGGCCATATTATTATCAATGGAGCCAAATGCAGTAGTGTGCTACCATCCCTTCTCGCAGTTTGCACTCCTGTAGCTCTCCCTGCACCAAAACAAGAAATTAGTGATTTGAAAATTAACATAATAAGGTTTCAATATTTAATAATGTCAAAAGTCTTACCTGTAATTGTCAGGTGTCCCAAGGTAACATAATGTGAGAAATAACTGTGTTTTGGGGTCAATCGGAAATTTCCCTACATGCCCTTGTCCTCTTAATTCAGATTGAAGAATGTTGTTCGTCTTAGCCTTGAATGCTTCTTGAATTCTTTGTCACTGTAGGCAGTTACTACTTCAACGAAATTAGTGAATCTGAGGAAATAAGAATATTATTTTAATTTTCAGCAAATAATGATTTGATGAAATTATACTGAAAATTTGGCAAAGGTATAGATACTTGCCTTGAGGGCCTCTTTCATCTGATAAGGATGAACTACTATTCAATAAAATATAATGGAAAACAAACTCAAGAGAGTTCATTTTGTCCTTAATAAATTCCAAAGATTAGAATTATTTTAGAATTTATTAAAAACTATTAGACCCGTTTGCACCAACATTCCTTAAAGTTAAGGATCCCTTAAATTGATTGACAGTTGCTTGAATGTCACTCAAACAGAGTTCTTATGTATGGGACCCGTAGTGATATTACAGTTTTTCATTTTGTTGAACTTCATCCTAGTTCAATAAAGGCATTTCATTGGCTGGTAGGCTACAGATGATAGTTGTCATTTCCTTAACCTAGCTTTACCGTCATTTTGATGATTTCGTGCTAATTGAAATTTCAAAGTTTTTGCTGTAATTTCATAGAAAACAACAAATGTTCAATCAGTTTGACAAATTATTCTAGGTTGTAATCTAGGACCCATTTGCACCAACATTCCTTAAAAATTAAAAAGCGATTTCGATTGACTTTGGTTCTTGGTTGGTTCATAGATTGGTCCTTCAGTTTTGGACCAACCGCATTCGAATGACAAATTGGTGACGTCTCAAATCAGCTGTTTCGCCGAAATTTGAACCGTATTCGAAAGCGCGGTTCATTTGACGTTGTCATTTATGAACCGAGCGGTCAACCGTTAACCAACCAAAACAGCCATTCGAAATCGACTTAAGTGACGTTTCGATCCTTAAACCTAACCTCAAATTCAAGGATGGGATTACAACCTAAAATAATTTGTTAAACTGATTGAACAGTTGTTGTTTTTTATGAAATTATAGCAAAAAATTTGAAATTTCAACTAGAATGAAATCATCAAAATGACAGCAAAGCTAGGTTAAGGAAATGACAACTATTATCTGTATCCGGCCAGCCAATGAAAAGGCTTTATTGAACTAGGGTGAAGTTAAATATCATGAAAAACTGAAATATCACTAGATAGAACTATTTAAGGGTCCCTACATAGATAATAAAATATTGTGCTATATTCTGAGGTCCCTTACGTAAGAATTCCATTTGAGTGACAGTAGTGCAACTGTCATTATTTAAGGGATCCTTAACTTTAAGTAACGATGGTGCAAACGGATCTTAAAGACGCTTTTTAATATTTCCGATTGTTACTATAGAAGAAGTAATAATATAGAAGTCCCACTTTGATCACAAATCTTATGTATGTTGATCGAAACAGTTTGAATACATTTTCCAGTAAAATTTTCATTCAATTCATAATTAAGGAAGAAAAAATCGTCAAATCATTCACAATTACTACGGATAAAAGAATATGGCCACGACGAGATTCAGCATGTCCTCCTACTCAATTACGCTAGTTAAACTTAACATAAGCCACGACTGAGTCCACCCCATTTGCATTAGCTTTTTTGTTCACATTCACTACAGCTGCCGCAAACACACTAGTCGCGTTCGTTTGTGAATTCCTCAAGTTAGTCTATAAGGTTTCAATCAAGTTTCAGTGGCTTTTAAATTTCATAACCTCGGAATGAAGGTTAGTTGCTCACCTCATATAACCCTTATTATTTTCCTGCTCAGCCAAAGTTTTAATAGAAGCCATCAAAACATCATCATATCCTAGAAATTCATTCAGAATCATCTTGCTGAAAGAATCACCAAAACACTGGTCTTTATTAGGATCTAACGTAACTATAAGAACTGGAATACCGAGTCTAGCTCTTGTGGATGGATTCAACCTTAGAAAACCGTATTCCAACGAATACTCAACTATGTAATGATCATCAGGCCAAACTGAAAACGTCAAAATTATTTATCTTGAAATCTGAATTTTCACTTTAATTCAATAGTTACTGAATACCAAAAATGATTACCCATGTCTTTGAAGTCTTCCTTATCCTTATTGTGGTTGGAAACTTGGATTTCATCTTTCTGTAGAGGTTCATTTCCAGATAAATTTGAATACTCGGAAATATTCTGGACACTTCCTTGAAAAAAAAAATTTGTTGCTGCATCCAAACTTTCCCATATGTTTGATGTCACTTTAGTTACATTTACAAGGGGCCCTTTTCTCCTAACAGCTGGATATTGATTGACATTATAATATCCTATTAAAAAATCAGTGAATATTAATATTCCCTCCTAAAATATTATGTTTTCTCACCAAGTAATGATTGATCTAGTGGTTCTGTTTCACGTTGAACTTGATCAACTGTTGAAGATTCAAGATTGATGAAATTATCAATTGTCAATAACCCTAGAACACTAGGGACTTCATCTACTTTTCCCTGCTTTAATTTTTGTTCTCTGGCATAACTATGTTCAATATTATAATCAGGTGAAGGGTTTGTCATGATTTCAACTCTAAGTATCCCATCTCTTGGCCATACCTCCTTAACATTCTGAAGGCATGATGAAGTTCTAGAGAATGCTATATGAATATATACTAGTATGAAAAAGGAACATATAGCTTGGAGCAAAATAAAGAATTCTATAAAACGTCTGAAGGATGGAGGAAATGTACGTGCATAGGCAACAGCTGCTCTGAAGAATAATGTATGGAACAACCTGTCCCTTATGTGGAATATCGGACTCTGATTGTTTCGTATCCTTATGTCAATTAGTGGAGCATTTCCTATAACATTATTTTCTGGGTTTACTCCTTCAGGGGCAATATCAGGTGGATTATTGGCAGACATTACTTAATCCTCATCAAAAATGCTCCTGTAATATAACAATGTTTCAATGGCGAACGAACTATTCACAAAAATAAACAGAAGTCAGTTGAAGCTATTCAGTATTTTATCGAAACAATAATCATGGTTAAATCCAAAATTCTAATTATTTGAAAATCTATTGCGCACAGTCGATATTCCTAGGGCATACCTTCTTAGTATCAAGGAATTAAGGTTTTCTGTTGTTAACCTCCATTACTAAAAAATCATTTTAATGAAAAATTTCCGTTTCAAGACTCATCAACAATTGTAAAACAGATTCATAAAAAAATGTTTTTTCTTCACTGGATTTCTATTCAATTTCAAATGTCAAAATTTGAAATTTCATGTGAATGTGACAGACCCTGTGACAAGTGAAAAGTGAAGTGTTGCTGAGCGCTGAATCATTTCATAGATTTGGTTTGAATTTTGAATATTCATAATTAGGAGAGTGATTAATAATGAGGGATTATGATGTCGAATAATGTGAAATATAAAATAGATTTTGATAATCTTGCTGCATTGGGCGCGTTCACCGAACGTAACAGTTGTGCGGAATTGTCCGGTGGTACATACGCTACAAACTCAACCCATTCTGGAACAGTGAGCATTTTTGGGGGCACTTTCAATTTATGCTACGTAGCTGTAGCGAAATCTTCGTTCGGTGAATGCAGCCATTGTCCATTGAACATAGATTTAAACGGATTTGATTTCAATTTCAAGATATTTACGTTTGAAAATGGTTGGTTTTCCCAAAAAGTGCGGAAAGAGATAATTCGGGTAAGCAATGGAGTACGGGGAAGACACCATTCGCACGAGCGAGGATCAAATTTGATTCATAATTATTCATAATTCTACATGGTGCTACCATCTTACTCTCATCGTTGACATATTATTATCATAATTCAGTTAAGTCTTCAATAAAATTGTACTAGGAAAAACCCTGCAATTTTTTATCGCAACGAAAGTGTGCGAGAATGGAAAGCAGGGGTTTTCCGCACTTTTTTGTAATGTGACTCTTTACGAAGTCAAATGCGTTCAGGAAAGGGGTTGAAAGTTTGACAGCGCACGTTTGTAGAAAAAAGAATGTGCAGTTCATTCACATAGGTATCATTAGGCTTGCGTGATTGTGAATATAACTGTGAGATGGAATTTATATTTGTGCGAAAATACTAAATACCCGAATGAGCTCATCAAGTTTTCAGTCTTCTTTAGATTCATTGAAGAAGTGAAAGCTGCCTTTTTGAAATACACAAAGCTAGTGTAAGAGCTAGCAACGTTTTCGAGTTATAGTTTTCCTACTGCTGCTTTTTAAATACTGCAGTATTGCTAGAAAATAGTCAATGCACTACACTAGTATTCGTTATACTAATGTTTGAATAGTTTTTGCTATTCATTTTATTTTAATTTCTTGGGTTTTTTTCCTGTAGGGTATGAGGGCTTATAATTATAATTACTTTGTTGGGACTGTTAAATTGCAAGGTAATGTAGAATCAACAATTCAGGTAGGTAAAAAACATTTCAACTGATGTTACAAATAACATGAACATTGAATTTCCATTTTCCCTTTTCACATCATCATCAGAAGAAACAAAATATGAAATATCATGTAGATACATTTCAATACTGCGGAAATATTTACACTGTATTGAAACTAATTATAATTCTTTCCGAATTTGCCTTTACGAAAAGTGATAATATGTACACAGCAACACACTCCTTCACTATAGAAGTCAAATAGTTTTCATATTGATTGTAAATTCAAATTTTATCAACGCGAATATGCACATAAACGGAAAACTCCAAGTTAAATTTATGGTTCGACTACTTGCCACTTTGGCGCTGCGATCTTAAGTTCCATCACACGATGGTCTGTGGTGTACTTCGAACCACAGAATATCCAAGGTAACCTTACCTTGGAGGGTGCAGCGAGAGCACAAAAACGGGAAACACAGAGTAATCTACGACCTGCGTTGCAACTTCATTTCCTAACCTCTCATCTGTCATAACTTTGAAAGCTATGTCAAAATCGTATGTCGGAGATTAATGTCAAATTCAAAGAGTAGGGAAGAAAACAGGGAGAAGTGGAAAATGTCATGTCAATTCAATGTCAATCTAGTAATAGCCATTTTGTTGCTGCTGTTTACTTATATATTTATAACCGATTTCAAGCGAATAACCTGGTCCTCCTTGGTAATTACCAACTAGGACCAACTGCATTCAAGCGACTTCGGTCATTGTCGGTTATAATCATTTTACAAGGAATATCGCTGAAGGCTATAACCGTAGATAACCGCAGGCAGGACCGCAGATAACCGCGGTCATTAGTGGTTATTCGCTTGAAATCGGTTTATATTTTATTCGTTAGTATTTCTATGTTTTATTACTGTAGTGAAATGTGATCAGTGAATAATGTAGTTCTTTTCCTCAGATTTTTCGGATAATACAGTTTTTGTGAAGAAACTGATTAGTTACCGCTTTTGCTCAATAAAAGTTCAATTCTGCAAATATAAGTCAAATATTATTATTATATTGAATTGGAAAAATGGCTTCAGGTTTAGTTGCTCCAACATTCCGAAGAGATATCAGATACTCTTGCAAATTTCCGTCTTGCAAAAATTCATATCGGAGCATAACATCAGTACATTCGAAAAACAAAAGATTTTTCCATTTCCCTAAAAATCCTCGCACCTTACAAGATTGGAAAGATATTTGCAAAATCAGCCCTACTAAAAATGTATCTAATTTCCACATATGTATTGACCATTTTTCAAAAGTTGACTTCCGTGACAGCAATATGGAAGGTCGTCTAAGCAATAAAGCCTTGCCTAAATCTTCACAGATAATGAATAGTCATGTTAAACCATATCGTCCGAAAAATCTATTTCCAGATTTGAATTCTCCTTCTCTTCATTCAAATTCTCAAGAATATTTTGCTGCTGTCCATGATCATGACTATTTTCAAGTTAATATTCTCCAAAATTCTCAGATAGAATCGCAGGGTGAACATTTTCCTGCTGTCCATGATCATGATTATTTTCAAATTGATATTCCCCAAAATTCGATAGAGTCGCAATGTGAACATTTTCTAAATGACCATAACTATTCAGTGAATGCCATAGTTTCTGAACAGTCCTGCTCTAAATCTCAAAATGAGATTTTTGGTCCACCTCCATTAAGTGATCAATCTGATAATAATGTAGAATTTTTTTTAACTCCTTCTGAGTCTGTAGAAAACGAAGAACAATGCCCTGAATCATTCTCTAATATTTCCAGGCACAGTAATGAAAATTTAGATCCATCATTATTTATTTCAGAAAACTGTGAAGGATTTCTCAGAAAAGCAGGTCTTAATAAGGCCGACTTAACACCCCAAGAACTGATAATGTACAAAGTTCACAGAAATGTGTCCTCACAATTTTCTAAATTAAAATCCCAAATGAATAATAAAATAGAAGAAATAAAATCTTTGAAAACTTTGTATCAAGACGGCACATTTCAGTTAATAGAAGAAGATTTGAATAATGTTACGAAAGAATTCATCAAGTCACAATTTCGAAATTTCAATAAAGCCCCTTCAAGCCGTCGGTGGACTATTCAGGATAAATCTTTTGCCCTTTCGATTTATAAAAGAAGCCCAAAACTGTATAAATATCTTCGCTCGTTTTTCCAATTGCCATCCATCAGAACTCTCAAATATCTTTTAGGTTCCATACCCTTTGATTGTAGGCTTCTCACACCTGTTCTGGAAATTTGAGACTACAAGCTGCAAAAATGGATGAGCTTGAGCGGTGTTGTATTGTTATGTTTGATGAGATTAATTTGAGTAGTGGCTTGCATTAAGAGCCCAAGAAGCAAAGAATTTGTGGCTTTGTTGATTTAGGACCACTTGGTCGAACATCCACTCAAGCAAACCATGCTTTAGGGTTTATGATTCGGGGCATATTTCTTCACGAGGGACACCGTCAAGGCTGTAGATCTTGAAATACTTATAATTACGGTTATAAAAGAACTACAAAAAATAGGGTTAGAGGTATGTGCCACTGTGTGTGATCAGGGGAGTACGAACAGAGCTGCAATTGCTTCTCTGACTCGAACTCAAACTGATGACAAACCTTCTCCCTACCATTTTGGTGATCCAGTTGTGACAATTTTCGATGTCCCTCATTTATTGAAAAATACTAGAAATGCCCTAATCAACTGCAGAATTGAATTTTTAAGAGGAAAGTTTGCTAGTATGGATCATCTCTACCAAGCTTTCCTCGTTGACCAAAGGAAGAGAACGTATAAATGTTTGGTTAATTTGAATGAAACTGATTTCGATTTTAAATCAAATGGATTTATGAAAATGAAAGTTAGTGTGGCTGCCAGACAACTAAGTCACACTATGGCTGCTGCTATAGAATCGTTTCATTCTTCTGGTTATTTATCCCAGGAAGCATTACATACAGCTGAATTCTGTCATAGACGATCTATTTGATTCTTTAAATGGTTATCGTTTCAGTAATAGTGATGGTAAGAAATATCGTTGTGCAATGTCAGACACCTCACCTCATTTAAAATTATGGTCCGACATGTTGCCAAAAATTAGTAATTGGAAAATTGTAGATATGAATGGGGGGGTTAGGAATAATTTCAAATTTGTTGATGGGTGGCAGACCTCTTTGAGGGCTATTTTGCTATTGTGGAGAAATTTAAAGTCACAAGGTTTCACATATTTGAATTTACGAAATTGTAATCAAGATCCTATAGAAAACCTTTTTGGTTAAATAAAGCAACATGGTTTATTCAATACTAACCCTAGCTGTCTTCAATTTGTTGCAGCTCTAAAATCAATAATAATAAATAACTTGAGTGCTCCAACTAGTAAGAATTCAAATTGTGAGGAAGATTTTTGTCAATCATTAGGTGATTTTGGGGAGTTTTTAGAAAAATATTCAGAGGACGTTCAAAATTTTCCGAGGATCATAATTCGACAATAGATGTGGGTGATGATGTTCATGAGATTTCTGAAGGAAACTTTGCTACAGCTTATGTAGCAGGGTATATTTTAAGAAAAATCAATACAAGTTGTAAAGAATGTCTTAGTAATTTAAACTCTGAAGAGATATCTGATAAACATTTATGTTACGTTATATTTGATGTTCTGTGGTAAGGATAGATATTTTGTGTTCGAACGTCAAAAAGGGAGGCAAAGGCAAGGAAGGGACAGCGGACATGTAGATGCGTAGAGTATGAAAATAAAAATATTTCATTATGGAAAAATAGATATTCTTCCACAATTAAATTATTAGATATTTGTATTGTCCTACGACCTGAGATGTGATAACAAAATGTTCTTTCCAACTCGTAAATAAGCACTAATTACCTATTTCGTCTTATTCCGATTTGTGAAAGGCCTTAAAGACAGAAGGGATGAAAAGTACGTTGAATGTTGGGGACTGTGTTTCCTTCAATTGTTCGATCGAATGGACAATGAACTCATTGTTAACTAAATAAAAACAAACAATGGATGGTGTTTTTAACTCGGGGAATATCCTTAAATACTTGGTTATGGATAACGATAGTGGATATGGTTCTAACAACTTTGGTCAAAAATCTAATTCAGGTTCTATATCAGAAACTCTGAATAATTCATCCGTGGAAATATTGAAATCACTTTCACCAAAATCTGTTTATATCAGCGAAGATGCACTTTCAGAATGTCCAGATCTTGATCAGACAATAAATGTTCCAAGGCAGGAAGAATGTAACCAAGACTTTCGAAGTTTGCCCTTTTCACAAGATAATGAGGTAACTTCAACCGGATTCAGGTAGCTCCACTCCTTCCATAGTAGTTGCTGAACCTATATATTACAACTTGAGTACTAAGGTCAATTCCAGTACTTTTGCTCCAAATGATTACGAAAATATCAGCAGCAATCCTAGTGATGGGCCATTTTTTGGGTATGAAAATGTTTCAATGGAAGCTTCAAATGTAGCTCACAGAAATTGTTCAGATATTCTTACAAAGGAAACTGTTCAAACTGAAGTTAAGTTGAACTCCTTGCTCTTAGGGTTTTTCGGCTATAATCAGAAATCTTCTGATACTATAGAGACCATCAAAACTTCAGATGAAGAAACCAATTTTCTTGTTGAACAAAGACCAATTGCTATAAAGGAACCTATTCCAGTTGAAAACAGTGTCTTGACCAATGTAACTAATGCAGGTGTCTGTAGTTATAATGAAGCAAGTCCAAGTAAACTCAGCATCCTCCCACATAGAAATTCAATTGAAAACAAGGAGAATTCGACAAAACCAGAGGTCTTCAAAACCCTAAGCAAGTGTCGCAAGAGAAAATATAGTGAAATTGGAAGCCCAGACCTTTTTCCTGATGATCAAAGCAATAAGACAGGACATCCAGTCACGTCTAAAGAAACAGAAGAAAAGAAAATATTTCAATGAAAATCTCTGAAATATTAAAATCGAGGAATTTTTGGGTGAATAAAATTATTCAAGAACTATGTGGTTAAAGTTCTAGAAATATACTTATTTGCTCAAGCTTATCATATTTATTTATGCAATATGTTTCCTAATGCTGTTATGAAAAATCTAGTTAACTTAATAATAATTTCAATAATCTATCGTTATTGTATAAGTAAACGTGGACGTGAATGTGTCCTGTTTTCAGATAGTGGTAATCATTTCCTTGTCACATCAACAGCAGTTAAGGCAGATGATATGCATATATTATGTTAATTAATAGTCTGAATATACTTCAAGTGATTTTTCTAGTCAACTTGTTTTTTCACACCTCATATCTCATAGGTGTGTTCTGTTACTGAGAATTTTGATGGTTTATTTTGTAGCAATTTGATTTGGATTGTAAGTTATATTTATTTATTTATATTGTAATGCTTTGAGTTTAATATATTTGAGAGATGTCAATTGAGTTTTTTCTATTTAAGAAAACAGATATTGGACTAAATGCTGAACTATGGATCGTGCAAAACAATATTACATTCTGAGGCTCTTTTGGTAGAGTTTTGACAATTGATGTGTCAAAGCACAGCCTCCTAAAGTACAAGCCCGGAACAAGGAAATTCGGCAACGTCGCGCGTAGGCCTACCAGAGACCCACGAAACTCGTGATGCGTGGTGAAGAATAGATTTTCACTAGGGCGAGTTTTGTTGATAGTGTAGGTACGTGTGTTTGGATTTTGTTGATAAATCGTAGTGTATCAGTGAATAAATGGCTGGAAATAGGGGAACTGAAAACCTGTTTTTTAGTGAAGTGCAATGAAGGTTTCGTCTGATTTTCTCTACTAACTTGAGATCATGTACTGGATAGGTTGGAGGTTAGGTTAGAATTTCAATTGCGATGAAAATAGTTTCGATAATCATAGGAAATTAATTTCAAAAGTTTGTCCATTTTAGATTTATATTATTTGCAAAATAGCGACATGGATAACTCCGCCAAAATTTATGTTTCAGAATATGCTGCTCCTTCGAGCAGCAGTTGAGGTACGAATGCGAAATCAATTTTAAATTCACTTTGTTCGGTTTTTGCAAATTTACTCCTAAACAATCTCGTAAATAATATGAATAATGTCGAGCAAACGGAGAAAACACTTGGGAGCTAGGAAAAAGTTTGCATTACCCAAAAATAGAAACTCACCTTCCTCAGAATGAAATCGTCCAACTTTTCATGAAAATATGCATTTCCGTTGAGATTGCATATCAATTTTTTGTTGAAAATTTCAATGTTTGTTGTGTTAACATCTTATATCTGTTCATTTCCACATTCACTTCGATTTCTACATATATTGAGTTTATAATGATGTTGAGGATAGGTACTTGTTTTGTTCACGTAGAGAATTTCATTTAATTTTTTTGGCAAGAGTTGGCCCTACACCTTCTCGTGGTTCTTGCTGAAAAATGAATTGAATATCTAATTGTTTTCCTAACTTATAATTCAGATAATTACCTTTCAATTCCAACCAAGATTGAAACACAATCGTGAGATTTTTGCCAAGGAGTAATTAAGATAAATATTCAATTTTTTGACTAAGTAGGGTCTTATATTCTTTTTTCTTAAAGCAAAAAATTCATTTGATGAATTTGCAAATGAGTTGAATTCGAAATAACATGATATCCCGCGTTAACGCATCGGACGAGTATACCTACGCTTCGCGTTCGCATACGGCGTAGCCAGATTTAGTTCCAGGCTATCTCTATAGACGGCTGTTGCTAAAACAAGGGAATGATGTCACGAAATGTGGATTGGTAATCCCAACTCTATAAAGCACAAAAAACCAGGCAATTTTTCAAGCTTTTTTGGTGAACAATTAGCTACCATATTGTAAGGGAAATGACTTAACAAGACAAATTACTCTTCGTATGATCTATTCAATAAACTTTACATGTTTCGAGTTTTACAAGCTCATCTCCAGAAGTTAGATTCATACAAGTGAAGCTGAAAAAATTTAAATCACTTAGCAATACAAAAACAAACATTTTTCAACAAAGGGGTGAAAAATGATGTATGAAATAACATAACATCATTTACTAATGAATTAGCTACCATGCCCATATCATTATCTGATTCTGGGAAAATATTCATTTTATTGGCAAAAAAAAATGGTTTTTATTTCGCGATCTGATTTTCAACTATTTCAGTTGTAATTTTTCAGAGTAGTATCTCAAATTTTCGTTTAACACAAGTGTATAGTTATCCAAAAGCTTTTTTTGCTGTCCAACAACGTTGTTTTTTGGCTCGCAGACGTCTTTACCTAACAAAATAGTAATAAGCAAGTATGCGATCAGAACGAAATATTATCAAAACTAAAATTGAGAAAACAACGATTACCACATGTGGACTAGTGCAGGAATTCAAATACTCTTGAATGGTGTATGACTCCAGCCCCATCAGAAGGTTATTTATTTTTCCCTTGAACGCTGCCTTTTATCGTTGCAGAGGTGTAACTGGGCGTGGGCGACCGCTCACGGTCTCGCGCCCTTTAGGGCCACGCAGAACAATAATCCCCTTTCCTTCTAAGATAAATTAATTTATTCACAGATGAATCTATATGGAAACTTTTGTTCTTTGTTGACGAAGATTTCTATTTCATACCTCTCAGCTTACAGAAATTCACACAAGCCTAAATCGTGAAAAGAATACCGCCTGCATACATCAGTTTACTCTGGTGGCCACCTGAGGGTGACAAGGGCGTATCTCCATCGCCCTAAATCAGAAAGAATATTTGACTATGACAGCCAGCGATGAACCTGTACACGGTATCCTAAACTGCTTGATTTTGACTGTTTTTGGTATTTGTTCAGGCTATTTTCACAGGAAATTATACACTATATTCATTTTTCTTGTCTCGTCTACTAAGGATGGAAAAAAGAATATTTTCTTCTAGAAACGAACACATTTTTTTTCATCTTATATCAGAAAAAAATTAGAGATGATAAATTTTAATTTATTTATATAATTAATTTATTAATTTAATTAATTAGACCAACTTTAAGTACACCTGATAATCTGAACTAATTAAGGAAGGAAAACTACTTATATTATTTTCAACTTAAACCGAGGATTCAACCATACAAACATGAATCAGTTGAAGCTATATAGCAGGTAGCGCTTATATCGTTTACAAGTTTACATTAAATACACACATCCACATAAACAGGATTCGAATTGAAATCTCCACGATGATTTGGTGAAGGCGAGGAGAAACAATATTTATTTTAAAATTACTTGGCCAGATATTATTTGGAATTTTATAAATACGAATTTTGATGTTATAAATGCTACTACGATTATTTGCCGTAATATACAAGACCGTTAATTTTAGGGACCAGAAATCAACTAGTTGGTACATAAACTTTATAAACGTTTTTTGAACGGGGATTTTTCTGTCGCATAAATTCCTGTGTTAAAAAAAAACACTTTGCATTATTTCAGCACCTTTTTCTGAGTAAAAAACTTGCTGGACTGATTATTGTTGACAAAAGTTTGCATGTTTCATTTCATTTCCTGATTATTTAAGAATAAACATCAGCGTATCTATGTGGTCATACCTTTCAGAAATCATATGTTTCAATTCAAGTAGGTGACACTCATTTAATACTTATTTATCACACAACTGATCTATTGTTATGATAATTGTTTCTCAGTTCCTCCACTGGAATTATTTTTTAGATAATCTTCCATGTCCTCATCATTATCAGTGGTTTATTAAACTTGAATGAACGCTTACTCATTCAGTATTAATTGTAGTGATTAGTCTTTTTGGTAATGTTGCTTTTATTGATTATTTGTGAATATTTTCTTGTCGGTAAGTAGATATTCTGATGTTCATGATAAATTCTCATTTTTCGAATTATGGATTTGACGAATTTGATATAAATGCTAAATTCCTATCTATACCAATATCTGTGTTTTCTGTACGGGAAATCTTCTTCCAAGGATTGATAATATAATAGAAACTGAAAACTTGGAAGCACACTCTTCACATCACCAGGACTGTAGCGTGAAAAGAAACCGGAGGGTTGAGGAATCCAAATTTTGAAAACCACCAGCAAAATTTACCAATTTTCGAAAAAAAAAAGGAGTCAAAGGATTCATTCATTCTATAACATTTATTTTATAATATCGCCATCCAAAAGATTGGCTGATTTCCTATACCCAGGGTACGCACGAATAAATATGTTTTGGTAATTTTAAGAAAAAGAAAGTCCTTATTGGTATCCACCATGTTCATATAAATGGTATATAGTCAATACAAATATAACAAACGGAGCGAAACAACTTAGATAATAATAGATAGAACTGTTATAAGGCGTCTAAAACTTCTTTGCTCTATCTGGTAGCATAATATCGACTTTGAGCAAACGAGTCTCGGCCAGGAAAAAAATGTATGAAGTTAAGAAGTCGCCGAACCATTCACTCTGTTAATTTACGATTAACAATGATGTGCTTAAGTTGGGAAACAGAGTAACTAAGCCTACACAGAACATAGCAATTGTTGTAACTTACATCAGCTTCAAGTAGCTTCCTAGATTTTTCGCAGAAATCAAGATGTTATGGTTTACCATACTTATTTTAATGAGAAAAAACAAACTCAGCTAATATACAATTTCATTGATCATTATTATGATTGGGGATTGGACTAGTGGAGATCCCGTTTGCAGATTCATCCAAGATGAGAAAATGTCGTCATCGAAGCTTAGCATTATTATTAATTCATAGTAACAGTTCAGATACACAATGATGAAACAGGGGAAAAAATTCCAATTCGTTTCATCAGTTCGAGAATAGTATATTCTAAAACAAGTTGCAGAATGAGCTCCTATTCCAACACGAATGCGATGTTCGAAAACGAGCGACGAAGGAGCGAGTTTTCGAAAGTATGAGTGTTGGAATTGCCTTCTGCAACGAGTATTAGACGATATTTTCTCCATTTCAGTCAATTTTTGTGAAATTCTCTCGAAATTCAAATAAAAATTCAGGTTAGTGACTTTTATATTTCATCTTGGCAGTTGTGACTTACGAAATTTGACAGATTACGGAATTTGAATTGATTTGATTCGAAACTTGATTCGATCGGAGGTCAATACTGACAACTACAAAACGAAATATATAACTGAAAACAATGCTGTAATGAGTTTCATTACAGCACTACTTTTAGTACTGTAATGAACTCATTACGATACTGAAATAGAGAAAAGTTATTTATACACATAATCAGAGAAAAATAATAAAAATAATATTTATTGGGTATACCAATAGGCTAACGACCGAGGTCTTTCTGTCCATTTACAATATAATTACATCTCATTCACAAGTATTCTGTTTAATAAAATATACATTTCCATATTGAAAAAAAAAACGAAAAATCCAATATTAAATACCTATTAAATTAATAAAAATAAAAAGAGTTAAGAGGGAAAGTTTAATTTCTTAATTCTTGAAGTTCTGAAGCTAGGATTTTAATAGGATACTCTGAAATTGTCTCATTTCAGCGTTTGCGCGAGCAGAGTCCGACTGTCTGCTGAGAGATTTGGGAGGAAATAAAAAAGTTTGCGTTTGTAATTCCCAGCATTGCGATTATTATTCCGCAGACATAACGCAGGATAAAGTTAATGTAATAACGACAACGCAAGATGGAGCCAGATATAACAAAACAGAACAAGATTTTGACACCTTGGCAAAGACTTCGAACGTCATAATAATTGATAAAAGCAAGAAATTCCAAACTATTAATGGTTGGGGTGGAGCGTTGACTGATACTGCAGGCATCAACATTATGTCATTACCTGCGGGAGCAGCAGATCATTTGATGAGGTAAGTACCCAGGTCATTTTTAATTTCTTGTTCTTGTTTATTGGAAAAAATGTTTTTTGAACTCAAATATTTACCATTTCAGGTTTTTAAGTATCTCATTTTGATATACAGGGTGTTTCCTAAACATGCGGCAAAAATTCAGGCAGCTGTTACTTGGACTATTCTAAGAATATTTTGTCCTTAGATGTTTTTGGAAAAACCTCTTTGTTTCGAAGATACAGGGCGAACAACATTTTTCATATTTTTAAAATTGATAATAGTATAAATAAAAATGCGTACCGCACTGTGTTTACTAAGTAGGTACAATTTATTTTTAAATGTGTTTGACAACTATAAAAAACGGCCAGTTTTTTGACTTAAAATTGATAAGTTCAGATGGTAAAGGAATACAGATTAAACACGGTTTTCATTTGAAGTGTTTTTGAAAAGGTTTGGCAGTCAATGAGGAGAAGATTGGATGCTTGTATGCTGGCTGGAGGTGGTCATTTTCAACAGTTTTTGTAGGTTAAGTTAAATTTTCATGTAATTTTTCATAATAAAATGTTATTATCTAAAATTTTGTTTGCCCTGTATCTTCGAAACAAAGAGGTTTTTCAAAAATCATCAAAGGACAAAATATTCTTAGAATAGTCCAAGGAACAGCCCCCTGAATTTTTGCCGCATGTTAAGGAAACACCCTGTATATTCATTGGGGAACTCGTACATTATTGTAAGCATATTTGTATTAGTGTTGCAGAGACAATCTGATTCATCAAGGTGTTAATCTATTCTGACCTACAGGGCGGCAAAATTGAGAATTCTATCATGAAGGATATTGCTGAAAAACTTAATTACAGAGATTGAGTAGGAACACCCTCCAAACTTAAAAAAACGCATCCGACAGCGCTATTTCAGTTTTCTAATAGAAGTATCATGCATCTCGCATATTGTGTTGTGTGCCAGAGGTCACGCATGTGTGCTATGTTACTTTGGAGGGCGCTCCCGCTTAGGGATAGAAAAATAATTTCATCCATCATAAAAAATATTTCATAATAGATTTAAAATTCCTATACAGGGTGTTTCATCATAAACTGGACAAACTCATATGACGTATAGAGAACATCGGGAGAATCATTTTTTTCTTATGACATATTTCCCGTTTTCGATGCATAAGGGAGATACACGGTGTTTAATGTCATTTTCGAGCGTTATTATATTGAGTGTGGTCGGTTATGTATAAGACTGGAAGTAATGGTTTCTTGTCATATCGTAGTATTTTTGGATGCTTCATTCAGAAATGGTGTAGAGCTCCGAAAAAAAAATTACAAAATGGCGGAAAACCTGCAATGTTCGTGATTTTTTTTTCGGTTGCCAAATTGATTTTCATATCCTAAATAAGCACAATTTTTAAAGGATATCTGTGAAAAAAATTTTTCAAAAATCGAACACAACTTTTTTTTTACATGTCTACAGCGAAAAAAAAATTTTACTCGAAATTGATGAAATTTTTCACGATTGTACTTACTTTTATACCTAACACGAATATGAAAACAGAATCGAAAAATATCAAACGGTTTCGTTTTTACAGCCATTCAAATGTCCCGTTCGAATATCTGAAATAATAAAAAAACATGACACAGCTTGTGTTCTTAGGCCCATAATTTTTGAATTTGTATGTCGAAACATTCCAGATTGCAAAATGAATTAAAAAAAATCAGTGAAACTTCATTGAGAGTTGAACTCCCTACTCTGAGTTAAGTATTAATGTGAAATATGAGTCTGTTCTAAGGTTCTGAGTATATTAATTTTCGTTGCCGAGCAACAGTAGCTGATAGAATTTGACAGGTTATTTGAATTTTACTGAATAATTCGAGTATATTGAAACGACTTGTTAGCAAACGAAAATGAAATATTCACTTTTAGAAAAAAATGATATGGTTCAGGCTTATTATGAAGCGAATGCCTCAGGGAGAAAAGCAAGGGAAATTTACGCTCGCAGATTTCCAAGCCGAAACGTTCCTAATTTTAGAACTTTCATAGAAACAGTGCGTAAATTACGTGAAGAAGGTATTCTTCACCGCAAGAAGAAGGAAACAATCCGAAATAACGAAGAACGTATCCTGGATTTAGTGAGTGAAAATCCGATGGTATCAACGAGAACTCTAGCAAATCATCCAAGTGTGAATAAGAGTAAATCCACTGTATGGAGAGTTTTGAAAAGAAATAGCTACCATCCGTACCATTTCCGTTCATGTCAAACCTTAGAAGAAGGTGATTTTGAGAAGAGGAAAGAATTCTGTGAATTTATTTTAAGAAGGACACGTGAGAATAGGAATTTCCTACGTCTCATACTGTTTACGGATGAAGCAACATTCCACAGAGATGGTTTCTTCAACAACAAAAATAATATAATATGGCAAAGGGAAAATCCACATGCAACAGTAGCAAAAAATAGCCAGAAGAGATTATCTGTCAATGTTTGGGCGGGAATGAAGGATGGATTCATTGTAGGACCGTACATTCTTCCTGAAACATTGACTGGAAATGGCTATAATCAATTTTTGAGGGAAACTCTGCCCGATCTATTGGAAGATATTCCTTTGAGTCACTTTCAAGGAATATGGTACCAGCATGATGGTTGCCCTGCTCACACAGTGAGGAGTGTACGAGAATTTTTAGACTCTCAATACCCTCGCCGATGGATCGGCCGATTGGGACCTGTCGCATGGCCTCCTCGTTCTCCAGATCTTACACATATGGATTTTTATTTCTGGGGTCATATGAAGAGTCTTGTTTATGATAAGCGAGCTCCAGTGACTTCGAGAGAAGAACTGATTCAAAGAATCGAATCAGCCGCCGAAGAGATTCGCCGAAACCCGGAAATGGTTCGTTCAGCGGTGGATAGTGTGGCGAAAAGGTCGAGAAAGTGTATCCGGAGAAATTGCAATATTTTTGAGAACGAATTATGAATAAATTTTATACTAATAGGTTTTTTTGTTGCGTTTGTGAAATTGTGGAATTATTCGTAGAAATTTCCGCAATAATGTCATGTCATTAATATCTGGGAAGTATTAACCGCCAATTTCTACTCAAACTGCATAAATTGGTTTCAAGATACTTGCATTATTATATTCAGTTAAATTCAAATACTCTGTCAAATTCTATGAGCTGCCATTGCTTGGCAACGAAAATTAAAAACCTTTGAACAGACTCAATTCAGATTCCACATTTATTTTAATAGGTACTTAACTTAGAGTAGGGAGTTCAACTCTCAATAAAGTTTCACTGATTTTTTTTTTAATTCATTTTGCAATCTGGAATGTTTCGACATACAAATTCAAAAATTATGGGCCTAAGAACACAAGCTGTGACATGTTTTTTTATTATTTCAGATATTCGAACGGGACATTTGAATGGCTGTAAAAACAAAACCGTTTGATATTTTTCGATTCTGTTTTCATATTCGTGTTAGGTATAAAAGTAAGTACAATCGTGAAAAATTTCATCAATTTCGAGTGAAATTTTTTTTTCGCTGTAGACATGTAAAAAAAAAGTTGTGTTCGATTTTTGAAAAAATTTTTTCACAGATATCCTTTAAAAATTGTGCTAATTTAGGAAATGAAAATCAATTTGGCAACCGAAAAAAAAAATCACGAACATTGCAGGTTTTCCGCCATTTTGTAATTTTTTTTTCGGAGCTCTACACCATTTCTGAATGAAGCATCCAAAAATACTACGATATGACAAGAAACCATTACTTCCAGTCTTATACATAACCGACCACACTCAATATAATAACGCTCGAAAATGACATTAAACACCGTGTATCTCCCTTATGCTTCGAAAACGGGAAATATGTCATAAGAAAAAAATGATTCTCCCGATGTTCTCTATACGTCATATGAGTTTGTCCAGTTTATGATGAAACACCCTGTATACTGATAATGCCTTCACAATCCTTGTTGCCATTCAGAAAAGAAATGCCAATAGATATGGAGGGCAATTTGAAGGATGATTTTTTATCAAGAACAAATAAGGATGAGTATGTATGATTTCTCAATCAAATTTTATTCAGTCCCAAAATATTTTCTCATTCAGATGGGACTGGTCCATTTATGTACTCACTGTAACTAAAGCTTTATAAATATCTATTGAAATATTGTCTGGGAGGTCCCTGAATTTTCCTGAAAACTTAATTTGGGTTTTCTCTCCCAGTCTCTGAAACAAGAAAGAATTAGAAAATATCTAAGGACAATAATAATCTGTTCCAGATCATATTTCACAGGAATAGGATCTATGTACAATTTTTGTAGAGTTCCTATGGGTGGAACAGATTTTTCAACTCATGGCTACTCGTATGATGACGGCCTCGAAGACAAAAATTTAATCAATTTCAAATTAGCTGAGGAAGATTTCAAGTACAAGGTCAGTTAATGTTAAAGGTGAGCAATGGACAAGTTTCTTACAGAAATTATGTTCATTTTGATGAAATTTAAGGTTTTTCTATAATATGCTTTTTTCGTGAATTCATTTATTATTTATTGATCATTTCCTTTACCAGATGACAAAGAATGAAATCTTAATACTGAATTTGACAGAACTCAACTCCTAACTTCATTATAATTATTTTGTCATTAAAGTTATTCACCTCACATTCGACACTGTCCCTTAATGATAAAATGTTTAGATCTAAAAAAATGATACTCTTTTTATCAAATCATCATTGTGGATAACATCATATTCTTGAAGTAATCAGAACTGATATTCAACAGAAATTTAATCATGATATCATAGATAAATTCGAAATGATAAGTATTTTCAATTTATAGGCTCATAAATCTTTGATCAAAGGAACCAGAGAAAATCAGATTTTGTCACTGATGGGAGAGATAAACCGGTTTCGTCATAGAGATAGTATACTATCTCTATGAGTTTCGGTCAGTATCCCACATCCCTCAGTGAATATCTTCATTTTTCATCTACAAAAGTTCGGTGCGTGCGACTGAAAAATGCTTATAAGCACCATTGTTTATGATACAGACTGGAAAACGTTATGCCATATTTTGAGTTACGCGAATTTGAAATTTAAATTTATGAATATTCACTAAGAATGATATTAATATGACGTATGTTTTTCGTGATGAAATTACCTTGCAGAATATAATTTTCAATTCACATAAGAAACATATGACGATTTTTGGAATATCGTCGGATAAAACCGGTTCTTCGTACATCCCGAACAAAATATTCTGATTTCTAAATCTTCATTAAATGAATGATTGAGCGTATTCCTCAAGGTAATCATCAGATTAAGATGCAGCACATCTAGGACGTGAAGATGAACCATATATATATACAGGGTGTTTCAGACTAAGGTTCCGTGGATTCGGAATCTTAATGCTCACATGATTTTATTATATAAACTTCCTATGGACAATGAGTCTCTGATGCATTGTTTCTGTATTTTTTTTTCTCAGAAAGTATTCGTCGCAGGTGAAAAACTCAAGAGATCATTGTCTCTGTTAATTATGTGGTGATCCATCTTTAATTTTCGGAAAGTATGAATTTTGCACACATTATTATTTGCATTTCGAAACTTTTTACAGATTCCATTAATGAAAGTTGCCCGCAATTTAAGTATGTACCAGACCGAACTCAAGTTCTTCACATCTACATGGATAGCTCCGAAATGGATGAAGGACAACGGAGAATACAAAGGGGGCTATCTCAAAGAGGAATATTATCAGACATGGGCGAATTATTTCTTGAAATTCTTGGAAGAGTATAAAAAGCAAGGATTTGATTTTTGGGGTATATCTACCGGAAATGAGCCGCTACTAGCCAGATTATCATTCGTAAAAATACCATCTGTAAACTGGAACTCTGATAAAGCGGTAAGTTATTCCACAGCCGTCTATAGAGATAGCCTGGAACTAAATCTGGCAACGCCGTATGCGAACGCGAAGGGTATACGTCCGATGCGTTAACGCGGGATATGATGTTATTTCAAACTAAATCATTTGCGAATTCATCAAATGAATTTTTTGCTTTAAAAAAAAGAATATAAGACCCTACTTAGTCAAAAAATTGAATATCTTAATTACTACTTGGCAAAAATCTTACGATTGTGTTTCAATCTTGGTTGGAATTGAAAGGTAATTATCTGAATTATAAGTAAGGAAAAGAATTTTTATTCAATTCATTGCTCAGCAAGAACCACGGGAAGGTGTAGGGCCAACTCTTGCCAAAAAAATTAAATGAAATTCTCTACGTGAACAAAACAAGTATCCTCAAAATAATCATAAACTCAATATATGTAGAAATCGAAGTGAATGTGGAAATGAATGTTAACACAACAAATATTGAAATTTTCAACAAAAAATTGATATGCAATCTCAACGGAAATGCATATTTTCATGAAAAGTTGGACGATTTCATTCAAAGGAAGGTAGTTTCTATCTTTGGGTAATGCAAACTTTTTCCTATTTCCCAAGTGTTTTCTCCGTTTCCTCGACATTAATCATATTATTCTTATTATTCACGAGATTGTTTAGGAGTAAATTTGCAAAAACCGAACAAAGGGCAAATAATATAAATCTAAAATGGACAAACTTTTGAAATTAATTTCCTATGATTATAGGAACTATTTTCATCGCAATTGAAATTCTAACCTAACCTCCAACCTATCCAGTACATGATCTCAAGTTAGTAAAGAAAATCAAAAGAAACGTTCATTGCACTTCACTAAAAAACAGTTTTTCAGTTCCCTCAAAGTTCACTTATTTCCAGCCATTTATTCACTGAAACACGACGATTTATCAACAAAATTCAAACACACGTACCTACACTATCAACAAAACTCGCCCTACTGAAAATCTATTCTTCACCACGCATCACGAGTTTCGTGGGTCTCTGGTAGGCCTACGCGCGACGTTGCCGAATTTCCTTGTTCCGGGCTTGTACTTTAGGAGGCTGTGGTTATTCTAAAACCGATTTCAAGCGAATAACCAGTAATGACCGCGGTTATCTACGGTTATGCCTGCGGTTATCTACGGTTATAGTCTTCAGGGATATTCCTTGTAAAATGATTATAACCTACAATGACCGAAGTCGCTTGAATGCAGTTAGTCCTAGTTGGTAATTACCAATGAGGACCAGGTTATTCGGTTTAAGATAACTTCCGACAGCTTGATATCAGTGGCGTAACGTGTACACCCCTCCAGCCACCCCGTTGGGGGGGGCGGTTGTTGAACCTTTTATTCAATTTTTTCTTCATCTTTTCAAGGCAGTAAAAACTAATGTTCTGCTGATGTGATATATTTATATAATCCCCGTCAATAAATTTCGGACAGGCAGAATTTTTTTCAAATTGAACACCCTGTATCTTTTTGCCTGGTTCTCCGATTTTGTTGAAATTGTCACCAGGTATGGTATTGGATCTTGTTATATTAACCTGAAATTCACTTCGCGATAATACCTGTAGTTCATCCGTCATACAGGGTAAAACAAAACCTTGTTTTATACCCTTCATTTCTAAACACCCTGTGGTAAATTTGAGTCGGAAAATTTGATATCATCCAGTTTTAATTTGAAGTGTGACCCTTTCTCAACAATTTTTTTTATTTACGTCAGTATCTGCTTAAAAAAAAAAGATACACATTTTCAAAGAAAGTGTTGCACTTTTTCAATTTCCATAACAATTTGAAACATTACAATACCTTATCGACTAGTACACATAAACAAACATCTGAAAATTAATAGCGTGTATTTCCACCTTGCTTTCTCATCACTACTACCATACGACGTGGCATACTTTCAATGCATTTACGAATTGCTTCTGGGGGAAGCAACAACTTCTGTTAATGCAGGACAATGCTAGGCCTCACGTTGCACGGGTTGTAACAGAATACTTTGAAGAGACAAATATTCCACTATTGGTGTGGCCAGCCAGAGTCCGGATTTAAATCCAATTGAATATGTATGGGATATGCTGGGTAGCATGTTCGAAATAGGCAGCCAAACACCTTGCCCTTCTTGAAGAACGGGTAAATGTTCCCCCAGAAGCAATTCGAAAATGCATTGAAAGTACGCCACCTCGTATGGTAGAAGTGAGGTGGAAATACACGCTATTAATTTTCGGATATTTGTTTATGTTTACTAGTCGATAAGATATTGTAATGTTTTAAATTGTTATAAAAATTGAAAAAATGCTAGGGTCCCACTTCAAATTAAAACTGAATGATATCAAATTTTCTGCCTCAAATTCACCACAGGGTGTTCAGAAATAAAGGGTATAAAACAAGGTTTTGTTTCATCCTGTATAACGAATGAACTCCAGGTATTTTCGCAAAGTAAATTTCTCGTCAATATAACAAGACCCAATACTATACCTGGTAAAAATTTTGAAATTGTTAGTGAAAATATTGAGGCTTATGAGACAGCAAAAAATTATGATTGTTTGATATGATGGCTCATATAGAGTCTAGCTAAGTCTAAAAATTAAATTCAAATAACAGTTAAAATGATAAAATAGGTGATCTTATAAATATGATTTATAACGAAATATATCAATTAAAATTAATGCAATTCGGTTTTTGGATAATATAATGCACTACGGGACTAAAGGATTAAAGGATCAAAATGAAATCGAAATTTTCTTGTAGCGTCAGTAGATTTTGAGAGATATTAGAAAAACCAACAACAACTTAATTTCAAGCTTCTTCAACTTTCGTTTTTTTTGTCCACGAGCGTGAGAATTTTTTTTTAAACCGCTACAATATTCATTCAGCTTAAATTTCCATTTTTCGGATCTTCATCAGTCAATGATTACACAGAAAGTTGTTGATTGGTTTCGAGAACCAGGATGAATTCCCCTCATTGTCTTTTTATTGCTTTCCTGAGAATATTTTTTTTCGCTTTTTCACGTGAATTTGAAAATCAAGCGCTGGTTCGAACATATTGAGAAAACCAATAATGTAAAGTGTGCTTTCTACAGTTCAATATGTTCACAAACACCCTTCAAAGGGCCAAATCAATTTAGCCAGTCGTTTCTCGATCGAATTTTCGAAAAAATTCAAGGATCAGTATTTTTGCTATGAAAAGCTTATATTCTTCAGGAAATTTTCGAGCCTTTTTTACAATTTTATTGCAGATAGTACTTTCATTTCAAAAAAACGATACTTTCGAAAATTTCAAGAGAATAGTTACCGCCGGCATTAGCGTTATACAAAGCGTGCCCTGATATTCGCTTTTTTTTGTGAATGTATTTGTTTTTGTTTGGGGCGTTGGGCTTTCGAAAAAAACTGTTTAATGAAAAGTATAGAAAAGTGTGTGAAAAAGGGCGTATTGACTGTTTGTTTAAAAATCAATTATAATATAATAATGGAATGCAACGGCAGAAACTAGTGGAAAATTATCAGTTCTTCAACTTTGCTAAAGTTTTCCGAGAAATAAAGAAAAAATAAAATAAAATTGAATTTTTTTTAATAAGGATGGGGCCCGGGAATAATTATGGGGGGGCTGGCTGAGAAACCTCACGCCATTGCTTGGGATGATAGCGTCTATTGAATTTGAAGTTATAACTTTGGGATATTTGGTAAGAAAATGTTCCAAACCCAAACTGGATTTTTTCAGAGCGTATGGATAAAAGATTATTTGGGACCAACCTTGAGATCGTCTAGATTTTCAAAAATTAAACTATTGGCTATAGATGACCAGAGGAGCTTTTTCAAAGACTACGTGTCAAGAGTAAGAAAACGTTATTTCCTCTGAACTTCATAAATTGATATTTTCCTTCTATAGGTGATGCAAAATGAAACTACAAGAAAATACGTGGACGGCTTTGCCGTCCATTGGTATTTAGACTCAATTATTTTCCCGAATGTTTTGACGAAAACCCACGAAAGATTTCCGGATAAATTCATATTGTCCACAGAAGCCAGCAGTGGTATGTAAACCTTTCATGTCTTTTGATAAGATACTTCACAAATTCTGGTACAAAAGATTGAGGTTGCTTTTTAAAAAACTCAACGACAAAATCCATGGGAAAGTTGTGTAACTAAAAATGCAAACTGATCTGGTCGAGCATTTTTCTACGGAATAAGTGCTTGTTTTCACCTGTTGCAATGACAAAAACGTTTGATTTTAATGAATGAATCACAATATTCGGAAGACGAATTGGCGAATGCGCAGGTTCGAAAATATTCCTTTCATACGTTGTGTGTGATGCTTTAGTTGCTGTGATATATGAATTTTTCGCTCTTCGTTTGATTCCTGAGTGATAGTGGTGTACCTCAAGGCTCAGTTTTGGGACCCATATTATTCCTGGTCTACGTTGACCCTCTTTTTTCGCTGACGATTTGAAAATCAGCATCGTCGGGTGATCTCCAGGCTAACTTAAACCGTATTCATGACTGGTCGACAGTGCAGTCTGCAATTGCCTAGATCTTCATGTTGGAAAGTCCCTTGTACACTCCCCGTCAATAAATTTCGGACAGGCAAAATTTTTGTCAAATTCAACACCCTATGTATCTTATTTCCTGGTTCTCCGATTTTGTTGAAATTAACACCAGGTATAGTATTCGGTTTTGTAAGATTAACCTGAAATAACTTTGCAAAAATACCTGTAGTTTATCTTTTATGCAGGGAGAAACAAAACCTTCTTTTATACCCTTCATTTCTGTGGTGAATTTGAGGCGGAAAATTAGATATTATTAAGTTTAAATTTGAAGTGTGACCCTTTTTTAACAAAATGTTTTCTGATTTACGTCGGTATCTGCTTTTAAAAAAGATACACAATTTGAAAGCAAGTGTTGCATTTTTTCAATTTTTATAACAATTTAAAACATTACAATACCTTATCGACTAGCAAACATGAACAAACATCTGAAAATGAATAGCGTGTATTTCCACCTCGCTTTCACATCACTTCTACCATACGTCGTGGCATACTTTCAATGCATTTACGAATTGCTTCTGGGGAAAGCAACAACAAAACAATGCTAGGCCTCACGTTGCACAGGTTGTAACAGGATACTTTGAAGAGGCGAATATTCAAAGATTCGTGGCCAGCCAGAAATCCGGAGTTAAATCCAATTGAACATGTATGGGATATGCTAGGTAGACATGGTCGAAATCGGCAGCCCAACACCTTGCCCGATTTACAAACAGCCCTTCTTGAAGAACGGGAAAATATTCCCCAGAGGAAATTCGGAAATGCATTGAAAGTATGCCACATCGTATGGTAAAAGTGATGAGAAAGCGAGGTGGAAATGCACGCTATTAATTTTCAGATGTTTGTGTATGTTTGCTAGTCGATAAGGTATTGAATGTTTTAAATTGTTATAAGGATTCAAAAATCCAACAATTTCTTTGAAAATGTGTATCTTTTTTTTAAGCAGATACTGACGTTAATCAGAAAACATTTTGTTAGGAAAGGATCACAGTTCAAATTAAAACTTAATGATATCAAAATTTTCCGCCTCAAATATACCACAGGGTGTTCAGAAATGGAGGGTGTAAAACAAGGTTTTGTTTCTCCCCTGTATAGGGGAAAAACTACAGATATTTTTGCAAAGTTAATTTCAGGTTAATATAACAAGACCCAATACTACAACAAAATCGCAGCACCACGAAAAAAGATACAGGGTGTTGAATTCTACAAAAATTTTGCCTGTCCGGAATTTATTGACGGGGAGTATATGATAAATAAGGGTTTCATTATAGTGGTATGATCGATGAATATTGCTGGAATTCGCTACTCGGCAGAACGAATGTTCTAGGAGGCGATGAGGTAACTTGACCGTGCATCGCCCTTCTTATATGGAATTTTCCGTTTAACTAGGTCAAGATTTCCGGAAAAATATTCCGATATGTTTAAGGTGAATTAAACAGGCATTTCTCAATGAGACATAAAAATAATATCAATCGTAGGATATTAGGCTAAAGTAACCCATTTTTGTAGCATCAAGTTGACTGTAAAATTTTGAATTTACCATCAAACGAAACGGTCAAATATTAATTTAAAAATTTCTACAAACACTTCTTTTCTTCGGTCTGTACAGACGACGATATGTACCAGGGTATCCCAAATTGCTTGATCTTGACTGTTGTAGGTACTTCTGGACTAGTAGGTAAAAACTTCGTGAGGATTCCTGGCTCGATTTTTGTGAAAACACCATTAGTGAAAACCGTTTCACGATATCTTCTAATGAAGAAAAAAACTTTTTTTAATTTCGGTTTCGAAAATGTGCCATAACTTTTTCATTTACGAAAATATCTGAAAACGATTAAAACTTTCTAGAATTCTCAATTTTTTTTTAGTGGAAGAAAACCACTTATTTTTAGTAAATACAAACGCTTTTTTTTTCATTTTACTTAAAAAAAATAGTGATAGAGAATAGAGACTTTTTCTTCTTTATGAATGTTGGTAACAGAGATATAATATCGAAAAAACTAATACACATACCCATCTGCTGACTGCTATGTTTTATTCTAAATAAATGACCAATAATCCTAATGAACTAAGTTTAGTGATTTCAAATTTGAAGGCTTCTTGTTTCCTCGAAATGATATTCATTTTGTCCTTATATTCTAGGTTTTCTTCCTTGGAACAAACACGTGGATCTAGGTTCTTGGGAAAGAGGAGAGAAATACGCGATCGATATAATAGATGTGAGTTCGATCAAAAAATATTCTTATGAAATAAACCATTCGCTTCAATTTATTGTATAGAATCTCAACAACTGGGTAACCGGATGGGTGGATTGGAATCTCGCCTTAGACCTAAATGGGGGTCCAACATACATAAATAATTTCATAGATTCTCCTATTATTGTGAACTCTACAGCCGGAGAATTCTACAAACAACCAATGTACTATGCTATCGGTCATTTCTCAAAGTTTATTCCAGAGGGATCTATAAGAATCAACTCGAACTCAAACTTCAAGATGCCAATGGTTGCAGTCACTAGACCAGACAACAAAACGGTTCTGGTTTTGCTCAATAAGTAAGTACATAAAATTGAATTGTAAAATAGCAATTTTCTCATACGGAAATTTGTTTTGCAGGAAGAATTATGTTGTTTCCATCAGTGTTCAAGATGGGTCTAAATTCATAAATCTCGATTTAGAAAAGAAATCAATTACAACTTTGATATATTGAAAGAAAGAAATGAGAATTATTTTTTGATAACGATATTGGACTGAACACATATTTATAAATAAATATATAACATTCTCAACAGTAGATTTTGCACGATCGAGCGTAGATTGGCAGTTTCTCCAAACAAAACCCCAAACTTATTTCGACCAAATCTCAACCCTAACATAATCCTAATCGAAGCCTTGGACGTTTGAGGTGAGAACTTTGCTCAGTATTTTTTTCATCTTGCATTTTCACCATACGAGAGAAGATATAAATAGTTTATGTTATATAAATTTGTGCAGTAACTCATTCAGCTATAAGTGAAATGTATAACATGCTCTTTTGGAATCATCAGACGGACCAACTCAGAACTAAAGGAACTTGATATTCACGCTTCGACCAATAAACTTTATAAACTGAGTCAAGAGAGAGCCTCAAAATCTTGACATCACTTTATCATAAAGTGGTTCTAATTTGAGGGACTATATTAAATCTAAACACTCACCTTTTTTGATGCCGAACTTTCAGAGGCTACAGCCCTCTATCTTGCCAGCCAGTGTGAGCCCACGCAAGGCTTCTCTATGGAGAGCTTGACTGAGGAATGTCACAGCAAGGCGCTTCATGGTAGATGCCCTAACAACCTAAAAAATACCTGTAGGATTTTCACTGGTTCTAGGGAATAACTAAGCACCAAGTAATTCAAAATAATGTCTAATGAATAGAAGAAAAAGCACTGAAAACCAACAACTCTGTTTTACATTCACTGAACGCACTCCTATGAATATTTGATCAGTTTTTATCTAATGAATTCGTCTCAACTTTTCCGATCAGTGTCTGTTCAGTTCTTCTGAACCACGTCTGATTATTGTCAACGTTGTGACCTTCCATCTCATCATCTTATCGATAATCCCCTATTTTTCTCGAAGTACCCCTTGATCTTTGTTCCACGCTAGAGCTAGGAACCTTGATATTTTTGCATTTCCATGATTCTCGACTTTTTTGAATCAACACCTACTAAAACTTTAGAAATCTCGAGCATTTAGTGTCAATTGCCTCGAACGGCCTGATAAACCCTACCTTAAAAACTACAATATTAACTAACTCAATATTGAATAAAACCTCAGACATCATATCAAGAAAACATCTTCACTTACACGAAATCAGGATACCTCTCCTCTGAGAATGTTGCCAGGTATATTGTAAACGCAACACTGGGAGGAAGGTCCTATGTGCTTGCGATCACCTAAATCGATCCAGCATAACTTCGTCATGCCTGATATTAGCACCAAGGCATTGAGCGGTAAGGCATAACGCAATGGCAAACATTTACCACCAGGCCATCGAAAGAGAAACAAATTAATTATTGAAAATGAAAGCACATTCGAGTATACACCAAAAAACTCACATAAAACGAAAATCATAATCCTGATGAGGAATCATAGGCTGTATTCGAACACGAACGAGTCTTTTACATGTGTAAGCGTCATTGCACTTAGCCTATAGGCGCACTTACGATTTCTTGTCGCGCGACTGAAAAATTGCAAACGAAACGAAAACAATTCAAAAATTGCAACTACATTCAGTAATAACAAGGATTTTCCTGAAAACTGCTTGCGTTTTTGCTGTACTCTTAAAAGCCAAATAATATTAACAATTGCACCTCATGAAATACCAAAAAAAACACTTACACAAAGAAGTTCGGACTTCGGCAGCAACTGAATTGCGATTGGATTGTCGCAAGTTTGACTCATTCTGATTTGGGAATATCCCCAAATTCCGAATGTTGAGTCGCAGCGATTATTCAGTTGCATGTGATTTCCCGTTTAACTGTATATGTTTAATTTTTGCGACTAAACGATCGCGCGACAGAATATCGCATGTGCGCGGCTACCCTTACCTGTAATAGACGCAACTGTTGTTCTTATTATACATACATTGGGTGATAGGAAAAAGACATTCCATAGTAAAACAATTTATTTAATCGGACAATATACATAAAACAATAAAATTCTAATAAATATTGTATTTTAAATTATAAATAACATTATAAATAAAAATGAGAATTATTGTTGACTTATAATATAGTGCTTCAGATTTTCTTCAAGTTCTTTATACATAATGAACTTCTGGATTTAGAGGTTTTTCAGTTAAAAACTGCCAATGAGAGATAACATCGAGACTACTTGAATATCAAGCAAAAAAAATTATATGAAATCAAAGTAATTATAAGCGTAATTGAAATATTTGAAATAGAATTCAAAGAATTCTGATAGGGAAGTTCCGGTTTGCTATTTTCAATATACAATTCTTTCCTGACACAGACAAATTTGAAGTCTTCATTTGTTTTTCTGTTTATGAAAAAACTGAAAGGTTGGTCAATATTCTTTGTTGGATAACAAATGTACAAGTTTTCAGCAGTTTGGTGTGATATTTTTAGATCAGGATTGATAAAGCGAAGTACTTTGTAAACTTACATATTTGTAAAATTGATTTGGGGGATAATTTCTTAAAAATCTCTGGTGATAGAAGACAACTTGTTCGCATTGGATAAGGAATTTTCTAGTCAATAAATACTTCTCGAATCCAGAACTCATTATTCAAATATTGTTGATGTTGAATAATCAAAATCCCAGCACTATTCCTGATTAAGACTAAGGCACCAAAAGATAATGTCGTGAAGCCTGGCCATATAAAAGGAAGTCTCAGGTTGAAAACATCAATTTGAGTATTCTATAACCTTAAATGTATTAATCGTCAGTCCATTTGTTATCACCATTTTTTAAATCTTTTTTATCACTAGCATCAAATATATGCACATCACCTCCATCCTCACAGAAAAAGTCGTCGTCAAATGGATCGTTCTCTCTAGAGAAGATGTTGACTGATTCAGACTTTTTGAGATCGGCCCTCAGGACTCCAGACAACCTCTTGCTCAACCTATTGGAGCTCTGCGCCAAATCGAAACCTACCACGAAAGAGTCGCCTTCCTCGCAGGTCATCTCCTCTTTTATCACTGATATGGAATTATCTTCGGAAGCGTGATGGACCTTGTCCATGGAAAAGTCATCTTCAAACAGTGATTTCGATCTAGACTGATAGGGACGCGGTTTGGAGTCCTTGGAAGTCTTCCTTTGCAGCTCTATCATCGATAGCTGCTGCCTCAACTTAACAGGTTTTGCAGACGCGGGAACTTCTGTTTCGATCTTGAAGTCATTTTCGAACTCGCGACTCGAGCTACGCAACTCGGGTTGAAAATTGTTATCGAAACTTTGTTTAGGCTTAGACAGTTTCCTGGGGAATGTGTTATTCGTCTCCTCCAGCTTCGGCCCATCCTTCTTCTTGCGGTTCTGCAGGGTGAAGGTCTTCTTCAAGTCGGACGGGCTGCCGTCCATTTGCTTCTTGTTGTCGGAGAAGTCGGATTCGAACTGAGATTTCGGGTACTGGCCATGTGGAGGAGGCTTGATTTTGTAACCGTCTCTCGTTAAGGAGCCCGTATCGGGTTTGTGTCTATACGATGGTTCCGAATATTGCGAGTCTCTGCTTCTGGAACGTCTGTTGCCTTTGTATCTCTTGTCGCGCTCGCCGTCGCTGCCAGCTGAAAACAACGGACTCAGTTTTATCCGATTACAGTTTGAAAAGTACTAGTTATACGCAAAGATTATAGAGTATAAAGATGGGAAACGAAGCGACTACAGTGATGTGAGCGACATCTGTTGTTTCGAAAGTAATCGGGTCATAAAATATTTAATTAAGGTCCATTTGGCATAGATCATATGCAGAATGATGATTGTATTTTCTCGCGTATTTTTCACTGAATGAACTCGAGATCTACAAGAGTTGCACCTAGCTCACTCCATAATCTTGGTTTGTATGTTTTTCTATTATAACTTTTTTGTTAAAAACTGCCCGACATTCAAAATGCATGGTGATTAATTGCAAAAATAATAGAAAGAATAATCTTGAATGTGCACTCTTTTCACTACCAAAGAGAATGGAAATGTAAGTTTTGAAACTCGTATCATGTAACTGTCTTGTTCATTGCTTTTTATTTTCAGTGTTGTCAAATGGATAGAGGTTTAGGGGTAAAAATATATTGGATAACGCATAAAGAACTCGTGCTGGGCTGATCTACAGGTCTTGTTGTACACCTCTGATATTTTTTTTATTGTTGTTCAAACATTTTGTTATTAATATACAGTGGACTCTCGCACTCTCGTAAAGTCGTACTCCTAGGGACCAAAAGAACTGTTCGACTTATCTATTTTTCGGCTCACCAAACACTCGAGTTATTCAAGTGAGACTCTAGTTCATTGAGAGAAAAACTCAAAGTAAACATGATATCATCATCAATGAGAAACGAACGTCTGAACACTGGAAACATGTCCTTAAAGGTCGAAAAATCGTATGATATTCATCACGTGTGGTGATTTGTTCGCGAACCGAATTTTCTTCGATCACTTATGCATCGGGTCCAAAACAACTGTTTGACTTATCGATTTCTCGAGAGTTCACGGTTTGAAAAAGTTCTTGAAATTTTCGGACTATTTCAGGTTTTTCCCTAATAGCTCATAAACTGAGCACCTTATCAAAAAATTCGTGATTTTCAAAAGTGTTGAGCATTGAATTCTGCTTCTAAAAAGTTGTACGGCATTGTATTTTAATATGTAGTTTCATAGAAATCATACTTCGAAATATGAAAACTTTTACACTTTTCGAAAAAACATATTTTTTCACTATAAAAAGTTGAATACCCATGAAGCTACGAACTTTAGAATGAAATGTTATAGGATAAGAGTTGCAGACTTTCGTATTATGATAAAAAGGTAACCCCACCCCTCCAAACCACAATCTTAAATCGCGCAGTAGCTCATTCTGCTGACGATGCTGATCATTTCATCGTAGCTAGTGCTGTTGAATTTGCTCAGCAGTCTCATGTGTGTGGGGATATTTTTGAGGGGGACACTGACCTTCTTGAAATTTTGATTGTTCCAGCCGCTATGTGTACCAAAATTTTTTTACATGGGCCTGGCAAAGCCAAGCAAGACGATGTTGTCTTTTCCCTTCGCAGTTTTCATCTGTTTCAAAAAACAACATATTATTTCTTCATGCTTTTGATGGCTGCGACACTACGTTATCATTTCTCGATAAAAGAAAAATGAAATTCCTGAAGAAAGCAGCAGAATTGTTTAGCAAATCTTATGCTTCTGCCAATAAGGTCGACGAGGCAAGAAAGAAATGTGATTTCAAGCAATGAAATGTATTGTGGTAAAAGATGTTTACAAAATTGTTAACCAAAACCTCATTTAATCTTATTTACCTTTAACTGAAACAGCACCTCGACAACACTTGCTAGGGACGAATTTAGAGGTAATTAAAATGAAAATATGTAAATTATTGTTCTTAGTAACAAGTTGTATTGGTAGTTATTAGTTCATGAGTCCCACGATTCTTATTATGATTGATTTAGTTGATTTTCAACGTCTTTAAGGATTTCAGTTGTCCTTTACCAAGCCAATGAAAAAATAAAGGAATGATATCTTGTTTTTCGAAACAGAGACAAACCTATAGTGCATGAGAGAATAGACAATTTATCGCCTTGCTTGCTTTTGCCAGGCTTTAGTAAAAACAATTTTGGTGCATATAGGGCCTGGAGCAGTCAAAATTACAACAAGGTCAGTGTCCGTGTCCTCCCCAACAATAACCACACTCTCATGGGATTGCTGAGCAACTTCAGCAGCATTAGCTACGATCAAATGATCAGTATACTAACCTACTTCGCGATTTTACATTATGGATGGGAAGGGGCGTGTTACGTTTTTATCACAATTTGATGGTCCACAACTCTCATTCATTAACATTTCGTTCTAAACTCGTAGTTTCAAAGTTATTAGAGGATTCATAACAAGGGCGGATTTACGGGGGGGGTAGAGGGGGTAATTACCCCCCCCAAGAGTATCGAAAATCTGAAAAAAGGGTACCTACGCAACGTGATGCACAAAAAATTTCATACAATAATTTCAAATTCGTAATTTTTCAAATTTTGTTAATATATTAAACTTCGAGCAACAATAATTAAAGGAACAGGAAAATATTCAAAATTTTTTGGTGATTTTTAACAGGCTGTATCTCAGTGAATAATAGTCTTATAGGAAATAAAAGAACTTAGTTTTGAAGCTCGAAAACTTAGGTTTCTGAATTTATTGGTTCACAATTTCTCGGAGTACCGGTAGTCATACAATCATCGGATAAAGCAAGAAAAAAAATTGTCAAAATTTTTCGAATATTTTTTATTACGCGCATGGAATAATTTTCTCGAGCTTGACCTATGCAAATGTCACATAACCTATTTATTCAGTTCTAATTTCATTTTAGAGACTTTCAGAAATAACCATTTGTCTTCGAGATATCCTAATTGGAATGAAAAATGATCCTCTTTCACTCAACTGCCAATATCTCCCAAACTTCTGATCGCCTAGTGAGTACAGAAATCTTTCTGCAAAAGTCTGTTTTGTTCAATTAAGAAGAAATATTTTTTTCACCTATCACATAAACGTGGAAAAGGAGCAAAAAAATGCCATTTTACCATTTTTTGTTTAATGGACTGTTTCATCATCAATATTGGCGGAAAAGCTTAGGTTATGAAAAATTTTTACAGCCTGATGTTCCCCGAAGTTCTCCTCAAATCGGTAGATCGATCTGTTCAGCAGTTCTCTTAAACCGATTGATTGAAATTTTGAAAAAATTAAGGTAACAAGGTTTTTGTTCCTTAAATTTGACCTTATTTTCTTAATCAATCAATAATTACATTATTTCTTCATTTTTCACTCAAATTTTGTTTAAATGAAAAAATTCATTTCTAAAAAATTTTCGTAATTTGAAAAAAAAATTAACATTCGAGAATTTCGTTAAATTTCGTTCTTAAAGTAAAATTAGAATAAAAACATGTTTTAATTTGAAAAAAAAAATACAAGAAACCATTTCTGACTCACCTCCACTGGAGCTATGGACCTTGGATACATCAAAACCTTAATTTTTCTCAGAAAAAAATAATGGAATTTTAAATTGAAACCCTTAACTTTTTCCGTTTTCCGACACCTGACACCACTTTCAAAAAACAGTTTTCTTGAAAACCTCTCGACTCATTAGGTAAAAAAACCGATTTGAAAAAATTAGGTCAAGTTTAAGGAAAAAAACCTTGTTCTCCCAATTTTTTCAAATGTTCAATCAATCGGATCAAGAAAACCGATCGATCTACCGATTTGAGGGGGGACTTTGGGGAACATCAGGCGGCCAAATTTTTTTATATCCTAAGCGTGGCAAAATGACACGTTTATGTGATTGAACAAAACAGATTTTTGTGGAAAATTTTCTTTAGAAAAAGAAATCGCCTTTCGCCTCGCTAGGTGAGCAGTATTTCCGGAGATATCGGCTGTTGAGTGAATATCTCGAGAGTAGTAAAAAGCAAATTAGAGCTGAATGAACAGGTTATGCGACATTTGCATTGGTCTAGCTAGAAAAAATTCTCCGTGAGCGTAGACCAAAAAATTAAAATTCGAAAAATTTTTCTTCGTGCTTTATCCGATGATTGCATGGCCACCGGTACTCTGAAAAATGGTTGATCAATGATTTCAGATACTTCTTTAAGCTTCAGAAGTTTTTTATTCGACCACTCGTCACTGAAATACAAACTGTTTTAAAAAAAAACTTTGAAACTTTTTTTGTTCCTTCAATTGTTTCGCGAAGTGTATTAGCAATGAAAATTTCCTAAATATGTGGTAAGCAAATACCTTTCAAGTTCAAAAAACCGGAATTCTCTAGTTATTCGTTCTCAATGGTTATTACCCCTCCCAAGAAAAAAAGCTATATCCGCCCTTGATTCATAATGCAAAATGTGTTTTTTCAAAAGGTGTTAAAATTTGCCTTATTTCGACGGATGATTTCTATGAAACTACTTGTTCAAAATATAATATCTTGATATTTTTCAGAAGCACAATTCAATACTGAACACTTTTGAATACAACAATGTTATTGATTCAGGAGCTATTCGAGATAAACCTCGGAAAATTTCAAGGTTTTTCGAAAGTCACGACATACGCTCCACTGGAAAATTGGGGCAAAACACAAACTATTATTAGAGGCCTAAAAAACGATTAAAACTGTTTCCAGAACTCCACCAATTATTTCCAGGCAAAAGTCTAATTTGTTTGGCCTATAAATAATGAAGGTAAACGAAAAATAGAGAACTATTCCTGAATTATTTTCAAAACCCATAAATATATCAAGTTTACAGTAATTCTATTCGAAATATCACTCAATCACAGAATTAATTGTGTGCTGATATATAATATACTCCTTTTTGAAAAAAAAAATAGTAGAGGTTATGGACAGTAAAGGGTGAGAGATTTCAAATTAAAAAAAGCATCGGAATACCTGGTATCGAAATTATAAATCCATGGATTCCTGGAATTCCCCTGATAATAATTAGTGAAAGAATAATGGTCAGATTGCAGTACTCTCCTATCACTATTTCCTTATTTTTTAATGAAAAAACGGCGCAACCAATTCTACATTTAGCCACATGACAGAATAGGTCATCAAATTTTCTTTCATTTGATGTACATAGTGAGAAATATCAAACTCAAAAAACATACGATAAATTACTTTTGAAATCAAAAATCAGCGGGTACCAGGATTTTCCTAAATAATTCTTCGTACATACAAGAATTATTGACAAGTAACGATACTTTTTTGGCACGCTCTATTTGTCATTATCGATGACTGTTTGCATTTTTATCATTTTTTATCTAATACCTTAAAAAACTATTTTGGGATTTAAAATTTCTGGTTCTCTTTTCATTAAGAAGCAATGGCGATGACCCGTATCTCCATATCGGTTAGGTATGGTTGAAAAAATCTACTTTACTTTCCTCTCTCTCAAGACAGCCATAATCTTCTGTTTTACTCACCTAAATGTCTCGATTTGAAATCTCCGATTTTCCTCTCCATCTCCGAGGCACTGTTGGGACGTTTCCAATTGCGTTTCGATTGTAGATAATGTGAGGTATGGGTATCTTCCTTCTCCAACGGGTATTCATCCTCCCATGGAGATTCTTCCCTACTGTAATACCTGTCGTCATGTTTTCGTTCCCTCCATTTTCCAGGTGGTGTGCTAGCACTAGACCATCGTCCAGAACTGCTGTATCTGCCTGAAGGTTTGTCTGCCAAACAAACACAGTATTGTGTCATACTTACTCACGTATAGTATATTAGACATAATGAAGAGGTATTGTGGGCTTGAATACCTGGACAATCATTCTTAGAAAAAAAGAGCACATGAGGCACTCGAGGACTGCCGCGGTAAAGCTATTGCATAGCATCTATTCAAAAATAAGACGATGATATTGTAATTATCTTACAATTCATGTAGGTTATTCAGGAATGTTCATCATTGAAACTATAGGTTTATGGTAACTGAAATAAGAAACATAAGTTTGAGACTTAATGTCTTCTAAATATCTGGAAAATACCGATTCAATAGTGGTCCCATATTTTGTTGTGAATTCTTGTAGATCGTTATTTATTTTAAATTCAATTTTTCGGAAAGAAAAGTTGTCAACCGCTCTGATTTTTTATCAAGTTAATGTTGAAATCGCCAGCCAAGATAAGTGGAAATTTATTACCATTTATACTAAGTATTTTCGACACTTCTTCAGTGTACTCCAGTAAAGTGCGATAAATAAAAGGCTCCACCTCGTCCAATTTTGGATTCAGAGACATGTAAATTGCTACCATGACTATGTGTAGGCCTTTTCTAAATTTGCATAAGCATGCACAAATATCTTCAAAAACTGAGCGTCTAACATTAAAATCGGTAACGTCTTCAATATTTATTTCAATATTCGGAGTCATAATATTAGTAACATTATTACTATTCTGGTAAATAGCTACCCCATCTTTTGGAACAGTATCTCGTTTGAATTGAACAATACAATTGAAATTAGGTATTTCAATCGGATTATCACGCGTCATGCATGTTTCGGTAAGATGTAACACATTGGTCTGTCTCGTTACTGAATGTTGTAAATCCGTAAATCGTGACTATATAAGCTTTGGCAATTGAAAGTCATTATTGAAATACCATTTCCATTACAAATGAAATCTAAGATGCTTTGAGCTATCGTCTGCACACCATTTAAAGACAGTTTTTTTAATTCTTGCAACAAGGATACAGTCGATGCAGCTTGCCTTCGATTATGATAGAACTTAAATGCAGAATTATCATTTTTTGTTGTAATATATAATTTTTCAATATAAGTCACCCGAGAGAGTGCAACATAGACAAGTTCCTGAGAATGTGATTTACTATACTCATATACTATTTCGTCAAAAGTTCCACCTTGCGACTTATGTATAGTTAGAGCAAGAGCTGAAGTTAATGGAAAATGTTTGCGTTTGCCTATACATTTTCCATCCGATGTTAATGAAATATTTGCAGTTCGTAATTGAATGGGAACAGTGAGATTGCCGACTTCATTTTGCACTGCTAGAGTGGCTGCACGCATCCGTCTAGTCGCAACTGAACCGACGATACTCGGCTGCGTTAGGTTTTTTCGTTACGGAATTTCTACATTCGGTAGCCGCGCTCAAAGCCTGAGATAAAAGCTATGCAATAGCTTAATAGTGTTTTAAGAATGAAAGAATGATTTTCCAGATCTGCAGACTATTCACCATGATCTTCTTCCTCCCAATCTGGACAGCAGCGATGGTCTCGATCGCTCTCCCTCCTTCTACGCCTCCTGCGATCGTCCTCATTCCACCTTCCTCTAGGCTCGTTGTCAATATCTCTACCTCCGGTACAGAACCTCTCGGATTCTCTGTTGTTGTATTTATCGGACCAATGAAACTTTCTGGGATCATCATACCTGCAAAAATATTCAATACAATAGAATAAAATTTATTCTTTTTAAAGACATCACGGTGATGTCGTTTGGAGTCATGGACTTGAATAATTTGATGCTTTCCTATCCCATCTTAACAGTAGGCACCCAAATATTCAATTCACTATGGAAATTGAAAAGGATGGTGCTCTACCCTTTCTAGACGTCTTAGTCACTAGAAAGCTTAATGGGAAGCTAGGACACATGGTTGATAGAAAAACAACCCGCACTGACAGGTATCTACACAAGCAGTCCAATCATCATCCTCAACAGAAACGAGGAGTTATAAAAACACTCGTAGACAGAGCCCGACGATTGTGCGAGCTGGAACTTCTGGAGGATGAACTTGAACATCTACAGCATGCATTATTCGTTAACGGATATAATTCAGAGGGCAATAAGACCAAAACTTTCCACACGTGATGATAACACATCACAACTCACCCCCAATGGAAGAGCTATCTTACCATATATCCCAAAGGTCACCGATGGAATTGGTAGTATTCTAAAGAGGCACAATATAGAGACTGTCTATAAGCCAACTCAAAAACTTGGCCAAATGATCAGAACTACCAAAGACAAAGTCGACCCCCTCTCTCAACTCGGTATTTACAGGATACCTTGTGACTGCGGCAAAGTCGACTTTGGTACAACGAAGCAAAGTATCAATACGAGACTTAAGGAGCATGAACGATGCTGTCGACTCAATCAGAAAGAAAAATCCGCACTAGCAGAACATTCTCTGACAGATGGACACAATATTGTTTTCTCAAAGGCAGAGGCTATTTCGAACATCAAAAGTTTCTATCCTAGGATGAACATGAAAGCCATTGAGATATATAAACATAAGAACAATATGAACAGAAGGGAAGAAACTGCCTTCTCCCGCAAATGATCAGGGTATAAGTTGGGCCAACGGATCGAATTCAGCATCACTTTCGGAACTTCAGCGGTCGAGTTACAACCTCAGACCTAGAATTCTCTGAAGATGCCTACCCCAGTTGTGGGCGAAACGTTAGGTGAAATAATTCCTAATAGACCACGGCCAATAAGCCCGGAAAACTCTCTTAATGTCAGTATATCCGGTCGTGAAAGCCTGAAACTATTTAACTCTCCTTGTGTTAAAACTGTAGTAAAATATTTTCAGGTCACCTCATTGAATAATTGTACATCAATAATAGTTTGAGGCTTTCACGACCGGATATACTGATATTGCTCCGGGTTCGATTGCCGTGGTCTCTTAGGAATAATTTCACCTAAAACTTCGGTATGCATCTTCAGAAGAAAGGAACGTTAGGTAAAATTATTGCTAATGGACCACGGCCAATAAGCCTACAAGACTTTCAATAATTGTACAATTCTAACCATCTGGTCCAATTTTGGTGCATTTTCAGTTGTACTCAATGGGTGTGCATTTTCAGTCTCCTTAAACTTAATAATTATTACATTTTCATGCTTTTCATCATGATGTATGAAACATATCCAAAAGAATCTACAAAAATATTAGTAATTCTCATTAGTTCTACTCAATTTGCATTCACTTCCTTTAGGTACATTTTAATAAATGTACATTTTAATATATTTTCATAATTCACATAGATTTTCAGACATTTCTAGAGTTATCATATGGAAATGGTAATGTTGTACCAGAACTGAACTTTCTCATGTTTTTCCCTCTGGTAAGGAATACTGATTTAGTAACTATTCAGGCTCATCACTATTGTTCACCTCTTGTAATATATTGCCAATAACTGTTCTTGAGTTTCAGATGAATGGATCCTTAACCTCCAGGATGGGCCCTAAATCTAGTTAATCGCCTGCAGAACATGATATGAACTTCTCCTATATGGTACAACGGTCAATTGTAATATACATGAAACTGATTGACAGCCTCTCATCCTGGTTTCACCTTGGAAGGTCTCCTCTGATAATAGTGAACCGAAGTAATCGGTATGATCTACTCATTATGAAGCTGAATTTTAAAGTTCATGGATCTCATTCTACTTACAAGCTAGATCTCAAGCCTTCTGCTCTTTTCAACACTTTCAATTAGAATGTTTCCCCAATTTTGCACTACAAGCTAGATCTCAAGCCTTCTGCTCTTCTCAACACCTTCAATTAGAATGTTTCCCCAATTTTGCACTCTGATCAGACCATCATTGTTTATATTAACTATGTAGAGTATTATTTCCCTACTCATATTTACTGTAGTGATCTCACTGATAAACTGACTTGGACATTGTAGCTTTCCACGTTTGTACGTCTCTCTTGGCTTGTATCATTATGATAACTCAGTCTCATTGGAACTAATTATTCGAGTCGTCTTTTTCATGGCGGCTAAAAGAGGCTAGCTCAATCAATTTCATTGATTGCTCTGCCACTGTAACTGTTGTGTTTGATATTGATTAAATTAAACTGCCTCAACGTCTAAGGGTCAGTTTCATAATCAATTTCAAAGTGCCTTCAATTTTAAAGCTCCTTTAAGTTCAACATTTCATAACACATTTTTTAAAGCCACTTTATATTTAAAGGTCCTTCTCGGGACTTTAGCAGCTGAATTCCTTTAGCCCTGAATTCCTAACCTCTCGTGTCCAAACTGTCAACTCATTTGAGGTTAGGTATGTTTTGTTTTATTTTGAAATCAACTTTCACAAGTGGAATGATAATGGGAGTATGAAAACGTAGATTTCCAATTTCAAAATGAGACTACAATTAGACACCATACGGCTCCTCGTGGTTTCAACTGCAGTGTTGCAATTAATATCAATGACATGTCCCCAATCAATAATTTTGAAAAGGAATAACGTGATAATCAAAAAATTTTCGCTGATGCAGTTAATGGAAAACTGTTAGAAATTCAATCATAACAAGTCATTTTGCTACATTAGACTGATGTAATTGGTGAAAATAAATGCTTATTCAAAGATTATGTTTATTCACTCTTTTTTTCTATGTCGATTTCTAAATCTAATGATAGTTATCTGAGGCAATGATCTCTTATTGCCCTTTTGTCAGCCGTAATCATCAATTCCATTTTTTGTGAGTAATAATCAGTTTGGGATTGGTCTTTTCCCCCAAATTTCTAGGTTTATATTTCAAATTTGAACCTGAACGTTATTTCCCCAGGACATGAAAATAACATAACCTCCTTAAATTCTACGATGGCTGTGGTTAAATACAACTGCAACTGTCCATTTTTGGTCAAATGAAACGATTTCAGTTATGCCAATATACAACATTCCAAATATAGTCTTCTTTAAAGTCCAATTTAATTTCATTATGAAATTGGGTGGACTCTAAAAAAGCTTTAGCTTAAAGTGCACTTCAACTAAAGTGTACTTTAGGGGTTTATTATGAAACTGGCCCTTAGTCTAACTTCATATGACATGTTATTTGATCTGCTCCAGATTATCTCTGTTTTTAGTTTGATAATGTCACTTTGAGTTTATAGATGCTGTTAATATTTGTATTTCTTACTGTATAAGCTTAATGCGGGTGACTCATTCATATTATGATTGTGAATGATAATAGTATATTCTAAAACAAGTTGCAGAATGAGCTCCTATTCCAACACGAATGCAAAATTCGAAAACGAGCGACGAAGGAGCGAGTTTTCGAAAGCATGAGTGTTGGAATAGCCTTCTGCAACGAGTATTAGACGATATTTTCTCTATTTCAGTCAAGTTTTGTGTAATACTCTCGAAATTCCAATGAAAATTTGGATTAGTGACTTTTGTCACTAATTGTCCGGAATTAGGATTGATTTGATTCGAAACTTGATTGGATCGAATGTCGGAACTGACAACCAGAAAACGAAAAATATAACTGAAAACAATGCTGTAATGAATTTCATTACAGCACTACTTTTAGTACTGTAATGAACTCATTACGATACTGAAATAGAGAAATGTTTTTACACCACCATTTCAAACTCAATTATCTGTTAACAGTCCCCAACAGTAATTTGCCAAAATCTGAACACCCCTGATTTTGAACACATGTTGATTTAAACAGTTCAATTATCATGTTTGAGTTTGCTTCATGACGTTTTGAAAATTTCAAAATCGACCAACCACTGATGGAGCCATCTTTTTGACAAACAGCGGGAAGTAAGTTGCGCACCTAACACATACTTAAAATATGGCAAGGGCCTCATTTTTCGTCACTTACTCATATTCATCCTCTTCATCCCAGCTATCCGTAGTTCTTCTCTCTCTGTATCTGTCAAATTGCTGTTTAGAAGACCTTGACCAACCCAACCTTTCGGCGCTCCGGCTCTCCCTTGGTTCCCTCCTTTTTGGTTCCTCCTCCCATGGACTGACGTCCCTTGAACTGGAAGAATGACCTCCTGTCATCTGGCCACCTGCATGGGTACCCCATCCAGCTGGTCTCCTTCGTCTTGGTCTGTCATAACACTCGTAGTATTCGTCATCGTAGCTGTCTGTAGATCTTCTGTTGGAAGAACTATACGGTACTGGAAGAAAATGAGGAAGGCGATTAATGGTCAATTCTGTTTTAAGTTCGTTCTCCTATTGAAAAACAATGATAATTTCGAAACGTCACAGGTTCGGAATGGCCTGCCTTCATCTGTTGTGAACTCGGTGTCAGTGAATGCTTTCATGAGTGCTTTAGATGGCTGGTGCCGTCGCATCCAACAGTGTCACTCGTGATGATAAACAATTTTTTTGTACTCTATATTAGAGTTAAATATATGTTCTGTGTTCTGTCTGTGACATTTCTGATGGAATGTTCTAGACTCCTCCTTTTAATGATGTGTCATAGTCGAAGTCAGTACTTTAAGAAATGGTGATAAAAGTTGTATCGATTGAGAAACTCATATTAAGTTTATAGGGATTAATAAATGCGAATTGGAACTATTGTGGTATTATTGAACCAGTTTCTCAATTATGAAGATAACATTCCATAAATTCACCAGAAATTCAAAGAGTCTAATTGTAATTAGTAAATTCAATGATGAGATGAATATTCATTCATTTTAGAATATAAAAGTATTCTTGATATTTTCTTATAAAACCCGCCGTTTACGAGTAATTCCATATTGAAAGAAAAAATTTTTCTGAGAAATTCCATAAAATGGGTACTTTGGTTGAATATAACTCTGTTGGCAATATGCACAGAATTCAATTTTTGCTAGGTTGTCACGTTGAAAATCATCACGTTTAAATCCGAGAATTTATGTTCTGGAAGGACAAGGTTATTATGAATGGAAGAAAAGCAGACTTTGGAAATTGAGTTATATTCATGAGCTCACCTCTACTTCTTCGATTCACATCCTTATTCGTTCCAGCAAAAATTTGTGTAAATACACTTTTTTCTGAATAACTACCTAATGCTTCAGGCAAGTTACATTTTTTTTAAGGGGATTGTTCGTTAGAAGCCCTAACTTCCCGCTTTCATCAAAAACCAGAGTGAATGCTCCACCCAGAGAAAATCATGTTGGTGTCTCTGGCACCTCCATTCGAATCTCAAGATTCATTTGACACACGCGATCACAATTCGGCCACATTATTCACAAACGTTTTAATTGAAAATCACGATACCATTAATTCCCAATTTGAATTGTTTGTCGATCGCTCTATGCGCAACAACGATCAACATAGAAGAGCCGCGAAAAATCTGCTTTGTCAAAGTTAAAAATGTTTCCTTTTCATTAAATTATGAAGTTTATTAGACATAATGATGAGTATTTTCTGAAATTTTAAGTCAAATTTTCACAACAGCGTTATAATTGAAAGAAACTATCGAAACACAATGACATTTGATCATTATGTGTCAAGTCTATGCACACTCTAACTTTAGAATAGGTCTATGATCTATGGTTACGGCAACGTTCAGAAAGAAATCAAAAGAAGAATATTCAACATTTGCCGCTAACGAAATTCTGTATGAATGAAGTATAAGTATTCATTGTAGGTACATTTTATACATTCGGTAATTATTCAGAACTAACAAAATCGGGTATACCCAAAATCGTACTTCATCTTTCGTCGAATAGGATTGAAAAACTAAGTCGACGCTTTTTTTTATTGTACAGTTGGTTATTATTTCCAAGTTCTGAATGGCAGGCATATATTACATCTATGACTATTATATCCAGGAGTGGTATAGGCTCATTATGAAAGTTTAAAATGGCTATATCTTTTTTTCTAGGCCGAATTGGAAAAAAATAGTAAAGGAAAAAATTGTTTTTTTTTACCTCAGGAATCTACGGTTAAAATATATGTACAAGTCAAAGATTCACCCTGTATATCCGATTCTTAGAAGTATTGTTAACTTTTTTTTTCTTATTTTATTTTTAGTATATAGGCTTCGCCTAAACTTTTGATCCTATTTGAAAATGATGATAATAATAACATTTCACACTTTGGGAAATTGTCTTATTAGCGCTTCTTTATCTGCTCCTATCTATATTAGTATTTATTTATGGGATACATCAACGCGAGTTAACGAGCTACAAACGTGCGTTGTCGCGAGATTATGTGAACTTAGCCTTATTCTCAGCAATCAATTTTCTTTCATTTATCTGGGGTTCTCCAATTACCACACGTGATATCAGACTAATTATAACTGGTTTCTTCTTGGACCTCTCTAAAGCGTTCGACACAGTTGATCATAATATTCTCACTGAAAAACTAGAAATGTATGGTATAAGAGGCACCCAGTTACAACTTGTGAGAAGCTATTTACAAGAACGTACGCAGTATGTGTGTATGACTGTTCATGATAAAGAGTACATATCAGCAATATCCGAGATTGTTGAAGGAGTTCCTCAAGGTAGCCATCTCGGACCGATATTGTTCTTGATATATATTAATGATATGCCAAATATTCTGCCGGAGCTCTCTGAATTCTTTATAAATTACGCCGATGATACAAACATCCTTCTTCGAGCAAAAACTCACGAAAGTCTTCAGGACATTCTTAATACTGCGGCTACATCTATTAATTCTTGGTGTGTATCAAATAATTTGAAACTGAACTCTGAAAAGACAGAATTTATTCATTTTTCTCACAAGTTACGCAAAACAGAAGTATCTGATAGCTTCCTATTTTTGGGCAAAGAAATACAACTGAAGTACAGTACCAGCTTTCTGGGAGTTACTGTGGACCAACACCTCAACTGGTATGAACATATTCATCAATTGTGTAAACGTCTGAATACAGTTGTATATACCTTGCGAGTACTCAAATCGGAATTCAATTTGAAATTCTTACAAACTATTTATTACTCAAACTTTCAAGCACGCATGAGTTATGGATTATTGATCTGGGGCAGTAGTCAGGAATCAATTTCTGTATTCAGAGTACAAAAACTTGCTGTAAGATGTATGTTCAACTTAAAATTTCGTCAAACTTGTCGTGGAGTTTTTAGGAGAAATAACATTCTTACATTACCAGCGTTATACATCTATAAAAGTTTACAGTTCATTTTCAAGAATTCTCATTATTTCTATGATTTCAAGAAGACTGGTTCACACAATACAAGGCACAACTTTTACATCTATCCACGACACCATCTGGCTTCGACTGAGAGATCTCCTACATATATGTGCATGAAACTGTTCAACTCGCTTCCGAGATACATCAGGGAAATACAAAATTTCAAGCAATTCCGCAAGGAGATATACAAGATATTGATACACCACGAGCCTTACAATATATCAGAGTTTATTTCTGCCATGAGTACTTGAATTGTTTTTGTTTCTGTTTTTTGACTTTTCCCTATTTCATTATATAAAATATGTAATGATTTCTGGAGAATAAAGTTTATTATTATTATTATTATTATTATAGGTGTTCCGGTTTTCCTTTTATTTCAGATTTACAAGGACCCACTCACCTTCTGGCTCCGCTGATGTGTCCCACCAACCCTCCTGGTCCTTCCTAGCAGATTTCCTAGGCCACCTATCGCCGCCGCTTTCCGAGTCTCCCTTTCTGTAATCAGAGGGTGAGCCGTTCCCGTCTTTCGAATCGCTCGACCAGGAGAGACCTTCCTCGCTCTGCACCGCTTGCTTCTCTCTGACTGACTCTTGTGGAGTGTTTGTTTGGTCGAAAACAGCCCAACTCTCACCTACAAGTATTGTTAGAGATCATTCGAAGAAGTATTCAGCGTCCCAGAATATTTTTCAATATACACACTAACGGCCAGTTTCTGAAAGGCCGATCAACGTAAAAATTAACTAATCAGCTGTCAAATCCCTGGTCAAGTGCCATTTGAGTTGCAGAAAGTATGGTTAACTACTTGAACTTGATCAGCCTGTCAGTTGACAGAGTGGTCAACTATTGCAGGTAAATTGTACGTCAAACGCACTTTTGGGTTTCTGAAACGCATGTTAAGGCTAAATCAGTGGTCAAAGTAATGCCAAAAAGGTGGTCATCTAATCGGTAATGTTCGGCCAATTAACACGGTAGAGACGTGGTTAATCATCGTAGTTTCCACGGAAATCTCAATTGTATGGGTTAATGGGTCTGCATAACAATAATTAGGCATAGTGTCAATAATTATATTTCCTCCAAAAAGAAATTTATTTATTTTTTGAAACAATTTGTGATATTATTATCTGGCTGTAGATTATGATCTCCCCAGAACACAGGAATAGCGCAATAGGAATTAATCTGAATTATATCCATTCATTATCAAATGTTGTTGGAGCTCTAAACTGTACACATATTAAAATAATTTCTGTCGTCCACAAGATGAGCTTTCAAAATAGGAAGGGAAAATTTTTTTCCAAATGTTCAGGCCATTTGTGATGTGAACTTGAAAATATAGGATATAATGGTAAAAGATGATGAAAACATATTGGTGAGAAAATCCACTGTGTTAACTCACGCGTATGTATAATCATTAATAACTGAGGTAGTAGTGGATTCCAACGGAAGCCAAGAAAATCCAACACGATACAATAAACGAAGTAGAAATGCAGTGTGAATTAACATCTTGATGTGTGATGAAAGTTGAAATAAATTAATGCTTAATACCGATTCCATTGATACACAGAAAAATATAAAAAAAACCTATTTGAATACAGTAGAACCCCGATTATCCGAGCCCGCTTTATCCGAGGTCGCGATTATCCGAGTCGCGTGGATAGCAGAGGATAGTTCAATTTCACAAGGTCAAACTTTGCTCGCGCTGCGAGATGTCTGTACTTGTCATTTGTTAAGGAACATATCTACATACTTGTGTATTATTCTTATATAATATATGTATTTACTTATCTATTTAGTAACTGTTTATGTAAATAAAACTCAATTTGATTAAAAATATCATATTTTTTCAGAGTTATTTTATAAAGTCCGTATTATCCGAGTTTTCGATTATCCGAGGTAGGCTCGGTCCACAATAGCTCGGATAATCGAGGTTCTACTGTAACTTCATACTTGTAAACAATTTATGATTGAGTAGAGATTGAAATATTGTGGTAACTTGAAGGGTATTCATTATCATATTTTAAATATACCAAACATTGATAAATTGTATCATTTATTTATTGAAAAGAATATAATATTCTTTTTGTTTGATTTTAATTTCTAAATATGTATATTGAAATGTGTTTTTTCAAAACAAGCTACTTTTCTTGTAACTTAGGTTTTCTTCCTCAGTATAAGCATTCTTCAGTTCCCTTCAATAATAAAGCTTTTTTATTTGTTCTTTCAGGACTTTGTTCATTGATTGTAGCCATTTGTCGAGAAAAGGTGGTCGATGTCGTATAACTTCATTATCGCGACACTGCACTTGTGTTTGTAAGTCTTCATCAATGCCAGCTTAAATAGATTTAAAGCAATTGAAACTAGGAAATTATAAAATGAGGATCATAATATGAGTATAATCAGTTTGAATATCGGTTTCACAAAATTTTGATTGTTCCGTTAAATTAATTAGAGCCACCGCGATCCGTTGACATTTCGAGTGATTCGATTAGTTCGAATTTACGTAAGGTTTTTAAATCGCACAATTAGAGATTCGTGAAACTCACCCTCAATCAAACAACAATTCAAGGATGATGAGAAACATACTAACTGAAAAAGAAATTGCAACACCTAAAAGGAGCTGTTTGAATTAATTTTGTTTCTTTTTTTTTGGAAAACAGATAGTACAGCAAGGAGTAAATGATTAAAATTCGAAGAAAAAAATCGTGAAGCTATTTCATGAAAAAATTTTTTGTTACTTAAATATTGTATTATTTTACAACAAACCAACTGTTTTAGGAGATCCAGAGTTGAAGTTAAGATGTTGCTAAAATGCCTGAAGCAGGTTTACAGGGTATTTCTAGTCAGCTTAGTGAATTTGAAGAGATCGAATTATTGGTCTACGCCTACGGGATGCATTCAGACATTCCGTACTCGTATTTGGCACCTTACGCGAAAAGGTGTTATGCCATTAGTCAGACGAGCACGAATTATGAAACCAATCACATTTCGAATGCAAAATGTATTATACGTACAATAATTTCACATATAATTTGATGACTGAACTACAGACAATTTGTACGTTTTCTGAACATGAAAATTCGATCAATTCATTTTCCAAAAAAATTCAGGAAACAATCTTGATAAGTTTGGTGGGTTGAGATTATTGGGTTTCATATCAGACTGAAAACATCTCTACCTAATTGAAAGATGGAATGAAGATGAGAATAATCGAACTATAGTAATTTAATCAATTAGTTCATTAACGTTTGAACGGAGCAAGCGTATTTAAAGTCAAGATTATTAATCGCTAAATTAATAAACGAGGGGATTGCAAAATTTCTCCGTCCGTCAAAAATGATCAAAGAAGGGAAATTCTAATATAAGAAATATTTCTTTCTTCAAAACATGACTTATGGATTAAATATAACCAAATTGAATAGAACCATTGAGATATCTCACCTAAATATTATACCTAGTTTCAGAAATGCCATTATTTGTCAGATTTCTAAATTTTTTATGTTCGGTTGCCCAAGACAATTACGCATTAAAATCCTAAATCAAGCATTAATAGGGGCCTTTTATGGAAGATTTCGTGTACGTTAAACTATTAAAGTGGACCAAGTCTGGTGAGGAGAGTCTTTTGATTTTACATACATTCGAAAGGAAACATAAATAATACTGGAGAAAATAAAATCTTTCACTATTCCTTACCCTTTCCATTTTAATTTTTCAAATTTTTTCAAGAGGTCTCTGATATTTCTTTTGACATTATTTTTATTCTAGCGGAACGAACATCGAATTTCAATGCGCTTCTAGTTTACCAATGGCGTAGCGCTATTCGCGCAAGGTGCGAAATAGTGGTGCGGAATGTCTAAATGGCTACGGGATGCGGGGTTCTCATTTCGAGAAATTATGAGATGTTGCAAATGTTCCAAATCGAACAAGAGTAGGCACCGTAGGTCGAATGGGCTCAAATGAAGTTCAAAATAGACGTCTAAGACTTATGGGCCATTAGAGTCGTGTGGGGGAGTGTATACAGGGTGTACCAAGTTCGACGGCCTATTAGGCGTTTCTGGAGAACTAGACTTATTTGAAATCTGAAAATTGGGATTATGATATTGTTTGACATAACCTACCGAGCTAAAATATTCTTGGAGCCTGACCACTTTCAGTTATACAGGGAGAGAAAAAAAAATTTTCAAAATTTTATTTTTCTGTTTTTTTCTTTTTGAATTTGATAGAGTATGCAATTCTGAATACATTCGTACTCGAATCGTTGCATTCGTCGAAATACTTTAAAAAATATCGAGAAAAATCTGAAGAAAAAGAGAAAAGGGTATTCGGTATTATGTTTGTTATTCCTAATCTACATATCTTAAGCACGAACCGTTTTCACATTTTTGAAGTCAAAGACTGTGGAAATATTGTACATTTTTAAAATTTTGAGAAACTCATCACAGGGTGTTCCAAATGTTGGGCCAAAAATTGGGATCAAGATTGGCCCATAACTTTCGTTTTTCAAATTAGAACCCTATTTTTTTATGATTGTGTTGGATTGTATGAAGAAAAATGATGATAGTGTTCTAACATGTTTATGCTCCTAAAATTGATAATTCTTGAGTTATTTAGGATTTTCTGAATTTATGTGGTACGTAGCGTCAAATTCATTCAATCTGTTTCATTTCAACTATGACCTGGGTCATAGAAGATGAATTATTCCACTAATGATATACACTTGAATACATCCGTACTGAAATCGTTGCATTCGTCAAAATACTTTCCGAATTATAAAGAAAAAACTAAACAAAAAAGGTAGATAAGAGTATTCGGTATAATGTTTGCTATTTCTAATCTAGATATCTTGACCACAAACCGTTTTCACGTTTTTGTAGTCGAAGACAATGGAAATATTTTACATATTTAGAATTTTGAAAAACTCGTCACAGGGTGTTCTAAATGTTCGGTCAAAAATTGGGATAAAGATTGGCCCATAACTTTCGTTTTACAAATTCGAACCCTATTTTTTTATGATTGCGTTGGAATCTGCGAAGAAAGATGATGACAATGTTTTATCATGTTGATACTTCTAAAATTAATAATTCTTGAGTTATTTAGTATTTCCCGATTCCATGTCGTACGTTGCGTCAAATTCATAAAACATGTTCCATAACAACAATGATGAATGAATTGAACAAAAGGGTGTGTCACTAGTGAGTTATTGAAATAATTTATCTTCTATGACCAAGGTCATAGTTGATATGAAACAGATTTAATGAATTTGACGCTACATACGACATAAAATCAGAAAATACTAAATAACTTAAGAATTATCAATTTTAGGATCATTAATATGTTAGAACACTATCATCATTTTTCTTCATACAATCCAACGCAATAATAAAAAAATAGGGTTCTAATTTGAAAAACGAAAGTTATGGGTCAATCTTGATCCCAATTTTTGACCCAACATTTGGAACACCCTGTGATGAGTTTTTCAAAATTTTAAAAATGTACAATATTTCTACATTCTTCGACTTCAAAAATGTGAAAACGGTTTATGCTTAAGATATCTAGATTAGGAATAACGAACATAATACCGAATACTCTTTTCTATCTTTTTCTTCAGGTTTTTCTCGATATTTTTGATAGTATTTCGACGAATGCAACGATTTGAGTACGAATGTATTCAGAATTCCATACTCTATCAAATTCAAAAAGAAAAAAACAGAAAAATAAAATTTTGAAAATTTTTTTTTCTCTCCCTGTATAACTAAAAGTGGTCAGGCTCCAAGAATATTTTAGCTCGGTAGATAATGTCAAACAATATCATAATCCCAATTTTCAGATTTCAAATAAGTCTAGTTCTCCAGAAACGCCTAATAGGCCGTCGAACTTGGTACACCCTGTAGAGAGCCGAGGTGGTCAAACATATTAACAAAATTAATAAAAAAAATTGTAATTCCTTCGTTTTTTCTTCAAATGTCAATCATTTACTCCTTGCTATAGTATCTATGTTTCACCAAAACAAATTTAAACAGATTTGATTTTTCCAATGTAAAAATTCTAGATAAAGAAAATACTTCTAAAGAAATGATATACATCAAGAAAGACACTGAAGCTTTAAATTTGAGGACCGATACCGCATTCTGAGTTTGACCTACCAGAATTTCTTGAATGATGAACGTAGATAAGATGTGTAAGGTCATCTGCAATTGTTTTACGTATTTCTTCATGCGCTGTTATCATTCAGTTAAAATGAGATTCCGAACACGTCGAATTTGATCGGTCTGATAAGATTTCATGATCAAACCTTTTAATACATAGATGATAATTGACTAAGATTTCCATTATTCTAAAGTATTGTGTTTTTGGTTTTTCATGTTCCTTGAGACCAATAATTCCTTTTCAAGTTAATAAATAATATGTATTATCAGTATTAATATTAATTTGAATGCGAAAATATAGCCGAAAATATAATCTAGATTGTGTTTGAAATACTTATGAGTTTTATAGTAGAATGTTACTAATAAAAAACCTTAATCCAAATAAATATTTCCAAAATAACGGCGTCCCTTCTATTTATCACTTTTGTAATTCCAACATATTTTAGATATGTTAAGCATTTTTTTATAAGTCAATGATGAATTATTATGAGTCTATCTTGAATATTAATGTTATTATCAAGGAAAAAAGTATTTTTATGGATTTATACATTTTTATAGTCACTTACCAGTTACTTCAGTCTCTTTATTTCTGATTTCAGAGCTTCCCATTATGTTATCCACCTCTGGTGAGCTTCCACTAATGATATCTGATAAAGATCCTGAGTTCAACCTAGTATTGGTTTGTATTATCTCTGTTATAATGTTGGAAATCGGACTTTTAGAGAGGATCTTATGGGGTGATTTTGGAGGACTCAACTTTTCCTCTTTCATACTGTCTTGTGTTTTTTGCACTGATGTTTCAATGTATACCTCCTCGTGTTTAGGTTCGCTATCAATGTTGACGTCATTCTTCTCAACGTTATCCACATTTTTCTCTTCGGTGGAAGCCTCTTCGTTTTGTTCTACTTTTAATATCTCTTTCTTCATAAGTTCTTCTTCTACTATTTCCCTCAAGGCGGCGTACCTATCTTCGGCAGTTTTTCTGTCACTCATTTGTTCTTTGGTTTCTTCTGGAGGAAAATCTGTTGGATGCTCAATCTCAACTTCTTTGAACTCTTGGGGTTCAGTATCGATTTTAGTCTGTTTGATCTCTTCATTTATTAGTTCTCTAAACACTGCATATCTATCATAGGTGTCCATACTGTTTGAAGTGTTAGAAGTCTCAAAATTAGAGTCAAAATCGGCTTGAAAAGCTGGGAACTCCAAAACTTCATCGCTTTCTTTTTCCTTATTGTCTGTGATTTCCGGTACTTTAGATTTTGATTTTATCACGTTTGACAGATATTCGGTCAATTGAACCAACGTCATGTTGCTCAATTGAGATGTTGGTATGTTCAGCTTGGAAGCTAACTCGTTCAAACCACTCAAGGTTAATTGACTTAAGGTAATATCTAATCCATCTAGGCTGTTATTCAAACCATCAGTTAGGTTACTTTTTTCTTTTACTTGAGTATTTGAGTTGGATGTGATGTTTTGAGTATTAAGTGGGGATTTATTAAAATGAGAAGAGGGTAATTGAATGGTACTACGTGATGTGTTGTATTCTTCTGGGTTTGAAAGCTGTATTGGTGTCAGGTAATCATCTTCAAAACTTTGACTTACTCCTGGTTTGGTAGGTCTTTCAGGGGCTATACAATCACCATCGAATCTCGACTTTCGCATGGGAATAGGCAGAGCTGGGCTTCTGTCTAAACCAATCGAGGATGTAAAAGAATTCGATACTGTAGCATAGTTATCCATATAGCTATACAAAGAATCCTCAACATGTGGCGGCCTTGGAGGAGGTTTCACTAACACATCATTTACTTGTTTCTTAGGAGGAAGTGGGGGAGGTTTAATCTGTAGTATTGCATCTGGACGCGGAGGAGGATCTGGAGCATTACCTTCTTTGTTTTCAACATCTTTAGTATTTTCGATATTCTCTTTAAACTGCACATTCTTCGAAGTTCCACCAGTTAGAGATAAAGTACTCAGAGCTGTTGTATTTGGAGATTTCGTCAGGGGTCTTGATAAAAATCCAACATCTATCTTGTTCGTCTTGTATTCAATAAAATCTTTTTCAAACGGATCTTGCTTGAATTCTGTTTCAGCAAATGGATCTAAAGATACAAATGGATCTTCGCCAAAAGGATCTGTTTCAAAATCGCTCAAATTTTTAGGAGTGCTACTTAGGTTTGTTAATTTAGAGCTTTTCTCTTTGCTCTCTGTTTGATTTTGTTGAACTAGGTCGTTGAGTACTTTTTTAGGCGGATTTTTGAGCTCTTGAAAGAAATGTTTCTTATCAATATAGGGCTTACTTCTACCTGTACCTGAGGTAAAATAAAATATGAAACTAACTAAAATGAGAAAGTCACCAAAACGATAACAACAAACACAAAAGTCGATAGTAGTTTATACTTTATTTTATTTTACCAGAGATGTTGATGTTTGGGTACCTATGTTGGAGTTAAGTGTTCATGATTACAAGCAGCTGTCTAAAAATGACTGAACGGTACCTTTTCCCTTTTTGAATGAATATTTTTCAGTACGTAATGAATAAGCTGCTAAAATGGAATTACAAAAAAGTTTCACAATGTATGAATTTGGAAAATACTTGGCTTTATTAAGTCAATTTGAAAATTCGGATTTTTTGGTTATATTCAATGAAAACTACAATCAAACATGACATTTCACGTGTACGACTACATAATCATTAAGGTTTACCTATAGTTTTTCAGCATATTATCTTGCATTACAAAGATACTCACTGATATAATACAGCGCATCCCGCAACTCGACAGCTATAGTTCACTGATGTGAAGGACCTATCAGATAGGAAAAATTCCAGGCACTGATTGAGAAATTTGGATAAGATATGTTGACTACTTTGAATTTCGGACTCAATTATCATGATGTTACTCTGTTAAACGCATACAATTTGAATAAAATTTATGCTTTAATAACTTTTGAGGGGTCATTTGAGGATTTTGATCAATTCCTTTTCTAACATTTTCAATCATTTTTTCTCGAAACAGGTAGTCTCCCTGTTCATTGATTTCTGTTTGCATTTCCAGTCTGTTTGAGGTACGATCAAAGACAATTCTTCAATCTGGATATTTCGCCAGATATTAATTTATACATTTCTTGTAACGATGAATGTGAACTAAGGCAGACTAGTTGAGAGATACGGAGATAGCTTTTATAAAAAATTATGCATATTCAACTTAGATGTCATTATTTATACTTGAGGTATTGCAAGTATAACATACTGAAGCTAGGTTAATGGTTAGAAAGTGTTCAAATTACCTTCATCTTTCAATTCATGTACAAGTCATAAATAAAGCTACAAATAGCTAATAAAAAAATTGAATTTGAACACTTTATATTTGTTTTACTATCCAATAACTTCCAAACCTTCTCCGAAAGTCTACAATGAAGTCTCTTGAAATTACATTTCTGTTGATTATAGGAGTTTCATTGTTAACACATATAATTGCCAATACCTTATACTTCAATAGACGAATTTTTAAACCAGGAGAAAGCTTGAATATTTCATTCCAAACAATAAATCATGCACAGCTACTTAGTATCACGAACACCAAACTAAAAGTCATAAATAACAATATACTTACCTAATGGATCTAATTCTGTGAAAACATCAAACTGGGATAATATTTCTTTTTTCTTTTGTTCGAGTTTATCATCTTTAGGTGCCTGCTGTGTTGAATCTGACAATAATGTTGTTTCTTCAAATAGGCTGTTAGAAGGAGTGAACCATTCTCCACTACTTGGTTCTTCATGGCTACTACTGAAATCCCTATCAAATTTTGACAATTCATTATCAACAGGAAAAATTATTCAAATTTTTACAAATATCACATGGTAATCGATTGAATGACACCTTTGAAAGTGCTCAAAAATGGTCTCAAAAATTAATTTATATGAACAAAAAAAATTTCATACAATCATGGATTAGACTCTAGAAAGTTTTATAGATTATATTAGATCTATTGTTCATCCCTGTGCTGTTCACCACTCAGACAGTTATAGTCCTGTTAGTATGTCCTCGAGTATTCTCAATTCAAATATACCGAGTGGGAGAACCTTTTTGATCCAGCTTATTAAGTAGGAGAGAAATGCCTTGGCCTGTCTTTGATCATGGATCATTCGCCAGAATGCAATTTTGATGTTAAAAAACTTCAATAAACAACCAAGAAAGAAATATGAAACTGGAATCGATGATAAAAGTCAATTTGAAATTTCTTTCTTACTGAGATGTTGGCAACGACTAGAAACTACCAATGTGATTTTAGCGACACCAAAATCTGATCACGGTACTAAATCATCAGATCTTACAATTATAGTAGACTCTCAATTATGTTTGTGTGAAGTACTTCAATTAAGAATTATATATTTCAAGCAATATTCTTCTAATATACTCGGATTAAATATTCAATATTGGGGCTGGAAGACTTTGCTTGTGAACTTCTATGAGATATGTACATAAATATTATTCATTAGTAATCAATAAAGAAAATCACCTAGAGAATTTGAAATCAGTTGGTGCCATGCCTTGAAATGAATAACTATCAAGTCCACTCGATGATGCCAAACTGTCACCAGTATGAGGTGTTTTAGGACTGAATAAATTACTGGAATCTGATGTACGAGAACCTCTCTCTTTACCCGATGATGGAGGTGGAGGAAGTATAGGATTCTAAAATGTACAATCATCATCAATTATCAAAACTTTTGTATAGTGATTTCAAGCAAAATTGTCTAGTTCCAAACAATGAAATGATATTTTCTTACTGGAAAAGAAGTGAAACTATCACCAAACGGGTCATCCTTAGATCCAAACGGTTCAGAAGGAGTAATTTTTTCCATTTGATTCAGACCCTGTTGAAGGCTGTTAAGCTCTAACTGCAAATCCACCAAATTTGCCACTGCTGTACCACTCATTTTAGACTCTGCAGAATTTGGAGTTACTTTACTTTCTCCTTTTATAGCATCATATTTGGCAGGAAGTTCTGGAGTTACACTCTATGAAAGTTGAAAAGTAAATTGGTACCTAATACTTATCAAATTTGTTCCTCACCTTATTACTTGAACTATCAGAAAATAATGGTGAATTATATAAACAGTTTTTCTCCAGATGTTGCTTAGCCAACTCTATTTCTTTCCTCTTCAGGGCAAAAACGACTTGAAAAAGATCTCTCATTGCTATTACAACCTAAAGAAGAATTCAGAAACAATTATTAACAAGATGAAAGCAGAATAAACTTTGAAACACTCCTAAACACCTAAACAAATTTAGAAAAACAGCTACATGAAACGCATAATTTTGATGATGTGAACGTAATAAATAAAGAAAGTAATTATCACAAAAGATGTATCAGTTAAATAAATCTGGAGAAGTGCCGCCACCAGGGCACTACCTATATTTTCTTGAAGTGTTTCGTCGTATTTTCTAACCCTTGAGTTTGAAATATAGTAGATGAACAGAATTCTCAGGACATAATGCAAGTAGCGAACTTATCAAACATGCGAAGTTCCAAGTGCATAGCTTGTACACTTCAGATTTTATAGATCCAATTTATTATTATTGTATATAATATTTTTTATTTTTCATTTTTTATATTACATTGTTGTGTATATGAGGTTTTAACGAGTTGACACCATTTTATTTATACATTTTATCATTGTTGTTAGTTGTCATCCTAATTATTGTTTTGTATGTGCTATACTGATAAAAATTTTGATTGTACATCTTTTGTATTCAGCCTTGAAAAAGTTCGAATATACGGACGTAACGTCGGCATAAGTTCAACGTAGTCTTGTTCTACACCCCCTGTCCTAGCTCCTGTTAAAACACCCAGTATGTACAACCAAGGACATGACTCTCACTTCATTTATAGATAAGATATAGATATAAGATTTATAGATTAGATATAGATATCTAAAAACCCCCAACTTCGTCACTTACTCACTGCTGAGCATGAAAACTGAACTAGGTACTTTCCAATGTCCTATCAAGTTGAAATTTGGTATGTGAGCTAGCTTCAGTACACAAACAACGTAAAAATTCTTAAACTTGAAACTTTCACCCCCAATCCTCAGAACCAGGGGATGTGAAAGTTTGTATGAGACTCTTTGAAGCTGGTGGTCTGAAAATTTAGTATATTTCTATACTTCGTCCATTGTTAACTTTGAATATGAATTGTGAATTAGTTTGACTTGAAATAGATAACGCAATAATTATATTTTATCTAGTTATTATTGAGTAAAAAATTAACAAAATGAAAGGATTTTGTCATGAGCAACGTACAAAAAGAACTAACATTACAATAAATCATCAGATCTCATGTAGAGCCAAGCTGCTAACTCCACACTTTTCATCTCACGAGTCCTTTCACATTTTGGATGGTACATTTATCCATAAATGACACAGTGACATATTTACAAAAATTGAGGACCATTTTTTATATACTATTGTGAGAAATAGAATATATCTGTATCATCAAGTAAGTCTATATGAACGGCGAAATTGATTCCTCGCTCAACACTTGGTGAAACATCTTTGGTCAATTGAAAAATAAAAGAACACAAGACTACGTTCACAATATTTAATAAATTAAACATCTAACAAGTCGACATGTTTCGGGTCGAAACATGTCGACTTGTTAGATGTTTAATTTATTAAATATTGTGAACGTAGTCTTGTGTTCTTTTATTTTTCAATTGGCTATATGAACGGGTTTATTTTTTAAATAAAACATTAGAGAGCAATCAATAGCAATCATTGCCATTTTGAGCAATTCACAGCAGACTTTGCAACCGATTTTATCATCGTTTGTGAATGAATCACGTAAAGAATTTCTACTGACCAAATCTATTTATATTTCAATGGAATTTAACATATGCCACTACATCCCATGAAACTAATTAGGGGTTCACAGAATTGAACGAAAAGTTTCTTGACAATATGAAATATACTGTTGTATCAAACAACCCATCAAATTTCTTGATTCCTCCACAACACTAAAAAAAATGAAAAAATCGATAGTAATGAGAGAGAGACGAAAAAGTGCCTCGTTTATTTCTTGGAGCTGAGGGTCTAGTGTCTAGTGCCTAGCCTAGAATGATGTTATGAAATATAATGGTCTATCTAATCTTCTGACCCAATCCAATTGCTGTCGCTAGATATTTAATTAATAAGGTATTGGCCTAGGAGCTAACATAACAAATATCTCAAACTAAAAGTTTGAGAAGAAACTAAAGTGTTTCTTCTTTTGGTTTTACCATCCCCTGATTTCAAACCAACAAAAAGATGAAGTTTCAAGTACTATTCTTAATTTTACTTCGATAGAGTGCTAAAAACTATGTGTAGATAAAAAAAGTAATAGAATATTCCTTTGATATTCTTCTTAAAAATATATTTAATTAGACATTTATACTACTGGTATTTATGAATGGCTAACCAAAAAATTGGTATTGTTAATAATTAAAAAAAAGAACTAATTTAATGTTATGAACTTGCAGTAATTATTCTAAACTAATCGTTGCATTAGAAAATTCTCTACAGCTACTAGATTGCCAATTATTCTTATTTTTACGATTTAATTTCAAAATATTATGCAGAAGGTTATATTTCATTTTTCCAATGAGATAACTATTTTCTTGAGTGGGTTTACATTGCACTTTGACCTGAATGTTTATTGTGCCGAAACATCAGAATTTTTCTTTATTTGTAACAGAGACCAATAAAATAGCATTTCATTTAGTGTTCAACAATGAATCGAAATAAAAATCGATAATTTTCTAGAAGCCTGCAACTTCTCGCAGAAGTCTTATGAACTCTTGTTTACATGATAGACTTGCTTTTACTTCTAACAAGTGATCAACTCTTGACAACTTGAGCATCAATACATCATTATTAGAGGTAGTCAGATTTGATCATTGAAGTATTCTAAACAAGAACAAAAATAAGTATATATATCCTATATAAATCATACCTGACTAGCAGCTTTATCAGTCTTTATCCCAAAAAATCTGTGGCCTGTATCAGGAGATCCAAAAATATAGCCAAAAGCTCGGGAATCTGTCATATCTTGGGCAATGAAAGAAATTTTGTGTACTGGGTGATGGTATAAACAATCCTATAAAAATAAGATATAGAGTTATTTACAACTCAAAGACAAAAATGTGGAGAATCATCAGCCTATAGCAACATTTGTAATCTTGAAATATTCAAAGCCTATAAGTAATTAATCACTCGGATATTATAAATTAATGAATTCGAACTCCTAAAAACATTTTAATGAACTACAACTAGTGTGAGCATAGTAAGTTTGTTGTAGGCACTGAAAAAAGCAGTCTTCATGAAACATTTATGGGAGCAGGTGAATTATTGGCACGAAATAATTCACAGCTGAATTTTGCAAGCATAATACACCCACATACTTACACCTGTTTTTTCGTCCCTTAATCTCAGTCCATCTAGAGCTATATGGACTGTTATCCTTTGTTTATGTTCACCAGCAGCTCTTATAGCCATTTTGAGATCTGAAAGAGCTTCTTGGCACATTCTATCCCCCCTTGCTTCAGAAACCTCTAATATTCCAATTAACTTAGCTTTAAAACATTGTCCTTCTCCTCCAAATCTTGAGGTCTCATGCTTGTCTGCGAATTATGAATTCAGATATATTGCTTCAGAGGAAATATTATTTATAAAGTTTAGTTTTGACACTATCCACTTACATTTGAATGGGCTAGTTTTCTTTCTTAACGTTTGCATTTTGAATATTTTGGTCAATTTGAAAAAATGAATTATTCTTTCAATTTAAAATATCAACTCACATCCCAAAGAATGCATTTTTTTTGTTTTACTTTATATAATATCCTTCACGAATTGAAAATGTAAACGTTTTGGAGTTACATCTTTTATTGATTAGATTGGGGTTCATTGAAAATATCCACTCTACACAGGGGATGAGCACTAACAGGGGGCTGTATTTTACATCCATGCGCATAGTTGGAGGTAGAAGAGATTTATTGATCCTTCTTCAGATGTGAGAGAAAATCGAAGAATTACGTGTAAGACTCGAATTTTGAGGTTAGTGTTGTTGATAAATAATAAGTTGGAAAAGGGTATATCAGCAGAAATAAAATTTTAGAATTGAAAAAAGACAATTATTAAAAGTTCGAAATATCATACCGATATGTTGGTCCGATCTTTTTATGCCCATTTTCCATTACGGTAAACAAAGCGGTCACTTATTCATTACAAATAACCTTCGGGGTTATGAGATAACCTCTTGTTAATTTCAAACAGAGGAAATTTGAGCTAGTAATATATACGCCATTCAATTTACGAAAACTGTTTAAATATAAAAACAAAATTGCGGTACAAGAGAGATGGGTTTATTAAGAAAATTGTAGCAAAAATAGGTTGTAACACAAAAGGGTAGTCAGATTCAGATATAAATACTTAGAACTATTCAGAATCAGTCCAAACATCAATTTTTTCCATGAAAACTGGAAATCTTTGAATATGCAATAAAAAACCCAAATCCAATTATACTTGTTTATTTTCACTATGTGTACCTAGTAGGTCACTCATCATATAACAAAAAATATCGGAAATATCCTGATCAAAGTGGTATCTTTGCTCCTGATTTTTTCCTCTGGAACTCTTTCCTCAACATGTCTACTATAGTGATAGTGAAGAACTAAATTACTACTTTCATCTTGAATACCTACAAGAGGTTGAAGATAAACTTAACCTTTTTTGCTTTTTGTATCACACATCTTGAAAGGTATATTATCCAGTTTAACTATTTCCGATCGTATTTTGGCCTCTGTAAATAAATAAATCAATGTGAAATGTTGAAATGAAAAGGGACCTGATCTTACCATACTTTCCAGGCGTCACTTCAACTGCTTGTATTACTGAACTTCTCAACTCTTTTTCGACTTCATCAGCAAACCTTATCATCTATTCGAAAAAAGTAAAATAACACGATACTGCGATTATATTTTAATTTCAACAATTCTTCATGAAATAATGTAGTCAAATTTATGATATATAGGTACCTCATGTATTTTACTTGCACCACTTATATTCTTGTTTTTCTTGTACTCCTCATTTATTTTGAGTCGGATTTTCTCTAAAGCAGCTATGTCCCCTTGAAATACAATTCTTCCTGCTTTATGAAGAGATTTGAAAGATTTCAAAACCTGAATAGTGATTTGAAAAGAAAAAAGTTTTAGATTGTTGAAAAAAGTGTATGTGCGATATATAGTATTAATCAAAATGTACCTGCTTTTTCATTGTACAGCTTCTTCTTACTGTTATTGAGATATATTTTTTGTTTTCCGTGTTGAGATCTAAAACTGAAATCTTTAAATTCGTCAGTTCAGTAATTTAGAGGTTATACAATCAAAAACACAGACTTTTTTTTTTCTTCTTCACAGCTCTATTTATGGACTTTATACATAAATATTCTATGATCTTACTCTATGGTGGTACGTTTGTTTTTCTATGCTCCAAAATGTTTTGATCTGAAAGAAATATCAAAAAAATATATATACATCAACATTAAATTTAAAATGAATTTTAGGCAAATCTATAAACGTATGAAAAACATAAGGTATATAGAATATAAAACATATTATCCAATTTTATGAGGAAAAAATGTAATTTGTAGATATTTATCAAGTGGTACTATTCCAACCATTGATCAGAACGAAATTAATGTATTCAATAAAGTATCATCTGAATGGTGGAATGAAACTGGTCCCTTTAAACCATTGCATTCCTTTAATAGGATAAGAATACCCTTTATTAGGGAAAGCCTTATACAAAATGGATCTATCAGAGATGAATTCGTTAACACTTCAAAAGTTCTGAAAAATCTTCAAATACTTGATGTTGGATGTGGTGGTACGATATTAAGAACATCCATGTTCATTTCTTTTCATAAAGTTGAATTTTTTCAGGAGGTTTATTATCTGAACCTTTATCAAAGTTGGGAGCTACTGTAACTGGCTTGGATGCAGATGTTCAAGCAGTAGAAATTGCCAAAAAACATGCCTCTGCAAATCATTTAGAAGATGTGTCATACATTGTATCCTCTATTGAAGATCATGCAATTAATAATAAAGAAAAATATGATGCTATAGTAGCTTCTGAAATTCTAGAACATGTAGCAAATAGGGAAATCTTCATTAAAGTCTGCATTCAATGTTTGAAACCTGGGGGCACTATTATAATCACAACTATGAATAGGACTATTTTAGCTGATATTTTGGGCATTAGAATTGCTGAGTGCATGAATTTAGTGCCAAAAGGGACACATCATATAGAAAAGTTCACAGAACCACATGAATTACAAAGGATTCTTGAAAAACGTAAGTAATAAATTATTCTTGAGTTCCTGTTATCATATTATATATCTTGACAAGATTTTTTTCATCATGTGTGTCAAATTCGATTTAAAATTATTCAATCACAACCACAAATCTTTTCGGTGACTATAGTAATACAGTAAGTAATAGAACAAGTAATAATAGGAAAAAAAAAAAATATATATATATATATATATATAAACTGAATTTCCATATATTCAGAAATTCTCACAACAATCATTGCTAATCTAATGAAATTCCGCAATAAGAATGATTCACATTGAGATTTTTTCTAATTCTGTGCAAATCATTCATTCTGCCACATCTCATAGAACAAAACAATGCTAGAATATTTCATTCTAGCACAGTTTTCATAGTAATATTTATTAATCCTGCCATGAATTTATTTATTATCTGTCAAATTTATGAGAGAAAACATTTCTGCCAATCAATATTTTCCAATGCAAAAATCACTATTTCTGGAAATATTTCATTAAGTTCAATAAAAATTCAAGGAATTAGAGAAAATAATGTATGATACTCTTACAGAAGGCTTTCTAACACTTGTTTATTCAAAAACTTGCCACTTTTTGGCTCGTTTCAAGTTTTGAATTTGTGTAAGAATATGAATGCCTTTGTCACTTGTATCATAAATTATCTATTTCACAATATAAGGACATTGATTAATTCTAGGAAATTTTAATTGAATAATGTGCTCTCAGAGGGATTAAATGTGAAATTCTTTTAAAAAGTCTTTTCAAGTTCTACAAACCTTTTTTACAGATAAATGTCAAACAACTTTGGTGCATGGCTTCAGGTATGTATTTCTCACGAATACATGGTCATTTACTTCTAGTTCTTCAATAAATTATGGTCTTTCTGCTTTAAGACTAGAGTGATATCTTGAAACGCTTTGATGTTACTTTGTTCATGACTTGAATTATTATTGTTATTTACATCATTCAATAAAAAAAATTCTAACTTGAAATGAGCTTATTTATTTAAGTTACCACAAGACAAGGCATACATGAGTTGAAAGTTTCATATTTTAATAGCATCAGAAACAACAGTTTTTAACCTCTTCTTGAATAATTCGTTAGAAAACTTATCATTCAATATGCTATTTCCAATCAGTCCCATTTGTTTGAAGCTGTTGTTCTCTATCATTTTGAACATGAATTCAGCTAAATTGTTGGGATTTGGTTCACATAAATATCCATTCACTCCATGGCATATTGTCTCTTTGGGACCACCACTATCACAGGCTATAACTGGCTTTTTGGCCATCATTGCTTCCAGAGGCACTATCCCAAAATGTTCATTGATAGGTGTGTATATTAGGCAGTTGCAGGAAAGCAACAACTGAACCTTCTTACTCTCAGATGGAGATTTCAAAAAAATTATATTATCATTCAGGTTCAAACTAGTGGATAAATTCCTAAGTTGTTCAAAATAAATTATGTTAATATCCAACCTTGAATCATAACCTCCAACCATAATAAGAAAAGTTTTTCTCCAGAGTGAATCATCAAGCATAAGTTTCAAATGGCTCAGAGCCTCAATAGCTAATTCCAACTTCTTAGCAGGATGAAACCGGTTGATTGATAAAAACACTATGGAATCTCTAGGTATATCCAAAATACTGTCAATAGTTATTTTATCATTAGATGATTTCAATAGCTGTATAACAGAGGAAGATATGGTAGGATATAAAACTTTAACTTGTTTTTCAATATCCGGAAAAGTTCTTTTGAAAACTGATGCTGTATATTCACTATTGACTAAAGTAATATCAGATGCCTTTGTGGCTTTATACTCCATCCAATCTATAGGTTGTCTATATATATATTTCAATGTACTTTCCCTGGTTGTTGCTAACAAATCTGGATGATGACAGTAATAGAGAACTTTTTCATTGAATAACTTCAAGAATGGAACAGCGATTGGAATAAGATCAACAACGTGAAAATCAATATCATATTTTCCTCGGTATAGTAGGAGATATGTTATAACCAAATATATCATTTTCAAATAGGCACATAATGCGCGACATTTTCCGAAGATACTTCTAGGAATCCAATCTCCCAAAATGTAGATTTCATAACGTTTATCCTTCAATTCATCAAAACAATGGTTTGGATCAAAATGATTCACCAAAAACATGATTTCATATTCATCCTCTAGAGCATTAGCCATATCTATAATAAGTCTTTCAGCGCCTCCAATTCCCAAATCGGGGTGAATAAACGCTATTTTCATTCGTCTGTTAGACTTCATTTTAATTGTTAGAAATTTTTTGGAATATTACATAGGTATGGTTCTATGTTTTTGCAGATATTTGTGTTGAATATAGAACATCCATCACAAATTTTACTGTTATCAGCTACAAATTACTGATGATCACACAAAACATCAAAATTTAATGATTGCACAAAGCATCAAAATATCATTTATCATACATCACGTAAGTTATGTTGGCAATCAGCTGTTAGAGAACACAGCACAGAACACGAATATACATAGAGAACATTGATTTGTATGTGTTCTCTGTGGTCAGATCCATAGAATGAAGAGTTGATTCTATGATCAAGACCACAAAAAAATATTAATTATGATAGATATAGATATCTATGATTTTTAATTTTTATATTAGTATTTTGTGCTCAGAACCAGAGAGAATTAAACACAAAGGAGCAGAGATAAGACACTTTTCTTTGGTTCAGTCATGGAGGTAAAGAAAGTGGAGGGGGCATAACATTTGAAAAGTGTCACCAAAACAAATCCGGATTTGGCAAACCAAGATGGCCGATTTCGAGGTATTTTAAACTGTAGGTTCTGCAATTTTGGCCTTATTTATTATTCGTTCGTTTGTTTTGGCAGTTGTATGTAGTGAAAAAACATATAAGAAATGGTTTCTTGTACAACATATGCTGATCTTACTCGAAAATTAATGGTGAAAAGCTGAATTTTTTGACGTTTGTAAATACATGGTTTAATTATTGTTGCATACAACTTTAATTGATAGGGGTACACGAGATAATTTACCTATTTGTTTCATTGCATATTATCTGAATTTGTATGTACCTTAATTGAAAAAATAGGATGTATAATTAGTTAAAGGAACATTCAGTACGTAATTCAACTCACCAATTCATTAAAAGCAATTGTTTATGATATTTTGACTCCTTGATTTGTTTCGATCATTATTTATTCATCTTTAGGTCATTAAAAGAGAATCGAACACACTTCGAATTGTAAAAATTGAAATATACAAAATTCCCGCCACAAATTTGGCTCAGCAACATGGCGGATTTTTGGTGACACTTTCATAGCAAGGGAAACATAAATCGATTTCAAGCGAATAACCGGTTATAATTGGTAATTACCAACTGCATTCAAGCGGTTTTGGTCATTGTCGGTTATAAACTCATGACGTCATGAAATAGCCCTTCAACGTCATCGTTTTGGACCGTAGATAACCGCACTCGAGAGGTAGGTTATTCTTCTGGTTATAGCGCAAAGTAGGGTTATTGGCGGTAAATACAGCGGAGAATCGTAATTTCAAAAATCTAAACGAACATGAGTGGACAATACCAAGTGTTACTGAATATTGAAGGTGAAGACCGGATGGTACTTGTACCTGATATTTGGACAGCACAGGTGCTGTTGAATGGTAAATATGTCATTTATTGTAATTGTTAATATTATACCCTGGCGGCATTATATTTTGCAGATCCTGATGCAGCGCATCAGTATTTCATGTCGCAGCAGGCATCAAACCAAATGCCTGAAAGCGAAGGTATGTTGAGATAAACTTAAAATTTCTTGATAAAATTTTATTGAACTATTTTATATTGAATTTTCTTCATGTGAAAAATCTCAAATAGAAATTGAAGAGGAAAATGACTGTCCAAGCGAGAAAAATGAAGCTGCCAGCGATACAAATATAATTTGGGTAAAAAAAAGACCCACAGAAAATGACATCCTAGCTACAAAACTCCTGCTCAAATGTAGGGAGGAAAAAAAAGAATTATTCGACGATAAAAGGCATAATAAGATGCATTTGTGGACCTCCATTGCAGAAATCCTGGAGAGTAATAATTTTAAATTGGGCTGCAATGGAGGTGAACGTTGTAGGCAAAAATTTGCTAATTTGACGAAGGCCTACCAAAAATATATAAAAAATCAAAAAACCACAGGAGCAGCATTTATGGAGCAACCCCCCTTTTTTGATGAGATCCACTTAATATTAGGTGAGTATTTATCACTCAGAGTTTTGACATTTTCTCATGTTTTTTTTTCTTTTGATTGAATTCAGGAGACAAACACAAAATATCTCCTAAATTATTAGTGGACAGTTTTGAGACAGGGACAGATGAGAACATGCCAGAAGAACCTGTGGCTGGCCCTTCTCATAGTTGCTCAACTGCACATGCCCAGAGTTCCATCGCAGATAGATTTAAAAATCTTCGAGAGGCAGCTCCAAAGACGAGCAAGTCCGATCAAGTCCTGCAAGAACTGAGGCTCCACCAAGAGGAGCACAACAGGCAATTTAAAATCATTGAAAATCATTTGAATAAAACGGCTGATCAGAGGGAAAGGTTCCTCGATCTTATGCAGAAATTTGTGTCCAGAAAAAGAAAGAGGCAACAAGATTCTGACTCAGAATGAATCAGCCTCTTTCTTTTTCTGGAGTAAAATTATCCAAAATTTTTGTTTTATTTGCACATTCTTCATTCTTTTTGTTTAGTTCTGTTTTGATATTGTTTTTCATTTTTTATTTTGATAATGAAGATCTTTATATTTTTTTTTGTTAAATTTTTTATTTTTATTAATTTCAGTGCGTACCTCGATTTTTTTTTGCTAGTCTTATTTTGGTTGTGATATTGTATATATTTTTTTTGTGATGACACATTCTTTTTTGATGTTTTTGTCTCTGAAGTTTTATTTATACTTAGAAGTTATGTTTTTGTTTTGATAACTAAATGTTTTTTATTAACCAAATGAGTTTTTATAAATTCAGTATTAGAAGGGTCAAGTATTGACAATGTGATATATTGTACATATGTATATATTTTTTTGTGATGACGCATCCTTTTTTCATGTTTTTGGTTGTTTTTAGTTCCTCTAGTTCAGTTATATTTGAAAGTTATGGTAATAATTAAATGTTTTTTATTAGCCCAATCTTTTTTTATGAATTCAGTATAAGGGGTTCAAAAAATCCTAATGAAACACTGACTTTACTCAGAAATATATAATAATAAAGTAATTCACATTAAAAATTATTAGCTATTAAATCTCTCTTGACTCTTCCCTCTAACCGATCTTCCCCACCATAGTTTGTATATGATTCTGCATGATCTATGGGAACCTCTTCATCCCATAGGTCTTTATTAGTCAAGCAAAAATTATGGAGCACACAGCTTGCTGTAATGATTTCCACTGCTTTGCAAATGTTATAAACATTAATGTACTGAAGCCGTCTCCATCTTCCCTTCAGTAAGCCAAAGGCATGCTCAATTTTTACTCTGTCTGCACTTAACATATAATTATGTTTTTTTTGTTTCCTGGTGAGGTTATTTCCTTTGAAGGGAGTCATGAGCCAAGTTCTCAGCCCAAAGGCACTGTCTCCTATTAGGTGGAAATTTTCATCAAAAAACTTTTGGGGGCCATGTGCCTCAATTTGTTGGAACAAAGAAGAATTTTGGAAGACCTGAAAAGGATTAGATATCTATTGAAATATTTTCTGGGAGGTCTCTGCATTTTCCTGAAAACTTAATATGGGTTTTCTCTCCCAGTCTCTGAAATGAGAAAAAATTTGAAAAAATTTTTTAATAATATAAAAATTGTCACGATTCTGCAAAGTTGCATGAAAATCAGTTATTGTCTGACGAAGGAGTCTGATTTAGACTCCGAAACGTAACACTTAAGATTTCAAAGTGTTTTCATTTTCTTTCTGTTCATTGTTAGGCAACAATTTTTTCTCGTAAAGTTTTGGCCCCTGACCAATTAGTGCTCAAATTTTTTATGCAGGGGCCTTTCTTATATTATTAAAAATTTTTTTCTTATTTCAGAGACTGGGAGAGAAAACCCATATTAAGTTTTCACTAAAAAGGATAAATTGAATAGTTGTAATCATAATTTCGTATAAATATATGATTTGAAAGTTTCGAAATAATGAAATGAATAAACATGCATTCTTACCCGAGAGTCATGAGCTGATCCTGGAAAACCAACAAATATATACGTAAAATAGCAATTTGAATCACAGATTGCCATCAAGTTTACAGAGTGTCTTCTATATCTATCAATATAGCTATCTTGCTGTGTTTTTTCCACTTTGACAAATATATGTGTACCGTCAATTGCTCCGACTGTACCTAATTTGAAAAAACAAGTTTCAATCATTGAAAAAACATTCTCATTCAAAGATCATAAATTATAATTTTCTCACCTGGATAATGACCAAATCCTTCTGCCACAGTGAGGAGCTCTTGATGGTTTGGGAAAATAATATATTTTTTTTTCAGTTGCAGTAAGAAATATAATATTTTATTATTCACATTCAAAACTGTTGTGGGTGATACGCTAAATCTGTCTCCTATAGATAGTAAGGTATCTCCAGTAGCTAAATACCACAAGGTAATTAACAACTGAGCCTTTAGATCTAAAGGATAATGCCCTCCTTTATATTTTTTTTCGAGGATTTTTGTAGTATCCGCCCTTCCTATCACTTCAGCGAGGAGATAAAAACTTTTTTTCGTTAATCTAAACATTCTAAAAAACATATGTTCCTCATATTTGTCAATCCATGTTTCAGCCATGAACACTTTGGGATTCATGGCATGAAATTTGGTTAACAAGAACAAAATCAAATTAAATTTTAATCTGAAATTCATCTCTAAAAAATGAGTGTATGTATCAGATTCATCCTCAAATAGCATCTCGTTAGCTAGAACGAATGCAAGTAGATTATCTTCACTTGACATTATTCTCTTGTAGAACAAACTCAACTGATATGAAATCTGAAATAAGAGAAACACTTTTGTAAGGATATTGTTCATTGGATTTTTGCAAGTGGCACTATGAAATTACACTAATGACAATTTTTAGAAGAATATATAATTCAGATGTCAAAAACCCTACACTACCTATTTTAATTGAACTCATGGTATACTTACATATTTTCAGAATGAGTGGAGCGTTCAGGAAACACTTGGAAACACTTGTTCAAGATGTTCTCAACAAGAACGTAAACGTAAATGATGATCTCTCACGTCTCGAAATTCGTTCCTGTACCTTTTATTTCCCCACTTCTGCCCTATTCAAGGGGTTTCCAGGTAAATCTAACGATAAAATTCCAGGTAATCTACCACCCGGTTGTCGAAAGAGTTTTCTACCTGGGTAAATTCCTATATTTAACAAGATACATTCCTACAGAAATGGTTATATTCAGAGGTTATGTTAGTTTTTTATTTGAATTGAATCCCTGACCTGCGTAATGAAAATAGTGAAACGTATAACCAGAGCATTCAAGCGAATGATTTGGTTATTTGAGTAAGGGCTATAACCAAGGGCAAGACCAACAATAACTGCGGTATTTACCGGTTATTCGCTTGAAATCGATTATAGGATATGCTACCTCCCCTTCTTCTACCTCCATGGCGGCGTTCGGAATCAACGTCGGATAAAGTGCGTGTGTCGAACGCTGGGCGCACTCAGTTGTTTGAAATGTTGCCGATCGTTTTCGAACGACGTCGGGTGTTATCTTCCCTCTCTTTCTAACTGCAACGTGAGGTTAATTCAATATTTTTCAGATGATATATCAAGAGTATGAAGATATCTTATTTAATTCAATTTTCTATCAGTGAATACTAAAAGTGGCTATTTTATTAAAATTTCTAGAATGAATGCAGAAGTAGCTGGATGATAATCGCAGGAAATGAATAAGATTGAGGGTTTTTATTGACACTACTTTGAAAAAAATGAAATGACTCTCATTCTTTAGATTTTCCTCCTCTGGAAAGCTGCTAATGTATTTTGTATTCAAAAGTATCAGTAGATTTCACACCAATAAGCAAATGAAAGTCTTCTAGAGTGCTTGACAGTCTGTAAATAAATAAAATTTTTGGAGCAAAATATTCAATTGAAGGAAATGTAAGTAAACGTAATACATTACTGTAATATATGTAATAAATAGACTTTCCATTTTTTTGAGGTGGAGCATTCACAAACGAAATAAGATACAGCATTGATGATGAAGCTAAAAGTATCAACTGTGGCCATTGAACTGGCCTGGCCGATCTTGAGGAAGTATGCAGTCTTGTTCATGCTATTTTGTTTGTAGCCAAATTTGTTGTAAAATCCAGGATGAGCAATTGTCCTGATATTCATTTATTGAGGAATGTACTCAAAGTCAGTAAGGTAAGTGGTATTTATATTGGAAGTAGGTATTATCAGTAATGAAAATGATTTTAGGTTGATGCATACCAGTTACAGAAATTAATTTTGATAAAACATTCTGTGGAGCAAGACCACGCCTGATGACGAAGCAGCTATCCTCAGAAGAGAAAATAATAATAATGCATGAATCATAGTGGAAACTGCAATATGTCGTATGTCCAACATTCCAAGTTTTCAGGAGAGACAGCAAATTTTTCCAATACGCTTTATATTTATTTCACCTCTGAATGATAATACCATAGTTTTTCGAAAATTTATTGCCTCATGATTCTTGTTGACATTATGACTTTTTGTATACAAATTTTTTCTGTTTTGAAAATGAATGATTCAATTACATAACACCTATTGCATGTTGTGTAGATTGACAAGTTGGCCAGAGTGGTGCAATAAAATAATGCTTGATTTTTTTGAGATACCACATACTGCAGTTTCCATCATGATATATTAATGTGACTTAGTATTTATTAAATGTTCTTCAAAAGGTACTGTTTTATTTAAGAGCTTTATTCACTGTAAAAAACACGGTAAAAATATAACATCCATTCATGATTCTAATTTTTAGTGTTTCTATCATGTCTTGCATATTTCTCAGCATTAGGAGAACTTCTATTGCCTGGATTATTTGTCGACTGGGCACCCAATCAATATTTTCTAGATAGCCGTCAAATAAACCAGATTTTCAAATAATCAGAGAAATAATTAAGAAATAACTGGATTGGTATCTGGAATAGAAATAATTTCATTTGATAATAACTTGTTTTTGAAAATACTTACTTGCTTTTTTTAAATACTTACCTTGAACACTGAATTTGGATTTGTAACAGATGAATAATAAACTCACCACCATATGTATTCATCAATGTATATGAAAATATTTTTTTTTACCACAGACAAGTGCTTGGCACTTTTTCTCCTATATTGATAATGGTTAATAAACATAATTCATTTTTAATAAACCTTGAATATTATGGAGGTGTACTTCATTTTCCTTGTGAATAAATTATTCCATTATCCTAGACTATCACGTGTATAAAATTTGACATTACACTCATCTTGAAAAATAAAAATAATAAACTACCTTAAGAAACTAAATACTCGAAATTCCTCCGTAAAACAAACTTTTAAAATTCAAATGTGTAAATAAACGATATCTGCGCAAGACGAGTAATTGTTACCTACCTATTTTCTTGGTTGCAAAGTTGTACATCCGGACGTTCGTCCCAAGTGATTCCGAACGGGGGTAAAATTTACCCGACGTCGATTCCGAACGGCTTGGGCTGGCTTCGGCGCACACCGGACAACGTCCGACGTTGATTCCGAACGCCGCCCATGAGTTCAGTAGTTACAACCAAAGAGTTAGAAAGATAGGAAACGCTCTTATATCTGTGGTACTAAAACTCGACTACGATTTTTGGCCAGTTTCTTACTCTTGACACCTAGAGGGCGCTGAAAACTTTTTTAATAGGCGCGAAATTCGAATTATACTTCTCATAAATTTCCATGAAATTGAGTATTCTTTGTCGAGCTTTTAAAGAAACATCCTGATCGACAAAACAAAAAACAAAAGCATGGCTCCGCCTTTTGATTAGGATGATTTAAACATTGTTTTGTTTGTTGTTGAACATCCACCTCAATAAGTCTTTCTTCTGACCACCATTGCCTCTATGAGTGGAACTATTTGATCTAAGAAGATTCGGTTTGCAAACAAATCACCACACATGATGAATATCATACGATTTTTCAACCTCTAAGGACATGTTTCCAGTGCTTAGACGCTCGTTTCTCATTGTTGATGATTAGGTGTTTACCTGAGTTTTTCTTCCAATGAAGTGAAGTCTCACTTGATTAACTCTAATGTTTGGTGAGCCGAACAATAAATAAGTCGAACAGTGACTTAACGAGAGTCCACTGTATATTAATTACAGAATGTTTGAACAACAATAAAAGAAAAATTCAGAGGTGTACTACAAGACATGTATGTCTCCCAGCAAGAGTTCTTCATGCGTTATCCAGAACATCATATTTTTGCACCGAAAACTCTATCCATTTGTCAGCACTGAAAATATAATGCAATGAACAAGACAGTTACATGATACGAGTTTCGAAACTTACATTTCCATTCTCTTTGGTCATGAAAAGAATGCACATTCAAGATCATTCTTTCTATTATTTCTGCAATTAATCACCATGCATTTTAAGTGTCAGCCAGTTTTTAAACACAAAATTTATAATGGAAAAACATTAGAATTTGAGGCAGTCAAGTGTGGAAAATCACATCGGGCATGTGGTGGCCGAAATCGGTGATGCAGTGCTGGAGGCGCTCTTGGAAGTTCGCGTAGACACTCTCCAACATCGCTCTCTCAACTTGGGCAACTTCCACGCGAATAGCCCTTTTCAATTCGTCCAGAGTTCGGGGCTTGGTCTCGTATACTCTAGCCTTGAGGTGTCCCCATAACGAATTGAAAAGGGCTATTCGCGTGGAAGTTGCCCAAGTTGAGAGAGCGATGTTGGAGAGTGTCTACGCGAACTTCCAAGAGCGCCTCCAGCACTGCATCACCGATTTCGGCCACCACATGCCTGATGTGATTTTCCACACTTGACTGTCTCAAATGCTATTTCCTTGAGAATCTGATTCCGTCAATAAATGTGTTTTTGAGTAAAAATTAACGCTTTTATTATTTTTTTAAAACCATCCATCCTCCGTGCCGCACCCTGTATAAATAGGGAAAAATTTTGAAAGGTGTCCTGGGCTCGATTTTCGCGAAAACCCCATAAATGGAAACCGTTTCACGATATCTTCATTTGTTTTAGGATATAACTAATTTTGAGATATGATTGATTTCGAAAGTATGCCATAGCATTTTTATTTACGAAAATATATGACAACGATTGAAATTTGAACAGGCTATTTTCACAGGAAATAATGCACATTATTAATTTTTTTGTCTCGTCTACTGGAGGAAGAAAAATAACTTTTTTCTTCTTAAAACGAACGCACTTTTCTTATATTTTATATCATACAAGAATTAGAGATGAAAAATTTAAAATAGAGTCTTAGTCTCATACAAAAACTGCTTGTGAAAAGTTTTAATCGTTTTCAGATATTTTGGAAAATAACAAAAATTATGGCGCATCTTCGAAATCGATAAAATATCTCAATTTGATTATACCTTCGAAACAAATAATATAGTGAAGCGGTTTCCACTACTAGTTCTTTCACGAAAATCGGGCCCAAGACTCCTTTCAACTTTTTTACCTATTTTGTACCAAAAACAGCCAAAATCAAGCAATTTGGAATAACCTGTACAATTCAACTGTCTTCATTGAAGATGTGAGACAGCTTTTCTAATATATAGCAAAAAACAGCATGCAAGAAGTTTATCCATTCGAATTTTTTTGAGTATACCGGTGAGTACAGCCTCTTGCTGAAAAAAGTTTCTCAAAATTAAAGCTGATAAAAAATGATCTGCGAAATACAATATATCAGGAAAAACTTTCTGCTTTGGCAACCTCTCTATCGAAACAGATTTAACATCCATGCTGCACTCTGATGGCATAATTAAGCAGTTAAGTGAGAATAGAAGCCGACAATTTTCATCTGATTTCCACTCCATAATTCGTCACATTTATTTCATTAAATGTTAGAATGTTTCTTGTTGTTTCTTATGAAAACATTTTTTCATCAAAGGGCCTTGCAAATTTTATCTTGCCCACATATAATTGAGGTCTTGTTACGCCACTGGCTGCTGTTTTTCGCTCTGAAGGGGGCAGAGTTTCAGTTGTGTCTCTCGGCCAGAATTGGTAATGTAGTTCTTTGCATGTCTTTGGGTGATAGATATGCCACCACTCCCAAGGTATGTATACAAATATATATAAAATCCTTCAAAAAAAAAATATTTATTTCATTATAAGTTTACATACCTGTTATATCTACAAGTTCTATATTTCAAAAATATAATAATTATCACTCAAATATCACCAATTCATAATCCAGTCAAACAAAAATTAAAAAAACGAATTTTTCAAGAAACTACCGAAACTTATCGGCAATTAAGAAATAAAATTGTTAGTTTAATCAACAGAAATCTTCCTCCGAAATAAGTGTAAAAATATTGCTCCATAAAGCTTATCTATATATAAGATTAATACTAACTGAAGGTTCAAATTCAATAAATGATAAAATAAAGGAACAATATTCATGGTAAGGTATCACTCAAGTCTATACACCTTTCTACATGGTTTTGAAGAGCCTGATATGACAAAAATCCAAATTTACATATTGGGCAGTTGAATCGAGGCTGTAAACAATAAAAAAGGTGTTGAAGAAAGGTTTATAAAGTAGAAGAATCACAAAAACCTAATAATATGTTAATTAAAATTAGTAAAATTTTTGTATAGATCTGACTATGTTCTTAGTACTTCTGCTAAACATGTTCCAAGATAATACATGAAAATTAAAAATGTTTCGTCATCTCATGGAAAAGGCAAACAAAAAAATCAACTCATACCAGAATTTTACAACCAAGATGGTTCAGGATTACAAATAGCTACATGGTCCTCCAAAAATTTTAATGTTCGGTACTTGAGAAAACAAATAGGACATTCATAGGTAAGTGGTGGAGGAGACTGAAAGGTATAAATAGAAAATTTTTAATGTTATTTCATTATTGAATACATGTGTATAAGGTGTTCTAAAAGCTCTATGACAAAATTTGACAGATGGTAGCTGTGCTTATTCCGAGTATTTTTTATCTATGAACATATATCCGTTTCATTTTTGTTTAGAAGATACAAGCATTTGAATTATTATATTTTCATGTTCAAACTAGAATAAATAATGGAATTCCTGAGACCATAAAAGTGGTTCAAAATGTCCTCTTCGGCTTGAATGCAAGCTTAACATCGACGAACTTAAGGATGAAATTTGGGTAATTTCGTATTTGGTTCGCTGCATCTTGAATTCTAACAAATGATTTTTGATGATATTGGGTTTCAACATGACCAACAAGATGTTCATATGTCCCCATAAATAAAAATCTAAGGTATTTATATTAGGCAAACGCGGTGGCCTTTGTATCGGTTAGTCCTTGACTTTTCCATTTATTCCGGAAATGTTCATTCAACCAACCAACTACTTGTCTCCCTTTATGTGTTGGTGAACTATCAAATGCTTGTAACTCCGAAACAAAAACGAATCGGGCCAATGTTCAAAGGAAGAAAAATATCCAAAAGGAGCACAGCTACCTTCTGTCAAAGTTTGTCATATAGCTTGTAGAACACCCTGTATTTTGAACAAAATAGAATAATTCTACAGGTTAATACCTGGTAATCCATTTGACATGTTTTATAAAACCAACCAAAAAAAAATGAAAAGAAAAATTTAAAGAGATTTTGATTCATCTATCACCATGCTCAACTGTACTACAAGAATTGAATTTCCATGAGAAATAAGTTCAAGATCAGCAAACTTCAAGAATAGCTAAGTGAAAACTCAGCAGAAATGTTGTTCAGTTGGAATTGTTTGGGATATTTCACAATTTTGAAATTATTTGGGCAACTCCAAGGAAACTATATGAATCGATCAATAATATAAAATCAAATTTGAATATATCCGTTAAATTTGGTTATACTTTACACGAAACAGAACCCACCCCAACAATTATTTAGAAAACGCATGCACTCACCTCAGCAGATGCACTAGAAGTACTTGAAGTTCTACGATCCTTTTTGACATACTCCCATCCACGTTCTTTCAATACTTCCAATTCATCCTGAAGTTCTCCATTCCGTTTTTGCACCAGTTGGAAATCACTAGCAAGCTGCTTGTTCTCAGCCTTATAGTATTCTTTGAGACGTCTTTCCTCTTCAAAATCATTTTTGTAGACATCCAGCTGTGACAAAATTTGTTTTCAATTCAATTGTGTTTATTTATGAAAAATAGGAACACTAACAGGTTAAACCTAGAAACAGTATTCGCTTAAAAAAATTTAACAGGATTGAATTCTCAGAAAATTATTTGTACCTGCCTGTGCTATGTTACCATCACTTTGAAATAGTTTATCTACCCTATGATATATTTATTTTGTAATATAATCAATTTAGTAGTTTTGTAAGTATGATTCAAATTAATCATTACCATTGTCATCAGGAGTTCAAAGGATAAAAAAAATAAATTTTGAGAAAATCTGACTGAAGAGGTTAGCAAGAAGAGGATTACATTAGATATGTTGCAATATCAAATTCCAATTTCTATAAAAAATTCGAATCAAATGAATTCTTCAGTGAATTTACACGAAATATATTTGTGCGTGAAATTACGTTCAAATTTTGCTGTTATATGTAAGAGGGCTTCAGAGTTTCACATTGGGTGAAAAGCAAAAATCCTAAGACCCCCTTTAGAAGGGATGTATAGAATCTCAATATTATAATATATAAAACTAAGTCATGGTGTTGGTTGCACCATTTATAACTTAAGATTAGATGAATTGTTTGTTATGAAAGATTTTTTGTTGGATTCTTCCATGTCAGGGTTGACATAAAATACATTGAAAGTCTGGAGAATTTGATGAATGAAAAAAATAGCAAATAATTTTCCTCCTTGCGAATAACGCCAGTAGGTGTCGCTAAGGTTAATAACGTTTTCATGAAGCAGTACGAAGTCTGCCGGGTCATCTTGCTAATACCGCCAATAGGTGTCGCTACGATTAATAGCGTTTTCGTGAAGTAGTACGAAGTCTGCCGGGTCAGCTAGTTATGCTATAGTTTATAGCACAAATCGAAAAACAATTGGATTGAGTGGGAATCACTTGAAATACCAGAAAATGAATAAGGAACAGATATAGAGACATATTACTTGGAAATTATCATGATCAGGCAAGTTAGTTCAGTGAGAAAAATAAACAAAGGATGACTTCCAAAAGGCTCGAGAAAACAGGTGACATTGAACAAATGCTTGGTTTGTCAGATATACCACTAGATCTGGAGCATGCGCACGTAATTTTGTTTCCAATAAATTCGTTCAAGCTTTCGCTTCTGGGTAAGGATAGATAATCTGTGGCGAAAGCTCGAACGAATTAATGGGAGACAAAATTACGTGCGCATGCTCCAGATCTGGTGGTATATCTGTCAAACTAAGCTTCATTCCTTCTTGTATTACAGAGTTGCCGAACCTACCGATTTTTTGTTATATCTACCGATTTGAAAATAGATCTCCCGAAATACCAAAAGCTGAGAAATATCTACTATTCTCCAATCTCATAAATATCATGTCATATTATTATATATATTATATCTTATACCGATATCATTGGAGGCACAAGCTTGGTTGAATTGATAATCACCTGTTTCCACTTAGACATTTATCATGAACAAAAAAAAAAATTCATCGTAGAAGAACAAGAAGACTATTGGTACAAAAACCATTGAATAAGGACAATGACATGTAGAGGAGGATTTGCCATTTCACAAAGATACAATGTCTTTTCTCTTCTATTTTTATAATATTATGCCCTAAGTCAGAGATTAAAGAGGGAAGAAAGATTGTAAATGAATTGACACTTACGTCAACCACAAATTAATAACTACACCATGTTTAGAATTCTTTGATTCAGCCTTCGTGATATTCAATTATTCGAATTTCACATTCAAACTGAATTATTTATGAATGTGAGTGACATAATATAAATTTCGCTATAAGATATCAACTTTATGTAATAGCTCAGCAAGAAACCCCTACGGAAAACCAGAGTATTCTGCTGAATTGCTATAAAAAAACTGTCCGCATGTTTTTATATCAAAATCATAGTACAAACAATAACCAGTGTTGAAATAGCCCAAATTTCAAATCTCGGCTATAACAAAAAAAAATTGATTGAGAAATTCAGTAAGTTGACAACATGAGAAGTTTCTCAAAACCGCAAATGCCATTCATTTTCAGGTTAATAAGTTGTAGTTCTGGTATCACATAATTCACTTTGAGTAGAATAAATGGCAAAACTCACCTGTTGTTGAAGAGCAAAATAGTCATCTCTAGTTGATTCTAATTTTTTCAATTCTTTAACTTTTTCTATTTCTGCAGTAAGTTGAGCTTCTAAGACACTATTAGTTTGCAGCAAACGAGTGATGTTTTCTTGGGAAGCCATCAATTGTTTCCGGACATTTTCTAGGTCTTCCTTCAAGTTTACATTCACGCTTTCCTGTGATTTCAGTCTATTTATTTCTACATTGAGCGCAGTAATTTCCTTACTTGTTGATTCTTCTTTATCCTTGAGTTTATTTTTCATCTGAAAATATTAAACATTGTGATGATAATAAAGGTCATGGGATTGGAATGAGTAACTCGGAAAAAAATTCTAGTTTGTCCATGAGCATTGTTTCAAATAATTTAAGCCAACACTTTTAATCTAAGAAGAAACTGCTGAAATCTCAGCAATACATATAGGGTGTCCCAGAAGTCGACGTCAGTTATTAGGCTGAGTCACAGTAATCAGAAAAATATTGAAAAAATCTAATTCGTGTATTTGTCGAATATTTATTATTTTGGAAAAAGCACATCTGTGAGGATTTATGAAATCCTCTTGCTACAATTTTTTTACTTTTTAAAAACTTTATTTTTCCTATGTTATCCTGAAGAGTGCTTCTGTTGCCTGTAAACTTCAATTTTAAGCCAATTGCTCAACATTAACTAACTGCACTGAAGAAAAAACTGTACTACATCAGAGAGATCAGTCAAAAGAAAGGGTCTCTCTTGAAGAAACAGTCTTGAACTTTCTAAAAATGATATAGGACATAGAAAATCCGAATTTAATGAAACAAGATAAAAATTTCGTTCATTCTCTCATAGACAATATAATCTCAATATTGTTTTAACGAGAATATGTGGACTGGAATTATGAACAGAAGAGTCATAAGACCTTCTGAGTTTCCAGAGGTTTTAAATGCCGACTTTTATTTAGATTTTTACAGAATCATTTGCCAAATTTACTGGAAGACTAATTATTTCCAGAAAAATATGGTTTCAGAAAGATGGCTACCCAGTGCCCTATGCCCTCTTAGTAAGAGAATGTCTAATTGAAGAATATCTCGGTAGATGAATAGAACATTCTGGTACAATCTCATAGCCCGCCCGTACACCTCATTTGAATCCCTTGATTTTTTTTTACTTGGGAGCTGAGAAGGAAAATGTTTATTCAAAACAAATTGAAAATGTAGCTAAACTTTTGGAGGGACGGTACATTCTCCCGTCTGATATCTAGATCATTTTTAAGAAGATGTCGTGAATGTAATGCTGCTGAAGGAGGACAGTTTGAACATCTAATGTGAATTTATTGAATCTTGTCATGAAATGAATAATCATCCAATTTTTATTTAGCATCCAAGGATTTAAATCATTTTTTCATGCCAATGTCTATTAACATTAATCATGTACATACATGATTTGACCAAGGAAAAGCATGAAGTCAACGTTAGCTCATCAAAATTCAAATAATATTTCATAATATGAAAACAATTCAGTCAATGCATACCTCTTCAATTAATTCCTCTTTATTTTTCAATTCCTTTTGTAGGTCAAGAATAATTTTATTTTTGTTAAGTTCCATTTCCTCCTTCTCTTTCTTCAAGCCATCCTTCTGTGCAAAAACTATTTTCAAGAATTCTTCTATCTCATTTCGTTTTGTCAATGCATCCGTCAACTGTTTTTTTAAAGTTTCCACTTCAAGACAATGTTTTCCCTCGTCACATACAGTTGAGAAACTCTGACTTATTTGAGTGTTAATCTGTTGGGATTTATGTTTTAATTCTTCTTTCATTCGAAATAGTTCAATTTCCTGTAATTGTCTGATTTCTTTATTCTTTTCAAGTTCACTGGTCAAGAGAGCCTTTTCTTGCACCAACTAAAAAAAAATAATGAATAACAGTAAAAAGGCAATAGTGAATTCACAAACTTACAGTAGTTATAAATTTTTTGGCTTCAGCAAACTTCTCTTTGTGTAATCTATGTGTATTATGTACTTCTTCTTTCCAAGCAAGAATTTTTTCATGTTGAACTTCAATTGCTGCATTATTTTTATTAATTATATCTGAAATGATATAAATTAATAGATTCATATTCATATTCAAAAACTATCAATCTAATAGATAAAATTCAACTTTCTCATAAGGTGTTTGAAGGCAAATATTTTCATTTTGAAAATTTTCGATGTACTTACCACGAAGCTTTACATTTTCATCAATTAACATTTCAATTTTCTCTTGGATATCTACAGGAGATAAATTGCTGGCTATAGAAGGCAAACTTATTGCAAAATCTCTTGCCTTATTCATCTAAAAGCATACACAGTAAATTTGATGAAACTCCCTTTGTACACAAAAATAATAATAAGTCTAATGAAATGTGGACCTAACACACTTGAAATACCTCGGGTAGTGCTGGATCTTTGATAATCCCAGAAGTCTCCAATTGAGACACTTTCAAATTAATTAACTGTTTCGCTTCTTCAATAGGTTCGATCTGGACGCTCTCGATTGACAAGTTTCGAAAGGATAAATCTACCTCTGGCATCAAGGATTGACCAAGTACTACAAAAGATTCTTCATCTTCTGAATCCATAGTAGCCATAGGCTGTGGACCTTCTGGTATTTTGAATTCTCCAATAGATGACATTATGAAGTGAGCGTTTATTTATATCAGAGACAACGTGATCTATATCTAGGAATGATAACGTACAGAAATATTTAAATTGAATGACTAATCGATGTAAACTTCATGTTTCAAATTACCACTTATACAATTTATAGAAATCACAAACAATAACCAACCTCTTACAAATATTGGACGCAAATCTACATGTGATAATTTCAGTTTCCAGCAAAGAATTTTAGGTTTTCAGTAGTCTAGTCACATAGCATTTATTTGCACCTTTCGATATTTCACCGAAATACGAAACATCAAATACAAAACCCAATACAAAACCAATCAAAGCAGAGTTAGAAAGATAGGAAACGTCAAACGTCATGCTAAAAAATGAAACCTTTGTGAACTGTGAAGATAGCTGCTAGCTCAAAGCACAGGAAAAGGGCATAGAAATACAAACGAGGAAAAGGGCAATCCTATGTCGAGCAAGTAGATTTTTTCATAGTATGTTAATTTCGTAATGTGCCTCAACATTCCCTTATAAGTTTCTATATTGAAAATCCGGAAAATACTGGGATAAGAAAAGCACGTAGAGTGTTTACTGACTGTGTATTAATCCACTTCATCTCCTCTTTATTTTGATGACATATAATTCTGAATATCAAAAGTGAATTGTGCTCAATGAATCAAACAGCATTTGAGCTGCCATTCAGCCAATATTTCATAATCCTTATTCGGCGGCGACGGCAAAACGATAGTAACGTACGCCACTGATGCCCTCCGGCGATTCGAGTATCTTCGGGATTTTAGGCAGCTATCTTCACATAAGTAGAAACTACGATTTTCTGCTGATTTCGTGTTTCGTGCATATGACAATTAGGGGGCGCTGGAAGCGTATTGTCAAAATTATTTAATGAGCGCAAAATTCGAATTCTCATATAGTGCTTCAATGGATTATCAACTCAATTCATCACCATTTTATTTGTAGAAAATGATAAAAGTGCACTGATGTTCTTACACAAAATGTAAATTCTAAAACGAACCCCGAATGAACGAGTGTTAGAACAAACCTTCTGTACGAATATCATACATTATTTTCTCGCACGATTTTGTTCTACAAGATGTGGCAGAATTAAAAGATTTGTCTCAGAATTAGAGAAAAGGATTATAGCTGGAACAATTTTTCTTCATATAGGAATATTATTGTTTACTGATTTTTAACCATTAGTGTTTTTTATATAAACTGATTTTACTGCATACTGGAGGCGCAATCACGAAATTATATTTCGTCGTCTTAATCTTTTCAATTTACAGAAACACTTCTCAACCAAATTTTTGTTGATAAATACATCAACTCTAAGATTGTGATTGAACGTTTTACTACATATTTATTAGTGGAACAAAAACTATTCTTAGATGATTTTCCAGAAAATAGCATACCTTACTTTTTTTTTCATATGAAACAACCTTTTTAATACTAAATTTTGAATTTTCAAGGTTTTTGTCTCCTGCTACAAGTAATGAAGCAGAGCATTAAGTAGCTTCTGAGGTGTTGGTTAAATTATTTCATCTTTTAGTAGAAATTATCAATTATTTCATGTGTTTCGAAGCCATGCTGGACTGATTTCTTAAATGTTGAAGTAAGGTTATTTTGATAATAATTGGTGAGGGAAAAATTATTTGATTCAATTAAATCTTGATTTTATTTATACAGAATTGTCATATCATTTTTTGAGTTAAAATTGAATGGTTTCCTTCCTTTTATCAGAGATTTTGTGCACTAATGGAATTCACTTTTATTTAAACTATTACAACATACAAAATCATACAAAAAAAACAGAAACAACTTGATGTTTAGATATAAATAAACAAAAAAGAAATGACTTTTCTCAATATCTGAGAATAAGTGAACCCAATGGAATGGAGAAACAAAAATATTTTCTTCTGAAGTGAATCCCTATTTTATAACATACATGTATTTACTCAATACTACACATAATTTCTTAATGAGAGATTTCAATAATTTCAGTTCTCATATCGATGTAACAAATTCCAGATTTGTCCACTCTAATCATAATCCAATTCTTCAATGAAGAATAAATATTTATTTTTCTATTGTTGTAGTAGAATACAAATTCAATGTGAGAGTACTGAGGAAATTTGGTAAGGAATTTTGCTGCCTCAGATGTAGATCAATCATATTTCCTAACCTAGAACTAAACTCAGTTTCTAACAATTGCAACAATCCATCCTTATTCAATTGAAAACAAAGAACATCATCTTCGCTTTCAGCATACATGTTGGTAAGTTTATACAGAGCCTTTGCATTTCTATCAATCTTGTAGCCAAGTAACATGTAAACAACATCTCTGAACTCCTGTATGGAAGACTTGAAATAGTCCTTCATTTGGTTATGCTGCATTTCCTTATTTTTGATTTCTTCTTTAAGTAAATGCACCTCTCTTGTAGACATAGAAATGTCGGCTAGTCTACTGCTTTCCATTCCTTCTTCCATATTTTTAACTTTCCTTTTGAGTCTATCAACCTAAAACAAATAGTTTTTCTGAATTATTATTTCATCTTCGAATCTACACCAGTATATTATGAATATTAAATTTATATATAAATAACAATTCTTTCTTTGTTGTTTTCACCATTGAGAAAGTTGCCATTGTTTCGATTTTTTTTTGTGTCTACCACAGCTTTGACTGCTTTTATCTTTTATGGTCATTATTAGCCAGTTCATTTTATCAAGTGCTCACTGGTTGGTTCCTAATATACTGTAGAAATACCTACCTCATCTTGTAATTTATCAATAAGAACCTCTCTCTGGTTCAAACACTCTGTTAATGGGTTGTTAGCTAGATGATACACATTACCACCCCTGAGAGTATCATTACCCACAAGATATTCTTCAAGTTGTATTTCCAATTGATCTTTCCTCTCCCTCAACCGTTCATTTTCCTGTTTCAATCTTTCCACGTCACTCTGCAATCTTGAGATTTGTTCTATTTTAACTGGAGGTAAATCTGAAACAGATCAAAAAATGTAAAATCAAATTTTAAAAAAATGCAACAAATCCAAACAATAAAAAATGATGCAGTTACTTAGTCATTAATTAATATGATTCGTGGAATAAATGTGAATACCTATCTCTGAAAATTAAAATATTGTATATATGCACTAGAAGGCAATTTTCGACATATTTATGATAGAGCACTCAAGTGGATGGCTTCAAATGAGATCACTATATATAGTGACTCACTAGAAAAGCAATAATATCGCAAACAATTGATTGCCTTTTCTGAAATGACCCTATATTGTATCTGTATAATTTTTTAACATGATTCCGTTCGATAGTTTTATAATTGAGACATACTCGAGTTATATTTCAATTTAAAACCGTACAGATAGGTCCGCAACCCCACATTCATAACCTCACATCGAAGGGGAGACAGCACGCGTATACATGACAACGATATCGCGTGAATTCAATAATTTTTTGCTCAAATTCACACTCGTTCAACCTACTGCAACTTTAAAAGTATCCATTAGAAGACTTTACGTAAGAAGCATTTTTCATCAGGAATAAATGCCGCAGATAACAGTCACATTCATTTTTATATTGAATCATTCCATGCCAGTCAAAAGCCCTTTTCAAATTGACCATTATTTCGGAGTGAATTAAAAATGTTAAAAATGGCTATCGTGGGTTGTCTTCGGCAGTTAGACATATAGCGTTGCAGACTTTTTTATAGCACTTTTCGAGCACTACAAAATTGTCTTTGACAATGTTTCTCGTCGTACCGGGATTTTTCCTTATTTGAACCCTACATGAAAACCTCCAAAAAAATTCTCTACAATTAGTAAAAGTTTCATCAAAATCGATCATCTGGTTCCTGAGTCCATAGAGGACAAACAAACACACAAACAAAGAAACACAAACATTCACATTTATAATATTAGTATAGATAGTATGGATTTAGCAGAGGTTATGTTATTAATTCATAGGTCGCCAAATTGATATCATACTCAACTCGAAAACCATAATTTATAATGTCTTTATATTCAGAATAATGTCACATAACCAAAAAATCTAAATGTAGGTAGGTATCTTAGAACAGAAACAATCTCATTAAGACAGCGCAAGACAGACATTGTCAGATGGCCAACTGCGTAAACAAAAAAATAATTGTAATCTTGACAAGAAGATGTCACTTCCAACAAGTATCGAAGAAAGCTTGATGAAAATTCAATAAATAAATTTTTGATTGCATAAATAACTCAAAAATAACTGATGATATGAAACACATTACACCGGAACAAATTGGGTCAGATAATGGCGTTAAAAGTTAAAAACTTTCAACCTTTTAACCAACTTCAGGCTTGATTTTAAAAGAGAATTGAAATCTAATTGATTTCAACAGAACAAGTGAAACAAACTTGGTACTAAATATTAGCAATGAAATTTTTGTCAAAATCGGAAACCTTGATGCTGAGTGTTCATTCCAACAGAACAAATGGAGGATTAAATATTGTCATTGAATTTTTTCCGAAACCTGAAAATGTTAGTGCTGAGTGTGAACTCAGCTTTTTATCATAGGAATACAAATTACTCAAAAACATAATGGTTTTTGAAGGAACAAATTGAGTACTGAATTAAATATTGAGCTTAGAATCTTTGCCAACTTTTTTAAATGAGCTAAATTTGAGGACTTTTCTAAATTGTTACCTTCGAATTCGATTTTGTACAATTTTATTGAAGGATATTCATTTGAAAACAGGGAGTTTTGTCAACTGTGCTTTTTGGGAAACCCCCTGTATATTCCAAAATATTTTTTGGTTGTGCAAAATTTAATCGTTACACAGTCGCTGGTGAGATACCCTGTATATTTTGTTGTTACATATTTGAAATCCAATGCTTCTTAATATTCTATATTCCACTCCTAATATTTTTTTATTAAGAAGCCCTCATACAATATTGGTGTTTAAAAGTGGCGCTCAAAAAGTAAAACGTTGCATATACATAAAACTCCAAGATGCTGTGAGGATATTTCAAAGCACCTTCTCTACCATGCCTATCAAAAATGCAATAATGTACTATTATTTAAAATAATTTTGAAGAGCTCATGGATTTCCAGATACAGATACAAATAAAATTGATTGAATGTCAATTAAAGGGTATCATTTGATTCAGATAATTACGAAGATTTCGAATATTCAATAATATAGGGTATCCCATTTGAAAATCAAAAGTTGATATATTTTCTTTAGAAACTGGAAGTTTTTCCAAATATACTTTCACTTTATTGTGGAGAATTTTTTCTGGAGGTTTTAAGTAGCGTTCATCCCCATATAACAAAATATAAGAAAAAATATTTTTCATGAAAAATCCCGTTACTTTCCGGCTTTTACAGGCGATGCTTAAAGAGATAGAGAAACATGGTAAAAGACAATTTTGTAGTGCTCAAAAAGTTTTTAACATTCTAAATTCAATCCAAAATAATGACCAATTTGAGGACTTTTGACTGGCTTGGAATGAATCAATATAAAAATGAAAGTGACTTCTATTTGCGGCATTTATTCCTGATGAAAAATGCTTTTCACAGTATAGTTTTCTAATGGATACTTTGAAAGATATAGCAGGTTGAACGAGTGTAAATTTTAGCAAAAAATTTTTGATTTCACACTGTCTCTCCTTCAAAACGAGTTTATGAATGTGGGGTTGCGGACCTATCAGTACTCTTTTAAATTGAGTGTAAATTTGAGCAAGAAATTATTGAATCTACGCAACATCGTTTCGTCATGTATACACGTGCCTGTCTCTCCTTTGATACGAGGTTATGAATGTGGGGTTGCGGACCTAACACCACTGTTTTAAATTTAAATATAATGCGAGCGGAACCGCGGATATGACCTTGTATCCCATATCTTTCAGAGACAAAAGCTTCCTGTAAAACTTCTCCCTTCAAACATACAAGTAGCGTCCTCAAAGTGGTTCAGGCACACAAATATTCCAAGTTGTGGTTTCAGCAGAGAACACAGACCTTGCTCTATCTAAGATGATTGCAGTTCTTGCAATATCCATGTCTGTAATAGTCACAGGCAAATCGAAAGAACACTTTTGGAGGTATCCATAAAATAGCACTCTCAGGGTGTTCAATCAAGATTTCTGGTGGGAAAATTACCTTTGTTGACCCTTATCATGGAGTAAACTTTTGTTTCTAATCCCGTTGCAAAAATTTAAATGTCGAGTTCCCAAAATCCTAAATTGAAACATCAGATGTGATATCATCAAAGGGCATAATAATAATATACCTATATTGGTTCAAAAATTCTCAAGGGCAAACAGAAATGTTGCAAAAATTTTTGATTCCTCAGCCAAAGAGATGTTTCCCAGAAATGAGAGGCGATTATCATTATATGATTATACTGATCCCCCAAAATTGAACGAACCAAGAAATATCTAGGTTGTTAGCTCTTTGAAACATTGTTTCAATGAAGTTTTTTAATACCATTACTTCAACTTACCATAAGCAGAATCATTTTCAGCATGTTGAACATCATTTTCAAGTTTGGCAACTAAATCTCTGTATTCACTGACAATTTTCTCAAGATTATCAACACGTTCTCTCAAGCTCTGAACTTGGGAAGCAGCTTGAGTTCCTAATGCTGAAGTATTTACTGTCATGGTCAAATCTCTTTCATATGAATCTAATTGGAGTCTGTAAACGAAATTATTTTAATTTTTATGCACTCAAAATTTATTACATCGTCACAAAGTGAATTTAACCAATAGAGAATGAGGTATATTTATTAAACAAACCTGTAACTGTCCCTTTCTCTACTGACTAAGAGCAATTTTTTCTGCATACGATGTATAAGATTCTTCTTTTGTTCATCAGTACCACTCAATTTGGTGAGCAGTTTCTGGTTCTTGGCCAACTCTTCTTTAGCTACTTTCGCTTCCTAGGATATTTTATCATCAAGTAAATCAATGAATACAATATCAGACATACTTACATGCAGAGCAGTGTTTAATTGAGACTGTAGATTTACTTTTTCATCTGTGAGAGTCAATTCATTTTGTTGTAATCGTTCTAAGGCCGATCTCAATAAATGGGGTAAAGCTGTGTCATTTGCTTCAAATTCTTCTAAAATTCCCCTTGCCACAGCTTTCCATTCATTCAAATGGATCTCCGATTGCACCAGTTGCATCTACATCAAACCAAATTCAGAATTATACAAAGATGATAAGAATACAGTTGCACTTAGGAAGAAAGATGAAATTGATATACCTGAATTGAAGCAAATTTAGATTCTTGTTCTTTGAATTTCAGAAGTCGACTTTTCAAATCATGCACTTCCTCTTCTAAAATTAGTTTATTCTTTATTTCATCCTTTATTCTCTGGTTTTCTTCTCTAAGTTTTTGAATTTCCTTCTCCATATCAATATATTGGGATAATTTACGAGCCTGCGTCTATAAAGAAGTGTTAAATTAGAAACTGGAACTTGAAATAAAGGCAGTTAAAAAGTATAATTTAAGATCTAGTTATGATGTTAATGAAAATACAAAAATATATGACAGCTATTTTAATTAATTAATAAATAATTAAAGAAAAAGTTTCTCAAAAATAGGTAATATAAACTTGTATTTTCCTGGTTTATATTTCAGTTTTGTATATTGATAATTTAAGACAGATTTTAAGTTGGATATTCATCTCTACAAACCTTTGCTTGCTCCTGATATTCTTTATAGTTTTCTTTAATATACTCAAATTCTTTCAACTGAAAATGTAGTTTTTGTATCTCTGCGTTTTTCAGTTCCAGCTCAGCTGCTACTGAATGCTTCTCAACTAACCCTTTTTCTAAAAATTAAGATTGTAAGAAAACAATAATAATGGGATACTTGGACTCAAGTTCATACCTAACTCTTTATAAAGCTTTTTGTGAACATCAGCTTCTTCCTCTGCATTTGATAATTGGTTTTGTAATTCTGCAACTTTTCTTTTGAGAGAAGATATTTCAGAATTTTCTTGGCCCTCTTGTTTCTTGTATTCAGATGTGACATTACAAACTTTTTTTTCCATTTCTTCAATTTTTTGATCCGTTTGAATTTTCAAGTTATCATATTTGGACTTCATCTACAAGAAAAAAAAGGCAATGATTTTGGAACCACAACATGTATGTAATATTCTACATTCACTAGTTCCTGCTTCAATTCTTGCTCGTTTCTACGGACTTGTTGCAGTTTATTTTCCAACTCCAAGATTGATTTTCTGTCAACTTCCTGCTGCTTCTTCAGGGTTTGGTTTTCATTATCAAATATCACTTGCATTTCTTTTCTCAAGTTATGCATTTGACTTATTCTGTTCTCTAAATTAAGAATAGTATTTCTGGCTTCCAACACATCAGAGCGCAATCTTCTCATCTCACGTGGAGATCCTAAATATTCAAAGTCCATTTTCAAATCCCCCTTAAATTTCTTTGGGGTCACTGTTTCATCTTCGGCTAATAAATTCGATGCAGGCCTTTTCAATGGAGTTTTATCAATAGTATCAATTGGCTCATTCTTAGGAGCCTTCTTAGCAACATCTACTAAGGTGTTCACTGATGCAGTCATATAATTCACCATTTTACATATAGTATCGTCCACTTCGCTGTTCTTATTCTGTGACATGATCTGATAATATAGCACTGTATTATTATTACAGGAAAAGTAATTTTATCATATTTGATATGAGGAATATGCTAATATCTATATCTAATATAAAACAAACACAAGCGGCTTTGGATTGAACTTCACATAACATAACCTCCATCTGAAAAGAAGAGCCATAGATTAACCCAAACCATAGATTCTTCTTCTTATCTATTCTCAATGTGCTAGGCTAACGCCATCAACCAATACCTTACTAGAACACTCTGTGCTCTAGTAAGGTATTGCATCAACACATCAAACATCTTGGGTCACAGAATAAGGTAAGGATCGATATTCTGTGCTTGGGTTCCAATCATAGAGATAGTATAATCTATGGTTCCAATCTTCTTTGATTCACAACAGTCACAAAATATCTATCCTAGGACAAGTAAATGCCTAGGATAGATACTCTGTGGTGAAGTGTTTGTAGAGGGCGCTACGAACTGTTAACAATTTTTTCTCTAATGAGTTCATTACAGTCAGAGATTACAGTACACAGTAGAGCTGTAATGAAACTCATTACAGCATTGTTTACACGTTTTCAGTTCTATGGTTTTCAGGTATATTTTTCGTTTTGTGGTTGTCAGTACTGAACTCCGATAGCAAATTCCGTAAGTCACACCAACTGCCAAGATACAATACAAAAGTCACTAATCCCAATTTTTATTTGAATTTCGTGAAAAACTCATGCATAGGGATTCCAAACCCACACGAGTATTACATTGCATCCTGGATAATAGAGCCACGATAACATGGATTAGCAAAACAGTTGACTGGCACAGATAACCATGTCTACCAGATAATCAGAATTTCAATGTAAAGTGATGAATGCAGATGAATTCCTATATTGTCCATAAATTTTTGAAATATCCTTATAAAAAAAAATTGTTCATAGAATCAAAGAGTTTTAATTGCAAACAAATTATAGGAGTGTATATAATACTATAAATCTCAAAACATAATATAAACATAATACAGACAAACAGCTCGATTCAAAATATTCTTCTGAACTCTTTCATGGTGAAAAATATAACAATTATAAAAATAAAAGGTAAAAAATGATGAAAATGATATTCTCAACATATGAAATAGTTGCTCCTGGGATTAATTTCTCAACAATTGTTTAACTCTTTTTACTCATCTTCAGAAGAATCACTGATTACCATACGTTTTTTTTTTAGAACTTTCGGTTTATTCTCCTTTGACTCACTCAAACTCCCGGTTTCTTCATTCTCATTCTGTCCGAATCCATATTTTGCCTTTAGTCTTTCTCGGATCATCAAGCCTTTAATTAATTTCTTCCAATTACCATAAACTCTCTTTTCATATTTTTCTTGATCTTTCAACTCTTGTTCTTCTTGTTCCTGAAAAAGAATTCACATTCAAATAGAAACTACATTGTATGATGTTTTTAAAAGTTCATAAAATATTCAGAAACATTCCTTAATATCGTAGACCCTATATAATTTGAAAAAAGGGCAGTAGTATTAATACTTCTCAACTGGGATTTACTTTGAAGTTATCTCTAAGTTGCATACTTCAACTCCCTCTACACAAAATTTTTTTCTTACCAAATTCCAAGCAGCCACAAGCTCATCCTCAAATTCCTCGCAAACAACGAATCCATCATAAACAGGATGACTCCAGCCACCGTGAAAATCAAAACCAACTATAGCTGAAGCACAATCAATATTCAATCGCTTGGCAGTTTTATTCAGACCAGGCACTAAGGAAGAATCAATGAGTAAAATATTTTCACTTTTTTCCTTATCAACTTACACCTGAGATGAACACATTTTTTGGGCAACATGGAGGGCTTGAAGAGATCAACATTACCAAAAGCATTTCGAGGGACTACCCCATTTTCTGCAGTTGGAGGATCATAATCCTCCACCTGCCATGGTCCAAAAATTTCTAAAAGTTGATCCGTTATCATAGTATTCGATAACTGGAAATTAATTGGATAGTATTATTTTTTAAGATGATAATGTAGCTTCTGGTTCTTGAATGTGATGAAAATCTGATACTACCTGATTCGGGTGATGTATGAACTCACCTTATCATATTTAGGTCTTGCCTTGACAATCTTATATGGCTTTTCTTTGCGTTTGACAACTTTAGCTTGTTTCAGCCAAATATCTCTAGAGTGACAAACAAACACACAATCTCTGGAATACACTGGTTCATTTCTGACATATCCTAATGGAACAGCATTAGGTGGATATAACGCTTCAAATTTCAATAAATGTCTCTCAAGAGCATATAGTGGATGATTTTTGTACCTGAAAGGTTATTCAATTATTTAAAGATTTCTACAATTTCCCTGAAATCTTCGAAATGAACTCTTGACAATCGAAAAAAGCCTAACAAACGAGTTTGGGAAAAATCACCAGAATCAGCCGAGAAGGATCTGAAGATGCCTACCGCAGATGTAGGTAAAATAACTTCTAATAGACCAGGGCCAAAAGTGAGGATAACCCACACCCCGCAAGGTTTTAGTCGGGGGCCTTGGTCCTTTGGTCTATATGGTATTATGATAAGATTTTGTTACAGTTTAAAAAAAAATACTTAAGAAAAACTGTTAAAAATAATATATACCTATATGAAATAACAAAAAATTTCTAAATAAAATAATGTAGATCCCGATATAAAACTAACTAGAAAGAAATCAATGTGATATGCAACTTGAAAAATTATTTAACAAAAATTCTTGTTCAATGCTGAGTAGGCTCAAGTAACTCTGATTGAGGTGTTTGCAACATTCTCAAGATGATTGGTGATTATCTCAAACTGTAACTGTAGCAAGTTCAGAGCGATCAGCGATCCTTTCAAAAGTTAAAGTTAATAAAGAATAATTTGAGAAGGACAACGACCCAAAAAAGACTTAGCGGGCCCAGTTTGTCGAGTACTGAGAATCAATGAGAAGTATAGTATATTCTAAAACAAGTTGCAGAATGAGCTCCTATTCCAACACGAATGCGAAATTCGAAAACGAGCGACGAAGGAGCGAGTTTTCAAAAGCATGAGTGTTGGAATTGCCTTCTGCAACGAGTATTAGACGATATTTTCTCTATTTCAGTCAAGTTTCGTGAGATATTCCCGAAATTCAAATAAAAATTCAGATTAGTGACTTTTGTATTGTATCTTGGCAGTTGGTGTGACTTATGAAATTTGACAGGAATTTGAATTGATTTGATTTGAAAATAGAGAGGATCGGGGAGGTCAGTACTGACAACCAGAAGATGAAAAATTTAACTGAAACAATGCTGTAATGAGTTTAATTACAGCACTACTTTTAGTACTGTAATGAACTCATTAGGATACTGAAATAGAGAATAGTATATTCTAAAACAAGTTGCAGAATGAGCTCCTATTCCAACACGAATGCGAAGTTCGAAAACGAGCGACGAAGGAGCGAGTTTTCGATAGCATGAGTGTTGGAATTGCCTTCTGCAACGAGTATTAGACGATATTTTCTCTATTTCAGTCAAGCTTTGTGAAATACTCTCGAAATTCAAATGAAAATTCAGGTTAGTGACTTTTATATTTCATCTTGGCAGTTGGTGTGACGTACGAAATTTGACAGATTACGGAATTTGAAATTATTTGATTCGAGACTTGATTCGATCGGGGGTCAGTACTGACAACTGCAAAACGAAAAATATAACTGAAAACAATGCTGTAATGAGTTTCATTACAGCACTACTTTTAGTACTGTAATGAACTCATTACGATACTGAAATAGAGAAATAAATGTATAACTCTATTGAGTTCATTACAGTACTGAAAGTAGTGCTGTAATGAATTTATTACAAAATTGTTTTCAGTTATATTTCTCGTTTTTTGATTGTCAGTACTCAGTACTGACTTCCGATCCTATCAATTCTCAAATCAAATTAATTCAAATTCTGTAATCTGTCAAATTTCGTAAGTTACACCAACTGCCAAGAAACAATACAAAAGTCACTAATCTGAATTTTTATTCGAAAATGGAGAGTACTTCACAAAACTTGACTGAAATAGAGAAAATATCGTCTAAAACTCATGGCAGAAGGCAATTCCATCACTCATGCTATCGAAATTCGCATTCGTGTTGGAATAGGAGCTGATTCTGCAACTTGTTTTAGAATAAACTATTGCAACAAATAAATTAAGGTGACAAGGGAGATTCAACCACTTGAGTTATTTACCCATTTACATTGAGTAACACAGTATTTTTTAGGATTGATAACTATATTTGAAATAAAGATGCAATTATGTATATTATTTACTGCAAATTTTGAATAATATTTCAATAAATAAAATATAGAAAGTCTTACTTCAAGAAATATTTCGGAGTAATTTTGGTGGTGTTACACCAAAACCACATACTTTTATTAAATGAAGTTTTTTTTTCAATAAACAAGTTCAATAGTTATTGGGACCCCATCCAAAGCTTTTCATTCAGCTTGGGGGCCCCTTTGGTACCAGAGCCCCCTACTGGTTCCAAGAGGAATTTCTGAGCTAGTTTAGAAATTTTTGAAGACAATATTTTGACTTGTAGCACAAAATGTTATTTTCTAAGCCAGACAAGAAAACATTCAATTTCAGTAAGCATGATGTCTGAGTTCCTGACATCGGAAAATCATAGTCCGTTTTCAACATAACTGATATATGGCCATTTCCTATCTGTATACTCTATAATCTTTGCACTTGTGATTTTTTATTTATTCAGAGGACGAAGCTTGTCAGTTTAGAGTGAGAGGATTCTAGTTAATAACTTACTCTGTTATTGTGGTTGGTAAGGGTTTTTCCTGTTGTTGCCTATCTAGTTCCTCATCTTCTTCTCTATCTCTGGCATTTTTGGGCCCAATGAATGGCTTCAGCGATTCCTCCCACCACTGAGCCTCAATTCTAAGCTTTCTCGTAACTGTATTGAAATTCTGACAATATCTTCTGGTTATGTCCTTGATATGATTATTGTTGTCCCATGCTAAAATGTATGAAACTGGATGGGATGCTCTAGACTAAAACAACAAGAAAAACTGACAAATATTAATACATATATACAATTAATTTTAAAAGTAAATAGAACTGAATTGAATATACAAAGTGCATGAGAATTGCAAAATTTTTCTTATAATTAATTCTTACATGTAATTCATTAACGCAATGAGCCTGCCCAAAAACAACATCTACACTGATCCATTTCTCCTCCATTTCCAGAAAAACTTCCAACCATGTATCATTCCCTTTTTTCTTTTTTACAGATTCCTCTTTTTTTATCACCACTTCTTCTTCAGTATACTCACTATCACTAGATATAACTTTCCGACTGTTTGTGTCTTTGGGCTTTTTCTTCTTTATTTTCTTCACTTCTTCTTTAACTTGCACCCTTTTTTTGATCTAAAAGTGAATAAATCAGAATATAGATTTGAAATTTTTTTCAGGACCAACCTTCATTTTCGGATAGAATTCATCATCACTATCATGATATTTTTTCTTTATAGGTTCTGGTACATAATCACTGTCTTCAGCATCCGACTCATGTGTTGGTTTTCTTTTCTTTACCAATTTGCTTCTGTCAATGTGTTTCTGTTCTGATATTCTTCCTTTAATGAGATTCATAATATCTTGTCTAACATCCATCACTTTTTGGGGAGATTTTTTTTCACTATTTACAACTGTTAGAAGAAACAAGAATACAAGATTTTAACAATATAACAATTTATATAAAAGAAATATACATGCTACTCACCTTTAGTAGTCTTGGAACCCTTCAATTTCTGTAGATTTACTTTAGCTTTTTTACCAGAATCTTGTGTTTTGATTTTGTTAGTTTTTGCTTTTTCTGAGCTTTTGTTTTTTTTGGATAAACTTTCCTCAAAATCATTCTCTGAGTCACTGCTATTTGGTTCTTCGTAAGTAGGTTGTTTCACACTTCTCCTGTGCTTTCTTGATTTACAATCTTCATTGTCAGAGCTTGAAGATACTTTCAGTTTTTTGAGATCAACATTTGAAGATTCATTTGATATTTCTTTGTATAATCGAGAATATACTTTTTCAAAAGAATTGTTATCTGTAGTTCTAGAATAGAAAAATTATTGATAAGCAATGGGTCAGCATAGAATAGCAACAATAAATCAATTGAGGGTGAAAATGTGCATATACAAGGTGTACCAAGTTCAACAGCCTATTAGGCGTTTCTGGAGAACGCCTATTTGGAATCTGAAAATTGGGATTATATTATTGTTTGACATTATCTACCGATATAAAATATTATTGGAGCCTGACCACTTTCAGTTATACTGGGAGTGAAAAAAATTTTTTTGAATGTTTGTTATTCCTAACCTAGATATCGTAAGCACAAACTGTTTTCACATTTCAGAAGGCGAAGAATGTGGAAATATTGTACATTTTCAGAATTTTGAAGAACCCCTCACAGGGTGTTCCAAATGTTGGTTCAAAAATTGGGATCAAGATTGACCCATATTTTTCGTTTTTCAAATTAGAACCCTATTTTTTCATGATCGCGATGTTTATGCTCCTAAAATTAATAATTCTTGAGTTTTTCAGGATTTGATGATTTCATGTTGTACGTACCGTCAAATTCATAGAATCTGTTTCATATCAACAATGACCTTGGTCATAGAAGATATATTACTCAAATAACTCACTAGTGACTTCCTCTTTTCTGAATTCATTTATCATTGTTGATGTAGAACATATTTCATGAATAGAAACAGAAAATCCTAAATAACTCATGAATTAGTAATTTTAGGAGCATCAACATGTTCCATGTTGGAACATTATCATCATTTTTCTTTGTAGAATCCAGCGCAATCATAAAAAAATAGGGTTCTAAATTGAAAAACGAAAGTTATGAGCCAATTTTGAAAAAAAAATTGCGGAAATTTTTTTTCACTCCCTGTATAACTGAAAGTGGTCAGGCTCCAAGAATATTTCAGATCGCTATAAAATGTCAAACAATGATATAATCCCAATTTTCAGATTTCAAATAGGTCAGGTTTTCCAGAAACGCCTAATAGGCTGTCGAACTTGGTACACCCTGTATAATAATATTTGCATTCACTGGAAAAGTTCAGAGTCCATTTAGAACTAGAGCTCTGCGATTGAAATTCTTTCTTCTGGTGAAGGCAATCCGAGATGAAAAAATGTAGAGGTTAATTAATGGTTATTGAGGAAGCAAGTGAGAAGAGGTTGAGTTAATGTTCTGACAAATCTCACACCTCTATAGTTTCAGATGTGTTTGTTCCCCTTTTATCAAGTCCTGTCCTCCATAACCTTTGTTGTTGAATTAGGGTGCGTGATACTAATAAGAACAATACCGGCTCCTATATCATCAATTTCTTTATCAGTCTGAATCTGAAAACTTAGTCTCCAATATCTTTACTGACTTTCTATCCCCTTGAATTATTCATCACTCTCTTGTCAAACCCAATACATAAACTCTTAATGATTGTCAAATTCATAGATTGCAAATAGATTGAGCGATAATTAGAAAGACACCCCCTGCAATCAACAATTCGAAAAATTAGGTCTTGCATTACGCCATACCATTCAAAGACGAAAAACTCCACGTGTTCTTGGTATATGTTCATCCTTGTTCGAAAATAGAAGAAACCATATTCACCAAAGCCTCACTATACAAATACGCAATAATTATCGGCGACTTCAATGTCAATAAAGCAAAAAATAAGCAATTACCCAACTTCTTATGTAACAATCAATTCATGAAGGTTTCTACAGCACCCACATTTCTGATGGATAACAATACAGACAGCACCCCTGGCTTGATATTACATACTTCCAACTTAAAGAAGAATTTCATAAAAGTTGAACTGGTTCCAGACTTAGGTTCAGATCATCTGGCAATTCTCATAGAATTTGACATTGGAAAAAAACCACAAGAGGAAAACAAAAAAGTCACATATAACTATAATAAAAGTAATATAGAGAAGATAAGCAACGAAATCGAAGAGTTCATAATACATAACAAAGAACAGGGAATTGATAGGGAACAAATCAAGTTATTCAATGATGCACTATCAAAATCCATCAGAAACAACACTCCAACAGTATATCACCAATTCTTCACCCATGAACTCCCACCATATATATTAAGACAAATTAAACATAAACGGAAAATGTATAGAAACTACTGTCAGGACAAAAACCCCAGGTTCAAACAAAAGTTAAACGAATACAATAAAAATATTCAAAGAATGATACATCAATATAGGGAACATAAATGGTTCAACGCATGTGAGAAAATCAACAGTTCAAAAGGAAGAACATTTTACCAAGAAATAAAAAAACTGTCCAAATACAAAGTGAACAATAATATACCTCCACTTTCGGTAAATAATATACAGTACACTGAAGATCAAGAAAAAGTTGAACTATTCGCCAAAGAGTATGGGAGGAACTTTGAATACCAAGAAGACAAGGACTATGACAAAATTAACGAGACAGCTATTAACAAGTGGTATAAAAAATTTTTCCACACACCAGAGGCAGAAGAGGAAATAAATGAAAGAATTGACAAGGAATCATACTTTGAGATCATCCACAAATCTAAAGACAGTGCCCCTGGAGGAGACTGTATTCCATGGAAAATAATGAAACGGCTCTCACTAAATATACATGAACATATTATCAAAATATATGAAAACTGTCTGAACAGGGGAATATATCCGAGCATATGGAAAAAAGGATGTATCATAACAATCCCTAAAGCCAATACAGACCACTCTTCACCATGCAACTACCGACCCATTACACTGCTACCAGTACTGGGAAAAATTTTTGAAAAGATAATAAAAGCAAAGTTCGCAGATATAATAAAAAAGGAAATTCCCAACTTTCAATTTGGATTCCAGGACGGAAAATGCACAACACATCCACTATCCATTTTAGTGTCGAATACACAAAATGCAATTTTAAAAAAACATACAACAGCCGTAATAAGCTTGGATATAAACAAGGCCTTTGACAGCATTAGGCACAAAGGACTTCTTTTTAAATTACACAGAATGAAAACTCCAAATTATCTACTGTATATAATTAAGGATTTCCTAGAGAATAGAGAATTATGTGTCAAAATTAACAATCAAATATCCAACACATTCACTCCTAGGCAAGGAATGCCACAAGGATCACCTCTATCTCCAATGCTGTACAATTTATATTGCAGCGACATATTCAACCATAAGAGGGATAACATACAATACATGCTACAGTATGCAGACGACACACTCCCAAAATCCCATAGGAAAAACCTACCAGACTGCATAGAAGGCCTGCAACAACTAGTAGATAGGACAGAAATTTGGTTTCACACATGGCGCTTGAAGCCCAACCCCAAAAAAACACAATATATGATTTTTAATCATAGAATATCAAGTAATTCTCCTAAAATTTCCATTAGTGGACAACAAAAAGTACCTCTGAATTGTATAAAATATTTAGGTGTGCATATTGACCCTAAAATGAACTTTAACATGCACACTAATATAATGAAAAAGCGAACAGTGTTAAGAGCAAACCATTTTTCTAAATTAATAGTAAGGGACAAAGGACTTTCCATAAAAAATGCAGCACGTGTGTACAAGACAATTTGTCGTCCTATATTGGAATATGCTCATCCAATTTTTGTCAACTGCAGAAAGCCCGCATTGAAAAACATGGAAACAGCAGAAAGAATAGCGCTCAGAATCATCACAAAGATAAGACATCCCAATAACAGATTGTATAACCCACCTAATGAACTCCTATTCAGGTTAACGAAAATTGAACCAATTGCAGAAAGATTAAAGAAATTGAATACTAAATTTTATACAAGACTCACAAATAATCAGAGCATCACTCAACTTTACCAAGAAGATCCTCATCCCAACCCTACAACGAAGTTTCCAACTTCTACAATAATGAAGAAACTCGAAGAAGACTATAAAGGAAACCAATAATTTTGTCTCTTTCTTTCTTTTTTTTGTTTTGTAATATTTGCAATGTTAATTAATTTTACATGAGCTGAAAGACCTAAGGTCAATGGCTCTTTGTCTGGTATTCAGCCAATAAAGCATTCTCTCTCTCTCTCTCTCTCTCTCTCTCTCTCTCTCTAGAAAGACATTTGAAACGGAAAACTAACAAAAGTTGAACGAACCAAAGAAATACTTTTAGGGGAGCATTCAAAAAACTCTTGTCTAATGTTAGAACTACCAACAATTGATGATAGATATTGGTTGTGATGTGATACTCACTTCCGTTTTTTTGGTGACTCATCAAACCCCTTAAATTCGGCTGAATCATCCAAGCCATCCAATTGAGGAACTTTTTTTCTTTTTACATCTGTATTAGAAGATGAACTTTTTGAACGTTGTTTAGTGTGGTTCTCATCTATCTTTTCCAGTTTGACCTTCAAGGTGGAGGTACTTTTTGATCTTTTATTCTGAGAAGAATCAATTGAAGGGCTCTTTGAATTTGACCTGGTAGTTCTTCTGGGTTCTGTACCCTTATCTTTTTCTTTCGTCGTTGTTTTACTATTCTTTTCTCTCAATTTATTCTCATCAGAAATTTCATTTTTAGATTCTTCACATTTGGTTTCATTTTTCCTTGTGCTTTGCCTACCGCTTCTTCGAATATTATCCTTACCTGAATCACGTGATTTTGAAACATCTGTTTTTTTTCTATCTTGTTTGGAATTTGTCACATTCACAGATTTCTTTTCTTCTGGTTTTTCATCTTTTTTGATTTTTTCACTTTTTTTGTAGTTCTTTTTAACATTTTGTCTCATGCTTTCTTTAATTGCTTTAATTCTAGATTCTTCAAAATATTTACTGGTTCCTTCTTTAGAATTCTTGAATGATATATGTTCAGAATCATTATTTTGTTGTGGAAGATGTTGAGCTTTATGTGTGCTATAATTTTTCTCGATTTTTTTTTTTAAATCGTTATGTGAGGATTGTTTTTTGATCACTTCTTCACTTATCTCGTCATTGACTTGAAGGTTCGGCATTGTTTTCTTGGTTGTTGTTTTTTCTATTTTGGTTCTTTTTTTTGGGCAAGTGTTGTCGATTTCAGAGAGGTTTCCTTTATCTTCCCTTTTAATAGTTTTTTCATTTTTCTCTGCATTATCTTTTGAACCTGAAGAATTTCCCAAAAAATGTAAATCACTGCTTGGGGGTCTTAAAGGTTCAACTTGAAGTGAAAAGATTAATCTACACTGTATACCCAAAGATCTTAATATGATAATGAATATCATAGCCAGCATACTTTTAGAGTAAGCTTCTCTTTTAGCTACTTGCTCAATGATTACATTTTCTAAATGCATATTTTCAGGAAGCTTTTTTTCAGCAAGTTTCACTGTCTTTTTATACCATTTAAGTATTTGTTCTAAATAGTGCAGGTCGATTCTTCCAGATGGAAAACTTTTTTCAGATGGTATTAAGGATAAACCAAGAGCAAGCATGCTCTGGTCATTGAGAATATTATTAACATAATTTCCATGTGCTATCCAACATAGCAGATGAACCTTATGAATCAGAAGTTGATTTTCCTTTCTAATTCGATTCAAACGACGTTTAACAGCTGCTAGAAGATCATTCCCTTGAATAAAAATCAAGATGAGACATTTGATTTATTACAATTTTTTCTACATACCTTTCTTCTTTTTTAAATTAGATGGCATTTCTACTGTTATCTCCAACTCTTTTCTGGGAATCAATGATTTCTCTTCATTTGTTTGGCTTTCCTTAATTTCTTCCCAATCTTCCTGTTCTGAATCAGAAAATGTTTCTTTCTTGGCATTTACAAGAGATACTTTCTGTTTGTTCAACAAATCATCTTTATTTTGTTTAGTTTCGCCAATGGCCAATAAATCTTCGATATTTATCTTTTGTTCAAGTTCCTGCACATTCTCAGTATTCACCTGCAACTGTTTGGCTTGGTACTGTTCAACACTTTTTTTTGCTTCTTCAATTTTTTTTGAGTAATCTTGTAGTCTTTGGAAATTGATTATTGCTATTTCATCTCCTTCCGCCTTTGACTGAAGATTTTCTTCTTCAATTGGTTCATCATTGTGGGCTTTAGGGAGAACACTTTTTTTCTGGTCTCCCTGAGTTTCTTCATCCCCTGATGAATCAGAATCTGATAATCTTGTAACTTTAATGTCTGAGAATATTTTTTCTTCAATGTTATTGAATGATGAGAAGTCATCCTCATTTTTTGTACTTTTGAAGAAAGAAGAATTCAAATCAATCTCACTAACAGGTTTGAGGTAGTTTTCAATATCACTTTCACTAGATGATGTATCTGTAATTTTCCTCTTTTGTTTCTTAGGTGTTTTTTTTACTTTTTGCTCTACAAAATCATGGTCACTATCGCTGCTACCAGAATCTGTACTATCCAAGTTGTTTCTTCCTGTTGTCCTTGTAGTTCTAACAGGTTTGGAAGAAGCCAAATCTCTAACTGGAGATGACAACTTTTTCATTGATCTGGTGGATCTTCGCTGCATTTTCCTGAATTGAACAGTCATTATTTAATAAGAGAATAATAAATTAAATGGAAGTGTCAAGCCACTAACTATTGCATGCAATTGTGAAATTTATTTGGATTCTGAATTTCATATGAAAACGGATAACCTATGGATTACCGATAAAGGAATACGGAGAACTCAACGGAAACATGAAATCTCAAAATACATAATAGCTATAACAATAAACTTACGTTTGAATTTGAAATTCAAAATGCCGCCAAAAAGTGATAGAAGCAGAATCGTAGTGAATTTAACACAAGATTCAATGTATACTTCAATTCGATTTTCACACAAACATTCTAGCACATAAACTCTCCCTTTAAAAAAATAATATCACAATAATTAATAATTTGATAGCTTTTGTAGATATATATTGTTATGGTACGTATTTCTTAACAGTGAAGAACGGAGAACGGGTTTTCAGTTTCCAGCAAGTTTCCAGTACAAACAAAGAGAGGAGAAGAGGAGGGAAAGAAAATTAGGTTAGAAGTGCTCAAGTCCTGAAACCCGAAAAAACATAGGCGGAACCACAACTTCTCAGACGGGCAACAAAATTATTCGTATTTTTTAAAACAAAGAATGTGCCCCTCTTCCAACACGAATGCCAAATTTAAAACGAATCGAATGACGAAGGAGCGAGTGTTCAAACGCATGATGAATGTTGGAATTGCCTTCTGCAACGAGTATATTTTCTCTCTTTCAGTCGATTTTTGTGAAATACTCTCCGAATTCGATGAAAAATTCAGATTATACATAATCATTATTACATTATACAAAAGAACCATATATGTATAGTTCATTTTGTATTTTATCATTATATATATGTATATATATATATATATATATATATATATATATATGTCGTAGTCTTTTTATAAACTCAGTCATATTATAATACGCCTAGGCTTTTTCAATTCGACTGGGCATATTGCAATATCACCGAAATAATGGACGATCTCACAATTTGACTGGCCATTTAAGGCGTATTATAATACGCCTGCATGGTTATTCGGCTTATTTTCAAAACTTAAAAGCGCGCGATTTCCCCAGATTCTGACAGAAGTTATACTCGTCGTATTGTAATTCGACTGAGGCTCTCTATCTGTTGTTGTGACTTACTACTCTACAAACTGGCCCACTGAAATTGTCAAAACTTGAATACTGAAAACGATCTGGAAACAGTTCTAAATAACACTATATGATAATATAAATTATTATCAAGAAGTACAGATAATGTCACAGATGCAATCTAAGCCAAAATGAAGAAATAGTCGAGAACCAAAGAAAAGAATATGTAGAGGGCAAGAAAAGAGCTACAGCAAAAATGCTGAACGTAAGAAATTGAAACCTCTTGAGGTTGATCAAACAGTAGCTATTGAAGTTCCTAAAGTAGATGGATTCCAAAAATATCACAGAGACCATAGTAAAAGTCACCGATGATGTTTACCAAATTGTTACCACCCATGTTCTGTTGAACATCTCGAGAGATGAAATTACTGATTGCCAAAGATATAAGAATATTGATATTCCAGATAATAAAGTAATTTCCCTAAGAGAAGCTTTAAGATTATTCGCAAAATTCGAAGGACAGGGATTCCAAAAATGTTCTTGCAAACCAAGCAAGTCACAGTATCGAAATAATAAAGGTTTATGTTTTAAATCACATTTTGAATGCACAAGTAAATGTCATAAGAGTAATCCATGTTGTAATAAATAATCCAAATCTAAAATTATCTATTTATTTTTGTCTCTGAATCGATTTCCATAATCTGCCTGATACACTTCCAGACTTATCATAATACGACGTATTTCGTTCAGTCAAATTCTAAAAACAATCGCGTACAGGTTCTTTCGAACAAAAAGACTAAGAAGGCGTCAAGCTTATTATAATACGTCTGAAAATATCAGTCATATTGTCAGATTTTCACTTGCTTTGGTTTTTTTTACAATACGCCTAGTCATATTGAAAAAGCCTAGGCTTATTATAATAAGCCTGATATTATAATCAGCCTGCGACATATATATGATATGCTTGCTCACCATTATCTTTTCTAACTCCTCAATAATTAACATCTACTTAATTGCTTCAAATGTCGAAGTTTTTTATGAAGATTTTATCCCTGAGATGTATGGGATACTGATGAGGTCAAACAAGACCGAAACCTTATTTGAAAGGTATTTTTATACTGATTTCAGCACAGTAATTGTTTTTTCATTTTATGCATTAGTTCTCGAAATATTCTTGACTAAGCATTTGAAAATGAAGTGGTGTTTTCATGGCACTTGTTGTGTTTTTTTGTGAAAAACCTGTCAAATAAGGTATCACTCACCCCATCATCCCTATTCAAAAATTGGGGGTGAGGGTTGTAGTAGCAAGGGTTGAAGCGCTATGCGTCCGTAACCTATATCTTAAGTTGTCCCCCTCGAAACAGAAATCGACCTATCCGAGCATTTCTATCGAAAAAATTTATTTCGTCTGTAATCTCGTTTGTTTCGTTTTCAAATGGCCACCCTGTATATAGGAGAGGAAGTTCTCATTTCCAGAATTCCGAGCTGCTTTGAATAGAAGACTATCTCAGAACTTCATTGGGGACCATCAGCGAAAATATAAAAAAAAGAATTTTCTCGATGAAAATAGTCTGAATGAGTTAAATGAATATTCCATGAGCAAACCACCAAGGAAACATTCCAAAATCGCAAAAAAATGAGTAGAGGTTTCTACTTCATATCTTATAAATTATTTAATTCTTCAGGGGCAAGCACAGAACATCAAAATAATAGGTAATTTCAATCCCAACTTGAAGACCTCTGCCTGTGAATCGTCAATAAAATTTTGACAACCTCCTGCATAATGTTCGCTTGTATACACTCCAATCAGTAAGCCTCGTGCTAATACACATGCGCAACTAATGCACTGATGTCACATGTACCGAAATGGCGAAACATTTGGGTAATTGCAAAATGAAAATTCTTGTGTGCAATAACTAATGTAGCATTTTATTTTAATATTTCACTTCACAACTTTATTTTCAAAATATACAGTTTCTTTTGAAATCCTAATTTCTATGATTTTAACATTTTTCCATTGCTGTACTGAGACTTGCGGATTGTTGGAGCGAATAATTCGATGGATAAAATGTCTAATGAAATGATATCTAAGTTTTACTCAAATTGATGTAATCTGACTTAATGAAAAATGCTTAGAACACTTGGTAGATAGACGAAACAATTATTTCCCAACCCAACCAAATATCAATCTTTCGTTCGTTCCAGAAATTTTCACAATACATCTGACAACACTGTTTCTTGACAAAACATCCTAGGGATCGCCATTTTCTAAGCGTCTAGTGATTGTTTGAGAAACGCTTTGTGGACTAGTGTTTTTACCAGGATAGTACCTTAAATTTTGGAGAGTTGAAATTGCAAAATTCACACCGGCCGGTATGGGTGATTATCAAGTTACAAATGTGCAACAAGATTCTCTGGGAAGTGTACAATTGGAACTCGGAGGAAATCCAAATGCACTAGCATTACGACGGCCTTTCGACCCGTTGGCTCATGATTTAGAAGCTGGTTTTAGGTTGACGCGGTTCGCAGATTTGAAAGGAAGAGGTTGCAAAGTTCCCCAAGAAGTCTTGAATAAACTTGTTGAAGGTCTTCAGCAAGACTTCAATACTGCTGCAGATCATGAACATGCCCACTTTATGCATATGGCCATTCCTAGAATTGGAATTGGCTTGGACTGTTCAGTGAGTAATTTTTCTATTTAATAATTCCTCTTTTTTGTTTGACTTCTAGGATCGTGAGTATTAGTTGCAAATATCTGTTTGAATAAAAACAAATGAATTTTCAAAGAGATGGTAACCGGTTTACAATAATATATTACTATTTAAGGTCACCCCGCTTCGGCATGGAGGATTATGTTTGGTCCAAACTACAGACTTCTTCTACCCTCTTGTAGACGATCCTTACATGATGGGAAAAATAGCTTGTGCGAATGTGCTTAGTGATTTATACGCTATGGGCGTAACAGAATGTGACAACATGCTTATGTTGTTGGGAGTGAGCACCAAAATGACTGAAAAGGAAAGAGATGTTGTTATTCCTCTAATAATGAGAGGATTTAAGGATTCTGCTCTAGAAGCAGGAACATCTGTTACAGGTGGACAGACAGTTGTGAACCCTTGGTGTACAATTGGAGGTGTTGCCACTACCGTATGCCAACCTAATGAATACATAGTGCCAGATAATGCTGTTGTTGGGGATGTGTTAGTTCTTACAAAGCCTCTTGGAACACAAGTAAGTTGAAGTATGAAAGAGTTGTTCTCGTTCTTATTGAAGTTATTTGTATACATTTATAATAATTCGAATCTCAATTTCACAGGTAGCAGTTAATGCCCATCAGTGGTTAGACCAGCCAGAACGTTGGAATCGTATAAAGTTGGTTGTAAGCGAAGAAGATGTTCGTAAAGCTTATCACAGGGCAATGGATTCTATGGCTAGATTAAATCGTATCGCTAGTAGATTGATGCACAAATACAATGCCCATGGTGCAACAGATGTAACTGGTTTCGGTTTGCTAGGCCATGCTCAGACCTTGGCCTCCCATCAAAAAAATGAAGTTTCCTTCGTTATTCATAATTTGCCAGTCATTGCTAAAATGGCTGCAGTGGCTAAGGCATGTGGAAACATGTTTCAACTTCTTCAAGGTCACTCGGCTGAAACATCGGGTGGTTTACTCATATGCTTGCCTAGGGAACAGGCTGCAGCTTATTGCAAAGACATCGAAAAGCAAGAAGGTTATCAAGCTTGGATCATTGGAATTGTGGAAAAAGGCAATCGTACAGCTAGGATCATTGACAAACCACGAGTGATAGAAGTGCCAGCAAAAGAATGATTTGTTAATGAGAAAAAAGATATTTTCCCTTGATATGACTTGGCTGCTTTTGCTGCTTTTGTCATAAACATGTAGACATACATCTAAGATAATTTTCAGTTCTTCCTATTTTGTATGATCAAGAAACGAAAATTGCATCATATGTATGAACATAATCAAAAGAATGTTTTTGAATGAGTTACACATATTTGAGTATCCTTAGTTTGTATGGTACTATAATTAAAAAAGATGTTCATATTTGGTATTTTGTATAGATTTTTAATTACAAGACTATTTAAGTAACTCCATACTTTCTTTCATTTCCAACGAATTATAGAAATAGCCTCCTTGTCACACATATCTGAAAATTTTAAATATTTTCATTTTATTCGTCAACTAATCATTTAGAAAGGTAGGTATGAAAGCTGCAAAAATTAGATTGTGGAAAATGTTTATAGGGCTGTGGATTTATCGTAGAGTACCAAAATTGCAGAGTAATGTATGCAGTAGTTATATCCCGAGTGCTTGCCCATTGTTTGTTAATTTGGCAGAAATGGGGCATATATGAATTTCCTCAAAAATATTCACCTAAAATTCAGGTGCAAATACGTGCGGACAGTGCCCGAATTACACAAGGGGCCCTAGGCCAATTTGATTGTGTGGCCCCCTCAGAAAGTTTTTAAATTAAAGTACCAAGAGTTTGTTTTTAACGCTAATCCAGCAGTCAAAACATGTTGAAATTTTACAGGATTGTTTTACCAAAATATCATTGGTCTTTTTAAAATTTGATTTATTTCATTTCACACATAAAATTGATATTGCCCGAAAAAAATTAATAATGATTGGGTATTGTTCCGATACTTATTTAATTTGAATTAATAATTTTTTCTCTATTTCAGTATCGTAATGAGTTCATATATATATATATATATATATCGGTTTAAAAGTTGCGATGACGTTGTCCTATGCCTAGATTCCATCGTTTGCGATCTTCCCATTTTCCTATTTGTAGGTTTCTATCCCTCATTGCTTTTTGTAATGAGTTCATTACAGTACTAAAAGAAGTGCTGTAATGTATTCATTACAGCATTGTTTCAAGTTACGTTTTTTGATTGTCTGTACTGACCTCATATCAAATCAATTCAAAATCCGTGATCTGTCAAATTTCGTAAGTCACACCAACTGCCAAAATACAATACAAAAGTCACAAATCCGAATATTTATTTGAAAATTGAGAGTATTTCACAAAACTTGTATAGATAAAGATACTGAAATAGGGAAAATATCCTTTCGAAAACTCGCTCGTTTTCGAATTTCGCATTCGTGTTGGAATAGGAGCCCATTCTGCAACTTGTTTTAGAATATAGTATTCTCTTTTTCAGTATCGTAATGAGGTCATTACAGTTCTAAAAGTAGTGCTTTAATGAAATCATTAAAACATTATTTTCACTCACATTTTTCCTTTTGTGATTATCAATATACTGACCCCCGATCCTATCAATTATCAAATTAAAAAAGTTATGATTAAATTAATTGTTTATGTAACCAACTACCAAAAACAATACAAAAGTCACTGGGATGTAGAATTTGTTATTTGAATTTCGAGAATATTACACAAAACTTGACTGAAAAGAGAAAATGTCTTCTAAAACTCGTGACAGAAGGAAATTCCAACACTAATACATTCGAAAACTCGCTCCTTCGTCACTCGTATTGGAAAGGAGCCCATTATTCTACAACTCGTTTTATATTCTTTTTTAGGTATTCAAGCTTGCCATTTTGACTGTATCACCTTAATTCAGGTAGTAGATGAGGGGTGTTTGAAATCGAGTACTTATTTAATACATATTCTGAACGATTTTTGTTGTGTTGTATTCGTATTTGGTAAATATTTTAAATTTTCATATATCTATGCGGGAAACCATTCCGGACAACAAATGCTTCCAACCACAGATAACTAAGTAGAATTTCAACAACACTCATAGACAAAGTCTATGAATTAACCTCGTACATGTATGTTTTCTCTGGTTAACCTTCACCTAGTCTATGACTAGACTGAAGCAAAATCTGGAAATCTTATAACATAAACAAATTCTTCATATATTTTATGTTTTTTATTTCTAATTACTAAACTGTGTCAGTGTGTGTCCCCACCAATCAGATGTCGAAGAGAGCATTAAACAATGACGATAATTCTAAAGGAAAAAAACTTAAAATCAATCACTGGTCCCTTGGACTTATAGAAGCTGCAAAAGACCCAAAAATTATAAAACATGAGGATTCATATACTTATGTTATTTTAGATAAATATCCAAAGGCGAAATACCATTATTTAGTAGTAAGTAAACAGAATATTCCTTCTATCCGTCATGTAACTAAAAGTGATATAGATCTATTGAAACATATGGAGAAAGTAGCTAAAGGAATTAAAGAAGACTTGCTTGCCTCTAATCCAGATTATAATTTCAAAATTGGTTATCATGCTCAACCCAGCATGGCTAGGTTGCATTTACATCTCATAAGTGATGATATGAACTCACCACATTTGAAAAACAAGAAACATTGGAATAGCTTTACTACTAATTTCTTCATTTCGTCAGAGAATATAATTGAAAGTTTGGTGGAAAAAGGGGTAGTATCACTTCCCTCTGAAAAAGAATGTAAAACTTTTCTTACTAAAGATCTCAGATGTAATAAATGCTGTTATGTACCTAAGAATTTGAGCTATTTGAAGAAACATATTTTGGAACATTTGGGAAAATGAAGTTTATGACAACAAGCTCTGAAATAAAGAAATAAAAGGAAAAAAGATTTCTTATTCTTTATTCCTTGTAAAAAAAGGTGATTGTAGCAATAATGCTGAAGTGAAATAACAGTGGTATTTCTGCAGTTTAAATATAATAATAATCTATATGGAGGAATCAAAATTCAACTAGGTATTTTTAGTCATCTATCCAGTTGACTGAGATGTATGATACTGTATTATCTACTAAAGATGCTAAAATTGCTCTCTTCTTAACGGATGTTGCCAATCTTCCAAATGCTATTATTTCACAAGGAAGCATTGCTGTTTTTTCATTTGTACACCTTACAATGAATATGGCATGATGAGTAATTGGATCCCCTGAAAAGCTGACAATTATATTTCCTAGATTTTTTCTATATGTTAATACCTGAGTACCTAAATACACCAAGAAGTCGCCACCAAATTTTTCACCAGAACTTATATAATAACCTTTTTCCCATAAATCTCTATATACTGAATATCTTTGTTTGTCTATTCCTTGAGCCTCATAAGCCACACTCTCTAGAATGAGTTTTAATATTCAAAATATTCAAAAATTTTATGAATTCTCACCAATAACTGCAGATGCAGGTGTCAGGTTAATGGGCCATATCATTTTATCACTTGATATTTGCGAAGATTTATTCAATTCATCATCGAATATTTCTGAATTGTCCCTAACATCTCCTTTCTTCCTTTTGGAGGATACAATCTCTTCGAACATTTCTTCCAATTGTCTTTTCCGATTATACTTATATACAAGTTGTTGTTCTTTCAATAAATTTTTTTCAAACTCCTTATCGTTACTTTTTGACTGTCCATATCTTACAATTGTACCAATATTTTTCTCTATCAGGAGAGAAACTTCATCATTCATGAGCTTCAAAGGTAACACTAAATAAATAAATTTTCACCTAAGACAGGAAATAAAAGTTGTAGTTTGAAGAATTTCATACCTGGTATTGAATTGATACTTCCAACAAAGTCTCCTATAATTCTATGTTTCTTCCGAAGTACAGACCAATCTGAAATTCACAAAAAATTCAAGTTTGAGTCATAAAAATGTAAAGTTTGATGTGGATCGATTTTGTGATTATTTACGAAAACAGTTTCACAACATTCAAATTATTCATGAGTATTTTCGAAGATATGGGGCTCTGTTAAGAAAAAAATCACGATTTTATTGAATTGATTTCCTTTTTTGAAAATACACCAGAGCCCTTCTTTATCAAATTAGGCCTCGTTCAGTAATTTCCAACATTTTTTGCAGTACTCATCGAATCATTCAACTCGCAATAAAAACAAAATTTCAAGATACTCAATCCAAGTATATAACTACTGTAACAGTGAATATAACTACCATCAACATCAAAAACGAACACTTGAGAGTTTAACAAGATCAAATTTATCTTCATTTCAATTGATGCTCAACTCAAAATGAAAATGTTTTCAAATATCTTGTTTATTATTGTCATTAACCAAAGAGAAGTATTGACCATAGATAAATAATATTGGCATCCAAAAGTCACAGAATATCTAGAGATAGATATTCTGTGCAAAAGTCAGATGCACAGTATTTTCTTTTCTTCATATAGTAAGTTGTTGTGACTGTGTTCTATTAATTAGAATCAAAAGTATTTTTTACAGAAAGCAACACGAAAATTAGTTCGTTTTCGAATTGAAAATTTGACATCACAATTACACTGACAGTTATCGTAAACTGACAGCTGACAGGACTTTTAGCTATGTTCTATGGTAGATCAGAGGTTAATTTTTATGTTCTGTGGGTTATTCATTACATACTGTGCTTTGTCTGTGGTGGAATATTTCTCGAATTATTTCGCTCCAAACAATTTATTTTTCAAGGCTTCGGTTGCCCCTGAAGGCTTCAATTTGTGAAACAATTTTTGGCATTTACAATGGGGAGTTATGCCAAAGCTGTAATGGTTGGTTACATTTGCCGTTTATGTTCAGAACAGAAGAGGAAAGTTATCCATTTATATAGTAGCAAAGCTCAATCCCTTCGTCTTCTAGAAAAAATAAAATTATTGCCAATTACAGTGAGTCCTTGTTTGAAGGATATTCCTCATTACCATCTCGATTAATCCTAATATCCATTTTCAGGTACAAAAATATGATAATTTACCCAAAACAATTTGCGAAGCTTGTATTGATAGATTAGAAGTACAGTACAAATTGGTACAGAGAATTAGGAAAAATAACATCATTCAGAGAAGTCATAGGATGTTTCATGTATGTTCAGTGTAAATTATTAATTATTTGATGATGATGGTTTGAATTAAACTAGTTCATGAGTAAGCTTTTTCTACTTTCAGAGTAACGGCAGGTGCCCTGTTGAATGTCCCTTACATGGTACAATTGATCCATCTTGGTCAGGAGATAGTGACCCCGCAGATCCCACATGTTGAGTTTTTATCTATATTTTATTAATTATTTTATATATTTCTATTTTTCTATGAATACAGGCAAAGTTAATGGTAAAAGCATTTATCTGATTGTCTATTTGAAATATTCATTCAGGGTTGTTTTAGATATACATACCAGTATACATTTGGCCAGGATTTTAACACTAATTTCAAACTTATATGTCCTATCACTAATGTTAATTTACAAATTTGATTTGACTAATCAGTTTAACTGTGATTATTTTTTTCTTCTATTAATAGTTTAAATATCTGTGATATATCATTAGCTTTTCATTTTAAAATCTTTTCTTTTTTTAACTCCAAGTAGTTTGAATGGTTGGTTTTATTGTCATAATTGTTTCAAATCAAGTGAGTATTTCTAAAATTCAATAAAAATAGAAAAAGAATTTTCTCTTTAGAAACAAAGTTGTTTTTGTAGTCTTCAGTTAGGCTATTAAGTAAATATTCTTGTTGTACAAAATCACATTTTTATTTTGTTTCTGTAAATACATTTAATTTACCTATAGTCTATTTTGTTCCTTATCAATCCCTATGAACACTGATAATAATGTTTTTTATGAAGATTGAAAATTAAAATTTGAAACTTACAGAGTGAGCGATCATAACAAGAAAGTGAAAAATAGGTTTTTTATAATTTATCTTGTGTGTGAAGAGGAAAAGTAGTGACTTATTATTGATAATTCAAAGAAATACCTACTGATGGTTTTGTCTATATATTATGTTAAAGTTTATTCATTTAAATTTAGCTGGGTAGGCGTTTGTAGGAACTTCAATTTGATAAACTTGAAGGTGTATTTCATGAAAATTCGATTGCTCAATCAAAGAAAGCTTAAGACGATTTGATGCAAATCCTTCCTGACAATCGAAGGTGACAGAATCTATTCTGTAGAGCAGCGCAAAAAATGCTGAACATAAGGAGGCTTTATGCTCCAAACGACGGTTATGAGCGCAGAAAATACTGGACAATGATTCTTTATCATTGAAACGACGGATATGTGCTGAGGTAGAGTGTGAAGGAGAAGGTAACCACTTCCACTCGGTGGATTGATGCTGGCAGCATACCGGAAAAGGACAATCGCCAATATTATCACGTCAACACTCTATCAATCTTAGTCCGCACGTTGAGAAGACACATGTGATCCAGAGGTGCTTCCGTATTCATGGAGGAAAGGATCCTGGGACACGATGTCCTACAAAAACAGGGACATGACGACATGACCATATAAATACAATACGAGAAGAATACTGACTCCCTAACAGTGGCGTAGCGAGCTGAATTCGCGCCCGGGGCACAAAACCTTTTTAGCGCCCTCCTTCTAAATTCATAATGGCATATAATATTATATGTGAAATACACTCGCAAATTACAGAATGAATGAAGTAAGATAAATAAAGTCATAGTCTCAAGCAAGGCCTTAAGTTTTGTACAAAAAAAGAAGAAAAGAAAACACGAATATATTTTGAAATGTATATACGATCATCTAGAATTACTTCAAGATATACGTCTTCCATTTATTCGTTTTATATACTTATGAAGAAATATTGATAGAAACGCAGTTTTAAAACTTTAAAAAAGTTAATATTCATTATCTTCAAGGAGATAAAAAATTTAATAATAATAAGAATATACGAGTAGTACTTATTAATATAACTTATTACTATGTATTTCCTTATTTTTGATGAATCAAATTTATCAAATAATGTCATCAAAGTTCATCTTTTCGAAATTTTCTCTTTCCACACTTATAAATGCCAAGTTCTCAGGCTATCTCGTCCCATCGTTGATCGTAGATATGTCAGAAGTAATTTTTATTGATCGTTGCTGCTAGCAATTGAAGCTGAGAGGTTTAGAAAAATATCTTCTCCATGCGAGCTTATAAAATTCAGAAATTTCAAAGGAGATCAAGATTTAATTTTTTTTTCAAGTGCGGAGTTACATTTTGCATCACCTAATTCGTTGAAGAATTATATTCCGTTGAAACAGTATTATATAAAATTCACCCAAATTTTTACAATTTTCTTCAAGGTTGTTGTCAACATTATCCTTTTTATAAATTTTCAATATCTAGTGAAAATCAAAATTTGATATCAGGGTCACTTAATCGTGAACATATTTCTTAGTGGAGATGATCAAGAATGCTCCTCATAACGCGAGAAATTTCACTTTCGGGGGAAAAACCAACATCTCTAACTAATTTACTGGATATTTTCTGCGTCTTATCACACGTTGTATCAATATCCCATTTTTCGCAGATTGACCTTTTTACAGAGCTTGTCCCGAATTTCGGCTAGTTTAGTCGCTAATGATTCAAGATCATGAAACGCTTATCTAAAATTCAATCCAGATCCTGGACCCCAGGACCTAGTAATCAGAACTGTACATGATCAATTCTCCTCAAGATTTCAAATCAGAAATGAACTAAAATTATGAAATTGAAAGTAAGTCTACTTTATGATGGAATTGTAGCTTCACTTCTGTTGTCACTTGTATTGGTGTGCCAGTTTTTCTAATAGTTTTCTTATCTTCCCTAGCTCATCAACAATATACCTATCCGCTTATATTCTGGCGCCCCATTGTGTTTCAGATTCACGTTTGACAGTTTTTTCACGGCAATTTTTTATTTTTCCATCGTGACGAAAACAAACATATGTTTTCAATTATTCCAAAGTATGTCACACCGATTGAGTCTTGTTTAGCTGCAGCAAATCCCACTCAATCCAGCAATTTTTTTGTTTTGCTAACCATTTGGCGCCCCTGTATGAGTAGCGCCCGGGGCACAGTTCAGTAATTAAACTGTGCCCGGGGCATGATGCCCCCTCTCGCCCCCCCCCCCTCGCTACGCCACTGCTCCCTAATAAAACTCGTAAAAGTCATCCAATAGGTGTTGGTAAGGGTTGTCCTGAAGGTGTTTTCAGAGCCGCAACTGCGAACACCTTTGGGAATTCGCAAACCCGATCTGATCGTCGTAAGGGAGCTTGACGTATGGACCATAGTTTGAAGGTCAGCAAATGTAACATCGATCCGATTATGGACGAAGTAGGAAGTAGCCATACTTACTGGTGGGTGTATGCATAGCTAACCGCTTGACTGATGATCTGAGAATACCAACCGGGCTTCTTACCACAAGAGTCTGCAAGGTTCCGCAACAAACTCTGGAACCGATGGAACCAAATGACTACTAAAGTTCCAAGACTGAGGATTAGTGTCGGGTATAGTGTGTTTGCGCTCAGTATCTCGTAACAAATAAGGGTGTTCAAATGAGTTTGATATCACTACCCCTCTATCCGCAACCCCATGCAGCTCTCATTTTTTAATAGGGAAAAGGGTCGAGCAGTACCTTGTTGGAAAGGCAATTCTATTTCCTGCATGAGTGTATTTTTTTCATCGCTCATTATTATTATACAGAGTGACTCAGTATTAAATCACTTACTTTCACATGCCGAATTTGGATATTTGAGAAAGAAAAAACGCTCGGACGGGTCAAAAAATAAATTTATGGATTGAAAAACTTTTCATCCTGTTCAATAGTTGAGCAATTGAAAAAAAAATAAAACGTTCATTCAGGTAATTGAATTACCCTTTCAATAAAGCCTATCATCTCATTCAAATACAGGGTGTCCCACCGGGAGTGCCCATTAGAAGTTTATGGAGAAATAATTATTCGATCAATTTCAAATTTTGTTTTGATATATGAGCCAAGTAGACCTTCATTTGTGATTTATTTTCAAATATCAATGACTTCCGCTTTCACCGGAAATGGTATCAACTTTCTTATTTCAAATGGAACACCCTGTATATTATGAGTTTTTTAGATAGATTTTCGAATGCCACATTCATTTTATGTATCAACCCCCACAGCCATCTGGAGTCGTTTTCGAGATATTCACAGTTTTGTAAAAAAAAATACAAATTGTGCCTTGTAGAACACTGAAAATTCAATGAAAGCGCAACGCACAATCTCAGATCTGTTTTTTGTAATGGGTTACCGAAAAGATATTCGACGTTACTCTGTAGAGAAAATAACGTTTCGATATACTGGGAGGTGAAATGAGAGTGCCAAAGTTGGAATTCAAAAAAAGCCAAAATCTCGATTTTTTCAAATGGAAACCCTATTTTTTTCACTCACACATATCAATTTGTGAGGTGGAAATAGGTGGAGTTTATTCAGGGTTCTCTATCCAAAATGTATATATATTGAATATCTTGTCAGTAACCCATTTCAAAAAAAAGATCTGAGATTGTGTGTTTCGCTTTCCTTGAATTCTAAGTGTTTTCTACAAGCCCCAATTTGTAAATTTTTTCGAAAAACAGTGAATAACTCGAAAACGGCTCTAGAAGGCGTGATACATAAAGTTGATGTGGCATTCGAAGATCTATCCGAAAATGTCATAATATACAGCGTGTTTCACTTGAAATAAGAAAGTTAATACCACTTCCAGTGAAAGCGGGAATCATTGATATTCAAAAATATATCATAAATGAAGGACTTTTTGGCTTATATCTTCACACGAAATTTGGAAATGGTCGAATTATTATTTCTCCATAAACTTCTAATGGGCATTCCCGGTGGGACACCCTGTAAAATTGCTTTAAATGGTATAGCGGCTAGATTGGTAGTGATATTGAATACATTTTTTGACCCCTCGGAGCGTTTTTCCCACCTCAAAAATCTAAATTAGACTTGTGCAAGTTATTGATGGAATACTGAGTCACTTCTATGCAGGAAATTGAATTATCTCGACTCTTTTCTCTCTATTCAAAAACGAGAGCAATGGGTATTAGACAACATTTTTTTTATTTCACTCAAGTTTTGTGAATTACTCTCGAAATTCAAATAAAAATTCAGATCAGTTTCTTTTCATTGTATATTTCCAGTTGATTTGACTCTCGAAATTTGAGAGATAAAGGAATTTGGATTGATTTCATTTGAAACAAAGATTATAGAGTACTCTATAATCTTTGATTTGAAAATTAATAGGATCCAAGGTCAGTATTGACTACCACAAAACGAACAATGCTGTAATGAATTAATTACACAGCACTACTTTTATTACTGTAATAAACTCATTTCGATACTGAAGTAGAGACATTTCTCTACTCAATAGAATCTTCCTCTATAGAATCTGTATCATTATGCAGATACAGATTCTATAGAGAAAGAGAAGGATGGGTCTGATGTTTCTGCCAAAAATATTCGTATATATGGTGCTGAAAAAATCTGTAGTATGTGAATCGTCTATTATGGTATAAGATTATATTCACTACGAAAACTAGCAAATCATATGATCAGTTAATTCTAACGGAATTTTTTCTGAATCTGTATTTCCATGATATTGGTGCATGAAGAACGTAAATATGAAAATGATGAAACGTCCTGATCTGCTGGTGTACGAATTTATACTAGGATATAAAGAGAATATATCAATAGTTTAATATCTTTGTCAATGCTTGTGGGAGGGAATCAAAATCAATTAAAAACATACTTTTCTAGTTTTATATGATGAGTATATCCACGGTTAAATTCAATTATTGCATATAAAACATCTTAACAAAAGCGAACATTTAAACAATAGAAATCATACCTACACATAATGTACAATCAGAAATCCATTACGATACCGCCACCTTGAAAAGCCTTTAAATCACTCTTAATATGAAAATCTATTCATTAATTCAATTCAATTCTATTCTATATTCATTTATTTCACAAAATAACAAACAAATCCCCTAGTGCCACACAGGCTTGTGGCTAAATTTCGAACCTAGAAAACAAGTATTTACAGCGCCCTCAACGGTAGCTGGGATCGCTAATAGGAACAGAAGTTTCCACAATACCTTGAGTAATTTCTACATTTACATTTGATGTATGGAATTCAAACGCAAAATTGAATATTTCCGGATGAATTTTGGTAGTTTCAAATTTGATTTTTACGTGTGTTAAGTTACGTCCATTGTGAATCAAGCATAGTAGAATAAGGTTCTGTGATAATTGATCATAGACAGAGGAAATGTTTATTTTTCTATGTAATGTATGTTCTGTTATTAATCGAAATTAACAGAAATAAAATATGCAAGGCTCAGAATTATAATGATAACGCTTTGAATATAAAGGAAAGCTATTCAACATCTTATATTTCAAAAATTATAAGCCCTTTTCATTCGAGTATTTCTATTTATTAATTTTGAAAATGGCTGATATTCGGGATATTATGGAATTGGAGAGACCTCCAACTCCAGAAGTGACTAAAGAATTCATTCTTGGAAACGATAAACCCAAGAAAAAATTTACAAACGTTCCAAAAGCACCTAAACGCCCTGAAGGAATGCACCGAGAGGTTTTTGCCCTATTGTACAATGATACAAAAGATGCACCACCTTTATTTCCTACAGATACGTGTAAGTATAAGATTTGTGACTTTATATTTCGGACATTTCATTCATTTACTGTAAAAAAAAAAAATAGTTAGTTTCTTCAGCTTTGATTTCGTGCATAGAAACACTGTTATTAAATTTAAACTAAAAATAATTCTGAATTGTGTCTGTGGACAGGTAACAAGCCCGCAACCACAATGCATCTATTCTCTTCTCAACGGCTACAATATTTAGGTGGTTTACTCTCAGTCGGGATCTCCGCCAGTGCTCAGTCACAATTCGTAACTAATATTTTTGAATTGTGACAATATATATGTATAATTGATGGTATGCTTATCCTTGAAGCGTGAATTTATTCTCTCATAGATAAACTATGAAATAGTATTATGTATAACTTGGCACTGAACTTCTGGTAGTTATCAGATGAATATAATTCCCATAGGTTACAAACAAAAAATCGACTTGACTATGCGTAAGCCCCGAAAATGGGCTTGGATGGAGTTTAAAAACCCAGCTAGAACAGATGGTGCAACGTTCTATCATTGGAGAAGACCTTCTGATGAACCAAAAGAGTATCCTTTTGCTAAGTTTAATAAAGTAAGATATTCTGATTTTATAATTCGTAATGAGTTAGAATCTTTCCAGTCCTCACGGTTCTTTGTTTAACAATTTACATATATTATTTTAGAAAATTGATATTCCCACATACACTGATGCAGAGTATCAGCAATATTTGAAAGATGATAAGTGGTCCAGAGAAGAAACAGATCATCTCATGGATTTAGCAGGAAGATTTGATCTTAGATTCATCATAATAGCTGATCGATTTGATAAAGAAAAATTCCCCATCAAAAGATCTGTTGAAGATTTGAAAGAAAGATACTTCAAAGTTATTGGAACTTTAGCAAAGGTAAAGTGATGTAATATTTTCGTCAGTTTTATAATATAGATTTGCTTCAGTTGAATGGGGATAAAAAAATTTATACATATGATGCAGACCATGAACGAAGAAGGAAGGAACAGCTGAAGAGACTACATGAAAGAACAACAGAACAGGTAGATATTTGTTCAAATATTAGGTTACAAATCAGGAATATTGTAGATGTTGTTTAAACACTTTATTCAATTCAGATCGAAGAAGAGCAATTCCTACTGGGAGAACTGAAAAAAATAGAAGCCAGAAAGAAGGAACGCGAACGTAAAACTCAAGATTTACAAAAACTGATAAGTCAAGCAGATAGTCAGGTTGAAACTCCAAAGAAGATTGACAAGAAATTGCCCAAGAAAAAAGTGTCAAATCCTTCCCGTCCTTCTAGAGTTGACACTTCAGTAAGAAAATTTGAACTTACCATACTAAACTTAGTGCAGAAATAATTGAAACTATTTCAAACTCACTCTAGAAAGTGATGACACTGACAATCGATTTCTTTGATGAAATCTTATATTCTATAAAATACAGATTCTGAGGATATTTGTAGTATAAAGTATCAAAGATTGAAAACTTATTATCCAACCCCCTTTGAAACAACCTTCATTAATTTTCTAGTTTCAAATTGTTTATTGATAATTTTTCTGGTACAATCGTTATCCACTTTTATGTTACAGAATTTCCTGAGGTCAATTAATTTAATTTGTATCTTTTGTCTAACAGCATATTTTACAGGCAATAGAAACAGCCGGAATCAAATTTCCTGATTACAAAAATAGTGGAGTTTCTTTACGATCACAAAGAATGAAATTACCAGCCAATGTTGGACAGAAAAAATCAAAAGGAATTGAACAAATGTTGCAAGAGATAGGATTAGGTAAGAACAATAATGTTTGATTAATTGATTTTCGAGATTTTCAAAAGTATATGAATATAGATATATTAATATTTTTGTTGGAAGGAATTGAAATTTACCTTTGCAATTTCGGAATGAGCTTAGACTAGAGATATGACTTGGTACCATATATGTTTAACATTTAGTTAAACATATATGGTACTTGATTTAGCTTCATAGAAAAACAGTGTTTTTTAAAAATTTTTGATATCCAATAAAAACGGAAGTATATCATAAATTATATTTTTGAAATTGTCTGAGAGAAGTCTATTGGAAAATATCATAGCACACTAACCTAAAGATATTATCATTTTGAGAGCGTAGTTGCAATACTTCAGAATTTCCCAAATTACGAAATCACTTGCAGTGTTCAGTAATTTATGTTTCTTCGAAAAAGAGAACATGACATGTAGATTAGTCTTTTTCTATCTGATATTGAAAGTCTTCCAGTCTGAGTGAAAGACTCAGTCCAGGAATGATAGACTAGAAACTAATGAGACACATGATGATAACACATCACAAATCACCTCCAATGGAAGAGACTTTTTACCATACATCCCCAAGGTCACAGATAGAATTGGTAGAATACTGAAAAAATACAACATCGAGACTGTATAAACCAACACAAGAACTTGGCAAATGATCGAAGCAATCAAAGACAAAGTCAACCAACTTTCACAAGCTGGTATTTATAGGATACCTTGTGACTGGGTCAAAGTCTATATCCAACAAAACTGAGTATTAATATGAGAATAAAGGCATTGGGCTATTGAAGGAAACGAACAATATACTAAATTCAGGATTTGACTGAAAATTCAAACCCAGACTAAAATGGCAGGCCAGTACATACTGTATATTTCCTTCCTCAGCATTCCACAACTGAGAGTCACCCTGTACATGTCCATGTTAGAATTATGGTCATCTCAGCAAGTCTTAATTTTTTCAACAAAAAGGAACAAAAAGATTTTATATTTTTATTTATTGGTCTATCACAGAAAGTACATACATATAACCTAGAAAATTATTCATTAATAGGTACATTCAGCTACACTCAACTGTTAACATGCAGCAAAAAGCAGTTGAGCACAGTTTAAATTCCAGCTGAATTTTGCTTGACAAATGTGAAATGAATAATAATATGATTAGTTACTTTATTATTTGATACCCAATGATACAATTTGTTGTGGATGCATTTTACCCAACAGCAACTACTGTTGAAAGTGATCAATTGTTTGAAATCAGATTGAAATTGTCAGGCTTTACAATAGATGTTTCTTTCAAATAAATGTATGCTCAATGTAAGTAGAACTACACAATATTTGAAACATCAATCAAAGGAGCTAGACAAGAAGAATGTGGACTAGTCACACACTCAAAAAAAAAAAAAAACTAAACTAAAACCAAAATCTACATTAATAGTTGGTTACGGCAAAAATTGGAGGGTTATAAATTAGATGATTTCAATGGTTTCATCACTAAATCTAGATCTGCAGTATTCTTAGAAAATGTAAAAGTTTACTCAATGAATGATGCTATTGCTGAAGCAGATTTTTATAAGTTGAAATAAAATTATTTTGTCAGGTGTGTAAGTTTGTCAATGAGACCGTACTTACAGATTTACAAATTTAATTTTCATTAGAGACAAATTTCAAAGTCCTCCTGTTTTTCTATCGCCCATTATAATGTGTTTAATATTAATGATATCAATTTTATCAGCGGCTAATAACCATAAAATAATCAATTTTATCAATTAATTCTTGGTTTGACCTGTATTCTTATTTTTTACCAAACAGAATTGAATCCAACTCCGACAGAAGAGATCTGCATGCATTTCAATGAACTCAGAAGTGACATGGTTCTCTTAATGGAACTGAAATCAGCACTTGCATCTTGTGAATTTGAATTGCAATCGCTTAGGCATCAATATGAAGCTTTGAACCCAGGAAAGGTAAATATGAATATTTTTGCAATTTATTTTTTATCACCATTTATTGTTTCAGACACTCAATATTCCGCCCCAGTTGCTTCCTTCCTCAGAAAATGACAATAAGCATTTCAATTCAGGAGAAATCATAGATGTTGTTGGATCTCCAGGCAATCCAAATACTTAGCGATTAAAAATAAAGTTCACAGTTATAATTTCTGAAAATAATCCATTCAATTCTGAACATTGATGTGGACAATTTTGAAAGATGATAGTTTTAAAAGTTGTATATTTGTAAATAATAATTATTATAATCTTTCAATAAACTCTTCATGAAATTGTGAATTTTTGATTGGGTTGTATTTGCAACATACTGCAAACAAACAACTCCCACGTTTAATTTCTACTCTACTACTTTTGATTCTTTTTAGAACAATGAATGAAATATCTGCCATAGGGGAAGTAGCTCTTTCAATGATTGTTCTTTTTATAATTCTTATGAGAGGCTACTCGATACTTTAATATTTTATATAAGATACAAAAGAGTTAATAAAGTTTCGACGACAATTCCACAGAGCAGTTAACAGAAGCTTTTAGATGTTGCTATTAAAAATAATAAAATATTTTTTTTGTAGAACAGACCCATTAGGCATTATTCTTTTCAGGTTCATATGTTTATTTCTAAATAAGTTACAAATATTTCCTATACATCATGAAAAATCTTAATATAATAAATGAATGAACAATACAAACAATATGGAGATTATCAAATAATCTTCAAACTCAGAAGTGCAATAATTTATACAACAGAATATTCATCATGTCAATAAATGATTTTACTCCACCCTCTGCCTCTTTCTTGAAGGTTCTTCATTTTCAACAAGATGCTCCCTTTTTTGTGATGCCTGCTATAAGAATAAAAAAATATTGAGTAAAGAGCACTCGAACACCTTAAACCCTTTTTTACCTTCTTATCCCAATGCTGTTGCATATATTTTAGTAATATAGTAGTCTTTTCTGTTACTATTACTAGAAAAAAAAAAACAATATAGATTATTCAGATTTCAACAAATAAGATGTTATATTTTTTGTTTTGACATAGATCAAATACAATATATTACATCACTATATCCAAAAAATAGAGCATTTGTTTCAGATAGTGTTAAGAGAGGTTAGGGGTACCAAACACATGAAAGATTAGGTAAAAACCTTAGCAAAAAAAGACCCTATATCCCTGTGAAGTGAAATGAAAGAAGTTGTAACATTCGAACAGTGGAGGACATCTTTTCTTGTCATGAATAATCATTTACAATACATAGCGAGACTTTTTCAGGGTTTCCAAAATTCAAATTTCACCACAATGACATCTTATTAAAGTTTGTTTCTTTTACAATACATGAGTCAGTCAACTTTAGTTTGGCTTGAAGAAATCTTCAAAATTCATAAAGACTTAAGATTTGTGCTTTATATGTTTGAGATGTTTTTCCTTCATTAGGATCTTGTAGCTGTCTTTGAACACCTGAAGTGCCAAAACAACTAGTTTGGTTTGAAAAAACTTTCTCCATCCAGAGCAAATGGATTATCCTGAATCTCCATAGACAAAAGTGATTATATTTCAAAATAAGACCATGAGCATGGTGAATCAGTGATTCTCCTTCGACACTCATTCGGCATCGAAGGAAACAAACTAAATTGTAGCTACTGAGAGTTCTACATTATATATTAATTATTTATCATATTTGGGTCATGCAATAGATAGTAGTTTCATTGGAATGACTAAAGTTTGTCTGGTTCACATGGCATTGTTGAATGGTAAACTTACTTTGTGCAGCAGGATAATCCTTCGTTGGGATATATACAGTTGGCCTTTTTAAGTTTGATCTATTGTTGTTATCTACATGAAACTTGGTAAAGTTGTTTTCATCGTACGAAGGAAGTCCTTTGAGGAATTCAGCCACAGACTGAAACATTAATGACTTCATTCACTGATCATTCAAAATAACTTATTGCTTTTACCATATTGCAATAGCACTCCAGTACGTTTTGATAGATATTGCATAAATAAAATATACAGAAAAAAATCAAATCCACACAGATTCCAGAAGAATTTACTTCAATACTCAATTATTATTTCAATAAAACAACTACTAGCAGTGTTGCCAGCAGCTTCTGATTTTTCGTACTAAATTTTGTTGAATTTCGTAATAGGTTAGGACTTGTTCGTAATAGATTTTTTTTTGAAGTTTTCTGTACAATATGTGGTGTCCATCCAAACGGTTAACGGGAAACTAACATAGATGTCGCTAAAGTTAAACATGTTTCTGTTGACATTTTCTTGAAATCGAAATTTCGAAAAGAAATAAAACTTTAATTGCATAGATTCAAGAAAAAAATATACAAACAAAAACGAACAGAAATTGTAAAAATAATATCTAATTGAGAAAAACTTCTCATAAAATCGTTTATAATACTAGTGAAATTAGATAATAAAAATATTCTTAGAAAAAACGTAAACAAAAAACAAATGTCTATTATTTCAATAACAAAAACTACCTCGATTTTTTGTTCTCTGGCCAAAATAATAAAAACGTATTAAATTGCAAAGCGGCGTAATAGCGTAATGAATGAATTCTTTTGGTAATAGATCTATTACAAACGTAATAGTGCTGGCAACGCTGACTACTAGACTAGAGACAGGACAGCTCCTTAAATCCGTGAATCCGTCCTTATTTTTGTAAAACATAGAATATTATTGCAGGTTACACAGATACCACCAGAGAAAACTAAGATCACCTTCTTCTATCTTTTTTTTATGTGCTCAGCTGGTCGTCAATCTTCTTCTCGTTGTTGCATGTTTTTGTATTTTTATTCATCTATTTTTTCTATTCGGATTTCATTCCATTATTTCGGAAAAGGAAAAAATGTGCCTAGGATCACCATAAAACATGGATCTTTTTCAAGTTCAATTCCAATTACCATTGAGGACGCTGCTGGATGTAAACAATTATGTACTTGTTTTCTAGATTCGAAATTTGGCCACAAGCTGGTCTGGTGCTAGTTGTCTTATGAAGATGGCATGGAAACATCAATAAATTATCTAATTGTATCTTTCAGATACCTATCAGATGAATGAAACCCAAAAAACTCGTGAATTTTTTCAAAAACGCTTCGACCCCTCATTATCCAAGTTTCTTGAATGCTCTTCGAACAATTTCCTTAAAAAATCTCTGTGAAGTAATTTTTTTTAAATATGGCATATTTCGTGACAGATTCACTCTATGTAAATAGGTACTATCGAAATCTATCGAAAATTTTCCAACTGTACATGGAATTAATAGAAAACCGTTATACATTGTATCGTATAATATTTGTTTCGGTAAAAAATTTTTAAAATGATGAAGATCATGAGAGTGGAGTAATAAACATTTTTTTTTAACCAGCTAACATTCAATTGAGTAGAGTTTATGGAGTCTGCTTTTCTCTTGATGTTGCTTGAAACTCTGAGAAACACCGCCTTTTGTTTCTCCAGTTTTGTAGCTTCTTTTATTTGATAAGCGTTGATTTTCCAATTACCCAATATTCAATTACGTGAGTTTCTTTATTTCATGGAATAGTTTTTTTTCGCGAGAAGTATGCTTGAAACTTTGAGACACACTCTTTGTTTCATTCATTAATTTAGTTCTCTGTCATTCTTTGGTGTACCTCAAAATTTCAAACATCATATAAATCAAGATAAAAAAAGCAGATTCCATAAAATAAAAAAATATACATGATAGACTGTTGTGTACATGAAAGATCAAAGTTACTTACCTCTTTGAGAAGATTCATAATATTGAAACTGTTAATTCATAACATGGGTCCATTTCACAGAATAATAGGAACAAAATTTTCAGAAAATTCATTTCGTTTGATAAAAAATGAGCCTGACTTTTGCTTACAGATTTCATGAAATGAAGAAAAGCAAAATAACTACGGAATAAAACAGAAAATGTGTGTCAAAGTTGCAATTGCAATATTGTTCATTCGCAAATGTAAGAATAGCGTACCTATTGATGATATTCTGTTTATCTGATAGAAACAGCTTTAATTTATCATAGCAGATGGTAACTGAAAAATTCGTATTTCTAGAGGCCCCTCTTGATGGTGAAATCATTGCGTTTGGGTTAAATACCATTTCTTGTTTCTTGCCGCCGATACATATATTGTCCAGTAGTCACTGATTGCAAACATGGGCGCCTGCAGAATTTTTTCTCAGGGGGGGGGGGGGCGAAAAAATCGTCGAAAAACGATAAGGCGCATGCGACATCAGTATTCCATTTCTTTCTATTTCGTTTTTTATATTCATGCATGAGCGCCCGCAGAATTTGTTAAAAATGATTAAGTTTTCCACCTCAACATTTTTTTAACATCAACAATATAAGGCGATATGAATAAGATAATAACTGTTTTATAAACAAATCACAATCCATGCAAGAATATTAACAGGAAAATGGAATATAAATAATATGAAGAAAGGAATGAAATAAATTGTATGATTGCTAATAACTACAGATACATCAACCAGTAATAACGGAATAAAAACAAATATACATATACGCTCGATAAAATGCTATTCATAAAAACCATACATGAATAATAATGAAATATGAAATATAAATTAAATGAAACAAACCATAAATTCAAAACTAGAAACTCAGAGATTATTCGAAATAACACAATATAAATATATTATCAAAATGAATTAATTAAAAAAAAAATAAAAAGACATAACACACACAAAAATAATAAAAATAATTCTGAAAATAAAATACCGGAATCGTAATACCACGCATATTTTATTCTGAACTAAAAACCAGCCTTCTGTTAGTCTGAAGAAATTCAATAGGAAGTTAATTCCTATATTTTTTTTAGGAGGAATGAGTCTTCATTGATGTATAAAGTTTTTTTTTTGGGTATTTTATAGCTATCGTCATCGGCATTCGATCTCCTTTGGAAAAATTTTAGAATATCCATATTTTCCAAAGGTAAATTCATCAAATTATAAGAATTTATTAAATATATATATAGAAACATAAGTAAAATGACTCTCAAGAAACAAGAATAAAACAGTCTTCTGGGACTGCCGATAGAAGTGAAATTTGAGCAACTTGTAAACTGTATCGTCGAACTATTTGGTCATCATTTTTGACGTAATTTTGGTTTACAAAGGAATGTTTATAATCAGGGATCAAGGAAGTTCAAATTGATCATTAATACTTCCTTACAAATCGAAAATTATTCGCAAATAATAATCTAATGGGTCGACGCTCTACGATACAATTCACGTGTTACTTTGTTTTCACTTCTATCCGCAGATCCCAAAGGCTGCCACATTTCGATTTTTTTACAGTTCTTATCAATAATCTACAATTATAATAGTTGAAATTTCACATTGAGAGGCGCCGAACGAAAAAATCATTTACGTAAATAATCAAAGAAGTTACCCTCGATAACAAAATTTGGAGTCAAAGACACTAAAAACGAAGAATACTCTCTGAATAGGATTGTTTCGAATTCGAATACATCTTTAGAGAAAGATGTATGCTAGAGAGAATGAAAATACTAATGAAAAGATTCTATATTTCCGCCTTCTCGGAAAAAATATTCTGATTGGAGAATGGACAATAATTATTGAAATATGAGAGTAGTCCCACTAGTCGCAGGAGGAATCCCCCATCAAAGAGGCCGCCTAAAAAAACCGGTCATAAAACGAACATCTGGTAGCGATTTAAGAGAATGCCGATAAGCATGGGGTAGTTTATGAATTTATTACTTCGTTTTAGGTAAACAAAAACATGAAATTCATCGTCTTCGAAAACTTTCCATGATTTTTTTCAACCAAAAAGGGCTCAACACGCCCCCCTTGGCCCCCCTCCCCTGCGGGCGCCCATGATCGCAAACTTGGTTTTTTCGATCTAGATTAATTCGTATTTCATTACTCTCTCGGAACTATGTATTTCAACTGCTTTAAAATTTTATCAATATCTTTGAACATTTTCCAACCACTTAGAAATTTTTTCCAACTGCTATTAAATTTTTCCAACTACTTTGAAATTTTTTCAAACCTTTTGAAACTTTTCCATTTGCTTTGAAATTTCTAAAACTGATTCGAAGTTTTTCTAACTCCTTTGAAAATCTTCCGACTGCTTTAAAAATTTTCCAACTTCTTTCAACATCTCGACCCTAAACTTACATATAATATATTCATTCAAATAATTCAGAGAGATTGTTGCCAGATGGAGGCTCCTAGCGATTGCTCTATTCTCTACCCCATAAAGACGTAGCTGGAATTCGTTTAATTAAATCATCAACACCCAACTACCCAAAATATCAAATTATTAAATATCTAGTAACATCGACAAAAATAAATAAATAGGTCGCGTTAGAAAAATTTTTGCCCCGGGTGAGGATCGAACTCACGACCTTAAGATTATGAGACTTACGCGCTGCCTACTGCGCTACCGAGGCTACGGAAAATGCAAAATTAATTTCTCTATTTGATTACACAACATAGTTGACAAGTAATTTGAAAATAGTATATTCTAAAACAAGTTGCAGAATGAGCTCCTTTTCCAACACGAATGCGAAATTCGAAAACGAGCGACGAAGGAGCGAGTTTTCGAAAGCATGAGTGTTGGAATTGCCTTCTGCAACGAGTATTAGACGATATTTTCTCTATTTCAGGAAAGTTTTGTAGAAAACTCTCGAAATTCAAATAAAAATTCAGATTAGTGACTTTTGTATTATATCTTGGCAGTTGATGTCACTAACGAAATTTGACAGATTGCGGAATTTGAATTGATTTGATTCGAAAATTGAGTGGATTGAAGGTCAGTACTGACAACCACAAAACGAAAAATATAACTAAAAACAATGCTGTAATGAGTTTCATTACAGCCATACTTTTAGTACTGTAATGAACTCATTACGATATCTACTGAAATAGAGAAATAATATTTTTTCAACCAATTAAAATAAAACGATAAAAACGCTGTTCCTTCATTTTCGAAAATGAAATTGAATATTGCACTTGGCTGCAACCTTACCTAAATGTTGTTTTTCAAATTTAAACTTCAGGTTTAGGTACCTACCTAGCTTACCTATGTCATGTTCGAAAGATTAAAAATGAATCAATTGCAATGATCGTATGTCGATCCCGCCTTCGTGTTTTTTTTTCATCTATTACAGCCGGACGTATTTCAGCCGGAGTATATTAGTTCATTCACGATTTAATGGAAAATCGCAACTTTTTTGTCTTATCTTCGATTTCGATAAATGAATGTGAAAAAAATGAATAATAAATACCTAGGACGGAGTGGCATGCTGAGTTCATTCTGAATATGTTTTCGTCTGGGTTTGAATTTCCATTAAAATCCTTCCGGGTTCAGTATATTTTCTATTTATTAGCCCACTGAAAATCTAGAGCTGTACATGTACTCGCATGGGAGTCCGCAGAATTTTTTCTCAGGAGGGGCAAAATGAAAAATTCCGACTATGAGTCTCAGACGACATTTGTATTCCATTTCTTTTTAATTCTTCTTTATGCATGGGGGCCCGCTGAATTTGATGAAATTTTCCACTTCAACATTTGTTTCAACGTCAACAACTTAAGATGATAGTTCTTAAATATTACGACAAATATTTTCAAAACAAATCACATTCCATGAAACAATATCATCAAAAAATAATTTACAAAAAATATGGACAGAGGTATGGAATGAAAATGGTAATTGATAATTAATTAAGACTTAACAACGAGTAATAACGAAATAAAATGAAATATACTTATACGCTCGATAAATGATATTCATAAAAATAATAGACCTTGGAATTTGAATGAAACAAACAATTTCAAGACAAGAAACTGAAATATTATTCGAAATAACCCGAAACTGCTCTAGAAAATGAATACAACAAATATATCATCAACATTAACAAATCAAAAAAGAAAAAAGAAATAACACATAAAAATTTAGAAATGGCCTACATAGGTATAGTCATGGTAGCAATTTACATTTTTCCTAATCCAAAATTGGACGAGATAGAACATTTTATTAATCGCACTTTGCTGGAGTACACTGAAGAAATTCCACTTATCTTGGCTGGCGATTTCAACATTAACTTCTCTGATAAAGAATCAGAGCGGTTGACAACTATTCTTTCGGAACAATTCAATTTAAAAATAAATAATGATACACACGAATCCAGAACAAAATATAGGACCACTATTGGCGCGATATTTTCCAGATATTCAAAAGACATTAAGTCTCAAACTTATGTTTGTTATTTCAGTTACCATAAACCTATAGTTTCAATCATAAACATTTCTGAATAACCTACATGATTTGTTAGATAAATAAAAAAAATATTTCTATTCAACAATAATATTATCTTATTTTTGAATAGAAAGTATGCAAAAGCTTTACCGCGGCAGTGCAACACGTGTTTTTTTTACAGAAAATTTCCTACGAAAAAATGTTTTGTTCATAAAAAAAAAATTACCCACGTAAACGTGGAAAAAGCCCAAAAATGTTATTTTGCCATTTTTATTTATTTATTGGGAGGAAAGCTTAGATTTTAAAAAAATCGGCAGATCGGTAGATTTCGAAGGTTGCAATTTTCATGACTCTTGCATATACTGGCATACCTACACTAGATAAAAACAATTATTAGCTTGTGTTATTTGTTAGGGTAGTTAGCCGGAAAACATCTGTTTGAATCGTGTTGTTTATGACATTCGTGCAATATTGTGTTCATTGAGAATCTTCCAAGGATATCCCCATTCAACAACATAATTTCAGACAGCCCGCCAAACAAGAAATCAGTGGCGTATCAGAAGGCTCCTCAGAACTCGCGTTGTAGGGGGGCCTGGCACCAAAAGGGCCTCCAAGCCAAACTGAAAGTATCAAATGCGGCCCCAATAATTTTATTCTGTTGAACTTGTCGAAATACTCCTGAATGATATGAAAAAAATTATGAGTTTTTCAGTAATTCCATTCCAAATTTTGAATTATCACTCAATTTCTCTATTTGCTATCCTGTTTTCAAGGGTTTTTTATATACCGTCAAGCTTTGGAGAAGAAGTGGCCAGAAGCTTGGATATCGACATGTTGCTAGATAATGTTGGCACAAAAAAAAATTAAAAAGATGAATGCATTTTGGGTGAATGATTTTTCAAGGTTTTCATCTTCTACCTACTTTATCTGCACTGATTTGCTTTTTCTAAACTCGGAAAAATTGAATTATTCAATAAAAAAAATTGTTTCGACCATCTGTTTTCATTTTGATTGTCTTATCGAGACGAAATTATAAATGATCCCCCTTCCACAATTTTCGTTGATTAATTCTACCAAACCGGTTCATTATTCTCTCTTCGAACAAGGACGGTGAAGGAAGACAGAAATAGCACCGGTAGAGTCAAATTAATCGCGGTCTGAATAGCAACCTGTGCGATAGAATCGTGAATCGTTCACTTGTTCCTCTAGAACAGAATGCAACATGGCTTCTCGCCTGCTCGGTCATTGAAGTCGCCGTCATGATCGAGTGAAACGCGAATTTTCGTAAGGTTCTGTGTAGGAAAGGTGAAAAAAGAGAAGTTTGGCGTTATAAAACATTTTTGCGGGCGTGACGTTCTCAAACAAGACGGTTTTGTGAGTGGTCAAGTTTGTTCAGACTGGAAAGGTGAGAAAAAATTCCGGATACTTATATCTATGTTGTCAGATTCGTACTCGAGAATCAGTGTTATGACGAGCAGGTTTTTGTTCGACGAATAATATCAATCCTGTATGAATGAGCTTTGCTTTTGATTCTCAAGGCAAATGCTACAAACGTCGTAGTTCCCAGGCTAGAAGTAGCAAAATATAAATATACTTATTGGCGAGCTTATTGGTATAGGTAAACCTAACATCCTGTAGTTTGAATTTGAACATGAGTGAATTATTTCAAACATGATTGATGTTCCAAATAGGACAATGGACAATGAGACGATTACAGGTAATAGACAGACATTCACACTCTGAACATATGATATTTTTTATCATTCATTACAATAGGTTCTGATCGATCTTCGAAATATTTTAATCTGGAACAGAAATTCATCACCTGATAATTGAGAACTCATTTGAGTTGAGGTTGATTCAATTGCAAAAAAATATAACAAATGCTCTTGAAGTGAAATAACAATGTTGGTATGCCAAATTGATTAATTCAATACCATCAATTTCTCTTTTAAAATAGCACATTGAAAATTGAAACATCTGAGATTTCATTATTCAAAAGTAGAAGAAGATATATTTATACAAAGGAAGATACAATTTAGTATTATTCAAAGCATTTTATTTTTAACACCATTTAAACTTCGAGTATAGACAAATGATAAAAACTGAACCCATTTAATTTCATCGTATCAGTTGTCACCAGCTTTTATGCTCTGATGATTTTGGCACTATACGCCAAGATAAGCATGAAATCTCAGAGAAAAGCATCTTTTATCAAAGATGAAGTAGTGGATCAGGTCAGGAAAAAAGATCAAGTATGGTGGTAAGAAATAACTGGAAAATTGGCCAAAATATTAGGCTGTATATTGAATTGTAAATTGAAACCCTTTTTTCTGAATTTCTAGTCCGATTGAGCGCTACGAAAAAAACAGTTACAGCCAGATTAGAAATTAAGCGCTGACTTCATGAAATATTTTTTCGGAGATGCCCAATTATCTAACCCATATTTTGACAGTAACTTTTTTCTGAACCCTTTATCTTCAACAGAAACACCCCTATACAAATTCTTGCATTAAACTAGGATATCTGAATACTTACATGGTGTACCTATGTACCTCATTAGATTCTTTCTGGCCAATTTGAGAATAAGCTGCGGCAGTAATAATAAATTATGACGGATTTGTGATAGTTTTTCAAATAATTGAATATTTTCGGAACTTCGAATTGTGATACTGTTATAAAATTTTTTCAATCAATAGTTAATGATATAATTCTTATTTTTTTATGAGATTCGCGGAAAGTTATCACACTTTAGTTTCTCCTGCATGAATGGAAATATTTCTTTAATTTTGATGAAAATTCAATGAATTAGGGAAATTATGAATGATACTCGTACACTGCAACAATCGACCGTTCAGAAACTCGTCATTTCGTTCGGCTACATTAAAAGCATTTCCAGAAATTATGTAAGAGAGAGTGATCAAGAATCTTTTCATCACGAAGACAGAAAACCTTTAGTAAAGTGCTTCTTTTTTTTTTCCGCTGTCATTAATTTTGTTGAACGTTCAATATAGAAATGTTCTCAATGAATTCTTCGGCTGTGTCGGAATGTATCCCACGAGGCAACTCTGTAAATGATTGTTGTTTTCATATCCTACAACCTCCGTGAATTCAATAAAATATTCATCGTAGATTGATTGCATATTCATTCATTTTCATTAGAGCTGACTATTTTTGGATATGTTTATTAAATACAATGATGATTAGAATGGGAAGTGGGAGTTGATAATGTTCCCTTGTCTCTGAAACTTTGGAAATCGATAGAGCTGTTAGAGAAAGAAGAAAAGACTACGAAGAAAATTCTTTATTACGAAGTCTCTGTGTATGGGGCGCACTTTGAATTGTACCGATTTCCCAATATCGGATGTTTTCGTAGGTCCAAGACCCTTTCTATAAGAACATAATCAATTTACCCAAACTAAAAATTCCTTTAGAGTAGGTACAGAAATTAAATTAGAATTCTAAGTGAAAATGGTTGTAAAATGAAATAACAGAAGATGTACATTGCAAATCGTGAATGTAAAAGAAAATAGGAGCAGAAATGAAAGAGAAAATTTCATTGGACATATGTTTGCAGTGAGTTAAACTACGAACATTAATTTTAATTTGGACCTATATAGAAATAGTAATAGTTGTTATTCATTAAAGATATATAAGAAAGGTAACTTTCAATTAAATATTTAATATTTATTGAAGTTCTAGAGTTTATTTTTTGTGTATTCAGTCAAATTATTTTATATTTCAATTCTATACCTAAATTTATTAATTTTATTGATTTCATTATTTTGAACCCTCAAATGAGAAGAATTTAGGCCGGAAATATCGAAATTTAGAGAAAAATAAAATAAAGAATTTTGATACCATATGAAAAATGGCGCCCAACGTGCGGCTTGAGTTATAAGACATTTTTTTGATTTATTAAATTTCAGTTACTCTTTATTATATAATTTTTAATCGAGTAGCATAAGCCAATGAATGCCAGAAGTAAAACAACGATTGGAGAAAGAGGAAAGCAAGGTGGAGTTCAATCTGCCATAATAAATATTTTATTAGAGATCACACAAAATATAGAAAAACAAATGTAAGAAAAGAATAGAAAATTAGACGAAAAATATGATAATATTAGAACAGAATTCAACAATACGTTAACTATTCAGAGGGAAGAATATCTATAAAAATAAATGAAAATGATAATGAAATAAATCAGATGAAGCAAAAAGTTAAAAATAAGATAGAACTCGTTCAAGATAAAATGAATCAATTTAAAAAAAAACTACAGAAAAAATAGAAAAACAAAAAAATATTAAATATTTAAAAACAGGGCAAGAAAAAAGCAATCACATTTTATTGAAACAAACTCAAAGAAATAAAAAATAGATCAATTTCCCAGTATTACAATGAATACCGAAAATAATAAAAATTTCGATGGAAATGTAGGATATCTACATTCAGAAATATTTATTAATGATATCAAAAATAAATTGAAAATAATGAATGATTGGGAAGATAAAAAAGAAATTATTAAAAAACATTTGAATTCAAGTGCCGCAATATGGCTCATAGGTAAAGAAGAAAGAATTCCTAACATGAGTCAATTTGAAAGGAGATTTTTAGATTATTTCTGGGGTTTTTTGAAAATGAAATAAGAAAAAAAAAATAAGATTCGAAAAAGGAGATTTAGTGATCGTAAAAACAAAAAGGATATCCAATAGAAGTACAAACAAATATGCCTAATTATTATTCCCATTTGATGGGTCATATAAAGTTGAAACAACATATAAAGTGAAGCCAGATGTTTTTAAGAAAAAGAAAATTCTTTGCCTTTACGGAGGCAACATCGAGAACATTTTTGAAACATAGATGAATTCAAAGTAGTAATCATCGAAATGAATACCATTTTCAATTCCCAGGCTCAGAGATCTTTTATCATGAGGTTGGAGAAATAATATTAGATTTTGTCACTGAGATGAGAGATATGCCGGTTTCGGTATATTGGATGTCACCACCTTAGTACTTTGTAATATTTTACTCATTACTTCACAACCAATTGCTTCAAAGTCCGAAGTTTTTTATGAAGATTTTGTCCTGAGATGTGCGGGATACTGATGAGGCCCAACAAGGCCGAAACCAGTATATCTCTCATCTCAGTGACAAAATCTAATATCATTTCTCCAACCTCATGATAAAAGATCTCTGTGCCTGGGAATTGAAAATGGTATTCATTTCGATGATTACTATTTTGAATCTATGTTCCATAATATATTATATATTAAAATATGTAAATATTAGTTTATTAGCATTTTATTAACACTTTCAATGTATGTACGGTTTTGTTATGGTTTCATAACGAGTTTCGTATACCTAGTTTTTCTGTCTAATTTATGTTACATTCTGCTTCATAAATGAAATGAAAAATCCCCAATCCACATGAATCTTTAATAAATTCATATTTGAAGTTATCGTGAGAGTTAAGTAACAGAAACCGAAACTCATAATTGAAAAGACACAATTGAAGAAGAATTGAAGTAATTAGTTGTAGTACTTTTTTCCTAAATACTGGAACCATATTGATTCTAATCATTTATTTTATTCAGAATTGATATTGGTATGTCTATTTGATATGATATGCTGAATCTGAATGAGTCGGAAAGATTACTTTCGCAAGTATTTTTCTGTGAATATGTGCATTTTAACTGAAATCTTTCGCATTTCTGAAGAAATTTCAATTATACAAAGTCTACAGTTCAAAGACAGTTTTCCTTCCTGGACCCAATTGGTACATGAAGAACTCATGAGAGTTACCGTGCCGCAAGGTAAATGAAATCGAAGTGAAAGTAGCAATGACCCTAGATCAGACAGTGTTTCATTGAAAATTCCTTGCGTATTTTCAGCAGTCGGCAAAGTCCAGTACCAGTTTGATTCATTCCTATGAGAAATCGTTATTTTTAGGTGAAGAACTTACAAAAATAATATTTATTGTTATGATATAGAGAAAAATCGTTATATGATAATACTATATAGTATCAGTATCGAAAGAATACTGCAGGTGTATGAGAGTTCTCACAGATATTTTACTTGGGGTTCATTTTACGTTCCATGAAATATCGTCAATTTTCCATGATATTTACGTTGCTACCTCATCGTTATCATGTAGTTTTTCTGTTTCCTTCACCACAAAACGAAAAATATAACTGAAAACAATACAGCATTGTTTTCAGTTATATTTTTCGTTTTGTGGTTGTCAGTACTGACCTCCGATCTACTCAATTTTCGAATCAAATCAATTCAAATTCCGCAATCTGTCAAATTTCGTGCTGTAATGAAACTCATTACAGGTTTCATTACAGCACTACTTTTAGTACTGTAATTACGATACTGAAATAGAGAAAAAGTATTACAGCATCTGTAAACTCTGAGTGACATTATCTAACTTATATCAAAGGTAATCTAGAGGCAGGGTTCGAAAATATCATGATATTTATATAAATATCAAAATATCGGATATATATCGATATATATCCGATATATATCAACTTTCTGATATTTATTTTTACGAACAATTTTTCAAAGTTTTCTTTAAAGAAGTCAATAAATCAAACGTATTAAGAAGTTCATTTACCAAATTTATTAAAAAAACTAATCAAGATTCTAAAAAACATAAAACAACAAAAAAAAAGTTTGTTGATATATTTATAAAAAGTTGGTTATCCGGATTATTAGAAATTTCCTGTGCAGATGCAGTGGCCTCATCCCATATCAATCTCAAATTGCTATTACATACTGGAAACTTCAGCTGTATACGTGAATGTGCTTTCAGTTCGAAAATTTAAAAAAAAAAAACAAGAGCAAAATGAATAGTGCAATGACGATTTTACGGCGAAGTTATAACGTCACCATCTGGATTCCCCGAAAATACGTTGCTTCTTCGATCGTACAAACGGTCGGTATGTCGGTATACATTGGTGAAATTGGTGTGCTCTTAAATCGCGATTGATTATGACATTTTTACGCACAGTTGCAAATTTGGGTAAATTTATAAATATCCTTGATATATATCATTCCGTATAAATATCGATATATATCATGATATATATCAGGATAAATATCGGCGATATATATCGGTCGAACCCTGTCTAGAGGTCTAGAGAAGTTCAAATGAGAGATCATATGAAGTCAGACTTAGACAATTCAACTAACTCATTATCAACCACAACGTTCATGGTGACAGAGCAATCAATGAGGTTGATTGCGAGAGCCCCACTATTTCATCAGAAAAGCAGAAAGTTTAAATGATGAGTTCTAGGAAAAAACCGAGTTGTATTAATGAGATAGGTCAAAAAGTACAAGCCTTACTGACTTCGTATTGCCTCAAAAAATAAAAGTTTAATATTATAATAAACTATTATGGTATTATCCCTTGAAAGTGGACATAAAATTGTCCTGTACAATAAGTGTTGCGTCAAACGTTGTCGTCTGGAAACAGCTGTTAAATTTTTGAATGTTGGCCGAGAAGTGTTTAGAATCGTTTACTATCCTGGAAACTAGAGAGCGTAAGAAATCTGTTGGTGGGATTAATTGAGGCAATTGTCAATTAGATGAGCTAGCTGACCAGCCAAACTTTGTTTCACCTTAGTATGAATAAAGTTGTTTTTTTTCAAGGAAAAAGAGAAGTAGGTGAAATACAAAAAAAAATTCAAAAGTACAAAATATATATTGCAGGGAAATAGGTATGTACAGGGTGATTGTGTATTCATTACTCAATAGATATCTCAGTTAATATTGGTCGAACACAAAAGTCCAAATAAGCAAATTTGCAGTATTTTTTATGGGCATTCAAAATTCAGTACGTTAACCTGAAAATTATATGTGAATTGTTGTTTTTCAAATGGAACACCCTGTATTTCATTTTCCTAATCGGTAGAGCTCTTTATTTTGATTTTAAATATATATACTTTATTGAAAATCATAGGTTTTTTTGTCCCAATCTAAGGCAGCTGTAGAACGCCACTCAAGAATGCTGTGATTTACTCATATCGAAGTTTCATTCTATGGCCTCCTGATAGTCCCTACTTCACATTATTGGAAACTTTTCTTATGGGGATATTTGAATCCCTAATTTGACTTTCAGTTAATGAATAAATGATATAAATATAAGGTGTTTCATTATCAACACTTCTTTTGATACGAAAAAATCGCATCGTTCTCGAGTGGCATTCCACATTAGGAAGAAAATATCTATATTTTGAGAAACTGCCTGACATAATCTCAATATATATTTGAAATCAGAAGAAAGAGCTCTACCGCTGTTAACTATAACGACATCTACTGGTGTTATTCGCAAAAAAGAAAATTCTTTCCTATTTTTTTTTCATTTCATCAAATTTTTCAGAGTTTGAATGTATTTCATGTTAACCCCACAGTAAAAGAATACAACAAAAAAATCTTTCAACCCCGCTTTTACAGGATACCTTGTGACTGCGGTAAACTCTACATCGGTACAACGAAACGGAACTAGCGAAACATGCTCTAATAGATGGACACAATACTGTTTTGTCAAAGGCGGAGGCTATTTCGAAAATCGAATGTTTCTATCCTAGGATGAACGTGGAAGCCATTGAGATATATTACCATAAGAACAACATGAACAGAAGAGAGGAAACTGTCAGTATTGGAAAAGACCGAAATCAAGCCAGTACGAGGTGGGAGCGATGGATCAATTAACATTGCGCGCGTAAACTCACCACCTTCTCCCGCTATCAATCAGGATATTAGTTGGGCAACGGATCGAATTCAGCATCACTTTCTGAAGATGCCTACCGCAGTTGTAGGCGAAACGTTAGGTAAAATAATTCCTAATAGCCCGGAAGATTCTCATAATGTTAGTATATCCGGTCGTGAAAGCCTGAAATCAAAATAAAGATTCTCACCATGGGATTCCGCTTGTTCGAAAAAGGTTTTTTTCTGAACATTTTTTCTTAAAATTATACTATTCAATATCGAGTGAGTCTTTCATAGTCGGTACACTGAATTGCCTAATGTCCCTCAAAGGGAGCATACACCAGAGACAACCGTTGCGGCACTGTGTTCCCTAATTTCTATGATATCTATGCTGAACATTGAGCTCTGCTACCTATGGAAAATGTTGGATAGCGGTCGCCATTTTTAGTGGCATTCTTGGATTATGCCCCTTTCGATAACGTGTTGTGTCACTGACAATTGTGAACTTAGACTAGATTGTGACACTTGTGACTTGTGACAGTTTGTTACCGCTCTTTGTGATAGTGAATTTTCTCAATGGCAATTCGTTGACAAGCTATTGTAACGTCTGCAGTGGGGTCAGGTGAGCGGTGACTGCTGATCAGACATGTTTAATACAATATTTGTGTTCAGGGACAGCGGGTCAATCCATTGGGTTTATGCCTTGATTTTCATGCAAGATTGTTAACATTGACAATTATTGTCCGATGTAGACGGGTATTATCATCGTTTAACACAAAGTTGTCAGCGATAGCTGCCGTACAAGAAAAAATACTTGCTTTCCTCATCGCTATAATGGTAAAGATAATGAGGATGGTATAATCTGTTGGCCAATTAAAATCATCAGAGTTGTTGGCGTCATGAAATGTTCATTGTACCGTTGACCCAGTTCGACATTCACCCATCAGATTGAAGAATACCTAATCTGAACCCATGCTTGAACAGGTGGGATATTTACTTGGGTTCGTTTCAGTTATCATGTTCGCCAACTTAACGATATCTTACAGCCCTGGTGCTACCCACAATTTCATCAAAATCCGTTTAGGACAAGTTAACAACTTACATTCGTAAAGAAGAAATACAACATACAATAGTTAATTGGCATAACTTTTTCTTGGCCTATTTTATTAGTAGTCACTACAAGCGTTAATCTCACAATCTGATGGGTTCAATGTCAATCGTACAAAACGATTTGTCAGAAATTTTCACACGATAATTTCATTATAAACAATTATAATATCTTTTTGACACATATACAGGGTGTACCAAGTTCGACGGACTATTAGGCGTTTCTGGAGAGCTAGACCTATTTGAAATCAGTTATACAGGAAGTGAAAAACAATTCAAATATTTTTTTGTTTTCGAATTTGATAGAGTATGCAATTTTGAATACATTCGTGCTCAAATCGTTGCATTCGTCAGAATAATTTCCAAAATATCGAGAAAAAACTGGAGAAAAAACGGAGATAATAGTATTTGGTAATTATGTTTGTTATTCCTAACCTAGATATCGTAAGCACAAACCGTTTTCACATTTCTGAAGGCGAAAAATGTGGAAATATTGTACATTTTCAGAATTTTGAAAAAGCCGTCATAGGGTGTTCCAAATGTTGGTTCAAAACGTGGGATCAAGATTGACCCATAACTTTCGTTTTTCAAATTAGAACCCTATTTTTTTATGATTGCGTTGAATGATGTTCCAACATGTTAATGCTCCCAAAATTATTATTTCTTTAGTTATTCAGAATTTCCGGATTTCATGTCGTATATGCGTACCGTCAAATTCATAGAATCTGTTTCATATCAACAATAGAACATAAATTATTCAAATAACTCACTAGTGACTACCTTTTTTCTTAATTCTTTTTTCATTGTTGATAAAAACAGATTTCATGAATAAATTAAAAAATCCTAAATAACTCAAGAATTAGTAATTTCAGGAGCATCAACATGTTAGAACATTATCATCACTTTTCTTCGCAGAATCCAACGCAATCATAAAAAATAGGGTTCTAATTTGAAAAACGAAAGTTATCAGCCAATTTTGATCCCAATTCTTGAAACAACATTTGGAACACCCTGTGACAGGTTATTCAACATCCTGAAATTGTACAATATTTCCGCAGTCTTCACCTTCAAAAATGTGAAAACAGTCTGTGCTTACGATATCTAGGCTAGGAATAATAAATATAATACCGAATACTCTTTTCTCCCTTTTTTCTTAATTTTTTCTCGATATTTTGAAAATTATTTTGACGAATGCAACGATTTGAGCACGAATGTATTTAGAATTGCTTACTCTATCAAATTCGAAAACAAAAAAAAGAAAAAAATATTTGAAATTTTTTTAACTCTCCGTATAACTAAAAGTGGCCAGAATCGAAATAATTGTTGCTAGGAAAGTGTAGAGTTTGTTTCAAAAGCATCACGCAGAAACTGATGAGATTCTACGACCCGAACCTCACCACGTCTACTTAATGATTTAATAGATTTAATTGGCACATTTGCCGCGATTTCAAATATTTTCATGTAGTGGATATGCATTGCGAGCAAGGCAGGCATGAAAACGTGCAACCGTTACTTCATCTGTCTGGAGTTCTGAAGAAACCTGTGTAGACGCAAGAAGAAATGGGAATTCAATTAAGCCTCACTTCCTCAAACGACAAGAAATATGGTAATTACAGGAATTTATGGTTCTTCCGCGTATTCATTTCGAGATTCTTCATCGACAAATAATAATTTTTCAATTTTTGAATATTACTATATTATACAGGGTGTTTCATTGGCGAATGAACATACGGTAACCTGAGGTAGAGCTACCCTAGGCCAAAAAACCGATATACAGGGCCTATTAGGCGTTTCTGGAGAACCAGACATATTTGAAATCTGAAAATTGAGATTATGATATTGTTAGACATTATCTACCGAGCTAAAATATTCTTGGAGCCTGACTACTTCCAGTTATACAGGGAGAAAAAAAAGTTTTCGAAAATTTTTTTTCGGTTTTTTTTCTTTTTGAATTTGACAGAGTATGCAATTCTGAATACATTCGGTATTCGGTATTACGTTTGTTATTCCTAATCTAAATACCTTAAGCACAAACAGTTTCACATTTTCGAAGTCAAAGACTGTGGAAATATTGTACATTTTTAGAATTTTGGAAAACTCATCACAATGTGTTCCAAATATTGGGTCAAAAATTGGGATCAAGATTGGCCAATAACTTTCTTTTTTCAAATCAGAACCCTATTTTTTTATGATTGCGTTGGATTGTATGAAGAAAAATGTTGATGGTGTTCTAACATGTTGATGCTCCTAAAATTGATAATTCTTGAGTTATTTAGGATTTTCTGATTTTATGTGGTACGTACCGTCAAATTCATTCAATCTGTTTCATATCAACCATATCCTTGGTCATAGAAGATGACTTATTCCACTAGTGACACACACTTGAATACATCCGTACTCAAATCGTTGTATTCGTCAAAATACTTTCCGAAATATAAAAAAAAGGTAGATAAGAGTATTCGGTATAATGTTTGCTATTTCTAATCTAGATATCTTAAGCACAAACCTCTTTCACGTTTTTGTAGTCGAAGACAGTGGAAATATTTTACATATTCAGAATTTTGAAAAACTTGCCACAGGGTGTTCCAAATGTTCGGTCAAAAATTGGGATCAACATTGGCCCATAACTTTCGTTTTTCAAACTAGAACCCTATTTTTTTTATGATTGCGTTGGATTCTGCGAAGAAAAATGATAATATTCTATCATGTTGATACTCCTAAAATTAATAATTCTTGAGTTATTTAGTATTTTCTGATTCCATGTCTTACGTTGCGTCAAATTCATAAAATCTGTTTCATTACAATAATGATGCATGAATTAAAAAAAAAGATGTGTCACTGCCGCCCTTGCTGACTGCCGAACGCGTGCGGACTCGCACTGCACATCCTCACAAACTTTAGCATTTATAATATTAGTAGTATATTGATATATTTCGATCCATGATGAAGAAATTTCTAGTAACTTGTTGTAACTAGAAATGAAGCCCTTCTTGGAATTCCATGGCTTGCTCTGATGACAATCATTTTGAAACGGACTATAATTTCTATTTCTCTTTAATTGATATGAAGAAATCTCGAACCTCTCAAATTTTATTTTCAACAACACGTATAATTCTCAGAATCACCTCGAATGAATCTCAGATTACGACTCATAGTCCGTTTCAAAATGATTATCATCAGAGCAAGCCATGGAATTCCAGCCGGGGCTTTATATCAGTTACAAAAAGTAACTAAAAATTTCTGTGGGTTCATCATAGATTGAAATATTGAAATATATCAATATAACCCGAGGGGTCTCCCACTGGGGAAATTTGGTGTACACTTGAGGGGTAATGAGGGGGAAATGAGAGGTAATGAGAGGTAATGAGGGGAAATGAGAAGGCAATGAGAGGCAATGAGAGGCAATGAGGGGTAATGAGAAGGAAATGAGAGGAAATGAGAGGTAATGAGAGGAAATGAGAGGAATTGAATAGGAAATGAGAGGAAAAAAGTGGAAACCGAGGTGGACTCTGAGGGGTAAGTCGAGCTTTTGAGGGGTAATTCGGTACCTATGGAGAATCAGAATAATACAAATTATGTAGTACAATGAATGCAATACAATTCTTTCATTGCAAAATACCCTCGAAAATACCCAATAATCAATAATACATTATATCGAGATATACAGGTGATTTTTTGACTTGTACATAAATTCAAACTATAGATTTTTGAGGTCAAAAGAAATACTTTTTTCGTATAACATTTTTTCTGATTCAGCCTAGACAAAAAGATATGGCCATCTTAAACTTTCATAATGAGCTATGCCACCCCTGGAAATATGACAGTAAAATTTTTCTGAGGATTAGATCTTCCACCTGAACCTTCGAGAAAATGTAGCAGAAATGTAATTCTGCGGATCTTCTGAACAGAATTATATTCAGCCAAAGTAACCAATTTTTTTAATTTCGCTGATATAGATTTTTTAAAATCATTAATTACTCGAAGAGTGCGCATTTCACGAAATTTCACGTGAAATACTTTTGTTTTCCAAAATGGCCAAATATTCATTAAATGGCATTCAACTCACTTCCAAGGGTCGGGATCATAGAATTTCTGCTATAATTATGGAATGGAATGGTATATATTGGTCATAAAGAAAAAAATTAAACATGTGAGTTAAATTTTGTATTCGTAAAAGATTTGCCACATTAATGAGAACCTTCATTCTGAAAATCATTTCATTCTATGAAATCGTTCACGAGATATATTCGAAAATTAAATTTTTTCATGGATTTTCAACAGCCTGTATCTTTCTAACCGAGCCGAATCGGAAGAAATGTTAGAGACAAAAAGTGTTTCTCTTGACCTCAGGAATGTCCCGTTAAAATATATGTACAAGTCAAAGACTCACCCTGTATATTTTCGAGTATATTATACATATTGGGGATTGGACTAGTGGAGACGCCGTTTGAAGATTCATCCAAGATGAGAAAATGTCGTCATCGAAGCTTAGCAGAGACAGACCGGTTTCGTCCTCCTTAGGACTCATCAGTGCCTCTCAGCCAGCAACGATGAACGAGCATCCTAGAGGCCAGTACTTATATACTATATATATACATATTCAGTGTGGAGAAAAATTGGTTCGTGTTACAAAGTTGTATTTGTCTCATTTGTGTTTGAATTAGATAAACTCCAATTTAGAATAATGGTTCGATTAATGGAAATTGACAAAATGAGAATTTTTCTATTAATCTGTTACGAAATGAGGCAGGCACACACGCAATTTCCTTGAAAGGTTAATGTTTGGGCAGGAAAAGTTCGGAACCATATTATAGGTCCCATTTCAATTGAGGGCACTTTGATTGGCAATATTTATTTTGCACACCATCAAATTAATGTGGATTCACCAAGCGACACCAAGCAACCCAGCTTCCAAAATTTCACATTCTGTAAATCGTTGTTGTACTAGTATAGTGTTATTGAGTGAGTGATTGAATTGTTCGAGTTCGAGAATCAGTTCTAATATTCGATAAAGGTGAATTAAAGATTCATTATTCGAACTTATGTTGTTCTCTCATAACAGGATGGTGATATATTTTTTTTTATATTCATGATGCACTTTCTCTTTCGGGTTCCTATATACCTACACGTTTTTGGCTAAACGAATACAATCAACATAAGAAAAAAATTTATTACATTGAAGAGAAGACTCGGTTGTGCCAGAAGTTCATATGTTATATTATCATGTATTTACGCACATTTACTTTATTCTAGGGTAAAACCTATTTATAGTAAAACCTAAAAAAGTTATGTAATTTCTTCTCGATTTTCATGTCCTTAAATCATTTTTTCACAAAACTTCGTAGCTGAACTTTTTCTTGTTTTTCTCGAAAATTAAATGAATAAATGAAATTTAAAAAATCAATCTATTCGACAAGACATTTACAAAGAGAAATAAGAAAGTAATGAGAGATGATAAGAAGGAAATGAGAGGTAATGAGGGGGCAATGAAGGGAAATGAGAAGGTAATGAGGGGAAATGAGAAGGCAATGAGAGGAAATGAGAGGTAATGAGGGGAAATGAGAGGAAATGAGAAGGCAATGAGGGGAAATGAGAGGAAATGAGAAGGCAATGAGGCAATTTTGGGGGTAATTAGGGGAATTTTTTCTCGAAGAGGCAATTTAGTGTACACATTTTGGTCAGTGAGAGACCCCTCGATATAACCTATAAAATGATTGAATATATTTTTCAAGGCAAATGAATTTGAAGATTTTTTTGTGGAATAATATCATTTTCGTCATTGTTGGACACATTTTCAAACTCAGCTTCAATTACAAAAGAAAAACAAGCTGAGATGATGACTAAAATATACACACCCACACTATTTCGCTGTAGATCAAGGATCAAGCATGGGAATTGGAAATTCAGGATTGATAATAAAAATAGCTTGGAATACTTCAACATGAAATCTTGGAGGCTTTGGAGGAACTCCAATGTAGAGATATCATTCATTAAATAACCAAGGATAACTAAAAGTTCGTTCTCTATGAAGACCGCAAATTTTGGAATCTTGATTACTATCGAAAATTCAGCCAAGTTCTCACCCTTTGTCATTTTTTCTGAGTAGGTATTGAGGAAAAGAAAGTAAAATAAAGCTGAGATAACTTTATGATTCCATAGCCAAGTTGTTGAAACAAATAGAAAATATTTGTTGACAAATTGTGAATCATTGGAAGGGTGATATGCTATGAAATAGATCACTATCATTTGTATTTTTATTAATACTGTCTCTTTGAAGATATAATCATGTGGAATAGGTTTCCATCCACTGCTCATTTCTGACCGTTAATGACTTGTCTTGCCTTCTTTCTCTCCAAAATTCATCTGACAGGTCTAGGTCTGAAATTTGAGACTTATTTATTTATTCGAAAATATCGAAAACACCTCGAACAAGTAAATGATTGTTACCTGAATAACTAGCAAAACGCGATTAAAACTGGCAGAAACCTGCTGAATTGTTGAAAAACTCTCAATACCGACGAGAACTGCTTCGCGTTTCCTTCAACATCGCTCTCTCAACTTGGGCAACTTCCACGCGAATAGCCCTTTTCAATTCGTCCAGAGTTCGGGGCTTGGTCTCGTATACTCTAGCCTTGAGGTGTCCCCATAACGAATTGAAAAGGGCTATTCGCGTGGAAGTTGCCCAAGTTGAGAGGGCGATGTTGGAGAGTGTCTACGCGAACTTCCAAGAGCGCCTCCAGCACTGCATCACCGATTTCGGCCAGCACATGCCTGATGTGATTTTCCACACTTGACTGTCTCAAATGCTATTTCCTTGAGAATCTGATTCCGTCAATAAATGTGTTTTTGAGTAAAAATTAACGCTTTTATTATTTTTTTAAAACCATCCATCCTCCGTGCCGCACCCTGTACAAGCCTAACTTTATTAAGGAATCCTGTAATAAAAGATCCCTTAACGTTCGTCGGATATTTGAGCTATCGAAATAGTTTATTTCTTGACAACTTTATTATGAAATTTTCCTTCATTTTGACAGTTGTGGGAAGCTGTTTAACCTAGAATATTGCTAGGACTGTCAAAATAAGGGATCTTTTATTTAAATACAGCTGTCTTTTATTTAAGTCAAATACAGGAGGCCCGTATTTTATTACAGGCCACCTTAAAATCTTTTACGAATGCGCATGAGTAAATGTCAAAATAAGGGAAACTTTATTTTAGTTAGGCCTCTATCTGCGTTTCGATATCTCTCTATTACCAACATATTTTCGAGATTCCACAGCCGCCCGAGATGCCAATCATTTTGAAACGGACTATAACCGATTACACCGGCAGCGTGTGAATTAGCCCTAATCAAAAGTGAATTAATAAGTCTATTGTTTCGCCCACAGGCCACTCGGATCGCAGATCGGCCTACCGAGCCAGAAGAAGTGTGTCAATGAAAGGCAGTTATCCACATGATACATCGACCATCAAGATCAAATAGTCCATGCCGAGGAAATGATTCAAAGCAGCTATAAAGCGATGTACCGGCCCAATTTCTACGAGAGTACGTGCCTGCGGTGCAACGAGACCGTGTATCAGGTGGACAGGGTCGGACCGCTCAAGGACTTCACCTTCTTCCACAGCGGCTGTTTCAAGTGCGCGGTGTGCGGGACCAAGTTGACTCTCAAGACGTACTACAACAATCAGCACAGACAGGAGGACAAGGAGGTGTACTGCAACAGTCACGTGCCGAAAATCGGACCGGGACATCTGGACGGGTCGTCGGTGGGCATCAGGTCGGCCTTGAACGTGCCCAAATCGACCAGCTTTGTCAACGAGCAGATCAGAGGTCCCGGAAGGGGAGATGTAGAAGGTGAGATGAAACGTTTGCTTCTGATTCTGACTTCATTTGAGTGTGCACAGGCCCCTCTTTCCCCTAGGGCACTATGGGCAAGTGCCCAGGGCCCCGCGATCGATAGGGGCCTCGCTCAGATCAATTGTTCTGAACCGAAAGGATGTAAAATTTCCTCAATTCCTCAATATTATTATTGAACAGATTTTTTCGAAAAGACCTAAACGCTTCTTTCTTTCAAAATTCCCTTTCGCGTACTAAAATTCCCTTCAGGTAAAATGGCGGTAGTTTTCATTAAAAATAACTCCAAATGAATTGGAATTCCCACTTTCTCGTCAACAAGTTTTCGAAGGCTGCAAGTTTTATGACTCGTGCCCATACCGGCATACACTAGATAAGAGCCATTATTAGCTTGTGTTATTTGTTAGGGTGGTTCGCCATAAAACATCTGTTCGAATCGTGTTGTTGATCACATTATTGTTTTCATTGGGAATCTTTCAAGGAAAACCCCATTCAACTACATAATTTCAGACAGCGCTACAAGACAAGAAATCAGTGGCCTATCAGAGGGCCCCGCAGAACTCGCCCAAAGGGGCCCCAAGCCAAGCTAACAGCATCAAATGGTGCCCCAATAATATCATTCTATTGAACTTGCCGATTCGCGAGATCTTTCCCTTTTTATAACGAACAAAACTTATACATAGAAGCTACAATGATCATTCCTGAAAAAATGAGATATACTTCTAGATTATAAAAAAAACATGAGTTTTCCAGTTATTCCATTCGAAATTTGAATTATCACTCAATTACTCTATGTGCTACCCTATTTTCAAGGGTTTTTTAATAAACCGTCAAGCTTTTCGGGACTCTCCTTAAACGTGTCGCAAACACGTCTCTCAGACTTTTGAGCTTACTCAGCTTTGGACAAGAAGTTCAAGAAGATGTCCAGAAGCTTGGACATCGACAAGTTGATAGATATGTTTGCACAAAAAAATTAATGTATTTTTGTTGAATAATTTTTCAAGTTTTTACCACATTGATGACTCGTTAGTAATTACATCACGGCATTAGAATACCGTGTCTATGTGTATCGTGAATAAACCTACTCGGCGGTAGGGAATTCCCCTTTATTTGTATTTTGTATGTGGTATTGTGGGTAGGGGCCCCATTATCCTAATGTGCCCAGGGCCTCCAAGAGGTTAAAGACGGCCCTGAGTGTGCACCATGCACACCTTAACCCTCTATTGCACGAATCATTAAATTGAAAAGAAAAAAATATTTTTCCATTTTAATATGTTTTTTTACTCTTATGCGGCAAAATTCAAAATGAGAAGAAGAAAAAACATTATTTCATAAAAAAACAGAAGCCAAAATTGGCTTCCTATGCAGAAACGAAAAAAAACGAGTTTTTGTCTTTTTCTGAATTCCAATTTTGACATTTTCATTTCACCTCCCAGTACATTAAAACGTTATTTTCTCTACTGAGTGACGTCGAATATCTTTTCGGTAACCCATTTCAAAAAAACAGATCTGAGATTGTGTGTTCAGTGTGTTGCGCTTTCATTGAATTTTCAGTGTTCTACAAGACTCAATTTGTATTTTTCCACAAAACAGTGAATAACTCAAGAACGGCTTCAGATGACTGTAGGAAATGATACAAAAAATGAATGTGGCATTCGAAGATCTATCCAAAAAACTCATAATATACAGGGTGCTCCATTTGAAATGAGAAAGGTGAAACCATTTCTGGTGAAAGCGAAAGTCACTGATATTTGAAAATATATCATTTATGAAGGTCTATTCAGCTTATATAACCATACAAAATTCGAAATTGATAGAATAATTTTTTCTCCATAAACTTCCTATGCGCATTCCCGGTGGGATACCCTGACCTACAACCTAAAATGTGTGCCAGATTCGAAAATTATTGTTTTGAAGGAATTGATTTCTCACTAGAGATTTGGAGAGGAATGTCGTAGACCTGAAGTGATGCGTCTTAGATCAACTTTTTTTCGAAATTAACGACGATTATGATTTTTTTTAGAAATTTATTTATCCATCCAATTTACTTTCATCCATTCAGCGCATGCTAAATTTTCTAAACCAAAGGGAACATTGGATAGCTCGTCAAACCAGCACGTACTTAAAATGTCAGGAATCCAAGGTGCATGAGTGCTATCGACTGCACACATAAAAATTCAATGGCCAGGAGGTGAATAAGAAAAACTATTCGGAACCATTGACAGTTTTTTCCCTGAATGATAGTTATATTTTCCGGAATTTTATGCTGTGCAGATAATTTGAAATTGAGTTTCCTTAAAGCGTTTTATTAGGAGATAGTGGCTATGGAATTAAGCCATATTTTTTCACACCTTTAGCTAATACAAGAAAACCGTTTCAAGTCGCATTCAACAAATCACACATTTCTAAACGAAATCTCGTTGAGAAAAAAAGTGTGTAGAAACATCGCTTTTTAGCTCTTGTCATGGGAATGCGTGTAAAATTAGGTACAGCTCAAGCCATATGTATGTGGCTACAGTCATTCAAATTTCAAGTGTACCTTTTCAGTGTAAAATTGAATGATATTTAAGATCTCTCGAAATTTATCTCAATAAAATAATTAAGTACGAACCGTGTAACTAGCGCCTATTCACTGTTGGGTAAACAATTAACAGTGCTGTGCCTAAGGTGGCGTCGGGACACAGTAACAAAGCCTATACAAAACAGACCCATCACTCTATCTCGCACAAGCTTTGAGTAGCTTATGAGGGGTTTCACAGAAACCCAGAATGTATGGAAATACATACATACATACTAATGCCAATGGCTAAAAATGACAGTTATATCGTATGTTACTATGACTTTAGTAGGTTGTCTCATCACACATTTGCAGTAAGTCTAAGGAAATTTGTCAATTTTGAATAGGTACCTGGATACTACAATACCTTGCATTCTGACGAAAATTTTTTTATTTTCAAGATCGTATTAAGGATAGGCCTCAGTGGAAAGACCAGACACATATAGGCCGTTTAGCAGTAATAATTAATAATTGTACCTGTTATTGGTGAATTAATCAATCTATTCATGCAGAAATCATTGATAAAAATTGATGAATTTTGAATTCTTTATTGTGAATTCATGACATTATCTATATTTTATATCTTCCTCTCCTTGCCTTATGGGTACTTTATCAACAGTGTTAGAAAGGAAACTGAGTGGTCGTTTTGGTATAATAACGTGACCAAAAAAATCATCAGAACTGATTGAAACTTTTATGTTTGCATAGAAATGCTATCTTCTGTAATAAAAAAAATTGACTGCTCTGAATGTGTGACCAAAATACTGATCTTAACCATAAAATCTGAACAAACTTTTCGTAATTCAAAACAAAATCCATGGTATATAAGTAGTAGAACCATTGATTGGAATATTTCAATCAACGGCAGAACTTCTTTTTAACTCACTATTAACATTTCAATATTGTACTGATATTCAAAAGTTGGTCCCATTTCGAATAAACCCATCCATGGGTACTTTAACCATTATTATTCACCAAGTGAGTAACTATACCACATAAGGTCATTACTATTCAAAACCTGAAGCGGGTCATGATTTATGCATGTATATTACTACATTGCCGTTAACACGAAACATATACTACCGTCTTCGATATATTTAAAATTATCAGCTGTCCAATTTTATGGATATTAAAAGTCATGACACCTCATGAAGGTAGTCCTTGTGCTATCATAAATCACGAGAGTAATCTATACAAATTGAAAAACGTCCATCACGTTGTGACCCTGATAATTCGATCTTCATGAACCGGAGTTAATCAATTCCCCCTGTATAGTTTGATCAGATATAATGAAATGCTCTTTCGCTTCGTGATTTATTGATTCTTCATTTAATATCTCTTTTTTCCCAGACTCCATTTTCTTTTTTTTTTCGATTCAAAGCTGTTTTCATTTAATAAGAAATGTTAGTTTTTTACCTTTTGATATCTTCCCTTTCTTTCTCCATTTGAAGAGTAAAGTGTTTTTGGGCATTGGATCCTCCAAAGTCTTACAGTTGTGAAATGTACAGAAAAATTCAATGAACATTATGAAAATATGTCAAAATGTTTGGAAGAAACAAGAACAAGGAATTAACATACGTACCGCAGCAAAAATATATAAGACCATATGATTGAATATGCACACCCATTATAAGCTAACCGCAAACCTAGAGCAATAAAAAACTTACAAGTTACAGAGACAAAAGTCCTAAGAAAAATAAGGAGAATGCGTCACCCAAATAATGTTCTCCGTAATCCTCCAAATCAACTTTTGTATGAAGAGACAGGAATCGAACAAATAAACGAATGAATCAAGAGACCAAACAAGAAATTTCATTCTAAGCTGATAGAACAGAATGACATACTCGAACAATACCATGATAATGGAGCAAACAAATCTTCAAGAAAACTTACCACACAGACTCATTTGAAAATTTCAAATTCTAAATAAATAATATTATTTTATGAAATGTATACATTATAAAAAAAATTATAAGGCTGGAGAACCCTTGGTCGATGGCCATTTGTAACATAGTACAATAATGGCTAAAATGAGAAGCATTTGAACTCATTGACAAGAATTCTAAATTTTAGAATGCTACATGATTTTGTTAGGTTAGTTTCAGAGATATACCTAGATAACTGACAACTTATGTTGACTACGATTTGCACTTTTATGTTCTATATTTGCCAGCATTTTGTATAAGTTCACTTTTGCTTTGCAATGACATTGTTCCCGAGTTTCTGGTATCGATATTTCTATCTTCTAATATATTTATAAGTAAATGTGAGTAGAATATAAAATTTTCCAATGTTAATGAATATTCTATTCATATTTGATTGTTATCTTCATATGAGTGATAAAAATTGGTAAAATTTTTTTTGCTTGAACCTAAATAAAGACAAGAATTCATTTTCACAAATAACAAATGATCAAAATAATAAAATAATATCATCCAAATCATATTTCATGGGAAATCATCATTGAACGGAACACCTTCAAAAATGATTAATAAAAAATTGTATGAACGATGAAGTCGCAGGATTCCAAATTCAAAAGACTCATTCCTAGTTGAACCTGTGCGTAGAATGAATAATTCTGCTACAATTGAATACCACTTGAAATTAGTGGCATTTATTGACGATTTATGCAGAAAAAGCACACAAATACATTGTTACTCAATAATTTTAGGAAACAGGAATCGAGAACGTAACCTCTTGTATTGTCGAATTGTGGAGAGAAGAAAGAATGAAGTTAATGATATACCAATGTTTTTTTTTTGTTCTACCACCTAAATAAACCCAATATTGTGGGATACATATTCTTTCAAAGGTTGTTCTTGCAAGTAATTTGAGAATCTGTGCATGATTCATGTCAATAACGAATTGGTTCACCTCAATTCATTTCACTCAATATTCATAAACACACAACACAAACTCTCAAATCACTCCAATAATTAAAAATCCAGTCATTTCCTTCACGAATTAATTAAGTTATTCGAATATCCAGTTGTCATTCGAAAATTTTAAAACAAATCGCCTAGCGCCACGCAGGTGGGTGGCAAAATAACGAACCTAGAAAACAAATAATTGTTCACAACTCGCAGCGCCCTCAACAGTTGATGGAATCGCCAATACTTTTGTTTTCGTTGTATTTATAAGAGGGCTCTACTTTTGACAAGATCCGCCATTGAAGAAACAAATTCGATTAACAGTCAATACATACATTTAAATAACAAAATCTCATGAATACAAATAGAATGCAGCGCCACCATGTTTAATTGTTTTGCCCAATTGGCGAATCCAACTATAGTTGAGGGCGCTGTTAATACTTGTTTTCTAGGTTCGAAATTTAGCCACCAGCTTGAGAGGCGCTAGGGGTTTTTTTGTAAATTCTTGAATGATAACGGGATATTTATATCATTTTGTGAAATAAATTAATAGATTTTCATTTTAAGAATGATTAAAAGGCTGTTTAAGATGGTAGTGCGTGTGAATGCATTTCTGATTGTACATTAAGTGTAGCGAATTCAGAAGAACAACTCGTTTTCACCACGAATGATGAAAAAATTGTATGCAAATATATTCAAATTACTTGTAAGAACAATTATTTTGGTCAAATGAATATGTATTACACTCGTTGGGCTTACTGAAATGACGTAGAATAATTTATTTGGAAGTATTTGCTAGATCCATGATATTCTGCAGAATTCGTAAATGAATGGTACTGCCCCGAAGTGATATCCAATTGAAGCAGAATCATTCGTGCTGCACACAGGTTCAGATATAATAATAACGTTTATTCAATGAATTTTTGAATATACATAGATATACATATATTAATGAGATAAGAATGAACAGCAAAAAAATCACAGAAGCTTTAGTTCCGGAGAATCTATTGATTATACGTAATATACAGGGTGGCCATTTGAAAACGAAACAGACGAGATTACAGACGAAATAAATATTTTCGATAGAAATGCTCGGACAGGTCGATTTCTGTTTCGAGGGGGACAACTTAAGATGTAGGTTACGGACGCCTAGCGCTTCAACCCTTGCTACTACAACCCTCACCCCCAATTTTTGAATAGGGAAGATGGGGTGAGTGATACCTCATTTGAAAGGTATTTTTATATTGATTTCAGCACTGTAATTATTTTTTCATTTTATGCATCACTCACCCCATCTTCCCTATACAAAAATTGGGGGTGAGGGTTGTAGTAGCAAGGGTTGAAGCGCTATGCGTCCGTAACCTACATCTTAAGTTGTCCCCCTCGAAACAGAAATCGACCTGTCCGAGCATTTCTATCGAAAAAATTTATTTCTTCTGTAATCTCGTCTGTTTCGTTTTCAAATGGCCACCCTGTATTTCGAGAACTAATGCATAAAATGAAAAAACAATAACTGTGCTGAAATCAGTATAAAAATACCTTTCAAATGAAGTATCACTCACCCCATCTTCCCTATTCAAAAATTGGGGGTGAGGGTTGTAGTAGCAAGGGTTGAAGCGCTATGCGTCCGTAACCTACATCTTAAGTTGTCCCCCTCGAAACAGAAATCGACCTATCCGAGCAGAAGAGATGTATGTAATTGCCAAGTCAAAGTGAAACGACTAAAACAAAATGCTGACATAAATATAGAACAATCTTTGAAAATTCATGAAATACTTGAGAAATTTTAATTGTTTGAAAACTTATAATCTTCCAAACCAAGTGTTTGCAAATTCAGTCAAGGAGTTCAATTGTTCCTTATTTTTAATGGCGTTAGTAATATTTCTCATCAAATCACCAGTATTCACTTGTCCCATTGTCTCCAGATACTTCCTCTGCATTTTCAAATCTCACAGACAGATTGCATTTTGAATAGCACATGCACAGCAGATTGTTTCTCTTTACTCAAAGCAGACAATATTGCAGCATTTTTTCTTTGATTTATACACCACAAAATTATGGAAATGAATACACTGAGTTGTTGATTGTGAAATTATATGTTTATCCTTAATAGTATCCTTCCTGGATTCTTTCCTCGATTTTGTTGGGTCCCATTCATTTCTTCTGGATATTAACTACGTTGCAAGTTTCGAGAAGTCACAGCAGTAGCTTTAAGCTCAGGAGCAGTCATTTGCTGAATTTTTGTACCTGAAAAGATATATAAACTATTATGAAATATTCACAAAATTCTTTACAACAGACCTAAGGCAAGATTATCAATCCAAAAATGAAGAGAGAAAACAAACATTTTTCCCATCTTCAATCTTTTCACCCAAGCTTTTCTTTTTTCAATATATCAAGGGTTCAATGTGACATGTTCTTTCGAGCATTTAGGCCGTCATCGTAGATTAGTTCTCGACGTTTCGCCAGTTCGAGTGTCTGGCATTTTCAGGAATTATATGTTCTCACTGGACTGAACTGTCTGAGTGCCATTAAAATGTTCTGATCTAATCCTTCCCAGATTTCTCCGAGTTGGATTCCTAAGTCATTAAGACTAGCTGGATGATTTTCTGAACTTCTTAGCCTTCTATTGAGGTTGTCCTAAACCTGCTCAATCGGATTGAGATCTGGACTTCTTGCTGGCCATTCCATTCCAGAGACTTCAACCTCTTCAAGGTACTCCTGAACGATGCGCGCACGATGGGGTCTGGAATTATCGCCCATAAAAATGAAATTTTCACCAATGTATGTGGCAAATGGCACTCAGGCAGTCCAGTGAGAACATCTCCTGAAATATACCTCCTGAAAATGCCAGACACTCGAACAGGCGAAACGTCGAGAACTAATCTACGACGACGGCCTAGATGCTCGGAAGAACATGTCACATTGAATGATGGCCGCGAAAGCCTCAACCAATTCATATCAAGGGTTATAATTCATTCACTCATAATGAAAATATTATTCTACTTCCCAATATTATTCAAATGAATCTTTTCATATCTGCTCAGCTTCAATATAGCTTCCAACCTGAAATTTAACACATGAATTTGAGAATAATCTCATGTTAACTTATAATTCTCGTATAAATACCTTTCGATAGTTTTTCAGCATCGATTCTACTATTCAGAAAACCTAATAACTTCACCAATGTTCGTATATTGAACGAAAATATCACTGATTTTTATTACAAGCCATGTATTTTGTACGGGATTACTTCAAAGTATACTTGTTTTCTTAGGGCGATATTTCGCAGCTAGAGGGAGTTCACTTATAAGTTTCAGAAAATGTACGTCCGTTATATAAATCTTTTTTTTGCAGCTGTCCATGTTCGAACCACGGTAAACGGTGTCAACTCCCATTCCCCCCTGTCCCATAACTACACAGACAAATATTCATCACAATACAGTCCAAACTCTTACCCCCCAAATAACCTCCACAACGACTCCCCCGGTTACCAGTATGGAAGGTTCGATGCGAGCGCCCTCCACATTGCCCATGCCCTCAAACAGACGGAACTACAGAAGTCCTACAGGCAGTCGAGGGAAAAACCCATCGATTGTTATTTGGTAAGTGAGGATGAATTTTGGTTTAAATAAAAGCGCATGTCTTTAGCAGAAGTGGTTTTATATTGGTGAACAAAGAACGAAATTAACAAATACTCTGCGCAAAAAAATTAACGCACACTCAGACCAAGAATTCTCTGAAGATGCCTACCGCAGTTGTGGGCGAAACGTTAGGTGGAATAATTCCTAATAGACCACGGCAAATAGGCCCGGAAGACTCTCTTAATGTCAATATTATTCCTATGACAAAACCATGCAGGTGAATCTACATTGTGCAAAAAAATTAACGGAAATTCTGAAAATCTCAATTTTAATGAAAGTTAACTCTACATTGACTTTATAACTTATTTTTTATGTTCTCTCGGGAAGGTTTTGAACGAAACAAGACACATTAAATGAAAGAAAAATTTAGGATTTGACCGAATCTTAAGTGAAAGAAGAGAAATGAACAATTTTCAAAATACTGAAATGCTGATAAGTGATTTATTACTTGGTATTTCCACACCTTGCGTTAATTACAGCTCGGCAACGACGGTTCATACTCAAAATGAGTGATCTTGAAGTGTTCTGATCTAATTCTCCAGATTTCTCCGAGTTGGATTCCTGAGTCATTAAGACTAGCTGGATGATTTTCTGAACTTCTCAGCCTTCTATTGAGATTGTCCCAAACCTGCCCAATCGGATTGAGATCTGGACTTCTTGCTTGCCATTCCATGCGAGAGACTTCAACCTCTTCAAGGTATTCCTGAACGATGCGCGCACGATGAGGTCTGGCATTATCGTCCATAAAAATGAAATTTTCACCAATGTATGGGGCAAATGGCACTACATGCTCTTCAAGAACGTTTCTTATATACTTATCAGCATTCATAGCTCCATTATCAACGACCACTAGGTCTGTGCGAGCAGTCAAAGATATTCCACCCCATACCATAATCGATCCACCCCGAAACCAGTAGTATTCAGGAAATTGCACTGAGCATATCTTTTATATGGACTTCTGTATACAAAAGAACGCCGATCACAATGGTAAAGGCAGAATTGAGACTCAGTTGTGAAGAGAACTCTTTCCCAATGGATATGGGCCTTAAATTATATTCTCTGAGGTGATTTCTTATTGTCTGAGTACTAATTTGCACCCCATGAGTTTTCTCAAGCTGATTTTGAAGGAGGCGAGCGGTTGCAAACCGTTGTCACAACGTAGAAACTCTCAAGTAACGTTCTTGATTGACAGTTGTTACCCGTGGTCAACCCTGTCCTGGTCTTCGGACATTCATTCCTGTCTCCCTGAATCACTGCAACATTCTGGACACACTTGTATGGGAAACTCCACACCTTTCTGCAATTATTGTCTATGTCCACCCTTCTCGTCTCAAAACCACCTCTTGGGCACATTCCTGTTGGGACAAATTGCGTGTTTCGCGTTGCATAGCGTTCGAGTGTAGGAAATAAAACTAAAGAAAAACTATTGATCAGTAGAATTGATCGAGAACAATTGATTTTAGAATGGAGCCATTTAAAATCTGATAATACCATCTTTCTTATTCCTGTTGGGAAAAACATCTGTATTGAAGAAAATCGTTGAAAGTGGATAACATGTGCATTCATAATTCTAATAAAAATAATTAACATTGAGAACACCTTCAGTTGTAAAATAAATTTGAGATTTCCATGATGTGCGTTAATTTTTTTGCGCAGTGTATTTCAATGCGGAAATTTTGGATTTAACAATAAAATTGAAACTGCATAACCGCATATCCTGCTTTACTTTTTCTATGGTCAGTCGAAACTTGAAACTGGTCTCAATTATCACGATCACTTTAAATTAGCTTATAGATTAACTTTGATTCACAAATTCGAATGCATTGAGGCAATTATTTCTGGTCCACTGAAAGAGAAAGGTTCAGTGTGTTATCAGTTGGGCTGTGATTTCAAGAATCGAAAGTCGACCGAAATGTTCGAAAAAGTGAGTTCGTTTTGGACATTCTTGCGAACACACAAGGTTGAGTTTCGATGGAGAAAGGTACGTTCGAAGCATATTCAGTCTAGAAATCGCCAAATTTTTTGAAGATGCTATAGCCTCTCTTGGAGAAAAGGAAAACTGAAAAATAAAAGGGGTTTGTTCTGTGAAAAATTTCCGTAACTGAATCACTACTCAAGATAAAGGGCTTGAAAAAAATACATATTTTTTATTGTTTTGAAGACACCGCTAGCAACCTTGGAATTAAATTCTATACGAATATGTTTTGGAAGCTGATACATCCAATGAATTTTAGTTTATATCTAACTCCCATAGGGGCCGCTAGTTACAGTTTCGTACCAAGTAGTATTGAACATAGCTATTTCAAAATTAAATTCATTAACCGAAATTTCAAATGAACTAGAACATCATTTTATTTCACACCAGAAAGGTAGTCTTGATTAAATCCGATTCTGAGACTGCTTTTGGAATATTTGAAGTAATAATCGATGCTGGTATTAAGTGATGATAAATGTATCAATTATCACAAGATGAAAAAAAAAACTAATAACTTGAAATAGAATTCAACTATTAGAGTGGGTATTCAAAATGTCCTCCGTTTCACGAATACATAAGTCTATCCTTTTTTTAAAGACGTTGAATTCTGTCTTCCAATTCTTAAGGTGAATTTTCTTGAAGATACTACCAAACTGTGTAATTCAAGGAATTAATATCGCATGACCGAGGAGGTCAATGAATCGGAGCTTCTGCACCTCTACCAATCGATCTATATTCGGAAAATGGTTAATCAACCAATTGCAACACCTTTTATCAAAGTTCAGTGGAGCTCCATTGTGGTTACTAAGTATTATTAATAAAAATGAATTACTTCTCAATCTGGGGATACGGTAGTACCCTCGCCAAAACGAGCCAAGCGGAGTGCAGCGTCGGGGCACTATCTATATTTTCTCGTCGTATTTTTGAACCCTCATAACTTGAGTTTGGAAGATAGTAGATGAACAAAATTTTCAGGATACAATGCCAGTACTGAACTTATCAAACGTGCAAAGTTTCAAGTACATAGCTCATATACTTAAGATTTTATAGATATCTAAAAAGCCCCGATCTCGTCACTCACTCACTGATGAACATTAAAACTAATAGGGTACTTCCCGATGTCCTATCAAATTGAAATTTCGTATGTGAACTAGTTTTTGTACACAAACAACGGAAAAATTCTTAAACTTGGAACTTTCACTCCTAAACCCTCACAATCAGGGGATGTAGTTTGTTTGAGACTTCCTCCAATTTTGATGCTAGTGGTCTGAAAATTGAAATATTTTGAGGACGGCTTGTAATGAATGTTAAAATATATATGGAAGAATTATCAGTGAATAAGGGGATAAAATGAAGAGCTCTTGAAACGCCTCCCGTGTTTTTACACCAAATACAATTTCTCTGTAATAATCTCAACCACAATTTCCATTGTGAAATTTCCCGTTGTGATCATTGCATAATGATAGGATTCTTCATACATTGGGTGTGATGGCAGAGCAGAAATACATCGCTATCCCAGCTTGAACCTAGGTAGATAAAGAAATATTTGTATTCTCCGTACACTGTTGATTTTGTATATGTTTGACTCGAAATAGATCTCGCAGTAATTATAATTGTAATATTGAAAAATTATTGCGGAAAAATTAACAAAATTTAAGGATTTGATAATTGAAAGACGAGGCTGTATTTCTAACATTGGCAAAAAGTTATCAGATCTCATGTAGAGCCAAGCTGCTAACTCTACACTCTTTATCTTCACAAGTCCTCATTTCACAAACTCTATGCCTTAGTCAAAATAAGTAACTTGTGACTTGGCCGTTTCGTAACTATGAGAACTATTGTATAACAGAAAAATTATGAACAGCGAATAAATATTTCACCTTACGCTCACGTGGCGAAAGAGAAACGGACAAGTCACTTATTTTGACTAAGGCAGAAAGTTTGTGAAATAAGGTCTGGTAAAGTTAAGGAGTGTAGAGTAAGCAGCTTGGCTCTACATGAGATCTTATAACTTTTTGACAATGTTAGAAATACACCCTTGTCTATTTTAATATCTTAATATATAAAACTCAGTCGGACATATTGTTGGTAACACCATTTATAACTCTAGATTAGATGACTTGTTTGTTATGAAAGTTTTTTTTGTTGGATTCTTCTACGGTGGGGTTAACATAAGAAACATTAAAACAATGAAAAATTTGATGAAATGGAAAAAAAGTAGGAAATAATTTTTCTTCTCGCGAATAACGCCAGTAGATGTCGCTGAGGTTGATAGCGTTTTCGTGTAACTATTATATTTGATATGAATTCGGTGAACTACATTTAATAATGATATTAACGCATCTGAGTCCATGTGTTATGACACCTTTCTTTCTTCCGAACACTACGGAAAATTTTATGAAGAAATGTTTTGAATAAATCCCTATTCTTTACGCCTCTAGATGTCACTGCAATGGAAACTGTGTATTTTGAGTTGCCTAAACGTCTTAGCCTTGGAATTCTAATCTTGATATATAAACCTCAGTCGGCTATATTGTTGGTTACATTATTTCTAACTCAAGATTGGATGAACTGTTTTTTATGAAAGTTTTTTGTGGGATTCATTTACGGTGGAGTTAACATAAAATACATTAAAACAATGAAAAACTTGATGAAATGGAAAAAAATAGTAGGAAATAATTTTTCTTCTTGCGAATACCGCCAGTAGATGTCGCTGAGGTTGATAGCGTTTTCGTGTTAATATTATATTTGATATAAATTCGATGAACTACATTTAATAATAATAACAACGCATCTGAGTCCATGTGTTATCACACCTTCTTTTCTTCCGAACACTACGAAAAAACTAAAAATGTGCTTCATAAGGTGCAACAATGAGACAATTTTTTAATAATAATAAGATACCGCTTAAATAAAGTGAAGTCTATTCATGTAAATAACAATGTATATACCTACCTATTTCAATGTAATTTAATTTTTTGTATATGTTGTACTTCAATTTTGTCCTATTCACCTCCTACTTGAAAAAAAAAATGGTTTTTTTTTTGACACCACTTTATGAATCTCTGAGGCGGAACAAAGTTCGCTGGGCCAGCTAGTTATTTCATAATTTTCAAATCACAATCCGAAAACGGTACACAATATCGAGTTTTATCAAGAGTTCCTTTCTGGTGTAGAATTAAATGATGCTTAAGTTCACTTGGAATTCTGCTATTAAAAAAATTATGTTCAATACAACTTAATACGAACGGTGTAACTAGCGCCCCCTATGTGAGTCAGACTCAAAATCAAATTCATCAGAAGTATCAGCTTTCAAAAAATATTCCTATGAAGTTTCATTACAATGTTGCCAGTAGTTTCGGCAAAATCCTTGTTTATCTTCAATGTCCTCTATCATGAATGCGGTTGCCGCTACGAACAAAATCCAATTTTCTCAGTTTTCTCTCTATCGTAAAGACGGAATAATCTTTTTTTGGAACACCCTGTATATTTCTCCGCGAAATTCATGTAGGAGCGCCTAAAAAGAATTTCAAAATTGAAATTCAAAGTTGAAGTTATGATCACCTTGGGACTGAATAGATCGCCTACATGAACTTTCTGATATCGATTGATCCTTCCTCCTCAACTCCTATTTTTCCATTGGTGAAGACAGCAAATAGACAGATTCCGAATCTGTAAGATCGTCATCGATTCTTTCATCCCACAACTTTCACTGAGAGAACACGACACTAACCTCGAGGTTACGGTCTTGTTCTTGCCTTTAACCTAGTATGGTTCCTATCCTACGCAGTCAATGTTACCTAATAGGAGGTAATCTGTCGATAGATTTCATTGATAAACATATCTCGAATTGGACTACTATGCAACAGCTGATTCAATTCAATTCCGTCAGGACAACTCTTTGCATTTCACACACAGCGAAGAAAATATGCATGCTACTTTTCTTGAAATATAATGGCTCTCGAATATCACCATCCTGTATAGCAGTGTTTTTCAACCATTTTCATGACACGACCCCCATAGTATCGAAAATGAATTTCGCGACCCCCCAACCCTGGCATTTCCCATGTTTGTTAAAAATATTGAAAAGTATATTGTATTGTAAATTCGATTAGAAGAAAACCTTGCAGACTCTACTGTTTCAAAACATTTCCATTTGTGAAGTTACAAGTCCATCGAAATTTGCTTTACCATACAGAGGTTAAAGTAGTTTTCAATAGCAAAGTACTGACCAGAGTTATGAAACGCTGAACTTTCAATATAAACAGAAATAAAAACAAAACCTTTTTTTCACAGCCCAGTGAAGCCAAGTCAGTTAATTTGAAATTTATTTTTTATCTGGAATTCCTTTTGGAAATATAACCTCTTTTTTCTGACTTATTTCAGCATTTAAAACACTTGAATAAACGTCCTCAAGGGCGAAAGAAAAATGTCATCATAGCAAAAGAATACCTAAATTGAATTGAAATGTGACTGTCGTCTTTCATTGAAGAATTAGGAAGTGAGATAGCGGTGAATTTAATTCGCGCACAGATGGTCAAATTTCTGATACTGGTGGTTCGTAATGAGCCCATCAGATTTTCAGCCCAAAATCCGTACCAGATATCAGGCCCAACTTTGAAATTCTAAATACTAACCCATACTCCTCATTGCAGATTCGGATTAAGCGGGAAATGTTTCATCCGAATTGGTTAAAACCAAAAACTTCTCGTCCTTATTTGGGCCGATTGCAGCGTTTCTTTCAGAAATTTGTGACATACATTCATTGAGACCAGGATGCAAATATTCATATTCTAATACTGATTAGATCAATCAGATTTTGAACCCGAAGGGGCCTCATGCGAGATATGTGGTCCAACTTTAATTTTTGAACAAAAAATGCTGCATAGGGCCCTTTTTATCCGAATCTGCAACAAAAAATATGGGTTTGTATTCGAAATTTCAAGGTTGGGTCTCATATCATGTATAAGGCCCTTTTGGGCTCAAAATCTGATGAGCCCACTCGATGCCTCTGGCAAAATTGCCAAAGACCCCAGTACCAAAATTTCGATTTTCAATCTGTGTGCTGAACAAAATCATCGCTTCTATACTTTTTAAGTATCCGATATATTTGAAATGAAAACTATCTCGGATAATGCCAATAATGTGAAGAAAGAATAAATTGTCTCATAACTTCTCAGTGTATAAGAACAAGCGCAACCTTCATATCGAAATAAATTAGTTATCGAAGAATTTGTGGGTCTCGACCCACAGGTTGAAAAACACAGCTGTATAGTATGAAGAATAGAGCATCTTTTACTAATAAATGGTTGATATTACGAGTATGACCATTAAAATTTGTCAAGTTTACCCCAATGTTCAACTCTGAGTTGTAACCACGTCCATTGAAATTTGAAGCTCCCCATATTCTCCTTCAAACGGAGTATCCATAGACGGTAGCAGCCGTGGATACTCCATTTGAAGGAGAATTAAGGAAGTTTTAAATTTAAATGAACGTTGTTGAAATCAGGGCGAGTGAGAACAATAAAACACTTCACTGCTGTATAATATTGTTTAATACTGAAATATTGGGTTAAATATTCAGCATAAAAATAATGCTAACTTCAAAGTCAGTAATTTTTCATAAAAATCGATTGATTAGTAGCATAGGCTCTTTTGAGTGATACATCATACAAGATCTCTTTACAGGAATGAGTTCAACATCATAGTGAGCTTTGTTGTTTTTTAATTTACAGTTTTATAGGAAGACTTTCCACATTCAAAAATTTGTGTATTTAGAAATATTTCATAAAACAACCTGAATAAATAATAACCGCTAAATAAAAAAAGAATTTCCTAATAAAGATCGATAATAATCCAAATCCAAATTGAACTGTTCCAATTTGTTGTTGTGTGCTGTCATCAGATAATTAAGTTGTAGATGGTAGTGTACAAAGTGTACATCATTCAAAATCATGAACCCGCATGAAGCTAATGATGAATGGTGTTTGAAATCGCTGCAAATTCAGCTCAATAAATCTAATATTAAAAAAGTTCAAATCAGCTTGGTACGAACCGGTTAAATAGCGCCCTCTGTGAGAGTCAGACATAAAAACACACTAATTAGATGTATCAGCGTCCAGAACATTTTCGGTTAAAATTTCATTACATTGTTGCCAGAAAAATCACATGTTCGTTGAAAAAGAAAAAGAAATACACATTGTTATGTGTATTTCTTTTTCTTTTTCAACGATTTGTATCTTGAATACGGATGGCGTTATGCAAATTTTTTACTGAACAAACCCCTATTATTTTTTAGTTTTCCATCTATCCTAGAGAGGTGGTCACTTTTTTTGAAACACCCTGTATGATATTCTTCAGCGCTCTTGATCTTTTCGTATTACATAATGTTGGAAATTGTTCTTGACCATAATTCAGAAATTGTTTTGCATTGCACTACTAGCATATAAAAGATGATTGTGTAATATTTTACTCAATAGCTATCTGAGTTGATAATGGTCGAACAAGAACTATTGAATGGGCAAATTTGAAGTATTTTTTTATGGGCATTCAGAATTCAGTACCACGAAATTCATGAAGTCATCGAACACCTGAAAATTTGTTGTGAACTATTGGTTTTTAAATGATACACCCTGTATTTTATTTTTCTAATTCGTAGAGCTCTACCAACCCAGCTTGTTTCCAAGAATTGGATTCCAATGACTGAAAAAAATGGTTATACACACGTTAGTCCAGTTACACACAGTAAGCGTCAAATCCGGTACTGATTTTTTTCAGACTTGTTTATGATGTTGACCTCATGAATAATATAAGTGTGACTCTGAGAGTTTAATGCAAATTAGTCAAAAATTTAAAAAACGGCGAAAAATCTTTTTTTCTTCAAATTTTGGGTGTCTTCCTGAAGGACTGATTTTCAAAAAACTTTTTTTGGGAGTTATCCAAGTAGACCGAATATTTTAAAATATGATACCAGAACTGTCTCTTTAGACACAATGAAGAGAAAGATCTCAGGGTCTCAGACGTTACTTATTTTTGAAGTAACGAATGTTACTGTAATATAATACTGTTAAATTCGTATGCGTATTATAAAAATTAATATTTCATATTGCCAGACTGTTTCCGTGAGCCATTATTCCTCCCAGACGCTCATGAAAAAAATTAACTCTTCTTACATTCGAAGTCTTTGATTTTGAATATAATCCTTGGGGGATTATTTCAATTCTTTTTGTGGAAAGCCAGATCAATCCCAGGGTCCAAACATTCTGCCAGACACAATCAAAATTTCTATTAGGTCCCTAGAAATTATTAACTTCTTTGCCTACAAAGTGTATGTTTTCAACATCAGATTATGAAAATGACAATTTATTATTATAATTATAAAAGAAATAAAAAAATGAATCTATTTCATTAGTATCTTAATCTTAATCTTCATTGTCAGCTTCATTCGATGGTAAACTCGTATCGGGCGTTTTACAATAATTTTATCGATAGAGGTTTCGTAACTATAGGTTTTTTCAAATTTCCTCAAGTTGGTAGAACCGGCCTTGTCTCCCATACACTTTGTAGGCAAAAAAATTAATAGTTTCAAGGGATCTTATAAAAATTTTGATTGTGTCTGGCAGAATGTTTGATCCTTGGGATTAGGAATGTATTAAAATAATACCACAAGGATTATATTCAAAATTGAAGACTTCGAATGTAAGAAATATATAATATAAGGCATCTGGGAGGAATTTCGGCTCACGGAAACGGTCTGGCAATATGATATATTTAATTTTCATAATATTATGCGTGACATATATAAAAATCAGTTCTTCGAATTTAAGAAAAGTTCGGTATGATTTTGTCTATCTTTTCTACTTGCTACCTGTGAACGGTATCAAACACATATACGTCTATCTATACTGTGAAATTCGTTACATCAAAAATAAGTAACGTCTGGGGGCCCTGGGATCTTAGTCTAATAGTGTTCTATTTTATGGTCAGGAAAATTTCCATTTACTCTGGAACCCAAATTCGTTATATTAGAATCTCGTAAGAACCTTCAACTGAAATTTTCTGGTCGGAACTATGATCAAACCAAGCGATGATTCACGAAAAACTCCACAATTTCTCCGGAATTATGCGTCTTGGAGAACTTACTGTACTTGTCTGTGATCAGTTAGGTATTTCATTCTATGCTAAACCAAGATGAGTCGGGTCCGTGGGATCCGCAGCTCTGTGAACCTACCGTTCTTCCTCTTCGCTTGAAGGAGGAAATTCTCGAACACAAGAGGAAACACACGGAACTGCCGTAATTAACCGTTTCGAATAGGGTCAGTTGGTCGTTAGGCTCAGACAATGAACTCTTAAATTATACGTATCCGATGATGGCAGAATATGGCAGCTTTCCCTCCTGGTTGCGGAAAAATTCGTGGGATATTGTTACGCCATTTTTCGTTGGTACGAATAAAGCTTCCCAGGGTTGTTACGACATAACCATTTGGAAATTGTTGTCTGTTGGTAAAGAGACAAAACATTGTGTAGGGAATTTCAATTCTTATACTGCCATTCTCTTAATCTTTCGTCAACTATCTAATGAAATATATTCAAGAACACATCGAATTTTTTGCCATTGCGATTTTCAGGAACCCAGACATTCTGGATTGAAGTCCATCAAATAAGTTCAATGAAAAATTTCTCATTTGTTTCTGATGTATGTGACCTGTGACAATGAATGATCGTTTTCAAGGAGAGCGCCCACCAAAGTAGCATACATTTCACATATCTAAATGGCACATACATAGCAAACGTATGTCCTAAAACTTTCAGATGTATAACATTGGTTCTAATCGAATCTTGCATATTGTGTATTGAATAACAGTGCTATGCTACTTTGGTGGGTGCTCTCGCTAAGTAATAAGTTATTTGAAAATTTCCTCTCAAAAATTAGGATTAAACTTTGCTTTTTCCAGTCCCATCTTCTTAGTTATAAAATCCTAAAGATGATTTTTTCAAGACTAGAATGAAATCGGCAGATACAGTAGAATCCGTTTATTATGACGCCGGCTATACCGACCAATCGCTTATAATGACGCAAATGCAGTGTTAAGTTTGGTTTCATTCAAAACTCCTTACAATAGGGTCCGGATTTAATGACTTCGCTTATAATGACATGTCGCTTACAATGACATGATTTTTCGAAAATTTTTCCGGTTATAGTGACCGCTCGATCGTTTTCTGAAGCCACCTACCCTTTTTAATGCGATGAGGTTTAATACGATACGAGACATACTCGTGCCGACATGCTTTTTATTATAATCCAGATCCAAGAAGAGATTATTGGTGTTTTGTGGACAAAATGACATCCATTGAAGCCATTTTTAAGTTGTACAATGGTGTAAAAAGCTATTTTTTTCAGTCAAAAAGAAACAAACTCAAACTAAAATTTCAGATTATTTTTCTAAAAAATGAAAAAGTTCTTTATATTTAGTTTTTTTTGTTAGAGCAGTTTTTTTTTATTTTTTCAATAAAGCAAAATCTGAATTTCTCGTTTTTTTCTTAAACTGAATCCAAGAAAAATACCATAAATTTTGCTGAAATTCCGCTTCATGTGACTTCCGGTTATTATGACGTATTTTTCATTTTCCCTCGATGTCATCATAAGCGGATTCTACTGTATTTCATGTGGCCAAACATTTTGATGATGTTCCTCTAAGGTTGAAAGGGCCACCTCCAAACCTTGTTCTACAAAAAAGGTTTTCCACATCCATATTCCACAATGAAAAAATTCATTTTGGATATCCTGTTTTATAAAAAAAAGTCTCTTGAAATTCCTTGTTGAAATTCACGGTTTTTGAGGAAAAAATTTTTTCTAATAACCGAATGTCATTTGCTTATGACAACTCACAAATTTTTTTTTGACAACTGACTCATTTCGAATAACTCTGATTCAGTTCACTTAATTTTTTTATATGACTCATCATTATGAGAATTTTCTCACTCGAAAAGATGCGATATCCACAAACGCAGAAATGATCGATTTGAACTTGTATTTCTGGGGATCCATTTTTTTGTGGATTTAGAATTTCGCATTCGTGTTGGAATAGGAGCTCATTCTGCAACTTGTTTTAGAATATACTATTAGAGGAATCTTTCAGGAGTACCTACCTACACACATCTTCTTTTGTTTTCGAAGTATATGCCATAATTGAAATTTTGCGATTTTAACTTTGGTCATTATGTCCGTCCCTGTTTGTGCTAGGATGTTGAAATAACATTTTACAGGCACTTTTCTCATAGCAATCCAATAGCGTAGTTTGTTTTTCCCCAAGAGGTTTCCTTGCTGAGCTATGACATAAAGTTGTGTTTTTTCTTATGGAAACAATAGTATCAAATGGCTCAGGAAGAATCACCACTTTTTTTCCGTTTCAGAAATATATCATGCATCATACATACATCGCCCTCAGGTTCATCCAGATATCATGAAAAATATAAGTAGTTTGTATGTCAAATTTGAATTATTGAGTATTAAGTAGGCTTAAACACAAAATAATATGTCTCTACGCATGGTGTCTTTATTATTATGCCATTGAATACTTGATTCAATTCTCTGTGGTTTGATCTGATATATACCGGTTTCGGCCTTGTTTGAACTCATCAGTATCCCTTTATATCTCAGGGACAAAATCTTCATAAAATACTTCGATATTTGAAGCAATTAGTTTTGAAGTACTGAGAAAAATATTACAAAGAACTAAAGTGGTGACATCCAATTGCGTCAAAATGAAGTTTCACATCTCCAATCAAATACTAAAAAAAATCTGTACTTCCTCTGAGATGTATGGGATAACGATGAGGCAAAACAAGGCCGAAGCCGGTATATCTCTCATCTCAGTGACAAAATCTGATATCATTTCGCCTGGGAATTGAAAATGGTATTCATTTCGATGATTACTATTTTAAATTAATCTTTGTTTCAAAAACAATATTTTAAATTTTTTCTGCCTTGAAATTTTTTTATGATATAAGATGAAAAATATGCGTTCGTATTTAGAATTAAAAAGAGGTTTCTTCCACTAGAAATATAGCGCTCCTAGTAAGTTTCAATTTTTTTTCAGATATTTTCGTAAATGATAAAGTATTTCGAAATCGAAAATATACTGGAATTAAAAAAAAAAAGTTACGTTAAACGGTTTTCACTAATGATGTTTTCACGAAAATCGAGCCCAGGGCACTTTTCGAAGTTTTTACTTATCTAGTTCAGAAGTCCCTAAAATAGTCAAAATCAAGCAATTTAGTACTGAGTACACTCGAAGCGACAAATGAAGGCAAGAAACCTCAATTTCATGCTTGCTTCGTACTCATCAAGTCAGCGTAGGTCGATCTATAAATGGCAAAATGACGATTTTACCTCATCGACTAGAAAATAACGGTTTCAAGAGAAATTATTGAGTCATGGTTCCAGAATATCTCAGTTACTCCAAGAAATATATGGGTAAAATACCAAAATAAAACGCTCATATGGAGTGGGAGTTCTCGACGAATTATGTGGTCCATTTTGGGATGAGGAATCCTTGCGGCAAACAGTATTTCAACGACGATAACGTAGGCGAAAATATTCAATCCTTCAGTGACAACTATAAGGTGTAAAATATCAATGGACTAATTTCAGGTCGAAATGATGACGTATTCACTGCATCCTACGATATCTTAAAGAAATTTAACTTCCTTATGCACGAAATTATAAAGAATTCAGTTTCCCGTTCCCTGGTCTCGTTAATAAGAAACATGAATAATGGGGTTGAAAACAGAAGTACCTACTAATAGAAGAGAGACATTGTTTCTCTATTTCAGTAAAGTTTTGTTTAAAACTCTCAAAATTCAAATTAAAATTCAGATCAGTGACTTTTGTATTGTATCTTGACAGTTGGTGTCACTGGCGAATTTGACAGAGTGCGGAATTTTAATTGATTTGATTCGAAAATTGTGTGGATCGAGGGTCAGTACTGACAACCACAAAACGAAAAATATAACTGAATACAACATCACATCATTACTTTTTAGTACTGTTATGAATTCATGACGATACTGAAATAGAGAAATATATTTATTTATAACTCCTCAGATGCACCCTTGACAGTATGTAGTTACATACCTATACAGGGTGTACCAAATTCGATGGCCGATAAGGCGTTTCTGGAGAACTGGACCTATTTGAAATCTGAAAATTGGGATTATATTAATGTTTGAAGTTATCTTCCTCTCTAAAATATTCTTGGAGCCCGACCACTTTCCGTTATACAGGGATTAAAAAAATTTTTTTTTTCTGTTTATTGTTTTCGAATTTTCTGAATACATTAGCCCTCAAATCGTTGCATTCACCGAAATACTTTCCAAAATATCGAGAAAAAACTGAAGAAAAAAGGGGGATAAGTGTATTCGTTTTTATGTTTGTTATTCTTAACCTAGATATCGTAGGCGAAGACTGTGGAAATATTGTACATTTTCAGAATTTTGAAAAACCTGTCACAGGGTGTTCCAAATGTTGGTTCAAAAATTGGGATCAAAATTGGCTCGTTAATTTTTTTTCAAATTGGAAGCCTATTTTTTCATGATTGCGTTGGATTGAGCGAAAAAATTTGATGATAATGTTCCAACATGTTGATGCTCCTGAAATTACTAATCCTTCAGTTATTTAGGATTTTCTGTTTCTTTTCATGAAATCTGTTTTACATAAACAATGATGAATAGAGAGAAAAAAGGAAGTCACTAGTGAGTTATTTGAGTAATTTATCTTCTATGAACAAGGTCATTGTTGATATGAAACAGATTCTATGAATTTGACGGTACGCACGACATGAAATCAGGAAATTCTGATTAATTATTGATAATTATTAATTTTAGGAGCATTAACATGGCGGAATATTATCATCATTTTTCTTTGCACACTCCAACGCAATCATAAAAAATAGGGTTCTAAATTGAAAAACGAAAGTTATGGGTCAATCTTGATCCCAATTTTTGCACCAACATTTGAAACACCCTGTGACAAGTTTTTCAAAATTCTGAAAATGTACAATATTTCCACATTCTTCGCCTTCAGAAACGTGAAAACAGTTTGTGCTTGCGATATCTAGGATAGGAATAACAAACATAATACCGAATACGCTTATCTCCCTTTTTTCTTCAGTTTTTTCTCGATATTTTGGAAAGTATTTCGACGAATGCAACGATTTGAGTAGGGATGTATTCAGAATTGCATGCTCTATCAAATTCGATAACAAAAAAAAAACAAAAAAAATTGGCAAAAATCCAAAAATATCTCAGATCGGTAGATCATATCGAACAATAAAGTCATCCCAACTTTCAGATTCCAAATAGGTCCAGTTCTCCAGAAACGCCTAATAGGCCGTCGAACTTGGTACACCCTGTATATAGAGTAAACACAATTAAACATCCATGTATATACAAAAAGAAAGCTAGCCAAAACAGAAATCCTTCAATTCATTCACACTTAGTTTTGAATATATCCACATCAAATTTCTGAATCGCTCTATTACAAATGATTAACATTGTGTTGTTTGGATATAGCATAGTTTTCCCACCTACAAAATGGGGATATTTACGCCAAACATGCTCTTTTCAGGCCCGAAAAAAATACCACAAAAAACTTTTTTTTGATTTTCCCCATTATTTTCTAAAATTTGGGAAACCATTTTAAATTTTCTGCTTGAAAAATGGAATATAGAGAATTAACGTTTTTGGGAACATTCTCTTCATTGTAATAAAACAATTTTAGTAGTGAAACCACTATGACTTTCACCGCCATCTCAAACTGATTAATCACCTGATTTTTTTTAGGATCGAGATGAACAGAGGAGGTTGGAAATGAAACATAGAAAAGAAGAAGACGATTTGTACAGAAAATTCCAGAGACAGCGAGAAGAAGAGGAAAGAAGAATAAAAGACGAAATAAGGGTAAAAATTATATTATATGTGCTCTATGAGAACTCATCCATCTGATGAAGCACAATGATCATACTGATTAAAATTTTTTCCAAGGATGAATGGGAAAAAGAATTAGAGAGGTTAACGCATCGCTTCGAAAGGGAGATGCAGATGAAAAGGAAAAGAGATGACCAAAATATCCTCACTTTGAGGCATCAACAGGAAAAGGACGATTTGGAGAAGAATATGACATTGAGGAGAGATAAGAAGAAGGAATCGCTGACCAGAAAAATGCTGGAACATGAACGGTAAGTGTTTCAATACTGTGCTAAATTGTTATAAATAGGGAAGGTCCCACATGAATCATCTGATTCATAATAATCTACTTATTAAATGAATTTTCCTGAAGAAACTGCCGTTTTTTCAATTCTGATTATTCAAAATTATCTCATCTGTATGATTGCGTTGCGGTTAGCAACGGGGATATTGATGAAACATTCAATAATCAGATTTGAGGGTATCGATATAATGGTTGTCAGAATAAACATAAAAGTTGAACTACATGAAAGGTAGGTTATTCTGCTGTTCGTTACTATATATGAATATGAAATATGTACTTCGAATTTCATTTAAACGTATACCATTCGATGTGAATTCGAAATTCAACTTTCCCATGCTAATGAAGGAAAAAGGAAAACAATAATTCTTCTTATGTTTATCAAGAATTTACAATAGTCAATGAAAAATACATGCTTCGCTTTCTCTCTGGTCAATTTTACAGCTTCCAATACATACCTATAGTCCGTTTCAAAATGATTGTCATCAAAGTAAGCCAAGGAATTTCAGCCGGGACTTCTGTGGGTTCATGATAGATTGAAATATATCGTTATAACCTATAAAATGGATGAATATATTTTTCAAGGCAACTGAATTTGAAGAATTTTTTGTGAAATTATATTATTTTCATCATTGTTGTATTGGCAAATTTTCAAACTCAACTTCAATTGCACACCCACACTATTTCGATGTAGATCAAGCATGAGAATTGGGAATTCAGGATTGATAATAAAAATAGCGTGGAATGCTTAAACATGAAATCTTGCAGGCTTGCGAGGAACTCCAATGTAGAGATATCATTCATTAAATAATTAAGACTTCATCAAAAATATCAAGAAGTTCCTCCTCTGTAAAGACCCTTCAGCAATCTTTGTATTCGTGGTGACTGAAAATTCAGCCAAGTTCTCGCCCTGTGTTATTTTTTCTGAGTATTGAGGTACATAAAATATAAAGCATTTCATGATTCATTAAATAATATACCAAATGTTGATATTTATTGAAATTGAGTTACTTTTCAGTCAGTTCAAAAAATATGGACAAACTGATTTATTCATTGTTTTTGATTTTAGAAAAAATTACGTCTTCTAATGTCTCTTTGAAGGTATAATCATGTGGAATAGGTTTCCATCCACTGCTCTCTCCTGACTGTAATGACTTACCCTTTTCGTTCTTTTTTCTCCAAAAATTCATCTGACAGTTCTAGGTGAAAACTGAAATTTTGAAACTCATTTATTTACACCTCGAAAAAGTAAATGATTGTTACCTGAATAACTAGCAAAATGTGATTAATACTGGCTGAAATACCTGCTGAATTGTTGAAAAAGTCGCAGTACGATAAACTGCATCACGTTCCCTTGTAGTTAGACGAGGGGAGAGGTATCTTTATGAATTCCAGCCATTTTCAATTCGGTAATACTCGAGAAATATTCAAATCCAAAACTTATTTGTCGATTTAATCAAGAATATGCAAAGACTCCCAGAAAATATTTAAATAGATATCAATATAAGGTTGTCCGGAATGAGTACAGGGTATCCCAAATTGCTTGATTTTGACTGTTTTAGTAAGGTACTTCTGTACTAGATAGGTAAAAACTTCGTCTGGTGTCCTGGGCTCGATTTTTGTGAAATACCATTAGTGAAAACCGTGTCACAATATCTTGATTTTTTTTTTAATTTCGATTTCGAAAATGTGCATCAACTGTTTCATTAACGAAAATATTTGAAAACGATTAAAAATTTCTAGAAGCGATTTTTTTCCCGGAAGGAGAAATAATATTAAATTTTTTTTCTCGTAAAGAAAAAAACCATTTTTTTCATATTGAATACGAACGCATTTTTTCTTCATTTTATTTCATTAAAAAATTTTTTGAGACAAAAAAAATTTTAAATAATATCTTATTTCCAGTGAAGAAATGCTTGTTGAAAGTTTTTATCTCTTTCAGATATTTTCGAAAATGAAAAAGTTGTGGCAAATCTTCTGAATCGAAAAAATTTCAAATTGTTGTTATATCTCTCTATACCAACATCCAATCCTTGCAATCGAAGATCCATTATTTGCAGTACTATGTTCATAAGTCAAAACCAACTTTCATTTTACTGACCGAATCTTGGCTTCATTCCGGAATTACTGATAATCTTGTTAAAATCCCTGGCTACGTTATCTTCAGACGGGACAGTTCAACAACTATTGGTCATGGTGGCGTCTGCATGTACATTGCAGATGACATAACTAAAAATTTCAGTGTAAGGGTGACCTCAACTGATTTACCTGGGCTCGACAATATTTTTATCGACATATTCAACTCTAAATCAGAAGTTCTGAGCTTGGGTTGTGTATATAGACCACGTCCCAGCATACATGATGTCGAACTTTGTCAGCTTCTAGCAAACTTATCCTCTAGCAGAAGAAACCTTTATGTGGCAGGAGATTTCAACCTGCCCGATGTCCGCTGGCCTCTTTCCAGTGATAGATCTTATGGTTCACCGTCGGGTATTTTTGTAGACACCATCCGAGACGCTAATTTATACCAACTTGTTGAATTCCCTACTCGGTTCAGACATCAGCAGGTGCCATCCCTCCTCGATTTGATCATCGTCAACGACGAGAACCTCGTTTCTTCCTTATCTCAAGATCCACCATTTGGCAAATCAGACCATATAGCATTGGTCTCTCAGCTCCAGCTGAATATCACCAATTACGCCACCAAAACTACCAAAAGGATAAGGCGAACCGACTTTGATCGTTTGCGGGCTTGTTTAGATGGAATTTCCTGGCAAGATATTTTACCAGCTTCTATGGACGTTGAAGCGATGTGGAGGGCATTTTCTGATCGCTTGTTGGCTGAGGTTGAGAAATGTTCGCGCGAAATTTCGAGTATATTTATCCCTTCGAAACCATGGATTGATGACCGAGTGTACCGGATGATTCGTCATAAGAAGGCTTTATGGCAAAGATACCTGCGTAGTGGAGGTGATGATGACTTCAGAGTTCACCGCAGTTACTCCAACGTATTGAGCATTGTGATACATAATGCCAGGAGAAAATTTGAGAGCAATTTGGCCTCCTCCGGGAACTCTAAGCTCTTTTTCAAATACATCAGGTCTGCGATGAATACCAAGGTTACGGTGCCTATAGTTCGGGGTAGCGACGGTTTGATTTGTGGCTCATCGAGCGAGACCGCCGAAGAGTTTTCCAAGAGTTTTGCATCTTCGTTTTCGGTCGAACCGGTATTCGTTACAGGTGAACTGTTGCGAGATCACGGAGATGTGTTGGATTCTGTTAGTTTTCCACCTGGACTGATAGCAAGGCATCTTTCTGAATTAAGAATATCTACTTCGCCAGGCGGTGACGGCATAACTGCATCTGTCCTAAAGAACTGCTCCTCGAGTCTAGCGAATCCCTTATCAATCATTTTTGGCAAATCTTTCTCATCGGGTACTCTTCCATCCTCATGGCTCGAAGCGAGGGTGACACCTATTTTCAAAAAGGGTGACAAGCTGGATCCATCTAACTATCGCCCAATTAGCCTGATCCCTATTGTTGGCAAAGTCTGTGAGAGAATTATTCTCGATCAGATAATTCCTTTCGCTATGACAGCCAATCTTCTTCCATCCAGTCAGCACGGTTTTCTACCTGGTCGATCTATAATAACTAACCTTTTAACATGTGTGGACGATTGGTCGAGTTTGTTGGACAGTGGTTTTCCGGTCGATGTAGTGTACTTGGACTTTTCTAGGGCGTTTGACCGGGTACCACACAAAAGACTTCTGGCAAAGCTTGAAAGCTTTGGCATACGCGGCTCCCTTCTTGCTTGGATCAGTGCTTTCCTCTCTAATAGAGTGTTTCGTGTACGCGTGGGCGATTGCCTCTCGAGTGTCAAAGGTGTAACCAGTGGTATACCTCAGGGATCGGTACTTGGACCTATGTTATTTATCCTTTACACCTCGGACCTGCCGGGCCTGTTGAGGTCCAGGTGCTCATTGTTCGCCGACGACACGAAGATATACGCCAATCCCATTTCAGATGCTGCTACGATTCAAAGTGATCTGCAGCTCCTCCACGACTGGTCGGAGAAGTGGCTCCTCCCTCTCAATCTTGAGAAGTGTAGAGTGGTACACATGGGACGGAACAATCCGAGGAACGTTTATTACCTTTCAGGCACCGCGATAAACGCCACCAAGACGCATTCTGACCTTGGCGTTATCATCTCTGAAAATTTGTCGTGGTCAGAACACATTTCACACATTACAAACAGAGCCAAGAGAGTGCTTTATATGATTCAGAAAGCCTTTCCCGGTGCGAGCCACACGTTTGTAAGAGGCTCTACACATCTTATGTGCGCCCAATCTTGGAATTCGCTGGCCCTGTCTGGTCCCCAACACTTGTTCGTGATGCCACGCTCCTAGAGTCTATTCAACGACGTGCAACACGTATCCCTTATGGACGTTCCCGCCCGTCATACGAGGAGAGACTCGCTCTCTTCGACCTCCAATCATTTGCCAGTCGCCGTACACGTGGGGACCTCATTACCACTTACCGAGCTCTCAATGGTATGTTCGGTGTAGACGTTGCACATCTCTTCCAACTGAATGCAGACCAGAGACTTCGAGGACATTGTTTCAAACTCCGGAAGGGTACGTTTCGACTTCCTTGCAGAGAACATTTTCTTTGCAATCGAGTGTTCGATTTGTGGAATCGCCTTCCAGAGAGTGTTGTTGATTCGCCATCCGTGAACACTTTCAAAAACAGATTAGACCGATGGTTCAGTGATTGAGTGTTTCTTTATGTTCATTTCATTTTATTTATTGTTTTTTGCACTATGGAATTCATTCATATTTACTTAATTGTTTTCCTTATGTTGAGTTTATAGGAATCTGTACTCATATCCTTATTCAATAATAATAATAATAATAATAATAATAATAATAATAATAATAATAATATCTTCAAAACAAATGAAGATGTGGTGAAACGGTTTTCACATGTACATGTTGCCGTTTTCTCTCTGGTCAATTCTACAGCTTCTATTACAAAGGTAATTCCACAATTTAAGACAATATTCTGGAGGGATCATAGCCAGCTCAGTGGAAAAAACAGCTCGAGACTGGCGAAACTATTCGAATAGGATAATTTCTTTCTCAGTTGAGTTGGAATTGTGAGAAAATCTGCTAATTTTAATATCAGGTATTCTTGAAAACTTTATAGGGGTTTTCTCTCCCAGTCTCTGAGAGAAGAAACAATTAGAAATTTTGTTTCAAATGATGAATAAAAAACAAATGAAGTTTCCAGGAATATGCAGACTCCCAAAAAATATTTCAACAGATATCATTATCAGGTAGTCCGGAGTATTCCAAATTGCTTGATTTTGACTGTTTTAGATACTTCTGGACTAGATAGGAAAAAACTTCGTGAGGTGTCCTGGGCTCGATTTTTGTGAAATCACCATGAGTGAAAACCGTTTCATGATATCTTGATTTTTTTTTTAATTTCGGTTGCAAAAATGTGCCATAACTTTTTCATTTACGATATCATCTGAACCCATTAAAACTTTCTAGAAGCGCTTTTTTCCCGGAAGAAGAAACTATATTAAATTTATTTTCTCTTGAAAAAAAAACACATTTTTATATTCAATACGAACGCATTTTTCTCATTTTATTTCATTAAAAAATTTCGAGACAAAAAAGATTTAAAAAAATGTCTTATTTCCAGTGAAAAAGTGCTTGTTGGAAGTTTTTATCTTTTTCAGATATTTTCGAAAATGAAAAAGTTATGGCACATTTTCTGAATCTTCAAATCAAATGAAGATATCGTGAAACGGTTCTCACTATTGGAGTTTTCACGAAAATCGAGTCCAGGACTCCTTTCAACGTTTTTACCAATCTAGTCTAGAAGTACCAGAAACAGCCAAAATCAAGCAATTTGGGATTCCCTGTACACGTAGAGAACTTTTACTTTGTAACTTGTAACACTAGAAAACTGTGTTTCCTTTGCTGACGAATATACCCTTCCTTTGCAGGGCCGCCACTGCAGCCTTGGTAGAAAAGCAGAGCCACGAAATGCTGGAGCTCATCAACGAAAAGCGCAGCGAGTTCATGCAGGCCGAATCCTTGTACATGGAGGGAGACGGCATGGCTTTGGAGGAGGTAGAACCCTATCCCAGCCTAGCTCCAGCCCCGGCACCGCCAGCTCTCAGCAAGTTCCAGGTCTATAATGATCCCGTGGAGTTCAGCAACGTGGACCAAATAGCCATCTCAGTGGCTCAGGAGGATCAGAAGTCTTTCACAGATCTGGTCAGGCAGTTGGTTGGACGGTGCGGATCGGATATAGAGAAGGCGAGGTGAGGGTGTTTCTCTTATACACTCTTCTTTTTCTTCGGGTGCTATCCACTAATGGATGCTTGCGATCACATGTGCTATCTCTTCTCTATCCATTGTGGTATGAATTATAGAGTAAGTTCCCAGGGCCCCAGACGTTACTTATTTTTGAAGTAACGAATTTTACAGTATAGATAGTCTTATATGTGTTTAATAGTGTGTGCAAACTAGCTAGCTTGGCTAGCAGGATGAAGAGGTAGACAAAAACATACCGAACTTTTCTTAAATTCGAAGAACTGATTTTTATATTTGTCACGAAGAATATTATGAAAAATGAATATTTCAGATTGCCAGACCGTTTCCGTGGGCCGTAATTCCTCCCAGACGCTTTAAATTTCAATGAAAAAATCACAGCTAGAAACATCATTGCGAAATGACCAGATTCAGCACTTTTGTTGAATTCGAAGCACTGATTTTCATGTCTGTCCCGCAGAATAATATAAAAAATAAATCTTTCATATTGCCAGACTGTTTCTTTGGGCCGTAATTCCTCCTAGACGCTTTAAGTTTCATTAAAAAAATTAACTTTTCCCACATTCGAAGTCTTCAATTTTGAATATAATCCTTGAGGGATTATTTTAATACCTTTTGTGGAAAGCCAGACCAATCCCAAGGGCCAAATATTTTGCCAGACACAATCAGAATTTTTATCAGGTCCCTAGAAACTATTAATTTTTTTGCCTATAAAGTGTATGGGAGGAATTATGGCCCACAAGGCAGGTTCTACCAACTTAAAGGAAATTTGAACAGAACCCATAGTTAGGACATTATTTGGTCTATTTTCATTATCTATATACAATTAGATAGTATGGAGCGCACAAGTCCAGACGGAACAAGTTTGTCAAAGACCGGTCCTTCTCAGGACCAACAATACCCTGATGACGGCAGGCGAATGCTTGCCGAAACGTCGGTAAATACCAACAATATAGATAATGGAAATAGCCCAAAAATGTCCCAACAAATATTCTATTATCAAGAATATCTCGTCCACAATTAAAACCCATAGTTACGAAACCTCTATCAATAAAATTATTGTAAAACGCCAGGTACGAATTAACCATCGAATTAACCATGAAGATTAAGATACTAATGAAAAAGATTATTTTTTTTATTTCTGTTATAATTATAATAATAAATTATTGTCATTTCCATAATTTGATGTTTAAAACATACACTTTGTAGGCAAGAAAATTAATAGTTTCTAGGGACCCAATAAAATTTTGATTGTGTCTGGCAGAATGTTTGTTCCTTGGAATTGGTTTGGCTTTCTACAAGATGTATTGAAATAATACCACAAGGATTATATTCAAAATTGAAGTCTTCGAATGTAAGAAAAGTTAATTAAATTGAGAGCGTCTGGGAGGAATTACGGCTCATGGGAATGTTCTGGCAATATGAGATATTTATTTTTTGTAATATTTTGCGTGACATATGGGTGATTCTCCAGAAACTGAGTCCCAACAGGTTACACATCAATAAATGTTAAAAATATTGGAATTTTTATGTTGTGTATCAATCTGATGTTAGAGATTTCATTCTCCTTCCAGGTTCATATGACTTTACTCAACATTCATTCATAAATTTTTATTTTTTTAAATAAGTATCTCAAAATTGTCATTCCCGTGGTATGTAACTGAATGGTTCAAGAACTTGAAAACGGTCATAATTCACATTCCTGAGGAAACGAAAACCAGATGAGATACATTCACTGGAATATTGTACCATGTATTATAGTTTGCCACATTAGTTCGAAAGAAATAGTCAAAATTTTTTTTTCATTTGAAAAAAGAAATCTGTCACAGGCGAAAATGATCATTCCCGTGGCAGATTATGAATTTCATCAAATGATTCGAATTTAACGCGTTAACCCCTACCCAGTAGTTTGAAAAGAGCCTGAAAGTCATTTCCGATTGTTTATAACGTCAGTTGTGTTTATATGATTGAACAGAAGAGTTTTGCTAGTTAGCGAAAGTGTTGAGATCGGTGTGTAACATCCTAGCAGTCATTCCCGTGGAGGAAAATTTTTCAGGTAAAAATTAAAATTTTGTAAAAATTCATTGTATTATCATTTCATTATAGCAAACATTCATAAAATATTCTGTTTTCTCATAAATGAAATATGTTTTTCTGGAAATACGAGAGTAAAATATCACTTTTGTCATTCCCGTGGATGTCATTCCCGTGTTATGGATTTCGCACGGGAATGAGTATAATGTCTGGATAATGATGAACATAGTTTTTTCAAAAGAAATATTGTTCGTGCTCGAAGCGAACTAGGGAACAACTGAGGATAAAGGGAAAAAAAGAAAGATAGCGTTGTTTAAAAAGTAGTTAAAAGGCAGGAAAAAAATATGAAGCAGAACCGTCTTTAACATGGTTCAGCATAATTGGAGTTGTTTGATGACACACATTCATAATTCGTTGGCGTAGTTCGTCCAAATTTTCAGGCTGGGTCACAAAAGTTTGAGCTAGTAAATTGATTCTTAGCTAAAATATTTCCTTAAAGCAAAGTTATTATACACCGAAGTGAAGAGACCTTTCAAATGAAGTATCACTTAACCCCTTTCCCCTTTTCAATTTTGGGGGGTTGAAAGGCCCCCTCTTAGGGGGTTGCTCGTTCAAGCTTCCAATATTCATCAAAAGATATCCTCCCGAATAAAATCATTCGACGTGATTTTTCCAATCACTATGGGATAAGAAAATAACGAGGTGGCTCGTCCGAGAACAAACAACCTGTATATTATGGTTCCTAGAATACCTACTCTGTTTTTTTTTTATATATATGTATACTGTATTGAAATTTTATGAAAGTTTCGAATCACTTCGTATCCAGAATCCTGATAGCATCATTTAGATCATTCCCGTGGAACATTGATCATTCCCCTGGACTACCTCGACCAAATATTTTTTTTGAAAATAGCTGAAATGCAGGAATTTCAGGTGTTATTCAATTCTTGTTGAACAGTTTGGTTTTGATTATGACAAAAATCCATATTTGAATAACATTTGTAAACTTTTTTGTTGAAATCAAAAGTACCGCTGAAAAGACACAGTTTCCGGAGAATCACCCATATATAAAAATCAGTTCTTCGAATTTAACAATAGTGCAACAATGTTTCTGACTGTGATTTTTTTATTTGAATTTAGAGCGTCTGGGAGGAATTACGGCCCACGGAAACTGTCTGGCAATATGAAATATTTATTTTTCATAATATTCTGCTCGACATATATAAAAATCAGTTCTTCGAATGTAAGAAAAGTTTTGGTATGTTTTTGTCCACCTTTTCCACCTGCTACTTGTAAACGGGCCGCCTAGCCAAGTTAGCGAGGATGCACACACTATTAAACACATATAAGACTATCTCTATACTGTGAAATTCGTTACTTCGAAAATAAGTAAGGTCTGGGGGCCCTGGGATCTTAGACTATTAGTGACTGTATGTCATTCACTCCTGTCCACTGTCTTACAATACAATACAAATTTATTCATCCTTTGAGACATTACAATGATGTATAGGGCATGTCAAAATAACAGAATTGGTAACTTACATGGCAAAACAATTAACTCTGAAATACAGAAAAAAATAAAAAATTACAACCTCAATTATAATGAACTTGTGAGAAATTCATGTACATATACTGTAAAAGCATTTTTCTATGAACAAATTTTTTATTTCTCTCTCGAACTGTCTGCCATTAAGTAGTTTGCACCGATTGGGTAGATGATTATATAAACCAAAACCTACTTCCCATGAAGGTCTTCCATCACTGAAACTAAAAGCTTGGAAATGCGTCATCATTAATTATCTAACAGACCTATCCCCTACCAATATTTCGTCTTTATAGATCTGAATGAAAACCATTCAGTCTCATTTTTCTAATGTGGTCTGTCCACAAACTGTAAAGAAATTTCGTATTTTTGTAGTAAATGTATACAGTGTCTTCAGTGCAGGTATATTGATCTGTGAAAATAATTTTTACGTGTGGATATCTTCTCTAGGCATCACATAGTTACTTTTGATATGTTCATTCAGGCTGTGAAGATAGAACTTCTCTCTTGACACTGGTGGATGTTAGGGTTCTCAAAAGGTCCTTTCACAAGGTGTCAGGATCAAAACTGATTATGGAATCATCTACACCCAGTTTGATTAGGTCGACCTTTTCATGCAGTTTGTCTCTTATGATAATTGAGAATGAGCGCAGACTGTGCTTATGCTGATTATATAAAATTCTAAAAAGAAATAAAAAATGATGGCGATATTGATCATGGTCATTTGGGTATTTCCTACTATTATCCCTTCACAGATAGAAAGCAAACATTTAGTTGTCCACGGAATTGAACTCTAGAATTTTCATGACTATGTTCAAGTGGGTATCTACATTTCTAGAGAATATTTTTAATGTTTTCCATTTTTTCAGGACAATATTTCGATGGATTACGGTCAAAAACCTCAACACGATGTCTTTTGACGAAAATCTGAGGGTGACACACCAATGGGTCTACTCAGGGGTATAAAGAATGGAACAGAAAGCTATCACGTCCTCTTCAAAAGACTTTGTAGGTAAGGTATAGATATAACTCTGAACCACTGCTACTTCGAAATCATAAATTTGAAACAACTTCTCAGGTTTCAGAAGTTGTTTGATATTTTCAATAATAAATCTCTAGGAATTTTCGATGAAAATCAATAAAAAGAATGAAAAGAAAAAATTCTCTACCGTCCAGAATTTCTTATTGGTAGAAAAATCAGTTGATCTGGCAATGATCCACTTTCAGTCAAATGCTTGAAGGGGAAAAGTATGAGCTAAAAATTAAAGAATTAATTGTTATGTACCCGTTTCTTGTTTCGCATTTCGCATATTTTTACAAACGTCGAGTATCGGTATATATCAATATCAATGAAAGTTATTTTTTCGGATCTCCATAAACCGCAAGAACAAAGCGAATGCCTTCCGTAATTATTGTTTGAGGTGTGAATTCAATTGTAAATTTTTGAGCGCAGTTAACTACTTTTTTCGAATTATTAGTCTTATAGGAAAAACTAACACCCTGATCATTTGCCTTGATGGATCTAAATAATGAATAGACTAGTTTGAATGATGACCTCTAGGGTGCTCGCCCATCGTTGCTGGCTGAGAGGTACTGATGAGTCCTAAGAGGGTCGAAAACCGGACTGTCTATGCCTATGCTTTGCTTTGATGACGGCATTTTCTCATCTTGAATGAATCTGCAAGCAGGGTCTCCACTAGTCGATTCCCTATTAATTAGTTTTATATGTGCATACAATGTGACTCTTTGGGACGGTTTTACAATCGAAGGTTAAACTTTATGGTTAGGTTAGCGACACCCGATGTTTAACTCGTACCTGGCGTTTTACAATAATTTCACGAACTGAGGATTCGTAACTATGTTCAAATTTTCCTAAATTGGTAGAAAATAATTTTTTTTTATCTAAATAGTAGATCGGACGCATTAACGAATTTATAAGACGTCGAAGGAATATTATAATTTTAAAATCAATGATTGAAATTTACAAGTTTAATATAATTCATTTTCATATTTTATTCAAAAAAATATTTCCTCACTTTGTTTATTGAACATGTATACAAAAGATCAATTATTTCTCTAATTTACTATCTATTAAAATACATGTTAATGGAGGTATCTGGAGTAGAGGTACTTGCATTATGCCTTTGATCAGGAACTTCTGAAAGATTAATATTACTAGTGAACTCTTATGCTGTATTATGAAGAATGACTGTAGCCATCAACATAGTCTGAGCTGTATCTAATTTTTCATGCATTCCCATGACATGGGCTAGAAAGCGAAGTTTCTACAAACTCTTTCTCTCAACTGGATTTCTTGTTCAAATGTGTGATTGTTGAATGAGACTTCAGAAGGTTTTCTCGTATCAGCTGAAGGTGTAATTATAAAATGCTCAATTCTATAGCCACTATCTTCTGCTAAAACGCTGTGGTAAAATCCCTTCAGTCAAATGATCCGCACAGCGTAGAATTCTGAAAAATATCATGTGCTGAACCTGGCCATTTTGCATCAATTAATTTTCTGAGATGGATCAACTACCAGTTTGCACATTCAAGGAAAAAAATTGTTGATAGTTCCTGAATAGTTTGGCTTGATCACCTGGCAATTGAATTTTTTACGTGTGCAGTCAACAGCACCTATACACCTCGGAAACCTGGCATTTTAATTACCTTCTAGTTGGATGAGCTATCCAATGTTCTATTTGGTTCAGAATATTCAGCATACGCTGAATGAATAATAATAAAACCCAGCTTTTCGATAATCTGAATCTTAAAAAAACTTCAGGTCATTCCTCCCAATTACTGCTATCAAAAGCGTTGAAATGAAATCCATATTAACAAATCTCTAGTGAGGAATCCATTTCTTCAAAACAATAATTTTCGAATCAGACAAACATTTTGAGTTATATACATATAAATGATTCTATATCAACACCCCAGAGGTAAAGTGTGTTAAGTAACAATATCAAAATTAGACAAAAGAGAGATTTTTCAGTTCCACTATTGTTTCAAAGAATGTTTACTGCCATTATTTGGAGACTTGATATACCCAGGGAGTCAAGAATGTGTTCCACCAGCTAGAATTTACTATGTGAATCCAATATTGTAGAAAGTACGTGTCTGAAAAAATGTGACTTAACACACTTTACCTCTGAGGTGCTGATACGGTTCTTGAATTAACTTCTGGTTCACCCACACTTTCGGTGTTGGTTGAATTAACTGATAGTTAACCACGTTTCGTGGAATTGTAGAACGTCTAACCTACAAAATTTCCTTAACCAAAAGTTAACCTTCGATGGTAAAACCGGCCCTTAGAGAGTAACTCTTGATAAAAAAATAATGAAAACGATTAGTGTAAAGGAGTTAAATATCAACAACTTTCGTTTTTTCTGATAACACTCACTTTTTCTAGGAGAAATCCACCTGAAATTTTCACCTTTGACCGCGAATATCTTTTGTAGCAATCATGCATCGATTGGAATTTCAACACTTTATTTGTCATGATAAACCCTATAGATCTCCATCAAAATTTGGCTCCCGGCAATTTTTGTTTTTTGACCACAGTCAACTTTTGTCAATCTCGATTTCTATTCTTCTATTTCATTTTTGCCGATACAGCCTTCTAGGATCGTCAGAAAATAAAAATTCTACAAAATCATGATTAAAAAAAGCATTCCATATGGTCAAAATAATCGAGATTATCTGAGAAACATTTCAATTTTTTCATTTAGGTTATCGAGTGATTCGGAAATGATTGATCTCCATTGAAATTCGCATCGTTACATATTATACAGGGTGTACCAAGTTCGACGGCCTATTAGGCGTTTCTGGAGAACTGGACCTATTTTGAATCTGAAAATTGGGATTATATTATTGTTCGACATTATCTACAGATGTAAAATATTCTTGGAGCCGGACCACTTTCAGTTATACAGGGAGTGGAAAAAAAATTTTCAAAAATTTTTCTTTCCTTTTTTGTTTTCGAATTTGATAGAGTATGCAATTCTGAATACATTCGTACTCAAATAGTTGCATTCTTCGAAATACTTTCCAAAATATCGAGAAAAAACTGAAGAAAAAAGGGAGATAAGTGTATTCGGTATTATGTTTGTTATTCTTAACCTAGATATCGTAAGCACAAGTTGTTTTCACATTTCAGAAGGCCAAAAATGTGGAAATATTGTACAATTTTCAGAATTTTGAAAAACCCGTCACAGGGTGTTCCGCATGTTGGTTCAAAAATTGGGATCAAGATTGACCCATAACTTTCGTTTTTCAAATTAGAACCCTATTTTTTTATGATTGCGTTGGATTGTGCGAAGAAAAATGATGATAATGTTCCAACATGTTAATCCTCCTAAAATTAATAATTCTTGAGTTATTCGGGATTTCCTGATTTCATGTCGTACGTACCGTCAAATTCATAGAATCTGTTTCATATCAAAAATGACCTTGGTCATAGAAGATAAATTACTCAAATAACTCACTAGTGACTTAATCTTTTCTGAATTCATTTATCATTGATGTGAAACAGATTTCATGAATAGAAAGAGAAAATCCCAAAAAACTCAAGAATTAGTAATTTTAGGAGCATCAACATGTTGGAACATTATCATAATTTTTCATTGCAGAATCCAACGCAATCATATACAAATAGGGTTCTAAATTGAAAAACGAAAATTATGAGCCATTTTTGATCCAACATTTGGAACACCTGTGACGGGTTATTCAAAATTCTGAAATTGTACAATATTTCCACAGTCTTCGCCTTCGAAAATGTGAAAACAGTTTGTGCTTACGATATCTAGGTTAGGAATAACGAACATAATACCGAATACACTTATATCCCTTTTTTCTTCAGTCTTTTCTCGATATGTTGGAAAGTATTTCGACGAATGCAACGATTTGAGTACGAATGTATTCAGAATTGCATACTCAATCAAATTCGAAAACAAAAAAACAAAATTTTTGAATTTTTTTTTCACTCCCTGTATAACTGAAAGTGGTCAGGCTCTAAGAATATTTCAGATCGGTAGATAATGTCAAACAATAATATAATCATAATTTTCAGATTTCAAATAGGTCCAGTTCTCCAGAAACGCCTAATAGGCCGGCGAACTTGGTACACCCTGTATATTATCTTGACATTGATTTCAGTTATGCCGGTTTACACTGTGTCGTAATCAAAGGATACTCAAAATCTGCCGGTTATCAGCCAGGAGTACGGTTTGAAGACAACAGGTTCAGGAATTCCTGGAACGCAGTCTACGTGGCAGGTGCATGGAGGTTTGTCCAGTGTAATTGGGGTGCCAGGCATTTGGTGAACGCGAAGGAAGCCCCGAAAGCTGGAAATAAGACCAAATCAGATAGCCTTAGGTAAGCGATGTCCACTCAAGCCAATTATATCATCTTTCATTGAACAATCTGAACGTGAATGAAAAAAAATACTATGGTCAGGGACAACAAATGAGACGCACAACTTCTCAATAAATTTCATCCAAGGTTTTGCATCCTTGTCTCACTGCATTCAACCTATGCGCAGATGGCGCTAGGCCGCTTTTTGAGCGTTTAGCTCGGGAATTTCGAATTAATCATTTCTGTGATAAAACCTTTTGTATTGGAGCGAATTCGCGCAACCATAAACCTAAAGATATTCTTCATTAAAACTCAATAAACCTACCATGAAACAATGTTTACGGTTTGGTCCCACCACCATAAAAATTATAAGTTTCCTGGCAGTGCCTTTTCCACTTTTTTCTTTACCAAAATCCTCACAGCCAATAATTTTTTCTGACCCTTATCATAATATAGGTTTTCTTTTATATCCATTTCATCAAAGACCAACACGCAACAGCGATCTTTGATTTCTTCATATATGCGTTCAATAATATAAATACACTGCACAAAAAAATTAACGCACATTATGGAAATCTCAAATTAATTCTACAACTGAAGGTGTTCTCAATGATGCTTATTTTTATTTTTCGGCTGTGGTTTTTTTCCCCTGGCTCTATAGTATCATATGATACTAATGATGATAGTATCGTATGATTCTATAGTATCATACGAAGAATGTTATGATACCCCGTTCTTTTTTTACCTCAGCTTAGGTACTTTTTGTTTCAACATTTATTGTATTATTTTAGCTCTCTATTTTCATAAGAATATATATATATATATATATATATATATTATTTTTATCAGAATTATGCATACATATGTTATCCACTTTCAACGCGTTTCTTCAATACAGATGTTTTTTTCCCCAGCAGGAATAAAAAAGATGATATCAGATTTTGAATGTATTTGCTCCATTCTAAAATCAGTTGTTCTCGATCAATTCTAGTGATCAATAGTTTTTCTTTCGTTTGATTTTCTACACTGGATCGTTAAGCACACGCAATTTGACCCAAGGGGAATATGCCCAAGCGGTAGTTTTGCGAGAAGAAGGATGGACATACTCAAGAATTTCAGAAAGGTTTGGAGTTTCCCACACAAGTGTGTCCAGAATGTTGCAGCGATTCAGGGAGAAAGGTATGAATGTCCGAAGACCAGGACAGGGTAGACCACGGGTAACAACTGCCATTCAAGAACGTTACTTGAGAGTTTCTCCGTTGAGGCAACGGTTTGCAACCGCTTGTCTCCTTCACAATCAGCTTGAGCAAACTCATGGAGTGCAAATTAGCACTCAGACGATAAGAAATCGCCTCAGAGAATATGATTTAAGGCCTCGTGTCGCGGCAAGAGGCCCAGCTCTTACCCCAGCCCATCGAAGCCCGCGTTTGGATTTTGCGAGAGAGCATATCCATTGTGAAGAGATCCATTGGGGAAGAATTCTCTTCACAGATGAGTCTAGATTCTGCCTGTATCATTGTGATCGAAGTTCCCTTGTATACAGACGACCACATGAAAAATATACTCAGTGCAATTTCCTGAATACTACTGCTTTCGGGGGAGAATCGATTATGGATGGGGTGAAATATCTTTGACTGTACTCACAGACCTAGTGGTCGTTGATAATGGAGCTATGAATGCTGTTAGTATATAAGGAACATTCCTGAAGAGCATGTAGTGCCATTTGCCCCATGCATTGGCCATTTTTTTCGTCGATAATAGCCAGACCCCATCGTTAGCGCATCGTTCAGGAGTACCTTGAAGAGGTTGAAGTCTCCCGAATGGAATGGCCAGCAAGAAGTCCAGATCTCAATCCGATTGAGCAGGTTTGGGACAACCTCAATAGATGGCTGGGAATTTCAGGAAATCATCCAGCTACTCTTAATGACTTAGGAATCAAACTCGAAGGAATCTGGGAAGGATTAGATCAGAACATTTTAAGATCACTCATTTTGAGTATGAACCGTCGTTGCCAAGCTTATCAGCATTTCAGTATTCTGAAAATTTTTCATTTCTCTTCTTCGACATAAGATTCTGTGGAATCCAGAATTTTTCTTCCATTAAATGTGTTGAAAACCTTCCTGAGAGAACATAAAAAATGGGGTATAAAATCAATGTAGAGTTTACTTTCATTAAAATTGAAATTTTCAGAATGTGCGTTATTTTTTTGGCGTAGTGTATATATATTTTTTATTTTTATCATCTGATCTTTGCAATTACAAGCCAATAGGTCTCTACGGCGCTCGAGTAAATCTCAATATAGCATCGTGGGCCCCCATACTATTATAACAATTTGAGCAAAAAAAATTTTCAAGAAACTTAACATTTCCCTCGAAAAAATATGCTTGGGTTTTTTATCATAAATTCTATTGCTACAGGTACGAATACGACGATCACTACTTCTTGACGGACCCGAAAGAGTTCATCTACGAATTCTTCCCTCTCCAATCGGACTGGCAGCTCCTGAAGAACCCCATCACGCTTCAAGAATTCGAGGAACTACCTTTCGTTCGATCGCTGTTCTTCAGATACGGACTCTACTTCTCAGATAGCGATACCAAAGCCGTTATGTTCACAGATTCTACCGGTATGTTTCATTATAATACACATGGAGTTAGAAGAAGGGGAGGTAGCATACCCTATGTTTCCCTTGCCATGAAAGTGTCACCAAAAATCCGCCATGTTGCGGAGCCAAATTTGTGACGGGAATTTTGTATATTTGAATTCTTACAATTCGAAGTTTGTTCGATTCTCTTTTAATGACTAAAAGATGAATAAATAATGATCGAAACAAATCAAGGGGTCAAAATATCATAAACAATTGCTTCTGATGAATTGGTGAGTTCAATTACGTACGGAATGAATAATTTGTTCCTGTTACTAATCGTACATTCTATTTTTTCAATTAAGGTACATACAAATTCAGATAATATGCAATGAAACAAAAAAGTAAATTATCTCGTGTACCCCTATCAATTAAAATTGTATGCAACAATAATTAAACCATGTATTTACAAACGTCAAAAAATTTAGCTTTTCACCATTAATTGGCGAGTAAGATCAGCATATGCTGTACAAGAAACTATTTCTTATATGTTTTTCCACTACAAACATCTGCCAAAACCAACGAACGAATAATAAATAAGGCCAAAATTGCAGAATCTACAGTTCAAAATACCTCGAAGTCGGCCATCTTGGGGTGCCAAATCCGGATTTGTTTTGGTGACACTTTTCAAACGTTATGCCCCCCCCACTTTCTTTACCTCCATGATAATACAGGTCACAAACAGGCCAAGTTGTCAATTCAACGAGAAACTTATGTTTCAGGAGCTGCAACTGTCCGAATTGCCATGCCTAATCATATGCAGAGTAGTTTAATTTTCCACTATAATCTAAAGTTTTACGACAGTGACGGAGATAGCTTCGAAGGGGTTTCGTTGAAGAGATTCGTGATGCAGGTATGTCACCTTTATTATAAATAATACCAATTTAAACATAAACGATCTCATAAGATTTGAACCAATTTAAAATCTTGAATATTCTGACTGGCAAAGGAACTGCAACCCCCAGTTAAGGAACTTTTGACATTTCTGGTGAAACATAGATAGTACAGAAGTGTATTATTTAAATTTGAAAATACGGAGTGTTTAATTTTTTTTAATTTGTTAATAACGCATGTGTTTGTCCATCGCGGTTATCTATACTTTATATTCATACTTTTTGTTTCAACATTTATTGTATTATTTTAGCTCTCTTTTTCATAAGAAAATCAATAAATAATCTATACAGAGTGTTTAAGCAACCGGTGTGAACTTGGCAGACTGTCTTCTGCGGCCTCCAGCGGCCAGTTTGGCGAAAGCACCTGAAGGGCGGGATCAGTGGCGTGCAGGTCGATCGAAAATTATTAACTGAAATCTGTTAAAATTCGATATCTCGGAGAATATATGTTGGAGCATATTGGTATTTCGTGTGCTAGATTATATTTCCAATATCGATATTACCAGAAGACGATCGATTTCCCGTGGGAACACGGGCTTGTTTTTCCAACCCTCAACATTGAAAAATTTATATCTCGGAAACTATTCTTCGGAACACATACAGATTTTGCATGTGGGTTAATCATATCGATACTAATTACCACTGAAAAAATGATCGACTTCCCGTGGGACTGAGGGGTTGTTCTTTCAACCCCTAACATTGAAAATTTCATATCTCGGAAACTATTATTCGCAACACATACAGATTTTGCATGTGGGTTTATCATATCGATAATAATTACCACTGAAGAAATGATAAACTTCCCGTGGGACGGAGGGGTTGTTTTTTCAACCCTCAACTTTGAAAAATTTATATTTCGGAAACTATTCTTCGGAACACATACAGATTTTGCATGTTGGTTAATCATATCGATAACAATCACCACTGAAAAAAAGTTCGACTTCCCGTGGGACGGGGAAGTTGTTTTTTCAACCCTTAACTTTGAAAAATTTATACCTCGGAAACTATTCTACGGAACACATACAGATTTTGCATGTGGGTTAATCATGCGATACATGCAAAATCTGTATGTGTTCCGAAGAATAGTTTCCGAGATATGAAATTTTCAATGTTAGGGGTTGTAAAAACAACCCCTCCGTCCCACGGGAAGTCGATCATTTTTTCAGTGGTTATCAGTATCGATAAATAAACTCACATGCAAAATCTGTATGTGTTCCGAAGAATAGTTTCCGAGATGTGAAATTTTCAATGTTAGGGGTTGTAAAAACAACCCCTCAGTCCCACGAGAAGTCGATCATTTTTCAGCGGTTATCAGTATCGATATGAATAACCCACATGCAAAATCTGTATGTGTTCCGAAGAATAGTTTCCGAGATATGAATTTTTCAATGTTAGGGGTTTGAGAAAACAACCCCTCCGTCCCACGAGAAGTCGATCATTTTTTCAGTAGTTATCAGTTTGGATATGATTAACCCACATGCAAAATCTGTATGTGTTCCGAAGAATAGTTTCCGAGATATAAATTTTTCAAAGTTAAGGGTTGAAAAAACAACCCTTGGGTCCCACGGGAAGTCGATCATTTTTCCAGTGGTTATCAGTATCGATATAATTAACCCACATGAAAAATCTGTATGTGTTCCGAAGAATAGTTTCCGAGATATAAATTTTTCAATGTTAAGGGTTGAAAAAACAAGCCCGTGCTCCCACGGGCAGTCGATCGTCTTCTGGTAATATCGATATTGGAAATATAATCTAACACACGAAATACCAATATGCTCCAACATATATTCTCCGAGATATCGAATTTTAACAGATTTCAATTAATAATTTTCGATCGACCTGCACGCCACTGATCCCACCGTTCGGGTGCTTTCGCCAAACTGGCCGCTGGAAACAGTCTGCCAAGTTCACACCGGTGTTTAAGCATAAGAACCCGTAGATTCGGGATCTTAATCGTCAGATGATTTTTTGAAATGAAATTTCTATGAACTATGAAATAAAATATAATATGAAATAAAAAAAATTGGTTTTTGAAATTATTTTCTACACCGTACACGATCTCTTTTTGCGTTTTGGCACGTTATGAGTACGTTGTAAGACACATTTTTCCCGATACGAAACGAAGTTTAATTTTCACCAGTGTCGTCCGTGCAGACTTCTGTCCCAATAAATTCGGTGAAAAAATTTGTACGCCAATTTTTTTTTCAAATTTTAAATTATTTTCGTAATAACCATATAATTCACAGTAAGAAGGGTTTCCTGAGTTTTTTACCCGCGACGAATATTTTTTCAGAAAAAAAAATGACATGCACATTCATGAGACCATTATTACTGTTAATTATGTGGTTATTGCGAAAATAATTCAAAATTAAAAAAAAAACATTGGCTTACAAATTTTTTCATCAAATTTATAATGCGGGTGGTTATTATTTTCTTAAAATTTTCAATCTTTTCTCTATTTTGAAAATGAAAGCACTTTCTGCAATAAAATTGTGGAAAAAGCTCAGAAAATTTCTGGAAATTATGAGCTTTTCTGAGCAAAAATCGGTGATCCTTCAATTTTTTTGAAAATTCGATCGGGTGAAACGAAAAATCGGCTGGCTGGATTGATTTTGCTCTCGGTAGGGTTTTTGTTGGATAATATGAACTGTAACACACTTTACATTATTGGTTTTCTCAATATATTCGATCAAACGCTTGATTTTTCAAAGGAACAGAAGAAGTTCTCTTCTAGATGCATTTTCAAATTCATGTGAAAAGAAGAAAATAATATTTCCGAAAAAGGAATGAAAAGCCGTTGAAGGAAACTCATCCAGGTTCTCTAAACTTTCTGCGTGGTTGCTAGGATATCGATAATCAAAGACGAAAGAATCCTTTTTCATTTGAAGGTCGATGTCTTCATGTGAAGTGGACGTATCAAGATCTGAAAAAGATAAAATTGAAGAAAAAAAAATTCCACACCTGTGTACCAATAAACGAAACTTAAAAGAGTTTGAAAATTTTTTTCACTTTCGTTTTTCTAATATTACTCAAAAATTACAGACGCTACAAAAATTATGATTCAAAAACAAAAAACCTTGGGCAATAATTTCCTTTTCCGTCAAAAATATCCGATAACATAGGAAATATTTCATTCTTCAAAACATGATTTATGAATTTAGTATAATATCCAAATTAAATGCAACAATTGACGTATTTCAACTTAATAAAAATAAATATTTGAGGCCATTGACCTGAGACCCTCAGCCCTCAATTTAATATTTTAACTCGGTTCAGGAATGCAGTTATTCGTGAGATTTCTGAATTTTATATGTTCGGTTGTCCCTGATAATTACGCATTAAAATGCGAAATCAAGCATTAATAGGGGTCATTAATGAAAGATTTCGTGTGCGTTAAACTTGACTTTTGAAAAGTATTGAAAGTGTGGGGAAAGCCTTAGTTGTATTCATATTGAATCGCACCAAGTCTGATGAGGAGAGTCTTTTGAATTTGAAAACAAACATAAATAATACTGAAGAAACAAAATCTTCACCTTTGCAATATAATTTAATTGACATTTTTCAAGAGATTTCCTTATTGTACCTAAGTGTAGGTTCAAATGTGTTATCAAAAAGGTAAATTCCAAAATAATGAGTTGTTAATATAGGCAAAAACAACGACCCGGAGGATAAACACGTAACACGTACAGATAGGTTTGTTTAACTTTTAACTCTCGCTAGAACAGAAGGTTTCGAGTCTACCAATGGCGTAGCGCTATTTGCGCAAGGTGCCAAATGCGGGTACGGAATGTCTAAATGCCAGCTGTGATTTGTTGTGAAATATAAGAAATTCCGAAAAATGACTACAAACATTTGAATGTACACATGAACAAAACATTCAAGATTTCTTTGTTCAAATTTTACTTCTTGCTGTACTATAGTACAGCATAGATATATCTGTTTTACAAAAAAAAAAAATTAATTAAGCAGTTCCTACTTGTTGTTGCAATTTTGTTGTCAGTAAATAACTCTTGCCTTTTGGAGTTTTGGATTAATTATGTTTCAAGATATGTATTGTGTTTATGAATATGTTTAGAAGAAAATGAGTGTGCCAGTCGCACGTATCTTATCTATATTGATTTCGTAATTATTTTATTTTTCCTGTAATTGGATGAAAAACCTGCTGGAAATAAAGATTATTATTATTATTATTAACTCCAAATTTATTCTATTGCAGTCTGTGGTTGGAAACATTGTAGCATTCAGGGTACACGCACCATGCAGTGGTGCCTTCTTGTTGGATATTTTTGCGAATGCAGTTACGCCAAAGGAGTACCTAACAGGGGAACCCATGAAGTTCAAGAGCGTTTGCAAGTTCAAAATATGCTGTGAAGACCTTCAGACAGTCATGGTCCCCTTACCTGATTGCGCTAGTGGTGAATGGGGTCCAACGAAAGCTACTAGACTCTTCGGACTTGTACCCATCACACACCAGGTGAGACTATGGTCTTAGTGAGTAGGAAATTCCTCGAGTTATGAATAGCTAAGTTTTAGACCAGGCAAATTAGACTTTTGTCTGGAAATAATTCGTGGAGTTCTGGAAACTGTTTTAATCATTTATTTAGGCCTCTAATAATAGTAGATTGGGTTTTGCCCCAATTTCCCAGTGGAGCGTATATGTCATGACTTTCGAAAAACCTCGAAAATTTCGGACTATTTGATGTTTTTCTCGAATAGTCTCCAAACTAAGCACTTAAACAAAAAATTTGTTGAGTGTTCCGCATTGAATTCTGTATTAAGATATTATATTTTGAACAAGTAAATTTGAACCGATTTCAAGCGAATAACCAGTAATGACCGCGGTTATCTACGGTCCTACCTGCGGTTATCTACGGTTATAGCCTTCAGGGTAAAATGATTATAACCTACAATGACCGAAGTCGCTTGAATACAGTTGGTCTTAGTTGGTAATTACTAATGAGGACCAGGTTATTCGCTTGAAATCGGTTTTAGAGAAATCATACGTCAAAATATGGCAAATTTAACACTATTCGAAAAAATTTTTTTTCATTATGAAACGTATATCCTTTGGAACTACGTACTTCAAACAAACTGCTATTGAATGGGAGTTGTAGACCATCATATTGTGATAAAAACGTAACCTCCCCCCCTCTCATCCACAACGTCAAATCGCACAGTAGATCATCCTACTGAGGATGCTGATCATTCTGTCGTAGCTAGTGCTGTTTATGTTGCTCAGCAGTCCCATGAGGGTGTGGTTATTGTTGGAGAGGACATTGACCTTCTTGTAATTTTGACGGCTTCAACCCAGGGTTGGATTTACCAGCAGGCTGAGTAGGCTGGAGCCTAGGGCGGCAAATTTCAAGGGGCTTCAAATTTGGTTCATGAATTTTTTATTTCGACTAAATATTGGAAAAAATTATTATGCATTCACGAAATACGAATTTCAGAAATTAGAGACAAATCTGCGTTCTCACTTCGATCGAAAGTCACAAAAGAAATGCCACGCATTTTTTTTCTTGGCGAATATAGGGAAACATTTCAAGAAGGTTGGGCTCTTTTTGCTCCTTCAGAACCTTTTATTCTTACCTATTTCAAATATTTATCTATCAACAAAGGGTTCTTGAAACTCAAACTCAAAAACAACAAATACTTTCTACAGAATGCGACTTTCACACTCCCCGTTACTTTTAAAGTTAAATGCCAAAAATTTCAAAACCCCTCCGAAATAAATTAGAAGAAATGTGCAAGAAAAAATGACAGTTAATATTGATAGTTTTTTTAAAAGGGAAAATAAAAGCAGTGATTTGAGCTCGGAAGCTTCAAACATATGTCCTGACACAACACAATCTCAAGAAGGTGAGACCGATATATACTATGATGTCTCAAAAAAACCGTTGCTTATTGAACATCCCGATTTTGAAAAACAGATCTTCATATTTTTTATAAAGAAGCGAAAGCTTTCTTTCGTCTGAAAGAATTTCAATCAAACCAATTTCTGGATCATTAAATAGTTTGTCGTTATTCTTACGCGAACAGAATCTAGAAAATATTCATCCAAACTTGAATATAGTCATTGAGTATTAATATATATATTTATACTCAATGATATAGTACTACCAAAGACCTTTTATCCTATGATAAGTCTATGAGTACTACGTATGGCTCTTTGTACTCCAGCGACCAATTGTTCAGGTAAGGAAAGCTTCCCTTGCTTGAAGATAGTGAAGAAATACCTACCTACGAACGACTTTAAGTCGTTCGTACTAATATTATACTAATGAAGAATCAAAAAAAGATATATTTATTGTATTGATTTCGAAATACGAGTGTAATAAAAAAATATTTATCAACGTTCACCAAATGTATATTTGTTATGTAAGATTATCCTACTTCAAAAGTAGTACATAATTGAGATATTTTTTCTTAAAATGATGTTTTTCCGATAATTCTCTGCTGTAAAAATAGAAGGTTGCGTTACAGGGATGATGGAGGACAAATCAAAAAGTTAGCATTTTATTGATGAAAAATTGATATGAATGGAGGCTGAGGGCCAAGATATCAAAATTTAGAGGCGGCAAAAATTGAATAGCCTACGGTCAGCAAATCAGTGAATCCACCATTGCTCCAACCCCTATGAGCACCAAACTTTTTTGACTAAAGCCTGGCAAAGGCAAGCAAGACGATAAAATTGTCTATTCCCTGTTGCACTACAAGTTTTTCTGTGTTTCAAAAAACAACATTTTTTTCCTTCATGTTCCTTCATGGCATGAAATTCCTGAAGATCAACTAAATCAATTGTAATGAATTCATAAACTGATAACTAAACTATACAACTCATCACTAAAAACAATATATTATTACATATTTTTATTAACTGTAAATACGTCCTAAGCGAGTATTTTAAAGTGCTGCTTCAGTTGAAGGCAGAAAGACAAGATTAAATGAGGTTTTGGTTAAACATTTTTCAAACATCTCGTAACACAATCCATTTAATTGCTTGAAATAATTTTTATAAAGGGCTGCCATGCATTTCTTCCCTGCCTCGTCGACCTTATTGGAAGAAGCATTAGATTTTCTAAACAACTCTGGTGCTTTCAGCAAATTGGTGTTGATTTCAAACGTCTTTAGAAATTTTGGTTTACCGAAATAGATGAGGTAGTGTCGCAGCCCTCGAAGCATGAAGAAATAATATGTTTTTTTTGAAACAGATGAAAATATGTAGTGCAAGGTAGAAGAGACAACATCGTCTTACTTGCCAGGCCTATTAAAAAAATGTTGGTACACATAGAGAATGGAACAATGAAAATTATAACAAGCTCAGTATTCTCTCCCAACATTATTTACAAACTCATGAGACTGCGATTTTTCATTGTGGTTTTTGGAGGGGTAGAGCTACGTTTTCATCACAATATGATTGTCTACAACTCTTATCCCATGATATTTTTTTCCTAGGTTCGTTGTTCATGGGTATTTTACGTTTTAAAGCGAAAAAGTATGTTTATTCGAAAAGTGTAAAATTTTGCCATATTTCGACATATGATTTCTATACAACTTTTTGTTCAAAATATAAAGTCGTGATACTTTTTAGAAGCAGAATTTAATGCTTAACACTTTTGATTATCACAAAGTTTTTGATAAAGTGCTGAGTTTGAGAGCTTTTCGAGAAAAACCTAAAATAGTCCGAAAATTTCGAGGTTTTCCAACTACTCTTATTGGAGGCCTAGAAGAATGATTGAAGCAGTTTCCCGAACTCCACCAATTATTTCCAGGCACGCTATTTTTTTAAGCTAATTTGCTTGGCTTATTTCCAGAAATCGGTAATATGAAGGATATCTTTCTATGCAATAGAATAATATAATTCCCATCCAATATCGATGTGATTTTTAGAGGCATCTGTTAATTTCAAATTTTTTTCAGGATGCCTTAGTATTCGCTGGGAGAGAGTTAGAAATACAGTTTAGAATGTCCCGTCAACTGACAGATTTTATGGCAACCTTGCACAAAAATGGTGTAGAAGAGAAGCGGTTATCAAAGTTTGTTAGTCATCACATAAGCGATGATATAGTCATATTCAACATAAGTTTTCCTGAAGAGGGGCAGTACGGGTTGGACATCTATACCAGAGAGATGGCATCCAGTCTGGATACATCAGGGGAAAAACACCTTCTGACCCATTGCTGCAAATATCTTATAAACTCTTCCAAACGCAATTGATGAATATTTTGACGATTGATAATCACTGAACCGAAAGTCTTCCTTTGATGATTTGAGGAATGAGAATTAGAATTCATTTGTCTATATTTTTGTACGAGCTTCCTTGATTTAAGTTACATATTATTATTCAGATTTTTTAATTTTTTACGGACAATACATGAATTTTCTTTATAAACACCTCAATTAAGCCCAATTTCATTATTGACAAAAGAGAGCAAATAAATATATATTTGTTTTGTATAAATTTTAAACCAATTCTTGCAAAAGGTGACTGATTAGCATGAACTTGGCAAGACTCATTAGTTAACACTTTTTAATTGTAGTAAATTTCCATATCCATAAAAATTATTAGCTTGTTTCCATGAATTAAATTAATCAGTTAGATTAATATGTGATACTAAGTTTACTATTTGTTTTCTTTATATTCCAGATGAATAAACTTTTTCAACTCACCTCACCATGTCAGTAGTTATAGAATAATCAGCATTGTTCACCTAAGATTCTGTTGACCAGATCAGGTAGGAAAGTTCTCGGGTTTTTAATGTTATCATGTGCAATAACAACAGACATTAATTTGATTTTGCTTATTCAAAATTTTCTATATAAAAATATTTATTGAATTCTTGATATATAATCTATGCATGTTATTGAATTGTTACATTGAAAAAATGTTTATTTACAATTAGGGGAACTTGTAATTTTGGACTTAGTTCCACTGACTTTGTAACTATATTATATATAATATAATTTATTCATTCATTAATTTTTCTTTTTTCTTCAATTATACAACTATTTGATTCATTAAATGAAATATGAATACTTTTTAAATATAAATTTAATCTAATACTTTAATTCTTCTTCATCTGATGTAAAAAATATAAGTCTCTGAAACTAATTTTCTATATTGCTTTGAACTTTGGTACGAACGCTTATTTGCACATGTATATAAATATTTGAGAAATCTAAAATTTGTTGGTGGATCCATGGGTAGAACTGGCTCTACTGGTTTCCACTGTGTCAATGAATGATGTAAGCACCCCCTCTACCTCTGAAACAGCATACTTCAGTTGTCCATTATCATAGCTGACCAATGATTCTGAAAAAGAACATTTCATTTATATTTCTTTCCTTCAGATAAAAGGAAAAAATTCAAATATACTCACCATCAAGTGAAAAATTATTAGCAAGTATCTGCTCGAGTTTCACCAAAGCTTTGTCTAGATCAGAATGCATTTTTCGTCCCAAACACAAACTAGATTTGTTTGTGAGTATATCTGGGCACTTGGAAGGGTTATCTGAAATAAAAAATCAGATAGATAAAATCTGAACAACTTTCTATAAGTTGAGTTGAATCTGAGAGAACTAACAATTCTCAATTTGGAACTTCTAGAAATATCTGACAAAACTAAATTAAAAAACAAATCATTATGTCAAAAAATATACGCTATTTACCTCCAACCCAACTGCTCATGTTGTCTAAGGTATATTGTGCGTTATTTAAATCTGGATTTTCAGGAAAAACAGCTGTACTGCAATTGGAATTCAGGGTATCACCTGTACCAGTATTAACACTACCATCAGATTGCTCAATAGGACTGAGGAAATTTATTCTTTTGGATAATTTTCTTGACTTGGCCCTATCCAATATTCTGGGTGTCGATTGAATATGACTTTTATCTTTTGTTACAGCTGATTGGTTATCAGATAGCTTCAAATATTCCTGAAAAAAATAGATGTTACAAATATTTTGGCATAACTTGCAAGAAATTGTTATACCTTCAACACTTTCAGTTTATTTATCTGCGTAGACACATGTGTTCTGTGTGTTCTCAGATATACTCTTATATCTTCAGCATTTTCATCGCCAGAAAAGAGAATTGCACTCAATTCTCTGAAAAAAAAACGAATCTCAGATTATTGCAATACAGCTTGATTTTAGATTAGATTTGAAAAGTTTTGACAATACCTGTTCTGCTTTTCTAATTGGCGAATTATGATTTGTAGTTGACCTAATGGAGAGGATGAATCAAAATTATCACTTTTCAGCTCATCATTGTGGAAGTCAATGTTGAAAAATTTATTCTCGTTTCTGAAAAGGATCAAAATTAATTGGTATTCTCTAGTTGAATATTGAAATTAATTTCTCTTGGTCTAAGGTTTGTCTTTAAATTTTCAAGTAGAAATCCTTGAAAGAACAAGTAAAATATAATTGGGAAATTTGGACCTTACCCTGAAGACTGTTCTTCTCCATGGTTAATATTTGAGGTTTTCTGCTTAGAGGAACATTTGAGGATTCCAAGAATTTTCTTTAAAAAAATATATTTTTTTTCTTTTCCGTTTTCCTAAAATGAATTTTCAATGTAATTGTTCAACAAACTCATTCATCATGGAGAAATTTAAGATATTATGAGAAAAGGTTTCACTACATACATAATTAAAAATATAACTGATCTTATTCTTAAAGTGTTACATATTTTTTCGAAAAAAAGCAAAAATTTTATTTCTCAATTTTCAGGCCCTGTAACCAAAAAATCTTAATGATATGGTATTCTCTATGTGATGTTATGTGATCAGGCTTGAAAATTGATTAAAACAACACATAACATCTCGTAATGAGTACCCTACTCATTACATTAATGCAGCGATATAATATTGGAAAATATTCACCTCAATACAATATTCCCTCATAGAATGTGATGTTTTATGCGAACCATTTGTTATCCCTCTGAAAAAGCATCTTTGACACTGTTTGTAATTGGCACATTTCAAACAGGTATAGCGCAAACCAGTGAAAGGTTTGATTTTGCAAGACGAACATCTAGTATTATGACTTACTGAAATTGAGAAATGTAGAAATTTAATCATAAAAAAAAAATTGTCTTCATACTTGTCTCAGCTGATTTGATTTTCACCAAGATGGGCAACCATGATAACATTTGTGGACCTTTTTTGAACCAAGATAACAAAAATCCTTCTGTTACTCCTATCATTCCTGGAGACTGAAAATTACCACTACAATTAAATATTATTGAATTCAAAAACGAAAACATATTCAGCTTGTTACCTCTTTTAAAAACATAAGTAAGTACTTGTGCCCTGAGAGAATAAATCGAAACTACTAAAGTTACTTACTTGGGAAAAACAGCTATCTAATGATGAACTGATTAAGTGACGACCAAAATTGGAATCCTCATGAAGAAAATCTACAATTTCAGATATTTTCTTCAATAAAAGTTGCAATCTCAGTCTCGTTACACAATAATTATGGTCCGCAATCAGTTCAAATAAAAATCTATATAAATCAGCAGTATTATAACTGCTGAGAATAGCAAGCATCAATTTGGCAGAGAGAACTTGAACTTTCCCAGTTTTTTCACTGAAAAATCAATGATTATAGCAAAAAGTATTTTGTTGTAAGTATAGTATGCTCACCTGTCATAGACATTTATCAGTATATTCAACATCAAATCTGTTGAAGTTTCAAAATCTATACCACCTTGGTTTTGCTTATCACAAGCAAAATATATATCATGTAGAATTGCCTCTAAATCGAAACAATCCAAAAATAAACTACTTTCATTGGCACCAAGTTTGTGTCTTTCAAATACGCCCCCAACCAATGTAAGAGGTACAAGATCCACTAAAACAATCACAATATGAAGACTGTATTCTTGGAACAAATATTCTGAATTTTTCAATTAAAACAAATTCTTACTTGATAATGCTTGCTGTAATGTTCTAACTTTCAGAGCAAGTCTGTAAGTTGAATATCGGACATAGTTACATTCATCTAATCTTTGTTTGATTTCGGAATATTTAGGATGGTTCCATTGCTTCACCTTGGTATGATTACTGGAAAAACAATATCATGAATAAGGAGTAATTAGTAATAGACACATTGTGTAAAATAATTTTTCTACTTACTTATAATACATTGGTAAACCATTCTCATTTTCAATTTTCTTCCAATTCTTCATGTTGGAAATATGCTGTATTTAGTTCTCGTTCTCGATGAATCTCATTCAACAGGTTGTTGAGTGGTTTGTTGTTGATGAACAAGTGCAAAGGAAGGGAAGGGATGTGATTTCTAACCTAACTTCTGTCGGTGTAAGATTTAAGATGGTTTGTTTTCATTATGGGATATTTTCAGAATATCAAAAGCTCCCCAAATTTGCACTTTCAAAAACTATGGCATCTTGGCAGATGTGATAATCGTTGTTCAAATAACAGAACTTTATCCATCTGTTTAACTGTTTACTGATCGAACCACAGAACATCAAACATCAAAATATCTAACCTTCAAATTTTTTTGATTTTGTTTCGGTTTTGATTTGAATGAAGGTCATTCAACTCAAGAATTTGGGTACGTTCCATTTTTTGATGAATCTTTTCCAAGCAGTAAAATATCCATTTTTTGATGAATCTTTTTCAAGCAGTAAAATATTTCGCGTAATTTATTATAATATCATTATTAATTTGGGAAGACAGCGACAATAATGGAATGCTGGTAAAGATCATGCGAAAAAACTTGAAAAAGATCTTTCATCTGCGACAAGCAAAACAACACCAAGAAGCTGAAGAGTTGCCCGGACCCAACCATCAATAACCCCAAAATCCTAGAAAGGGTTTAAACGGAGCTTAATCCTTCTGATATCTAAAAGCGATTTCGGAAACTTACCCGGATTAGACCGATCTCTAACCTTTGCGTTCGTTTACTTAACCCGAATATCGAACCCGTGTTCGGAAAGTACGGGGCTGTTAACTCGATCACTGACTCGGGTTGATCCACCGTAACCCTACACAAGAGCAGGGTCGTTCGGTCACCGCATGCGCACTGCGGTTTAGTTTTGAATTTTAAAACGCTTTCTACTCTATTCTAAATAATTAATTGTACTTTTCTTAATAATTATGGAAAGCGAAGAGAATTGGGCTCAATGTGGAATATGTGGTTCTATTTGCCAAGAATCAAATGTTTGACAACACATAATGTGGCAATAAATTCAAGCAAAGCTAGAGACAATCCAAAATCTAATTGTAAATAAAATTAAGTTAGACTTTTCACGCCTTTTTTGTGAATAAGTATCCACCTTGTTTAACAGTTCCAATCTTCATCAGTCCTATCAACCCTGTTTAATTAGGATTTTTGTAAATAAAATCATATTATCAGGGACAATCTGATATTACTAGGTTATGTTATTGTAACGACTGACATTTCCAAATCCAAACCTGACATGTTCGTAAACTCAGAACCGGGTCCGTGATCCATCACGTGACCTCAATGGATCGAGTTAGTAACCCTGGGTAGGTATCTGAAAAAGCCTTAAGATATCTGGGGTGAGGTAAATGTCCCTCAGGAAGAAAGAGTAGCCGTTTATAGACGGTTCAAAAGAATGAAAGGATCGGGGTCCCATTTGTGGCATTTTGAAGCTTGATAAGCCACTGTGCTGAATAATTGAATGTGACTCAGGCATTGGATTATTAAAATATTAAAAACACTTTTTCTCTCTGTAGTTTTTTTTGCAAGCTCCACTCGAATATTTTCTTTTCCTCTCTGATATCTGAAAAATTATAAGACATCCAAACTTTGTTTTTGGATGTAAACTAACTCATCACAACGTGGTTTCGTATTCAAACACTTGTTTTTCTCCCTACAAGAATGGAAATGGAAATAAAAATATTTCATAAAATTTTTCCCTTCTTTATAAATATAACCTGATTGCAGAATGGACCATATATGCTGCAATATAAGATAAGCCGTAAACCGCCTGAAGAACAACACTTCAAATAAGCCGCCGAGCCCCCAATAAAATAATATGTAGCGACGTTCAAAGAGAAATGCCGAAAAGCTTGACGCTATATAAAAAACTTGAAAATAGGGTAGCTCAAGGTGTTATTTAGAGACGTTTTTTGAATATAATTCAGATATATTTCTCCATTTTTCAAGAATGAAAACTGTACCTACCTTCATTGTTTAGGGTTTGTTCGTTATATGATCAGAGAAATATCGCGAGTTTTCAAGTTCGATAGTTATCGGGGCCCCATTCAAAGTTTAATCGTTCAGGTAAAAATATTGTTAATTATTGTATTATCGACATGTTCATATTTCATTTCACAAAACCTGGAGTTCAGATTAATTCGTTCAAAAATGTACCTATTAATATTCCAGTCACAACAGTAATAGAAGTATGACAATTAAATATATCTATTAATATTCCTTAGATCATTCTTCAACTGTCCATTTCACTGACCGAATATTCTAATACAAAAGAAATTTCGTTACTATTTTGGTTGAAGTACATATAAGTCGTTGCTTTGCCTAGTTTACTTCTTGTACGAAGCTCTGGATTATCTGTCAGTGTTTCCATAATTTATTCTTGAACTACCGTCGTATTCATTGAAATTTTTCCCATTCACCTAGAAAGTTGGGATATAATAATTCTCTCAAATTTTAACAGCAGGTTCAGCTTAACTCTCTTGCTACATACTTCGGATGAAAGCAATGAGCAAGATGCTTCATGAATGGCATATATTGTACCTTTTTCATGTCTGATTCTCATAGGAGTCACTTGTTACATGGTTCGTACCAAATAGAATTGAAAAAATTATGAAATAATATTCGATGCTGATAAATCAAAAATTACAAGATTGAATTTTAACAAAAAAAGCTAATAAATCAAAACAGGATTCAATTGTCAGTTATGAGTTCAGGTGACGTTAAATTATGTCTTTCAATTCTTGAGGTGAATTTACCTTTGTTGTTTGTAGCATTAACTTTTTCCTTCAAGATACAACCAAACTGTGTAATCCAAGGGATAAAGTTTAAGTTCACTTGAAATTTTGCTGACTAAATCTTATATTAAAAAAGTTATGCTGAGTATTACTTGGTACAAACCATGTAATAAGCACCCTCTATGAGAATCAGACATACGATTTATTGGATGTATCAGCTTCATTACAATGTCGCAAGTTGTTTTGGCAAAATCCTCAAAAATTTGTATAATTACATATATAAGTCGTTGCTTTGCCTAGTTTACTTCTTGTATAAATTAAGCTCTGGATTATCTATCACTTTTTCCATATTTCATTCTTGAACCACCGTCGTTTTCATTGAAATTTTTCTCATTCACCTAGAAAGTTGGGATATAATAATTCTCTTGAATTTTAACTGCAGGTTCAGTTTAACTCTCTTGCTAGATACTTCGGATGAAAACAATGAGCAAGATGCTTCATGCGAATGCCATATATTCTACCTTTTTTATGTCTGACTCTCATAGGAGTCACTTGTTACATGGTTCGTACCAAGTAGTATTGAACTAAACATTCTCAACATTAGATTCATTGAGAAAAATTTCGAGTGAACTCGAACATCATTTAATTTCACACCAAAAGGGTATTTTCGAGAAAACTGGTTATTTTGATTTGAAAATTATGAAATAATATTCGATGCTGATAAATAAAAAATTACAAGATTGAAATTTAACAACAAAAGCTAATAAAACAAAACAGGATTCAATTGTCAGTTATGAGTTCAGGTGACGTTGAATTATGTCTTTCAATTCTTGAGGTGAATTTACCTTTGTTGTTTGTAGCATTAACTTTTTTCTTCAAGATATAACCAAACTGTGTAATCCAAGGGATAAAGTTCAAGTTCACTTGAAATTTTGCTGACTAAATCTTATATTAAAAAAGTTATGCTGAGTATTACTTGGTACAAACCATGTAATAAGCACCCTCTATGAGAGTCAGACATAAAAACGATTTATTGGATGTATCAGCTTCATTACAATGTCGCAAGTTGTTTTGGCAAAATCCTCAAAAATTTGTATAATTACATATATAAGTCGTTGCTTTGCCTAGTTTACTTCTTGTATAAAATAAGCTCTGGATTATCTTATTATCTATCACTATTTCCACATTTCATTCTTGAACCACCGTCGTTTTCATTGAAATTTTTCCCATTCATCTAGAAAGTTGGGATATAATAATTCTCTTGAATTTTAACAGCAGGTTCAGTTTAACTCTCTTGCTAGATACTTCGGATGAAAACAATGAGCAAGATGCTTCATGAATGCCATATGTTCCACCTTTTACAGATGCACCATCATTCATGATTGAATACTCTCTCTTCAAATATGCCAATTAATTTTTTTCAAATATTGCCTCTCGATTATACTTGATAAAAGTGGAGAAGTGAAATATATATCTATACCTATCTCTAACCGAGAAATTAATGTCAGCTGCGATAATCATGTAAAATGGCATATTAATAGAAATATTGAGATAGTTTAATACTAGTAGATAACTTTGAAATGTGTCATTTCGTCAAAATATCTGAAATTTTCGAATTATGAGCGGTAGATAATGATCTCAATCGTTTAGACTAACGGAGAAAACTTGGTCAAGGATGATTAGGTCCTTCTTTAAGTGAAAATATAACTTTCGAAAGAATATACCAAGATTCTTTGAATTTTAAGGATCAAACGAGGAGTTGAATCATCATGTAATGATGGAAAACATGTACTGAGAAATATTAATTTCCACAATCCCGTGCATGTTTATTCTTAAAAAATTATCCAAGAAATTGAAATATTTGTGCACCTTCGCATTCAGGAACACTTGTTACAAGGGTTCACACTGATGAAAAATAGTACATATAATACTCCGTATTCTCTCTCTGCAATGCTACATTGGTTCAATTATTTCTTCTGTATTTTCAGTAAAGCCAGATGAATGAAATTTTCATGCACTCGCAAACGACCCAAGATTTGTTCAATATTCCTGTTACATTTTACATTATATGGCGTGAAATTAGTTATTATCTTTGAGTATAAATATATCAATATAATAAACACACTACGCAAAAAAATTAACGCACATTATGGGAATCTCAAATTTATTCTACAACTAAAGGTGTTCTCGATGATAATTATTATTATCAGATTCATGCATGCATATGTTATCAACTTTCAATGTTTTTCTTCAATATAGATGTTTTTTCTCAGCAGAAATAAAAAAAGGTGATATTATCAGAATCAGTTGTTCTTGATCAATTCAAGTGATCAATAGTTTTTCTTTCGTTTGATTTTCTACACTCGATCGCTATGCAACGCGAAACACGCAATTTGACCCAAGAGGAATGTGCCCAAGCGGTAGTTTTGCGAGAAGAAGGGTGAACATACACAAGAATTGCAAAAAGATTTGGAGTTTCCCACACAAGTGTGTCCAGAATGTTGCAGCGATGCAGAGAGACAGGTATGAATGTCCGAAGACAGGGTAGACCACGGGTAACAACTGCCATTCGAGAACGTTACTTGAGAGTTTGTTCGTTGAGACAACGGTTTGGAACCGCTCGCCTCCTTCAAAATCAGCTTGAGAAAACTCATGGGGTGCAAACTAACACTCAGACAATCTCCTCAGAGGATATGGTTTAAGGCCTCGCGTCGCGACAAGAGGCCCAGCTCTTACCCTAGCCCATCGAAGGGCTCGTTTGGATTTTGCGAGAGAGCATATCCATTGGGAAGAGGCTGATTGGGAAAGAGTTCTCTTCACAGATGAGTCTAGATCACTAATTATGAGTTTGATTGAGGGCGTGAAGTCCCAGTTGTATCAAGTCCGCAAGCTCAGTGCCGTTAGTGGTAGTGTTGTGAAACTTGGGGACTTTTCAGTATCCGATATACTAAAACAAGTATTATGTATTGGATAAATTCAATGGATAGTTGGTATCCAAATTTATACTTACAAGAGCCACACTGAAAAAAACGGCTTGAGAAACTAACGAATTGAATTAATTTCCCAATTCAATGACAAGAAAAATTTCAATTTATTCGAAGAATGAGAATATGCCTTCTCAATGTAAATAAAGAACCAAAAACAATGAAAGTTTCCTATCAGAAAAAATAGAATGTAACAAAACTGAACCCAATATTCTTTTTTGTCCTTAATCAATAGATTAAAAAAAAAACAAATTCAGCTCTCCTCCTTTCGTAATTCTCTACAATGAAATGAATTCATTCATAAGACGATAATTCAACGAATATTTCAAAGAGACAGTCAACAGGGCTATAAATATTTCATAAGGTTCCAACATCAGGGATAAGTTAACATTGTACCTGAATACTTAGATAATTTTCACCCTAACTGTGTTGTGTGCGTTCTATTCTACCTACTGATCTGGTGGATCGGACATCTGGTACCTCAATTACCCATTCGGGCGATCCAATAAAGCGCAATATTAAAAAACTACAGAAATGGTTTCTTCAATTTTGTTCTAAATGAATGTATTGGTTAACTAACTTTTTTAGAATTTACCCTCATGTTGAAATGATCCAAATCGATACCAAAATTGGCTTGGGTTGGTTCGCGCGAGGCCCCACCAAGAGCGGAGGCCCCCGGCGATTGCCCCGTTCGCTACCCCCTAAAGCCTGCCTACTTATTAATTGGGACAATTTTGACCACGAAATTTGAACTGTATTCTACTAGATTTTTTTCAATTCGACTCTTTCTCTATGTAGGTAACCATATGCAGAGTCCTATCGCTTTTGCGCTGTTCGCAGAGAGGCACTTTCCCTCTTTCTGTTTTTCTTTTGTTGACCACATCGAACAAAGCACCTTTGAAATACCTTTACACGGACTCATTTTCCCGTGACAGAACACCAACAAACAAATCAACGGCGTGTCGATCGTGAAATCTGGTACCAAAAGTCGCGTGCACACGGCAGAGAAGGGGGCCCTGTGAGAACCCCATAGACTCTAGAATCAACCGCGAACTGTCATGCAGTTAACTGACCGCTGCCTTAAAGACGAGTTCTCGAGTGCAGTTTCACACAAGACCGAGCCAGGATATCGTCAATTGGTATAAGAAGTGCAATTATCGGGACACCTACTTTCCTTTAATTCTGTGAGAAATTTGCAGTGCTACAGGTGATTTACTGTGATTTGGTGAGTATCTTGGGTATGACGATGTTGTTTGGTGGTGTTTCATTCGACCTTTGCAGCAAATTGGTCTGGACAGTGCAAAGTTTGAGGATTCAGTAATTAAATATATCTTGTCTTCCTTCAGCGAGGTCTTTGAGTTAAATCACTGTCCTATTTTCCTCTACTACGTCTGATTTTTTTAAATAACCGATATGTTCATGACTCTGAAACTGCCTTACTTGACCTAAGTAAGACATATTTCTGAGCGATGCTCCTTCTGCCCTCTTACAAAAATTATAGAGAGTGCTTCAGAAAAAGGCGATTAAGTTTAGGTGACGTTGAATTCGGTCTTTCAATTCTTGAGGTAAATTTAGGTACCTCTGTAGCATAAACTTTTCTTGAAGATATAACAAAACTGTGTAATCCAAGGGATTAAGTTTAGGTTCACTTGAAATTTTGCTTATTGAATTCAATATTAAAAAAGTTAGGTTGAATACTATTTGGTAACTAGCACACTCATCAGTCATGAAAACAAATTTTTTGGATGTATCAGCTTCCAAAACATATTTGTATAAAACTACAAAACAATTTCGCCAGTTGTGTTTGCAAAATCGTAGAAAATGTGTTTCTTCGACTCCCTTTATCATGAATATAGAATAAGATATTTGCAACAAAAAATCAACGGCCTTAAAAAACGACATTCCAAACAAAAAAAGAGCACTAAAAACGATTAAAAAATCTGTTTTGTTCAATCAAAAATAAATTTCTCTCTATTCCAGTATCGTAATAAGTTCATTACAGTACTGAAAGTGGTGCTGTAATGAAACTTATTACAGCATTGTTTTCAGTTATATTTTTCGTTATTTGGTTGTTAGTACTGACCTCATATCCTCTCAATTTTCAAATCAAATCGATTCAAATTCTGTAATCTGTCAAATTTCATAAGTTACACCAAATGCCAAGATACAAAAGTCACTAATCTGAATTTTCATTTGAATTTGAGAGTATTTCACAAAACATGACTGAAATAGAAAAATATCGTCTGATACTCGTTGCAGAAGGCAATTCCAACACTCATGCTTTCGAAAACGAGCGACGAAGGATTTGTGTTGGAATAGCGGAGCTCATTCTGCAACTTGTTTTTGAATATACTATTTTTTCACCTGTCACATAAACATGGAAAACAAGCAAAAAAATGGCATTTTGACATTTTTCGGTTAATGCACTCTATCATCTTCAATATTGGGGGAAAAGCTAAGGTTATGAAATGAATTTGTCAGTCTGAAGTTTCCCAAAATTGGTTTATCGATCGGTAGAGCGGTTTTCTTGGAATAATTGATTGAACATTTGAACAAATCAAAAGGAAAAGGTTCTTTTCCTCAAACTTGAGCTAATTTTTTTAAATATGTTAAGTCCGTCGCTCAAATTTTACTTAACGAGTACTCTGGGCAAGTTAAGGGTATCAACTTCATTCCATGATTTTTTTTCTGAGAAAAATGAAGGTTTAAATGTATCCAGTGTCCATATACCTTCAGTGGAGGTGAGTAAGAAATGTTCTCAGGTTCCTTTTAAATCATTTTTTTATTTTTATCTTATTTTCAGAACATGATTCAACGAAATTCTTCGAATGTTAATTTTTTTCCAAATTTCGGAAATTTTTGAAAATTGAAAGAAAATTTTTTTCTTGATTCATTTCAAAAAATTCGAGTGGAAAGTGAGGAAATACTGTAAGTATTGATTGATTCAGAGAATAAGGTCAAGTTTAAGGAACAAAATACCTGTTTCCTAAATTCTTTCAATATTTCAATCAATCGGTTCAAGAAAACTGCTGAATCGATTGATCTACCGATTGAGGAAAACATCAGGTTGTAAAATTTTTTTATAATCTAAGCTTTTCCGCCAATATTGACGAAGATACAAAACATGGTAGTGAAATGGCATTTTTTTGCTCTTTTTCCACATATGTGACAGGTGAAAAAAATTTCTCTTGAATTGAACAGAACTGTAAAGATAGAAATTGCCTTTCGGGTCGCTAGGCGAACAGTAGTTTCGGAGATATCGGCAGTTGAGTGAAAAAGGATCATTTTGTATTCAAAACAGGATATCTCGAAGACAAATATCTGAAAGTCATGAAAAGCAAATTAGAGCTAAATAAATAGGTTATGCGACATTAGCATTGGTCAACCTCGAGAAAATTTTTCCATAATTTCTACGAGACCATTTTTCACTAAGATACACTCTTGAAAATCACCAAAGAATTTTGAATATTTTTCTATTCCATTTATTGTTGCTCGAAGTATATATTGACAATATTTGAGATACTCATAGGGGGGTGCCATTATCACCCCCCCCCCTTAAATCGTCCCTCACAATCTTACCTTGGTTCTAAAAATAACAAAAATTGTGGGTACATTCAATTATCGGAAGTAATTGCACAATCGCATAAAAATTTTGCTTGACAGCGTGTTGTTTAAAAACTGCATGAGCTCATTTTCATTTCTGGATTTTTTCCAAAAATTAAAATGACCGAATGCAATTTTTCAAAGGCATAACGCTGGAATCCAGAATTATCAGGACATTTTGATGCACGAGGGTAATTCGGGTGAATATTTCCCGAAATTGCTATGGATTCGCTCTCTACAATGCAATTATAGCTGTAACTTTCGATAATTGCATTCTATTTATATAAAGTTTTTGACAGGAGGGAAATATTCGTCATTATTCGATTGACCTTCCAGCTTTTCATGTTTTAAAAACGCATTTTTTCCTTTTAGGTGCATTTTTGTTTGTTTTGGAATTTGGTTTTTTTGAGTCATTTTTTGTTTTGTTTTTTGTTGAATTTTTTTTTGCCTGATGAACTAACCGTATAAAGGTGCGTTCAGGTAGATGCTTGCCTGTCAAGTTTGAATATATCATTTATTCTACTATTGAAAAACAGTCCTAGAGAATACAAGGCAATCGATTCTTGGAAGTGATTTCTGAATTGGTTGAATCGAAATCGTGAAAATAATGCTCCATTTTTATTTGTAAAGCCATCTATCAGAAACATTATAAATATAATATTGTCCCAAATTCTCCCAATATCTTTTATTTAAATTTTTTTTGAATGAAAATTTTGATATCCCACATTCGTCAGCCTAAAACCTTGGGGTAAATCATCCATCACTTACATATCCCAGAGTCATCGATACAGATTCATGGAGTTAAAGTCAATAGGCCATCAATACAATATTAGCATACTTGATGGATATGGTTTTAACTCGTTCACAAAATTGGATTCCTTATTATGTAGATTCTGGTCATAAGAAAAAGATGGACCAATCAAATTTTAATTACAGCAATAAGAACCAGTCTTCCGGTATCGCCAGATATGTAACGGAAATCTTGCCACTGCTATGAAAATTATCGAGCGGAATAATCGAGAACAAGCTGCTTAGAATGGGGGAAATCCTTTATGTATATGATTTAAAAATGATCTCCTCATCAGATAACGTTCAACCAGTTATTTGAAACTGACAGATCATATTTTGAAATGTGGCTTACTGACGTACGTATGTATATTACATACCTATGATTAGCAAGAATCTAACTTTACGTTTCCGTTAGCGAACGACAAACCATGAATCTCTATAATAAACCGCTCCACATCAGAAAGGGGTATTGCATCCAATTGCAAAAAAAAAAATATAGTTCAAATGAGATTTTCTGATGAAAATTCATATTAATATGATTTCAAGTTGCAGGAAATAAAATTAATTTCAGCCTGTAGATCTGCAGCGTGAAAGTGGTTAAGAAAAATCGTGTTAAATAACGAAATTTTATTCCCATAGACTTCAAGTCTTTCAAGACTATCGGTACAATGGGCATCAATAATAGCTTGACATCTTCTTGGCATACAACACACGAGGTTGTTCAACATTTTTTAAAGAATTTGGTTCCATAAGCGGGGCAGAAGCTCTCTCAGATCATTCATGGATTCTAGGGTAGGTTGATGATTTTTTAACCTTCTTCGGAGCATATCCCATTCATGTTCTATGCAATTCAAATCTGGTGGTTGCGGAGGTAAATGTGGAGTACCAAGCAAATGTCGAGCATTCTCAACTATATAGCTGCGCGGTGCGGTCTAGCGTTATCGTTTAAAAATTGAAAATTTTCATCAATAGCAGCGTGAAAATTTGGTAAATAATTTTCAATGACATGCTCCCTATAGTGTTAGGCGGTCATATTCCCAAGACACATGTGTAGATCTGTGCGCCTGCTGAAACTTATCCCGGTCCATACCATAACACTACTTCCTTGGAATGGATTGACATGTTGCCTTGCCCACTCCAGTCTTTGACGCTTATGGTCACGTGTTGATGGAACTACTCTTAATGGACGTCTAGAACCTAGATTCACCTCTCTCAAACGTCGCGTCTGATGATTTCGATGGAAACTTGGACATCATATACATTTTGAAGAGTATGTAGCCTTTCTTCTCGCGGGAATAGTGATGAAATGATCCTGAGCAGGTGTTGTTTTTCGTAGCCCACCAAGCCTTGGTTTTTCCAACACGTAATCTGTCTCCCTGAACTTATTCCGAAGTCGAGATATCACACTTTGCCTGACTTGGAGCCTTTTCGCTACAACAACCTGAGTTAGGCCACCCTGTAGCATTCCGATAGCCCTATTAGCCTCATCGTTTGTTAATTTACATCTTGGCATTTTCAGAAAACTCGTTTCAAATCAAAGCTGTCGATAAACTGACCTCATTTCCAAATAAGAACATTCATGGGGCATACGCAGAGATCCAAACTTCAGGAAAAAGGCGACCAAATTCACGAAATGTCTATTGAAAAAGATATCACTAACTCGTGTGGAGTTGTATATTCACTAATTCAACAGTTTATTCGAACTAAATTGTGTTTATGTTTTATGTATTTGTATTATCAACATTTTAAGATCATTTCCACAGGAAGGCAAATGCACCTAGTCAAATATGCCTGTTGAAGATCTAGAACATAATATGTACACTGTGTCCCATTTTGGATGGGACTGCACTGTATCTCAGCTATTAAAAGATAAATATGCGGATTTGACGAACCTGTGTGAAATTTTTAAAGGTACAAACAGAAATATTTCAACCACAGAGTGAAAACGAAAATTTTTAATACTTCTGTATAAGATTTCTATGTACCTATTATATAAGTCAGTGTTGCTTTGTTAAAATTAAAACCATATTATAATGAACGGTTAGACATGCCGCACATCAAAGACACACAAAGAGTGAAACATGAAAAATGAAACGTGAAACACATTTCATAAAATAATAACATACATGTAGGATTTTAACTAGTTCTAGGGAATTATTAGGCACCAGGTAGTCCGAAAGAATGTTCAATTAATAAAAGCATGTCCCATTTTGGATGGGACTGCACTGTATCTCAGCTATTAAAAGATAAATATGCGGATTTGACGAACCTGTGTGAAATTTTTAAAGGTACAAACAGAAATATTTCAACCACAGAGTGAAAACGAAAATTTTTATTACTTCTGTATAAGATTTCTATGTCATTATATAAGTCAGTGTTGCTTTGTAAAAATTAAAACCATATAATAATGAACGGTTAAACATGCCTTACATCAAAGACACACGAAGAGTGAAACATGAAAAATGAAACGTAGAACACATTTCATAACAAAATAACATACATGTAGGATTTTAACTAGTTCTAGGGAATAATTAGGCACCAGGTAGTCCGAAAGAATGTTCAATTAATAAAAGCAAAAACACTGACAACAAATAACTGATGTTATAATTCGATAAGTTTTCTCCAAATGAAAACGTCTCAAAATCTTTTTTAATAACAAGCTGCCAAGTCAGAGAATGGAGTTTCAAGATTACTAACGTCTATCTTTTCCTTCTCCATCTATAAATAGTGTAGCAGTAGTTTGCCTTCATGAGTGACATGTGATTCGATTGCAAAAAGTGCCAATTTTTTTAGAATGCTACTCACACTATACAATTGTCATCACTGATCTGTAGCATTTTCCAGTAAGATATTTGAAAAAATTCTGTTTTAAACGAGATTGGTTGGTCTTAAGGCAGTGTAACTCCGATTATTGCACCTGCTTTTTGTCAGAAAAATATAACTTCGTATTGTGCTTTTTAGATTGTCTTCAGTAGAGAAATTAGATGCTCGAATGGTATTTGACTAGAATATTTCATGAGTAACAGAGTATTCTGCATGCATTATGTATAGTTATTAATTTGACAATAACTATCAAGTTCTGCCGCGGTTTAACTCGAAAAAACTGCCGACAGCTACTGCCATACAGTATGCCCTTCAAAAAACCATTTGTTATTCGAAATTTCGTGTTTCTGATTGGTTTAAATCAATCATAAGCGGGTCAGGGGGCCGCCCCCCCTTCCCCTATGAAATTGAGAAGAGGAAAATATTCATGTGTAATTTGCCCGGCTATGTAGGACATTCCAAGGTTTATGATCAATGATCAATACAATTTCTATAGTTTAAATTTAAAAAAGTAAGGGTCGGTTTCACAAAACTTTGATTGTACCGTTAAATTAATTGGAGCCACTACGATTCTTTGAAATTTCAAAACGAGTGATTCGATTGGTTCGAATTCAGGGTTTTTAATCGCACAATCACAATTGAAGGTTTTTTAAACCCACCCTAAGAATCCCTACTTTTAACAAACGTTTACTTATTTCCTATATTCATTCATTATTATGGGACTCACTATAAGTTAATTTCCGAATGAAATATAATTAAATTATGTCTGCTTTTTCTCATCGATAATCCGGACGTCCTTGTTACACATTCATACTTGCGTACTAATTCCGAGAATATCTTATACTTATGATAAATTCCCACAATTTCCATATTCTCACAAGATTAACCAATGACGGATATTATATACCCATATTATGGGTATGCTCGAAAACATGTCTAGATCTTTCTCTTATGAAATTCATATTACTGATGAAAGGATCATTATTTTACCACAAGAACAGTATCGGAGAAACAGAAGTGTTGATTAGCTCTACTTTGAATGTGGTGAATGCAGTCTTGCAGCGGAGATGTTCATTACACTGAAAGTTAATTAATGATTCATTTTTAAGAATAGACACCTTATCTCAATTCTTACGGAGTGAAAATTATACACCTATCTGCTCATTCTTCCGGCATCTGTCAGGATGTTGAAAGTATGTTTTGTTTTGTTACATTTACAGGAAGAATAGTTATTTCGAATGAGCGGATAGAATAAATGAAGTATAATCGGACGAATAGAAAAAAAAATTCACACGTAAACAGCGCACAACATAATACAATATACATAAGCCCAAACCTTACAGCATATACAGAGTAATTGTTCATATTTTACTCAATAGCTTCTCAGTTAATATTGGTCGTACAAAAACGTTTGAATGGGGAAATTTGAAGTATTTGTTATGGGCATTCAGAATTCAGTACTAAGAAATTCATAAAGGCATCGAAAACCTGAAAATTTGTAATGAACTATTGTTTTTCAAATGAAACACTCTGTATTTCATTTTTCTAATCATCAGAGTTCTTTCTTCGGGTTTTAAATATATATAGTTTATTGAGATTAATTTCGTTTTTTGAAAAATATGGATAGTTTATTCTAAATCTAAGGATGTTGTGGAATGGCAAACGATAACGATGCGATTTCTTTATATCGAAGGAACCGGGGATAAAAAACAACTGATATTTATTTCATTTATATATTAACTGAAAGTTGAATTAAGTGTTCAAATGCCCCTCATATACTTTAGGGTTATCCTCACCATTCATAGAATATATTGAGTTTTCAAATATTTCTTCCTCTATTCTGGAATTAATCCCTTAAATATTTTTCTGAGGGGCCATATTTACTTAATATTTCAAATATCCCTATAAAAAATTGTCCAAGGAGGCCATAAAGTAGAACGTCGATATAAAGAAATCACAGAATGTCGAGTGGCGTTACACAGCTGCCTTGGATTAAGACGAAAAAACCTATATTTTTCAAACACTGCCAAAATAAACCTCAATAAAGTATATATACATATATTTGAAATCAGAAGGACCAATTCGATAAATGAAATACAGGGTGTACCATTTAAGAAACAATAGTTCACAAATTTTCAGGTTTTCGATGCATGAATTTCTTATCACTGAATTCTGAATGGCCATAAAAATACTTCAAAATTGCCCATTCAAACATTTTTGTTCGACCAATATTAACCGAGATAGCTATTGAGTGAAATATAAAAAATCAACCTGTATTTCACAGTTTCGGCACAAGTTAATGAAAGGGTATTACCATACTTTTTGGTGAATGCTAAAAAAGCTTAGGAAAAAAACCTTAGAAGAAAATATATATCTTCGGAGTATTTGTTATTGATAATCCAACAGCTTCATAGTTTATCTGTATTTCTGTAGTAAGCACGAATAAATTATCTCTATCTCTCTCTGTCAGAATAGCATATAGGCTACGATTTATAAAGATTTTTAGAATTTGGCTATAGTACAACGACAAATTGGAAATTTTCCTGCCCTTTGAGAGCTATTTAAACGTACGCTGCCTAAGTTGCAGTTACACGATAATGTCATAGATTTGTTTGTCTCGAAAAGGCCTGAAAGTGTATGAAAGCCATTATTTCCAAAATACATATCGAATCATAAATAAATACGGTTGAATTGGATACCCTTTTTTAAATGCACATTTCATAGTGTTTACCAAATTGATTTTCAAAATAGGTATATTTGTCGTTCTAGGGATTCAATGTGGATGAACTTTGTCCATTACACAGAATAATTTGGATCAATAGTTTGAAAGTTATCACGATGAAAGGGTGATCCGAAATAAGAATAATTCAACTCCAATTCAATGGTCTGACAATCTAGAGACTTAGGCAGGTTAAACTATTACGTTGAGGAGGCATCGTTGACGACTGTGTGCATTTTGCGTTTTATCTCGTAGCTGATTCAATTCTCAAAGCTTAGTTGAGTAGCCTTTAATATTATGTTAGTTTGTTTATTCTATCAAAATTAATATTTTAGTTTACTTGATTATCGGATTGAAGTTTCAGTTATTTCGGTATATGACGAACATATACAGAAAGTTTGGAAAAATAATTCGATTCAGTAGGTGATATTGAATTGGGATATAGTTTTTTTTAAGATTTTTCCAGATTAAGTCGTGCGGTCCAACCCGTGCTTCATACATGGATATACCTAAAATTGAGAATTCCAGAAACGTAACTGCGATTAATTGTAGATTTGGCATCGTAGAAATTGGCAGGAATCGAAAGTCAAACTAATGATATCGTATTCATGCCATAGCATTTGCGTATGTGAGAATGCGGGTCAAACCAAATCAAAAGGAGAAGCACGTAATTGAAATTAACAACCGATAAAAACGAAAGTAGACTAGAAGCAATCAGATAGTTCGGGTACTTGGATATCCATAATATCGGTCGGTTATTGAGGATGTGTTTTTCAAATGGTAGGTACACAGTGAAAATGGCGACAAAAGATGAAAGTTAACGATTATGATGACCATACTTTCAATTGTAAAGTTTGGTCACATGTGGTTACAATGTTTGGCCACAGAATGATTGGAACATGGAGAAAAAAATATTGGTTATATTTGCAAAATGAAGAAAATTCTTCTGGTCGCAGAATTTGAAAATCTTTGTTGGTTCTGAAGGAATAATTCGAATTGAATTACAAATCTGAATAAATAATTAATAAATCACAGAGCTTAAGATTATTGTACTTCAAAATTTATTTATTTGGTGAACATTCGTCGAATATCATGTTTTGTTTCAATGGTGATTTTATTTTTGTGATGTATTGAAATATACTTCTGAAATAATGTACACTACTTGAAGAAGGAGGTTATTCAGAGGATCATGATCAAAAATATGAAATAAAAGTTGAGACGAAAAACAAATGTTCTCAACTGCTCAGGATATTCATTATTTGATGAAACCTTGAGTTGTATAAATAATGAAGAGAATTCAACCCAGAAATCTTAAATCATAAAATATATTTGAATTACAAGATTGAAGATTACTTACCTATTACTACTTACTCTCGATATGTGAATGTTATTATCTACACTGTTTCAACGGTCAGTTCAACTCGCGAGTCGGAATATCTTGAGCTGAAGACCACTGAGGGCCGGTTTTACAATCGAAAGTTAACCTTTATGGTTAGGTTACCGGCACTCGATGGTTAACTCGTACCTGGCGTTTTACAATAATTTTACCGATGGAGGTTTCGTAACTATGAGTTGAGTTTAAATTTTATTAAGTTGGTAGAAAAAAATGGTTCTTTTGATCTAAATAGTAGGTCGGACGCATTAACGAATTTATAAGACGTCATATGCATCAAAAGATCTGAGGCGGCCAATTTCGAAAAAAATACGGACAAAGCAAAGTAAGCCTCTAAATTCAAAATTTCATTTTTATTTCACATAATTTATTTTGTGAGTCTGAAGGACTTAGCTCAATTGCCTTAAATACAGCTATTTATTTATTTTATTTTCAAGAGGAGTATCTAGAAGAACGTGAAATAAAAATGAAGATCTTACGTCGAAAATTTGCATTGATGGATAAGAAATGTGCCTTGCAGAATATTAAAATCGATGATTGATTTATACAAGAATATATTTAAAGTTTTTTATTTCAGTTTAATAAATGTTTCCACAGTTTTGTCTATGCATACATGAGTTCAATTATTTCTGTTATTCAATCTATTGAAATACATATTTATGAAGGTATCTCTAGTAGAAGTACTTGTATTATGCCTTTGATCGGGAAATTCTGAAAGATCAACATTTGTAGTGAATTCTACAGCAGCTTCTTCTTCATCATTGACTGGAGGGATCAATTCTTTTTGGTCACATGCTATGTTATGAAGAATGGCTGTTGCCACAATCACAGCTTGAGCTGTATCTAATTTGACTCGCATTCCCATATCAAGGGCTGGAAAGCGACGTTTCCACACACCATACTGTTTCTCAACGACATTTCTTGTACGAATGTGTGATTCGTTAAATAAGCTTTCAGAAGGTGTCCTTGGATTTGCTAAAGGTGTAATTAAATAAGGCTTAATTCCATAGCCACTATCTCCTACTAATACACTGTGAGGAAAATCCCCTCTTTCCAATGATCTGCACAGCATAGAATTTCGAAAAATAGGGCTATCGTAAGCTGAACCTGGCCATTTAGCAACGATGTTCCTAATTTTAAGAGACGGATCAGCTACTGTTTGTACATTCAAGGAAAAAAACTGTTTACGGTTCTTGAATAATTCGGCTTGATCACCTCCTGGCAATTGAATATTTATATGGGTGCAGTCAATAGCACCTATGCACCTTGGAAAACTGACAATACTTGAGAGTATTGATAGCTCTAGTTACACGTCTCACAACCAAACTTGAAGTTGCTTTGCTGACACCAGCAAAATCTCCATTACATCTCAAGAATGATTCAGAAGCATAATAGTTTGTGAGTAGAAGCTGCTGACTTGCAGATAGACAATCATTTCTGAAAATAAAATCTTTTTTATAAAAATGTACTTACAAAAGTATTGCATTTCAACTACCTTCTAGTTGGATGAGCTATCAAATAATAATAATAATAATAATAAAGGTCTTTATTAATTTTTCATATGGTAACAGAAATCGGTATACAATTAAACAAATAGTTTGGGCGAGGTTCAGTGCGGGTAGTTAGACATTTCTGCCCAACCCCCGCCTGTTCTTCCACCTAACCCAGCATTCGAGGCTGGAAATCAGAGAAGGCAGAAACGAAAGAAGAAAAAATAATACAACAGAATCCCGCATTCAATGAAATAATCATAGCTATCATTAACTCATAAGCTTTTCCATCAGATATGTTCTATTTGGCTGAGAATATCCAAAACGCATCTTTTCGATAATCTGAATCGTTTGAAAAAATCATCATCGTCGTAAATATCGAAATAATTTGGTCTATGACGGATCACCTTAGGTCTACGACATTGTTTAATAAGTCAATGGTCTACGATAATCCTCTTCATCACTGCTATAAGCGTTTATATCATAACCCATTAAATCCATATTAACAGAAAATCTGAAGTGTAATTATCAACCAAAATAATTTTCGAATCAAAGAAAAACGAAACAACATTCGTTTTTAGGTTATATACCTATACATTTTTGAATAATTCTATGGTTCTTGAATTAACTTCAGGTTTACCCACACTTTCGGTGTAGGTTAAGTTAACTGATAGTTAACCACGTTTCGTGCTATTGTAAAACGCCTAACCTGCAAAATTTCCTTAACCTGAAGTTAACCTTCGATTGTAAAACCGGGCCTGATTGGTATTTTGACTATTCAGTTTGACAGTTTTCCAAGTCCATGATTTTTTTCGTTGAATGAAAATCAAATGGATGATTCATTTCAAAACAATTAATTCATATTCAACTTGAAATTTTATGCTCTTTCCAAAGCAGGAATCGCGATCCTTTAATTTTTTCAAGAATTTAATCTAGTAAAACAGAAAAACGGCTAACCCAAATAATTTGGCTCCTTGTAGGGTTTTTGTGAACATATGGAACAGGTTCCCAAAACTCACCGAAAACTTTCTGTGTAATAATTGTTTGCAAAGATATCGACAGTCAATTACAGGATCCTTTTTCATTCGAAGACCGATATCTCCATGAGAAGTAGACATATCACGATCCCAAAAAAAAATAAATTAAAGATGAATGAACTCATAAACCGAACATTATAGCGGTTGAGCGAAAAAAATTTGCCACGCCCGTGAACCAAAAAGCGAAACTTTGAAAATTTGGTTTTTGTTGGTTTTTCTTATATAACTCAAAAACTCACAATGCTACAAATTTTAAAAGTTATGATCCAGAAACAAGAAAGCCAAGTCAATTATTTCGGCGAAGGCATAGAGTTTGTGAAATAAGGACTTGTGAAGATGAAGATTATAGAGTTAGCAGGTTGGCTCTAGATGAGTTCTGATAACTTTTTGACAGAAATACGGCCTTGTCTTGGCAATATTTTACATGAAAATGTTTGGATATTTATGTCGATAATTCTAATGTGATGAATCTAGATCTCTCTCAACAGACATGAATGTATCTATCATATTCTCAATGGACAATCTGAAGAATACTTCACTATATTTATCGCTGAAACCTAACATCCTACTTTGTTCCCCATATACTCAATTTTTTTTGTTCTTGTTTCTTTCTAATCGTTATTGAAGCAATAGTTGACATTTTGGATTTACTGTTTTCTAGATACTAGATTCTAGTATTTCACAAAACTTGATCGAAATAGAGAAAATTACGTCTAATACTTGTTTCAGAAGGCAACTCCAACACTCATGCTTTCGAAAACTCGCTCCTTCGTCACTCGTTTTTGAACTTCTCATTCGTATTATTCTGCAACTTGTATTTATAATATACTATTGCATTCCCATTCAGGTGGCAACTCTATGAAGTAATATTACACGCGTGGTTTACTGTCTAGAAGAAACTATAGGTAAATGAAAAGCCGTGGGTTTCAGACGCAATAAAAGTATTTTCTCCAGTTTTCTGTGCAAATACAATGTTTATCGCTGCTTGAAATCCGAGTTTCTCGCAACTATCAGTGCATGTCATCATTTCATAGATGCATAACGTCGATTAATGTAATCCATTTGGAACTATCCTCGAAGAAGAAACATCCATCATGATTAATCGAAAAAACTATTCTTTTCCGGTTCTCTCACTAGTTATAATTGATTTCAAACGATGATATAAATATAAATTAGGAATATACCTGCGTTTGGGGAATAAAAGGATGAGTTAAATGACCTATTAGTTCTGATCCATTGAGGGCTTGAATGGAAATATCATTCTCAAGATTTATCATTCGAAGTTTTCCGAAAATTTCACCTGAAGATATTCTTTCATGATGGGTGCATTACATATTTCATTTGATCCCCACTAAACGAATCTTCCAGAAGTTTACCGTCTTCTAATTGCAGAATCTACATGAAGACAATGATTGCATTTTTTATTACGACATAGCTCTTCAACGCCCCCCCCCCCTCTGTTTTTTTCTGTACCTGCCACTGCATATCGTTACAAGCTAACAAATATCTTTTTGTAGGACACTAAAACGAGAGAAACCCTAGACCATTTGACTCATTTTTGAAAAAGACTTGGACTTGCACATACACTGCGCAAAAAAATTAACGCATCTCTGGAAATCTCAATTTTAATGAAAGTTAACTCTACATTGACTTTATAACTTATTTTTTATGTTCTCTAGGGAAGGTTTTGAACTAAACAAGACACATTAAATGGAAGAAAAATTCAGGATTTCACCGAATGTTATGTGTAAGAAGAGAAATGAACAATTTTCAGAATACTGAAATGTTAATAAGTGATTTAATACTTGGTATTTCCACCCCTTGCGTTAATTAAAGCTCGGCAACGATGAGTCATACTCAAAATGAGTGATCTTGAAATGATCTGATCTAATCCTTCCCAGATTTCTCAGAGTTGGAGTCATTGAGAGTAGCTGAATGATTTTCTGAACGTCTCAGCCTTCTATTGAGGTTGACCAAAACCTGCTCAATCGGATTGAGTTCTGGACTTCTTGCTGGCCATTCCATTCGAGAGACTTCAACTCTTTCCCAATCGGCCTCTTCCCAATGGATATGCTCTTTCGCAAAATCTAAACGCGCCCTTCGATGGGCTGGGGAAGAGCTGGGCCTCTTGTCGCGACACGAGGCCTTAAATCATAACCTATGAGGCGATTTCTTATTGTCTAAGTGCTTATTTACACCCCATGAGATTGCTTAAGCTGATTTTTGAAGAAGGCGAGCGGTTGCAAACCGTTGTCTCAACGGAAAAACTCTCAAGTAAGGTTCTTGAATAGCAGTTGTTACCCGTGGTCTACCCTGTCCTGGTCATCGGAAATTCACACCTGTCTCCCTGAATTGCTGCAACATTCTGGACACACTTGTATGGATACTCCAAACCTTTCTGCAATTCTTGTGTATGTCAACCCCTCTTCTCGCAAAACTACCGCTTGGACACATTCCTCTTGGGTCAAATTGCGTGTTTCGCGTTGCATAGCGATCGAGTATTGAAAATCAAACGAAAGAAAAACTATTGATCACTAGAATTGATCGAGAACATCTGATTTTAGAATGGAACCAATTCATTCAAAATCTGATAATATAATCTTTTTTGATTCCTGCTGGGAGAAAACATCTGTATTGAAGAAAAACGTTGAAAGTGGATAACATATGCATGCATAATTCTGATAAAAATAATTACCATTGAGAACACCTTCAGTTGTAGAATCAATTTGAGATTTCCATAATGTGCGTTAATTTTTTTCCGCAGTGTATATGTATGACAAATTTCATTAAAATATCTGAAGTCGTCCGTTTTGTAGTTATTAATAATAAATTATCTATTTTTGAAAACTTTACCACCCTGTTTCTTCAAAGGTAAGACTTTGGGACATAATTGTTCATATGAAGTTTTGTGGACCCAAAAATCACCCCCATAAATATTTATATTCAATTTAGAAACACGCTGTTTATTATATGATCGCTAGAGTAACAAGTAACAACTTGTTTCCTTATAAAAACACTATTCTTGTTTTTAGACCTGAGTTGTGTCGCGATTCCAACTATTTTCCATTTTGTTTTGGACATTGTTCAATTTACTCAGGAAATCCTCAGGATCATAAGCGAAGGCCACTGATGATGATCGTCCTATATTTGAACAGAGTTCTTCAAACCTCAAGTTGCACACGCACCTTTGCGTTTTGGGTAATAACACACAGTACGAATAATAATTATGTTCAACGTTTGTTAACAACCAGCAATTATTATTATTCGGTCTATAAAGTTCGTTTATTCTATTGATGAAAGAGAAAGTTTTCGGTACGAAAATGCTTTGGGTTACTGGGTAATTTCTCATTCGTATTTGCATTCTGTTTTTGAAATAACTACATGAACTTAGAGCAAATTTTTTGATGATGCAAAACATCCGCTATGGGGCCTATCGTTTGATATCTTAACGAGATACAACTCAATACTCTATAGTTCTATAGTGTGATAGTTAACTCGCTTCATGCATTGTGAAACGGTTGAAACAACCTCACATTTGAAAGATTTAGGAAATAATAGAGATTATTTTTTTCAGGATATAATGCCATCAGAACGATGGAAAACTTTTGCACTAGTTGGTGAGTATTTTATCTGGATACAAAATTAGTTATAATATCAATTATCAACAATTTAATGAAAAAACAGATAAAGCCAGAATTTACTCGAAGTGATGAATAACATTTGAGTCATAAAATTATGATAACAATATCCTACACCATTCTCTTCGACAGATTTCCTTAATCCTCTACAATACTTTTTTTCATCTGGAGTAAGTCCTAAAAGAAAGATATACATATTATTTGAATGAATTCCACGGAAGTCTTTCACATTCTCATTATATTTTCTAATTAATATGCATTCTTATGCTACAGAGAAAGTGATAGGTATCATAAGTATTATGTAAGAACAATAAATATTGGAAATTGGTTTGTTTTATATTTGAATAGACAAATGATTTCTCATGAAATTTTGCGACATCATGATAACAAGAAAATTTCATGCTGGACTTATAGTATGAAACATGCCAAATATGCAGACATAGGGTTGCCCATTATTTACCTGGACAAAATACTGAGTTGCCAGTTTCAAACAGGTTTGTCGGAATGAGTTCTTTCACTCGTGTGATAATAGAAAAAAAATTATATCAGCGTAAGCGCTGTTTTATTGCAAATACGTTGATATAGGGTTGCTTGCAAAAACCTGGTAGTACGTATACTATGGAGAGAAGAGGTACCCCTACTTCCCTCCATATACCCTATTGTGAACAGTACGGTATTATTTTGTTATTATGTGTTCTGATAGATAAATAACCCCATCTTCCCTATTCAAAAATTGGGGGTGAGGGTTGTAGTAGCAAGGGTTGAAGCGCTATGCGTCCGTAACCTACATCTTAAGTTGTACCCCTCGAAACAGAAATCGACCTGTCCGAGCATTTCTATCGAAAAAATTTATTTCGTCTGTAATCTCGTCTTTTGCGTTTTCAAATGGCTACCCTGTATTTCGAGAACTGATACATAAAATGAAAAAACAATAACTGTGCTGAATTCAGTATAAAAATACCTTTCAAATGAGGTATCACTCACCCCATCTTCCTATTCAAAAATTGGGGATGAGGGTTGTAGTAGCAAGGGTTGAAGCGCTATGCGTCCGTAACCTACATCTTAAGTTGTCCCCCACGAAACAGAAATCGACCTGTCCGAGCATTTCTATCGAAAAAATTTAGTTCGTTTGTAATCTCGTCTGTTTCGTTTTCAAATGGCCACCCTGTATATATATATATATATATATATATATATATAAATATATATTCTTTTGAATAAGGGAGCTAAAATAATACAATAATATGTGAGGTATCAATTATGATCTAAGTTCACCCTTTCCTAAGAATCTGGATGACTTTATTCAAAATAATCCAGGTTTGTTCCAACTGAAGAATTTATCGTGCAATGTATTGGTAGAATTCTGTTCCAGAACGAATCCACGAACCAAGAATTATTGAGAAGGTGCGAAAAATGTTTGGAAGTAGGTGGACGAAATTCTTAAAATGTGTTATGATTCGATTTTCTATTCTGATATATCTAAATAGAAGTTCGGGAAGCTTCATTACTTGTTTTATATAAGTTTTGCATTAGAATTGATGCTTTCGATATGCATGTCATATTTTCCGAAAAATAACTCGTTATTTCCATTATGAGCAGTAAAAGAGTTTTTTTGAACAATTAAACAAGTTTTGAGGATATCAACAACAGAAGCATGGAAAAAAATTCTGAATTAAGTCAAAGATTTTCATGAAAGGGCGAACATAGATCGTAGCAGATATTTCTGAATATCTCGAACATGGTACTTTTTAGGATATAGATAATATAATATAGACTCCACTTATTTTTACCCCACAAATTCATATGTGAGTGCAAAAAATAAGCTTTCCATTTGAAAAAAACGTGCTCTTAGCTTTTTTTGAATTCCAAATTTGACACTCTCATTTTGCCTCCCAGTATATCAAAACGTTTTTTTCTCTACAGAGTGACGTCGGATATCTTCTCGGTAACCCAATTCGAAAAACAGATCGGAGATTGTGCGTTGCGCTTTCATTGAATTTTCAGTGTTCTACAAGCCCCAATTTGTATTTTTTTTTCACAAAACAGTGAATAACTCGAAAACGGCTTCAGATGGCTATAGGGAATGATACATAAAATGAATGTGGCTTTCGAAGATCTATCTAAAAAACTCATAATATACAGGGTGTTCCATTTGAAATAAGAAAGGGGGGCTTATATATCCACAAAAAATTTGAAATATATCGAATAATTATTTCCCCATAAACTTCTGATGGGCACTCCCGGTGGGACACCCTGTATATTAAGCTATTATCAGCTCGGTGAAGGTCGATGTAGGTTCGGATCTTAGACTATTAGGTATCATGTAAAATGAAATTTTATATCGAATCCAGTACCTTCTTCATTTGAACAATCAGGTTTTTCTGATATTGGTGTAACATCTTTCTCGGCACCTTGTGTTGTTGCCTGCTCTGTCACGTCATTGACGTCATTATTTGCATCTGGTTCAGAGGTAGGAACCGAGTATCCTTCTTCGGATACAGGAAGGACTTCTCCACAAAGAGCACTCCATTCCCGATTTCTAACACTGCATTTGGAAGCTATGGCGTTCTGATCTTCCGCCATGCTATAGATAGGCAAACCTATCACGTTCCCTGAAGGGCCGTAGTTGCATATCAGGGTTAATTGTGCTTCTTGATCCTTGAATCTTATCCTAGCACATCCTATGTATTTCGTGTCGGCCCATATCAACTGAGTAAAGTGCCCCCTTTGATTTCCATCTTGTGGCATTCCAGCAAAACCCGGAAATTCGTTTATCCACTCTACGTTGGTCATGTATTTGAATTCTCCAAACCACATAGACACGGATAGTCGGGACATTTCCGATGTGTCGGAATCAAATCCCCAGAAGATGTTCTGACCAACGGGGAACCTGTCCACGTTTCTACACTGATCGTGGTCTTGCCTGACGCAGGTGTTCGCATAGCACCTCGCCACATACTCCAGCTCCAAATCGTAGGATAAAGCGTTCATATCTTTTGCGCCGAAGTTTTTGTAGTGGTTGTATTCTTGGATGTTCGAGCCATTCGCAATGAAATTTCTGAGTTCGTTATGGCTCCTCACTATGTAGTCTCTGAACGAGGTATCTGAGGGAATCTCTTCGCATGCGGCCTCTGGACCACATTGATATTTCCTCTGGCACACAGTGTGTACAAAACTGGTCTGTCCGTTTGCGCAGTCGATCTTGCAGAAATCAGTTTGGTATTGTGAGTTGCTGGGTGTAAGCACCGAGTTCAACCATACTATTAGGGAGATGAGCATGACGTCAAGGATATTGAAGTTCTGGAGCTGTCAAGTGTGGACATAGAAATTGATCTGTGATCATTTAATAATTATAAGCCTCTGCTAATGGCGATTGATAAAAACAGAAATATGTCTCACCTATATCACATGACATTTGTGCAACCAAAGGTTTGCCATTTAAGACCCATATCTTAACTAGCTGAACTTCGTACAGCCTCAACCTAGATCGATAAAATATCAAGAAAAGTTCCCTTTATACCTCTTAAATGAAGAGAATTATTTCGACGTATATGAATAAAAATGTACATCCGTACTAATTTCAATTAAATTTTTTCTATATCTTGAATTTTTTGTATTCTACCTAATATATTTCCTCCTCAAAAAAAAAAAAAAACCAAAGGTTGGTAAAACTTTATTCATGTCTAAGGCGAAACAAAGTTCACCGGGTCAACTACTTTATCTTATTGCCACAATTCATTCCACCACCAGATCCCTTACGCTCTTTAGTTTCTGGGATAGGAAATGATTCTGAACACTTCTTGGCCAACATTATACCATAATAGTTCATTATAACATCAAAGTTGCTTTTTCATTTATCGATTGAAGCAGTACGAAGTCTGCTGGGTCAGCTTGTTTCATTATACATGTCCACATAAAACTGCTGCAATCATCGACGAAATCTCAGCAAATAGTTATCAGCATTTCAACGACATATTAAACGAATTGAATAATAATTCTTCGAGCTCACTTCTTTGGTGGTTATTTGGCATAAAATCTAATAATTCAAATTTGTATTAAGTAGACATTTTGAATTTTATTGAAGATACTCACCATTCGATGGATTTATCATCTCTCCAAAACATTAGCGGGTATTGTGGAGCATCGTATGAACGCTGTGTTTCATATATTCGTTGTAATTCTCCAGTATCGCGACGCATAAGAACAATATCACGCGCAAGTTTTCACATACAATCAAATTGCCACTTCGTCTATTGTAGGGGAGTTGGATTGGCGTCATGTGATCGTCACTTGGCATACTTTCCAAAGCATACGATGCTCTACAATACCCTCTCATATGACAAAATTTCATAAATATATAAAAGGTTCGTATGAATTCCTTGTAGTGTAGTCCTGTTAGATTATTGGGTTTGCTTCGAATTTTCTCCCAAGTTGCAGAAATCGAGCTATTGCATTGAAATAGGTACTTTCGTACATTGTTATTCATATACCTCAGAAGAATTCTCCTTATTCAAGAGGTAAAGAGGGAACTGTTAGGTCAGCTAGTTATTACAATATCATTCATAAATTGAATCAACTTTTCAAAGCAGTCGGAAGATTTTCAAAGGAGTTGGAAAAATTTCAAAGCACTTGACAAAATTTCAAAACCGTTGGAAAAAATTCCAAAGCAGCTGGAAAAAGTTCAAAGCACTTGGTAAACTTTCAAAGCAGTTGAAATACAAAAATCTGACAGAGTTATGAAATACGAAGGAATCTGAATTAGAAAAAACAAGTGTGCAATCAGTACTTGACAATATATGTATGACCGTCAATTTGAATAAAATCACTGTTCGGTGCAAATACCTCTAAAGGATTGAGAATAGATTCAATTCAACTGTGATGTGAAATATCTGGTGATGGTGAAAAACACCCCTTGGGTTAAAGTCAAGAAGGACCAATACAATGGTCACTTCGTTCGCCTGATCTAAATCCCTCAGATTATTATGCATGCTGACATATAAAGCAGCTTGTTTGTCATGTTGAAATCCAATCTCCTCAAAAATTACTTGCTAGACTTCAAGATGCAAACCAAATACGAAACTTTCCAAGTCTGATTTGCAGAGTAACGTCATTTTTACTTCGTCGATGTCAAGCAAACTTGAATTCAAGCCGAAGATGGATATTTTGAACAATTTTTATATTCTCGAAATTTTCATTTATTATTACGATTAGAACATAAGAATTTAATTTTTCAAATGCTTCTATCTTCTAAACTAAAACGAATTGGATATATGTTCATGAAAGAAATTTCAGAATAAGTACCTCTACCATCTGACAAGGTTTGTCATAGAGCCCTGTATATTTGGAGATTGAGTAGATAATAGGAACTTCCCTAATATCGTTCAGTATGAATCTATATTGTTGCTACCTAAATACGAATATAAGAAATTTATCAGACAGCAACCGTCTCAACTAATGGTGTTAGGTGATTTTTACGCTCAAGCAAATCCGAAATACAACGAATTTGAAACGATCGGCTGATCAACTAATCTAATGTGAATTTCACTTCTATTTACAGTTAGCACGGTGCTCCTTTGCCACTTGATAGAACAGGCAGATGGTACAGATGGAATGCAGGTAAGCACGAAGTACAACGATACAAAGAAAAGACATCAAGTCACTTTCCCCGTATTCAGAATAGTTAATCATGTCTTCCATATCGTAATTGATTGCATTTTAATTGTGAGAAATTAATAAGATCACTTTCGTTCGCATAATGTAGGTACTATACAACAAATGGAAATATTGTTCCGACAGGTTGGTTTCCCCTACGTCTGTGACTTTCGCAACGGGAATGGAATTGTTGTTTCACCATCCGAAAGTAAAATATGTGATTGGTTTTTGAATAACTTCTGTTATATAATAATAAATGGAGGACTGCAGAGAAGAAAAAATCAAAATGTTTTTAAGTACGAGTGCTGGCAACGTCGAAGAAAAAGTATTTCAGTTTTTATACACTGCGCAAAAAAATTTAAGCACATTCTGAAAATCTCAATTTTAATGAGAGTTAACTCTACCTTGACTTGATAACTTATTTTTTATGTTCTCTCGGGAAGGTTTTGAACCAAACAAGACTTATTAAATGGAAGAAAAATTCAGGATTTCAACGAATCTTATGTGAAAGAAGAGAAATGAACAATTTTCAAAATACTGAAATGCTGATAAGTGATTCAATACTCGGTATTTCCACCTCTTGCGTTAATTACAGCTCGGCAACGACGGTTCATACTGAAAATCAGTTATCTTAAAATGTTCTGATCTAATCCTTCCCAGATTTCTCCGAGTTGAATTCCTACGTCATTAAGAGTAGCTGGATGATTTTCTGAACTTCTCAGCCATCTATTGAGGTTGTCCCAAATCTGCTCAATCGGATTGAGATATGGACTTCTTGCTGGCCATTCAATTCTAGCGACTTCAACCTCTTCAAGGTACTCCTGAACGATGCGCGCATGATGGGGTTTGACATTATGGTCCATGAAAATGAAAATTTCACCAATGTATGGTGCAAATGGCACTACATGCTCTTCAAGAATGTTCCTTATATACTTATCAGCATTCATACCTCCATTATCAACTACTACACTAGGTCTGTGCGATCCTCCCCAGAAACCAGTAGTATTCAGGAAATTGCACTAAGCATATCTTTCATGTGGACGTCTGTATACAAGGAAACGTCGATCACAATGTAAGAGGCAAAATCTTGACTCATCTGTGAATATAACTCTTTCCCAATCGGCCTCTTCCCAATGGATATGCTCTCTCGCCAAATCCAAACGCGCCCTTCGATGGGCTGGGGTAAGAGCCGCGACACGAGGCCTTAAATAATATTCTCTGAGGCGATATCTTATTGTCTGAATGCTAATTTGCACCCCATGAGTTTGCTCAAGCTGATTTTGAAGGAGGCGAGTGGTTGCAAACCGTTGTCTCAACGAAGAAACTCTCAAGAAACGTTCTTGAATTACATTCATACCTGTACCTGAATCTCTGCAACATTCTGGACACACTTGTATGGGAAACTCCAAACCTTTCAGCAATTCTTGTGTATGTCCACCCTTCGTCTCGCAAAACTACTGCTTTGGCACATTCCTCCTGGGTCAAATTTCGCGTTGCATAGCGATCGAGTGTAGAAAATCAAACGACAGAAAAACTATTGATCACTAGATTTGATCGAGAACAACTGATTTAAGAATGGAGCCAATACATTCAAAATCTGATGAAATCATCTTTTTTTATTCCTGCTGGGGAAAAAACATCGGTATTGAGGAAAAACGTTGGAAGTGGATAACATATCCATGCATTGTTCTGATAAAAATAATTATCATTGCACCTTCAGTTGTAGAATAAATTTTAGATTTTTGCGCAGTGTATATGCTGATTCTCTCAGTCTCGCGAATGTGGAATGAGCTATCTGGCTGGCGGTAGTGGTTGCATTCATAAGTGAAGTTGCTGGTGAAATTGTGATTTTAAAGACGGTTTATTTATTCCTCATTAAATCGATCAGGCAATTCGTCTGTTATTGTCAGGAATTTTCCTTGTTGCTAACAATTTGCTATATAGAACTTTACGTTCTATACCTAAAAAACTGAATTTATGTTCCTATAATCAAATAATCAGTCAATCTTCCTCGGTTTCTTATGTAAGGTCTTTTTATTCTCGGCATCGCAATTCAAAATTAACCAAGTTGACAAATAAGACCTCGCATACTTTAACGTGAGTTGTATCTTTCACAAAAGATCAACTGCAAAAAGAGGACCTAATGAAGCGACTAAATGAAAAACCTGACATTTGACATTTTCCGAAAAAACGAAATGCAGATCAGAATAGGGAAAGTAGCTGAAAATCTTATTCTTACACCCTCAGGTAAGTAGACTTTTGAAAGCCTCTATTCGTAATTCAAATGGTCAAAACTGGGAGTTTTTCAATTCAAAAATATAATTTTGGCAGGTTTTTCTCGTTTTGCTCATACATCAAATGTCTGGTTTTGCAATTAGACGCTTCAAATGTCACTTTCACAAATTATCACCGAAGTCGATATTGACATAGATAACCGAACATGATACCCGATTTTTATCGAAATATTAATTAATTATTTATGTATTATAACCTCCTCACTTGAAAAAATATTGAAATCGAGAAATAGATGTACCTAACGATGTTATAAATAATGCAAAGTCAATTTAAAAACTTCGATGTTTTGTCAAACATCAATAATCATCGATAATCAATGATGATCGATCACCTCTATTTAAAAAAAAAACATATATCATTTTGGAGTTCGTCTTCATGTTATTCTTGGAAATAAAGTTATCTTTATATTATTGCTTTTATATATCTCTAAAAAAATTTTATTCTTGCGTAGCATCCAATTTCAATGGGAGCAGATGGCTGGAAACCGATTTTGGGCAGCAACCGATCACCAACTACTCACTATCAAGAAGAAATCAAATACTATCAGAATCCAATTCTGAAAGAAACAGTAAAGGCCGAGCCATTACCAACCACGACTCCAATCACAACTCCGGGCAATTCCACTAGGTTCGATCAAAAGATCATGAAAACCATCTCGATTAATGTTGTGCACCCAGGTTATTCTAAAGGTGAATATTTCATTCCGCTTGGTGTATGACAACTTAATTTTTCTCATCCTTTTTTCACAGGAAAGCTACCACCACACAGCAAACATGCTTCGCAATACTTTGTTCTACCTAATCATGGTAGCCATGGACCTCACATACCTCTGAATGCTATTATGCATAAGAATCCGAGCCATCATGGAGGAAACAAAAACAAAAACGGTCATAACTCTGGAAAGAGAATCAAGAAACCAGGATATGGTCAGTTGGTGGCTGCTCACAGCATGAGAAACGAGGTTTATGTTCCTGCCCCTTCCCCAGGCAAGTAAAACACTTACCGTTTCATAAATCCCAGGAATACACAAAAAATTGACTCAGTGCATTTTATGAAACAATATCACATTGATTAGTCATTTCTTGAAAGGCATCTTGCTTCTCGAAAGTCATTAAAATTTAATGGTTCATCAAAATTTTAATCCTCCATTAAACCAAGGACTATACTGTTTAATTACAATGGACGTGCATGTATCTCATCGTGAATAAGTCTGAATTCTATCAAAATCCATCAAAAAACCTTAATATAATTCGATACTTACTTGAATGAATATTCAGGTGGGGCAAAGGTGTCGATGATGATCATTTCAGGAGAGAATTGACGTTAGTCCTCAGTTTCTTCAAATAACGAAAAAATTGAAAATTTTACCACTGTTGGAAGAATTCATCTTTCAATTTTTTTCACGATATATTGAGTCACAAAAATTCTTCTGAAATTTTTTCAAAACTGCACCCCGGTGTATGAGTCCTACGTATCACTGGGAAAATCTTTCTGTGCAGAATGAACATTCTGTTCATCTTCATCAGACTTCAGTGATTCCACGCATGAACTCTTAACGGGCATTCTTCTGCTTAATTCTTTCCTTTTGTTTAGTTTTCATAGCAGCCTACCTGTATTTCGATCTTCCTATATTTTTTTTCTTTTCCAGTATTCTTGCTGTGTAAGATGATCCTCCAAGATCATCTTGTACACGAGTTAGGGGAAAATACTGCCCCAATTTTAACTTTTCCATTCAATAACCGCTATCGAAACCTCTATATAGCAAGTCACTATCTTCAAGTCGAAAAATAATCGAAAACAAACAATTTTTAAGCTTCAAACATGAAAATCATTATCACTCATTAACATAAAAACTTATTGTAGATCAATCGGTCGCAATTTTAATTTTTCACTGTGACTGTCAACTTTCACCGAAGTGTAATAGACACCCCTATATGAGCTTTGTCCTTTTTTGGATAAAAAAAGACTTTCTTCATATGGGGTTGTCGAGATGTTAAGTTGGTTGACGATGAGAGCGGCTTCACGTCAACCTAACAAAAAAATTTGGCTCTCTCCACCTCGGAGGGAGGATGGGTAAAACCTTCTGCAGAAATGACTAGTACTTAGTGTTATTTTCCTCGTAGAAAGTTTTCAGTTTCTAGGGATAATTGAAACCAGTGAAGTAACTTGAATAAATATCTATGTTCCAAGTTCCAAAAACCAACAAAAACAAGAAAATAACAAAATAAATAATTAATCCACAAGTCTGTAACTCAAACTGTCGAACACAATTTCATACAAATATAAGTTCACTATTTACTGGATTACCTAATTACCCAAAATCCTAAATATCATAATTATAAGAAAATAAGCTGTGAGGTGAGAGATGGCAAGACTTTAGAACTCGAACTATCCTCATCATTTAATTATTTGATTTCCCTCGTAGAAGTATAATTCAAGTTCTCTGAAATAAATCACTCCCGTTTCGTAGAAACTACCGTAATTTCCGATCGCGCTTACCGACTCGAAAATCCTAACTGAACAACACGACAAATTCCCCTCGTTAGAAAAAACTACTATATCGGTTTTTTCACTTCTCGAAACTACTTCGTCAACCACAAAATGAAACTTTTCCCTCAACGGACTTCAACCGTTTCCCGTTTAGATCCTCGAAACTACCTAATATTCTCCAATTAACAAAATTAGGACTTTTCCCATTTTCCCGAAACTGTCGATCAAGTTATCTGAGGATTTCTTGTCCCTCCCGGGTTACCCAGATAAATTCCTGCTCCCTTAGGAAAATAATTTTCTCCCCACCTATGGTGGGTGGCCCCCCTCACCTTACATTTTCGGGTAGTACCAATCAGGTTTGTTGAAGTCAAACATTTTTTCTCCTTCTCTGAATTAGGTGTACTCAACCATTAAATAAATACTCAATTTCCATTTCAGCAAAGATTTTCCTTTACACGACTTTTCTTCTGAGATCCCAAAATGAAGCCCTGTCCGTTGGATTATTTATAATAACTGATAAAAAGGTTTTGGAGAATATTTTGTTTCACGTAGTCCGAAAGGAAATTATTAATTTATCTCCAGACGTCTAAGTCATTGAGGATCGTATATCATTTGTCTTAACTTTCATTTTAAACTATGGAAATTGAAAAATCAATAATTCCCAAGGTTTACCACAGAAGTAAATAATTGACTGAGTTGTGTTCAGGGCAACATGATGGCATATGATTCAATGAGGAATTTTCACATTTTTCAATTTCTACATATTCCTATTCTCCGTAGAAAATGAAAATATTGTGTCCAAAAATTATTTGAATACTTCAAATAGCGCCCGAGATATCGAGTTATAAACATGAGTTCGATGGATCCGTGTGACGTCACTTTACATCCAACGACTTGCGAGGTTCAGTACGTAGCCGGGTCCAATATAAGGGCCTCTCGTCTCACAGAGTGCGATTTGCGAATGTAGTATGACGTCACATCGCCGCGAGGAATTGAATATTCACGGGGTTGAAAATCCGAACTACAAGGTCTTTTCGACTGAAACAAAAACTAGTGATTTCATATACATATAGGTTATACTGTGACGAAGTTTCGATCGATTTTACATACCTGTGAACATTCCTCATTAGATGGAATTTTTCATGGGCTAGTAATCGAAAGGCATTATCTTACCTCATGGGATCAACTAGTGCACCTTTCCCTTACTCTTATTTCATTACATTCGTTTTGATTCAGTAGTAATCACTTCTTAATTATGAATATATTGCAGGCTCCTATTCATTCTTCTCACAAGGAAAGAATGTGAAAACCAGAGAATCAGGAGGACAAGCAAATGAAGGCCAGAAGATATACACGGTCAAACATCCTCATATGGAATTTTCCAGTCATTTTCCACCGAATAACCTATATCAACAAGCGAATCAACCTATTCAACACATCATCTTCCAAAAACAACAAGTGAACGAGATTATACCCTCCTATCAGGTGGATAACCTGCAGAACCTCTCTCCGCCGCCAATTTTTAAGAATTTCGCCGATGTGAAACAACGTCCTCAACAGAACATCAACCCGGAAATTCGAACCCCAAACGAGAAAGTTATTTTCGGGCACAATCCTTTGGGACCCAATGACCTTATTCTCCAGTTACCCTCTTACGACCTGTTTGGTTTCGGAAAACAAAAAGTCCAAAATTCCGTTAAGGAACGGGAGAAAATACATCCGTTCTCGAATTATCAATCTCAGAATTTCGTCCAAGTTGAGGGGGAATACGGTCATATCAATCATGTCCCTAGAAGGCCGGTAACTGATTATCCTAAGATCCCTACGTATGAAGTGACTGAAGGAAAATGGGAAGAAAACACCTCATCTTCTGATCATATTCAGAGTAACGTGGAATTAGACGTACCTCCTTTCTTACCAACTCCATACAAACCGGAGAAAGCCTTCCCCACCTCGCCTACACAGAAAGAAGTTTCTACTATTTTTGGTCAACTCTCAAACGCAGTGAGGCATCATCCTGAATCTTATACACGCAACTCCCTATTCTTTGACGTCAAAGAAGTATCAACCCATTTTCCAATCCTCGGAAGACCTGGATATGTCTCGACAACAGAAAACGTTCAAGAGGCAACAGAACAGCCATCCCTGAAAACTTCCACTGAAGAAATTGAGAAATCAACTGAATGGGACCATCAAACTACAGAACCGCCAGTGAGAATACAAACTAATCACCGGAGAAGAAGACCCACAACGATCAGAACAACTACGCCAGCTGATTTGTTAATCGATTCTATCAATGTTGAAACAACTACCATTCCAAACATTGGTACAGAAATTGAAACTGATAGACCTCTCAGACCGAAAAGGCCCACAAGACCCAGGCCAGGTAGTTCGGGCGAAGTTCATCATTCTCACAGAGTTAGGGACAGGCATCGAAAGAGGCCAAATCACAGCGGTCCCTACAGAAAAAGAGTACGACCTAATAGATTCGAGTCAGAAGAAAATACAACCAACAAACCTACAGAAGAGTCGAAAGAAGAAGAGACAGAAGTTCTACCAATAATGCAATATTTTACAACGCAGAGTTCAAAAGAGTTCGGAGATAACCAAAAAGACTATTCTTACTCGGTAGAGGAACAAAGAGAAAAAGTTAAACTTTCAAGAGGAGAACCCCCTATCAGAGAACCTCCACGTGTAGTAGAACATGACAACGACGATAAAAGTGATGAGATGGCAACAGAACCTGCACTACCTGGATACATTTCATCTTATGAAATTGCTTCGCAGGAAGAAGATAATGTGAACTTGCAAAATCACGAAAGCTCGAAAATTACCACAGAAGAAACAACCAGTTATGAAATGAAAAATCATAACTATGTCCCCACAACAACAGAAGTTTCAACCCTTTCGACTACAATCAATACACCGGAGAATGAAGTGGAATACTCCACAACAAGTATTAGTGACGATATTGTTTTGGTAGAAGATCAAGAAATTCCCAAAGTGATGACGACGACAGAAACAATCACTACTAGCACCACAACAGTTCCAACAAAACCTAGTCGAAGACGTCCTATAAAGTACAATGCATCAAACCGGCCTAGATTTAGTGTGAAAGATTACCGTCAACGATTAAATCAGTATTCATCAACATCTACGACTAGTACAGAAGCCCCTAAACCTGTGAGTGACAACAATGTGAGGCTGAGATTCCCTACAAGACTAAGAAGACCCTTAACAACAACATCTACTACCACCCAAGTTTACGAGGAGTCAAGCAAATCCAAGTTCATTCCAAAAGAACCGAGGTATAGTTCAACACATACAGCTAACAATGAAGTCATCACGGAGAAGACTATTAAGGCTGTGAACACAAGATTGAGACCATTTGGAAGAACTAAAACTACTACTGAATATCCTACAAGTACCATGAAAATTTCAATAAAACCCAATTTATTTTCTAACCGGAGAAGACCAACCATCAACCCTTTGAAAACAAAAATTCAAATTCTGAACAAAACTTATGACTCAGATGAAAGAACTGAAATCCCGAACGAATCTGAAAACAATTATGAAACTACAGCAGCTAACGGACCAATAAGTGAAGTATACAATACAGAAGAGAATATCAAATCGGAACAAAAAGAAGAGGAGGTTACTACTTTATTTCCTACAGTAGACATTTTGAAGAATGATGCTTTTGCGTATTCCCAAAGGGTGTCTGATTTGACTTCATCAATGAAAGACGAATATGAAAGGTTCAAATCAGTTCCTTCGAGCAGCAGGAGAGTGCCCAACCACTATACAATATCCACAGAAGATCCAGTTCTACCCCTGGAAGCTTTCTTCTCAAATATCAATGATAAAGGAAAGTGAAATTAATATGTACCTGAGAAGAACTTTCTTGATATTGTGATAATAAGATCCGGAGTCTCAAACTTTCTGATCAGATTTGGAGAAACATTATTTCATTCAAAATTCGCGCGCCTTTTTAGTTTATCTCTACTTTGCATCAGATTGTCACTTTCTACTAAAAATTGATTCAAGAACTGATTTGAGACAGAGTCCTTTTTGAAGCATCAGTTATGATGTTATATGTATGTTTTGGAATAGAGAGTATTATTTATTACTGATAGTGTGATTTTACGCATCCATCAAATTATATATTCATCCTGACCCGTTCATCGACATGTAAATTCATTCGTACATAGAACATTATTTATTTATTTATGATTATAATTAAGGGAAGATTTGTATTTAAGTATGAATAAACTGAAATTTTCTGATTTCACCTTGATTAATTTTCATTTCATGATCATTGAATGGAGCAAGGAAAAGAAGAGAACAGAGACACTCGGAAAATAAGTATTTTCAGGAATTTCATTTGGAATAGTTTATTATTTGGTGAGGAGCAAAAGTGTGTCACTTTTTTGGTTAGCACTTTTCATCGTTTACTTAGAAAAACCTTACAGACAACAAGAAATTTCATTGGCGGTTAGCGGTAAATAAAGAAAATGTTTCTATGGCGCTATTGATGTCCAGTTCATAATTTTCTAGATAAATTAGCCAAAATTTTTAATTACTTGAAGAAAAAGAGTACTCTGTAAAAAAACAAATGTGATTCCGAAAATAAAAAAAAAAAAATCCGTAGGTATCCAGTTTTTTTATTTACCCAAAACCGCACCCGTTTTATAATCAATGAAACTGGGTTCTGAAAAGGTATATCCAAATGTTGAAATAGGTGATCGAGATGCTTCCAAATTAAGGTTTCAGAATTTTTTCCCGCAAAAACGCTTCTCAATAATGTTCACTGCATAGAAGAGCGGTGGCAAAGGTATGAAAATTTCGTCTGCAAACTGTTTGTATCCATAATTTCAACTTGGAATGATTTTTTTAATGAAAACATGAAATGGATATGATAAATATTCTGAAATTTACTGGTTTACAAGAAACAAATTATTTATTGTTCGTATAAATATCTTGCTTATTTTATGATAATTCAATACTTATACTGATAGAATTTATTTATATTTCCCATATAAGTCGCTTCATTTTAAAATCCATATGAAAAACAAGGTTTCGCCTTTTTGAATTACAGATAGATAAATTATTGAATAATTTGCGGCCTACGATTAGATTAAGTAGACCGTGAATAATTGAACAAACAACAGACAGAAAATATGAACCGTTTACTTCAATAAGAAATATCGAACCACTTTGCAGAATCTGACCTTGTCTAACAGCTTGGTTCGCACACGATACATATCAAATATATACAGGGTGACCATTTGAAAACGAAACAGACGAAATAATTTTTTTCTATAGAAATGCTCGGACAGGTCGATTTCTGTTTCGAGGGGGACAACTTAAGATGTAGGTTACGGACGCATAGCGCTTCAACCCTTGCTACTACAACCCTCACCCCCAATTTTTGAATAGGGAAGATGGGGTGCGTGATACCTCATTTGAAAGGTATTTTTATACTGATTTCAGCACAGTAATTGTTTTTTCATTTTATGCATTAGTTCTCATTCTGCAACTTGTTTTAGAATATTCTATTAGAACATGGAGGTAAAGGACCTCCATGTTTTAGAATACCTATCTAATATTCTAAACTGCTTTGCCAGGGAGTGAAGAAAAAGAACACTTTCAATTGACAGTAATTCACCAGGACCAGATTGCTGTGCAGATTGAGGTTATTGTTATTGAAGTTCAGACTGTTGTCCCTGCTTTAGATTTTTTAGTTAAGAATTTTTTGGAGTTATTAAAATGGACTCTCATAAACAACAAATTAAGAAACATCTTACTACAATATTAACATATGAACCTGAAGAAAATATAGTGGAGTAAGTTTTATTGTAAAATCTTTCAATATCTTAAATGCTGTTTTTTCGTTAGTTATCTATTAGACATCAAAACAGAGGCCGATTTCGAAGATTTCACCCATGATATTCTAGATGTTCAAAATATTTCACATCAAAGAGCCTACAATTCTATTAGAGATATATTATTTGGCAATAAGAGTAGTGGGAAAAATAAAGGCAATAATGTTAAACCAAAAGAAGATAATTTCCAGAAGGTCATACATTCAGTACAATCCTCTAGCACCAGTAAGCGAAATTCTGTGAAAGGAAAGAAGAAATTTCAGGATATTAAACAATTCAAGGAAAAAGAGAAAATTAAAAAAGGTAACCTATATCATAATATTAAATTCACATACACAGACGATGGTAATCTTGAAAACATGCCAATGATTTTTTATTACCGTATTAAAATTCAGCAACCTCAGTCTCCTCTGTTCCTTCCCTTTGAGAGAATACTTGTTTCAGGGCGGACTGAATGTACTTGTCAGGGACAAACTCATGGGTTTATGAACAATTGCTTGAATTGTGGCAGGATACATTGTTTAGAGGAAGGACCTGGACCTTGTTTTTTCTGTGGAAACTATGTAGGTTCAATTCTAAAGAAGAACCTATGTAATATTGCTGTTTTTCAATTTTTTGTTTTTAGCTAACTGAATCAGGTCGCAATGAAAAAGCACCAAATTTTGCTCCAAAAGCAAATACAATTTATGATGATGACAATGATTATTTCAAAATTAAACGAGAAGAGGATAAGAAGAAAAAGTCGATGGTTGTAGCCTTGGATTTTGCTACACGTAGAGTTATTGAATCAACGGAAGAGGATGAAAGATTGAGAAAAAAAATGTTAGAGGATTGTAAGAAACATTTGAAAAATGTGGAGCAATTGTTCAAAAATTTACAAAAATCATCAGAGTTCAAACCAGTTGCCGTAAGTTTCTAATTGGGATACTTTAATAAACAGTGTAGTTTAGCTGATAATTGAAAAAAGGACATCAGATCAATTTTCTGACTGATTTGTGTTATTGAATTTGTTGTCACTATGAAATCATAATAATGGTGGAAGCTAGATATACAGGGTGTTTCTTTGGTAAATGGTAATACTTAAGAGGCTCTCACTGTCTTTGTCACCAAGGTACAGGATGTTTTATGAATTTTTCTCGTTTCGTTGCGCAGCAATGTCAGACAAACGTCCCTATATATTTTATACATATTTCGCACACAGCTTTTTAATTAAGGCTCAAAAGTATCATTCAATAATCGCAATGCAAAAGCAGGTCCAGGTTTGCAAAAAGTAAGAATTGTTTGAAATCCCACATTTTGAAAATCTCTTTCAACATTTGTTTATATTTTTACGCAGTTGCTCTACATAAATGTGAAAATTTCAAAAACTTAGATTGCCAGAAGTGGTTTCAAATGACTTTTCATAAAAAATTATCAAAATTATTGCATTCATGAGTATTTTCTCTTTCATGGCTGCAGACCAATCTAGATCTTATTTTTAAGTTTCAAATTATGAAAATTAACAAAACAAACTTCACTTTTCAGTTGAAATTTTTTCCAGCAATAATAACTGACACAGAATAATTGAAGAATTGAAACTAAAATGATCTGCAATTAAAAAAATGTGAATAATTGTGATTATGGATTCAATAGTTTTGATAATATATCATTAAAAGTTATTTGGGGCCACTTTCAGGAATCCAATAGTACATTCTAAAACAAGTTGTAGAATGAGCTCCTATTCCAACACGAATGCGAAGTTCGAAAACGATCGACCAAGGAGTGAGTTTTCCATAGCATGAGTGTTGGAATTGCTTTCTGCAACAAGTATTAGACAATATATTCTCTATTTCATTTAAGCTTTGTGAAATACTCTGGAAATTCAAATGAAAATTCAGATTAGTGACTTTCATATTTCATCTTGGCAGTTGGTGTGACTTACCAAATTTGACAGATAACGGAATTTGAATTGATTTGATTCGAAACTTGATTCGATCAGAGGTCAGTACTGACAACTACAAAACGAAAAATATAACTGAAACAATGCTGTAATGAATTATAATACTGAAATAGAGAAATTTTTTTACATATTCATTTGTGGATATTTCAAACCCTTTTTGACTTGAATCGACAATAGATTACAAGTCTACTGGACTGGAGTGGATACTGTTTCTGGGTTGTACACCTGTTTGTATCCCAAATTCTCTAAATAAATAAACAAGTCACATAATGCTTTAAATTTTTTCATAGAATTTACATGAGGAGATGGTCAATCTTCTACTGAAGATGAGACATGCTAAACCAGTAGGAGTGGAACCTGATTTTGAAAAAGAAGATTCGTTGATGCCAGATCTAACATTCAAAACGAAATTATTTTCTGAGGGCTTTGACCAAGGTTTATGTTTGAGTATGCATCAACCATATGCAAGTTTACTCATTGCTGGGGTAAAAAAGTAAGTGAAATATATTTTTGGGTCAACGGTTATTGTTATAAGGAACTATAATTGAAGCAAGGCCTAATCAATGTGACATTGAAATCTTTCCAGGCATGAAGGAAGAAATTGGCCTACAAATCATAGGGGAATTCTGTGGATTGCAGCTGCAGCACACAAACCTGATCTTGATGAAGTTTCTGATGTGGAGAAGTTCTACAGAGAGTATTACAAAGGTTTCATCTCATTTCTGCTGATTCGTACCTTTACCGACAATTCTTATTTTCAGATCCTACCTTGAAGTTTCCAACAAGTTATCCCACTAGTTGCCTACTAGGTTGTGTAGAAGTTGAGGATTGCTTGAGTCAAGAAGTATACAGAAAACAATTTCCTAATGGAGAAAGTGGCAGTCCATTTGTGCTAATTTGCGAGAACCCCATAATTTTACCTATCTTTTATCCCATTGTTGGACAGCACAAAATATGTAAGTTGCTTTGAAATTGATGGCGGATTTCTGCTTTCTCTCTGTAAGCTACAAATCTGTAGCGTACGATTGATCTGTATGTATGTTTCATGAATAATGAAATTCTGGAAGTTTTTCTGTAACTGTCATATTAGAAGTGTCAATTTTGAACTACTTCGTAATGAGATCATGGAATACAAATTATTTCTCTGTAAAGTTGGACGGTAAGTATTGGTTTTTGGATATATTTATGTTCAATTTGTGTTTGTTTTAACAAGAAAGAGAAATTTACAATCGAAGTGAGAAAATGAAACATAAAAGTAGTTGGGTATAGAAAGTATTTTTTATTCTGTGACAAACCATTCAACGTAAAATCACAATTTACCTTTCTATATGTTTTGTGTAAGCTACAGATTCATATAAAGCATGAGAATCGTAATTTTCCTGTAATCTTATGAGAAGTTACAGATTTGCTCACAGATGAAAGCAGAATATCGCCATAAAACTTGGTGATTAAGGATATTTTCAAGGTTGAAATAATCTCGGCAAACTGTTAGACGAAATTTGCACCAAAACCTCTGTATTCCTGCAGAATGGCAATTGAGCTAGGGATCTGTAAAAGAGAACAAATATATCCATTTGTGTAATGGATAAAACATATGTATGACCATGTCATACTAAAATTACAATACATATGGTCTAAATAAATTAGACTTTTATCGTGAATTAATTGGTGGAGTTCGGGAAACTGTTGTAATAATTTCTTCAGGCCTCTAAGATGAGTAGTTTTAGAATTGTTCCAATTTTCTAGTGGGTTGTATGTCTTGTTGTTTGAAAAACTCTGAAATTTTTGGACTATTTTATGTTTTACTCGAATTGCTCCTAAACTGAGCACATTATCAAAAACATTGTTAAATTTAAAAGTTGAGATCCCTTACATCAAAGGCGTTATAGAATCCACCTCAGCCAAATATCAGATGAGAATACAAGGTCACCCAAACGACCTCATGCAAAACCTATATATGAGAGGACCCCACACCAGAAGACTGAAAAAGACATGGCCTGAAAATCTTCCCCAACAATATCAACAATGGTGTAGATGAAAATATTCAAGGGTCCTTTACGTAAGAATTCTGTTTGAGTGACAGTCGTGGAAATGTCAATAAATTTGAGGTATCCTTAACTTCAAGGACGGCTTGATTTTAAGGAATATATCAACTTCTATATTGATGAAAATATTCAGAGTTTGAAACGATCAAAATATGTAAATTTGTACGTAGATTGATTTTCCGCTCAGATGAAGATATGGGTTTTGGCCACTAAATAAATGAGAATGAGTTTATATTTGCGCCATATAATTGAAATTATCAATTACGATTTTACTCTTTCCTTTCAGATCCATTGGATAAAGATTTACATAAATGTGCGAAAATGTGTTTGAGATTTGCGAACCTCATGGATGGTTGAGTCAAAGGACATTACTGGTTTATTAAAATTTATATTTATAATACAAAATATATGAAAGTTGTTGAACATACAAAATATGTAAAAAATGAGTGATAAATATTGACATGAAGAATAAAAAAGGTCAAACAGTACGAATGTGTATTATTCACATCTAGTCATATCATGATTTATTTTAGGTGTAAGTTGCACATTTTATATGAATCCTAGATGATTTTTTCCTATTAATCACATTCTTGATAAAAGAATATAAGAAGAGAATACTCTTCACATCAAGATATACATATATATTATATTTATTACAATTTATGAAATCGAAATCACGACATAAATGTGACTATCAATAATAGTTGAAGAGAGATCAGGGAAATCATAAGTGAAGGGTCTGTTTCTAACCCTTATTGAAAGATATTTGCAAGTAGTGTATATCTTCGGACAGCATTTGTTCGAAAGATTCTTTCAATGATGTAAAATTGGGTCTATCAGGAGGCGATTCATTCCAACAATTAATCATTATTGCATATCTGAAAAATAGTAAATTACTATGAATAGTCTCTGGAAAGCCTTGCAGTGATATTTGAAGTTCCACGTAACCGAAGAATATACTTACAGTTCATCTGGACAAAGTTGTGGTTTTCCCATTCGTTCGCCCCTCTTTAACAAAGGGAGTAACTCCTGAGTTTCAACTCCTGGATACGGAATGGCGCCTAACGAAGCAATCTCCCACATCAATATGCCGAAAGACCAAACGTCGCTTTGGCTGGTATATATCTGGTGCGTGAGGGATTCTAGTGCCATCCAACGTAGCGGTAGTTTGCCGTTGGTAGTCTTGCAATAAACGCTGTCCATATAAACGTCACGACTTAGTCCAAAATCAGATACTTTGACTGTTTTTTCATCCATCATGAGAATGTTTCTTGCTGCCAAGTCTCTGTGGAGGACTTTCTGGCTCGAGAGGTATTCCTGTGAAACAAGCAATGTTATCACGTTTTTGCTTTCCTTTTTTTGAATTCTCAAGGTCATCCTGATAACCTCATCCACATAAATCTATTTCGCGCAACAATTAGAAGAACAGAAAAATTTTTTGGTGATTTTCAACAAGCCTTAATGGAAAATGGTCATACTGAAAATGAAAAAACTTATTTTTGAAGCTTCTTAATTTATTGGTTGAAAATTTCTTGGATCACCGGTAGCTATGCAATCCTCGGACAAATCAGGAAAAAAATTTTACAATGTCTATTCATCTCTAGTTAGCTTTTTACGAACCTCGGATATGACCTTTTGTCTTCGAGATATCTAATTGTGACTGCAAAAAGATCCTGTTTTACTCAACTGCCGATATTTCCGAAACTACAGCCGACAGAAAATTTCCTACAGAATATGTATCCGTTTGTAATGTTGACATTAATGAATAGCGAAAATGAAATTTTGCAATTTTTGGGTTGATAGACTGTATTTCCGTTAATATTGGGGGGAAAGCTTAGGTTATAACAAAATTTTATAACCTGATGTTCCACAAAGTCCGCCCTAAATCGGTGGATTGATCGGTTCAGCGGTTTTCTTCAACCGATTGATTGAAATTTCGGAAAAATTGAAGGTACAAGATTTTTATTCCTGAAACTTGACCTAATCTTTTTAATGAATCAATAAATACATTATTTCTTCATTCTATACTCAAATTGTTTTTTTATTGAAATAAATATTTCAAAAAAAAGGTTAAGAAAAAATTCAAGAAACCTCCACATAAGCTATGGACACATTTAAAGTCTAATTTTCCCCAGAAAAAATTCATTGAATAAATTAAAAATTTTGTCGACAGTCCTCAACTGCCCACGGTACTCGTTGAGCGAAATTCTGAGTGACATAATTTTTCCGTTATCTGCAGAACCACAACTCATTGAACAGATTTCTCGAAAACTATTTTTTCACTAAAAATGATAGATTTTTGTAGGAAATTTTCTGCAGAAAAGCGACCTCCTTCGGACGGTAAAAAGCAAATTTGAGCTGAATCAACAGGCGTTGCGACCTTTGCATCTGTCTAGATCGAAAAAATTTTTCCATGCGCGTGTATAGCAAAAATAAAAAATTGAAAACTTTTGAAAATTTTCTCTTCCAGGTTTATTCAAAGATTCAATAATTGCTACCGGTACTTCGAAAAATTTTTCACCAACAAATTATGAAACTAGAATCTTCAAGCTTCAAAAGTATTTTTATTTCCCACACGATCATTTTTCACAGATACAGCCTGTCGAAAATCACCAATCTTTAATTATTGTTGCGCGAAGTGTATAAATGTGAAAGTCCGTTTGTTTGCCGTCACAGAACTCAGGTGTTTTGATGGACTGTTCTCTTCTGTGTATCTGTACATACATAGCAGTACAGATGAGTGATTCACTTAACCCGAATTTTCTCGAAAACGTCCGAATATTTTTTCATTCTGTGAATGACGTTTTGAACAAGTCAATGTCAGCTTGAAATGCGCGCCAGGCGTCGCGGCGCTATCGAAATTTTTTTCTCCAGGGACATACCCTTTTTATTATGTCATTCGGAAGATAATTTCATTCTGAACTTTTTTTCGAATACAATTTTTATCTATTTCTAACCGTCAGCGAACTGCAGCGTGTTTTATGTTGATCCTATTTCATTTATTTTTTTTCTGTTTTGTGGTAGTATGATTTTATTTGGAGAGATAGATAAATTTTGCGCCTTGAGTTCAAGAAGGCTAGTTTCAAGTCAATGTGCCTCTTCAAACAAGATGAAATATGTGGCTACAGCAAGATGTGAAGAAATATTCATACCAAAAATTCGAAAATAAATGTACAGAACCCAATGGACATATCAGATATCGCTAGATCTAACGCTCATGGATTACTTTCTGAGGGGCGCCTGAAAAATATGGTACTTATACCAAACTGATTCTAATAACTTGAACCTCTTGAAAATGAAGATAAGAAACGTATGTGCCCGAGTCGACCCCTATATTTCGACCAAAGTAACTTATAATGAAATAGGGGAATGTTATAACTTATGTATGGACCATAATGGCCGGTATATAGAACATGTGATTCGAAATGATTCGTTTGTTATTAAAAAAAATTTTTATTGTTATAAGACATATCTCTTCACGCAGCGTTGTATCCACATCTTGATGTATCCACAATTAATCTTAGTCGAAGTGGCAGATTGTTTAGAAAACTAGCCTTCTTGAATTCAATGCACAAAGTCATATTGTCTCAAAGTAAACGCATACAGAAAAAAATTAATGGAATAGAATAAACATAAATCACGCTGCAGATCGCTGACGGTAAGGAATGGATAAAAATTGTATTCGAAAAAAATTTTTGATGTCGTCGGGACGCCTGGCGTCATTATTTATTCCGCAGATTTTTATGCGCATCTCAAGCCAACATCAACGTTCAAAACGCCATTCACAGAATGAAAAAACAATCGGACGTGTGACCAAGATGAGTGAATCATCTTGTAGGCTATGTATCAGATACACAGAAGAGAACAGTTCATCAAAACACCTGAGTTCTGTGAAGACAAACAAACGGACTTTCACATTTATACACTACGCGCAACAATACCTTGAAATTTCGCTCTTAAGATGAACATTATCCTGTAAACCTCAAACGAGCACTCAGGGGATTAAAACCTCTTGATATGAGTCTACCATCCTCACCAGATTTTTGTTGTTACATAAATATTTTCTCTATTAATAATGTTTCATAAGAGGAGATATGACTGCAGTTATACCACATACCATTCCACATGCAATTTGTCTACCAAACGATACCATATCTGTTTTAGTGAGAGTCAGTTCTGTATCAAGTTGCTTCCAATCAAATGTGTACAGTTTGTTTGTGAAGTCGTTCGGGCCTTGTTCAGATTCTTCCAATTGTATCCTCCTTAGTCTGTTGAAGAAAATTGGAAAACATGACACTGTGAATAAACGAATTTTCTCAAAATAAAAAAGATCATTGATGCTTAACTCACCTGTACTCAATGTTGGTGTAGATTTCTCTCAAGTACGATAGCAGACTGCCTTTTGGACAATATTCAACGACCAAGATCGGCCCGTTTTGGACATTTTGGGTGATGTACCCTTTCATAGAAACAATATTGGGGTGGGGTCCCACTTGTTTCATTATTTCGATTTCTTGATTGAGTTGTCGAACTTCATCAGCGTTTGCGTTATCTGCATAGATAAACATAATTATTTAGACTGATTCAAGAAACCCCCCCTCCCTAATTATCTTCAGGGTATCGAAAAAAGACCTCTGTGAAAATATTAGCTCCAAATAATAACATTTAGAGGTCGCTCATCAATTATTTCCATTTTGCCTACTAATAGCAGGGGAAAAATTTCTTTTTTCAATAAAATATTCCTAAAACACAAACCAATAGACGGATTGCTTTGTGTGATACAGTTTCGTGTATGCAATCAGATACACTACAAATATGTCCGTTACGATATTTCGATAAAACGGCCTCTTCAAAAGTTATTCGATTCGATGCTAATATTGAGATATTTTTGAAGAAAAAAATTATTCAAAAAAATCGACTTTACTTGTTTTCACGCAACCCGCCTTCTAATCGTCTTCAGGGCATCGACAAAAGGCGTCTGTGAAAATATTGGCTTTGAATATTAATATTTAGAGGTCGCTCTTCCATGATTTATATTTTCGCTGCTGATGGCAGGAAAAAAATTCTTTTTTCAATAAAAAATTTTTTGTTCACGAACTAATAGACAGATTCCCCTGTATGATACATTTTGGTGTAGGGAGCTAGATACTCTACGAGAATGTTCCATACGATATCTCGATAAAACCACTCGTTCAAAAGTTATTTGAACTTTTTTTCCAAAATACCTCAATATAAGGTATTAATATAGAGATATTTTTGAAGAAAAAGTTCGAATAACTTTTGAACGAGCGGTTTTATCGAAACATCGTATGAGACATTTTCGTAGAGCATCTAGTTCCCTACACGAAAATGTATAACACAGTGGAATCCGTCAATTGGTTCGTGAAGAAAAAATTTTTTATTGAAAAGAGAAACTTTTTTCCTGATATCAACAGCGGAAATAGAAATCATTGCTGAGAGACCTCTAAATATTAATATTCAAAGCTAATATCTTCACAGACGCCTTTTTTCGATACCCTGAAGATAATTAGAAATAGAGTTTCGTGAAATCAAGTGAAGTCGATTTTTTTGATTAATTTTTTTCTTCAAAAATACCTCAATATTAGCATTGAATCGAATAACTTTAGAAGCGGCCGTTTTATCGAAATATCGTCATTTTTGTAGAGTATCTGATTGTCTACACAAAAATGTATCACACAATGAAATCCGTCAATTGGTTTCTGCTCTAGGAATTTTTTATTGAAAAAAGAAATTTTTTCCCTGCTGTTAGTAGGGAAAATAGAAATAATTGATGAGCGACCTCTAAATATGATTATTTGAAGCTGATATTTTCATAGAGGTCTCTTTTCGATACCCTGAAGATAATTAGGGGGGTTTCGTGAAAACAAAAAAAGTCGATTTTTTTGAATCAGTCTAATAATTATGTAATAACCAGATGTTCATACTAGGACAGATCTTCCTACTCGAAGAAGAATGTTACTTCAAAATCTCAAAATATTTCTCACCCTTCAAAATTTTACAAGCAACTGTATTTCCATCAATGTTTGCTTGCCATACTACTCCAAAGGCTCCTTCCCCTATGATTGCTTTGAAAGTGACATCATCAAGACTGATCTGCCATTTATCTACGCTGTATAAAACTTGTGGAAGGTTTCGATATTGGTCTTGTTGATTGAAACTCTAGAAATCGTAGGAATTGATTAGAAACTCGTTAACATAAAATTATAATAGGTATGTTATATTATTATATGTATTTGAGGACACCAGAACAAAACAGACCCAAATTTCGAACTTAATCATGAAAGATTAGAAATGATATCAGTAGTGAGTGTTAAAATTAATCAGAGAAATCTTGTTATCGAAGTATACTCCTCGCAACAATTAAAGAAACAGACAAATTTTCCGAATTTTTTGGTGTTTTTCAACAGGCTGAGTGAAAAATTGTCGTATGAGAATTAAAAAAATCAAATTTTGCAGCTTGAAGACTCTAGTTAACAAATTTTCAGAGTACTGGTAGCCATCAATCCTCGGATGAAGCACGAAGAAAATTTGTTTCAAATTCTCAATGTTTTTTTTGCTCTACGCGCATGGAACAATTTTTTCAAGCTGGACCGATCCAAAGGCTGCATGGCCTGTTTATTCAGCTCATATTTGTTTTTCACAACTCTAGGAAATGACCATTTGTCTTCGAGATATCCAATTTTTAATGCAAAATTACCATTTTGCAATCAACTGCCGATATTTCCGGAACTTTCGAAGGCATAGCAAACCGACAGTCAGGCTCTTTTTCTTGCAGAAAATTCCCTACAAAAATTATTTGTCTGATTAAAAAATTTGTTTCATCTGTAACGGTAATGTAAAAAAAGAGCAAGAAAAGGCCATTTTGCCATTTGTTGGTTAACAGACTATATCCTCGTCAATATTCCGGGAAAGCTAAGGTTATAAGAGAATTTTAAAGCCTTATGGCCCTTTCAAATCGGTAGTGGATTGCGTCTCTACCGGTACTCTGAAAAATTGTAAACTAATAAATTCAGAAACTATAGTCTTCAAGCTTCGAAAGTTGATTCTTCTAATTTTCTCACGACCATATTTCACACCAAAAAAAGTTTCTGTTCATTCAAGTTGCGAGAAGTATATATTGGAGGACGCAGAACAAAAGCCAAATTTCCAAATTACTCATAAAAGATTAAAACAGAGGATAACACTAATTAGGGTTTGAAATATATCAGAAAATAGTATATAACATTACTAGCAAGGTAAGAGGGTTTTTACTGGCGAATGGAGGATATAACTGACGATCCGCAGGCGAGTCAGTTACCTCCTCGAGCCAGTGAAACCCGTTACCTTGCGTGTATTGTTTTATACTTTATTTGTTTCTCATTTGTAAAAAGGTTATATACATTCCAAAAATATCTCAATAGTTTGTCGGAAATGTCGTAAACGATGGAAGCGTTGCCACGAACATGTCTGTTTATTTTTCTTTACCTTTGTTTTGGCGAAAGCGAAAATGAATGTATCAATGCTACCAGCAGTGTAGCATTGAGTTTATTACCTGCCAAATCAGCTTCAAGGTACGAGCGAGAACACGACGACTTCAAAAAGTGGCAAAACAAAAATAGTGTGATTGGGGTAATTCACAACTATCAGCAAGATTCAGCCCTAATACTTCATGGGCAAGATGGTCTATGCTGAAAAGCTGCTTGGAAATGAAAGAAAATGCCCCTTTTCGCAGGTTTTTTCTCCTTAAAAAATTTATTGAAAAATATGACGTATAGTTGTCATTTGCAGACTTCAAAAGGTAATAGCGTTTCTGAAAAGAAGAAATGAGCGTTATACGCCAAAAAAAGCCCAGGTATTATGTGAAGAAGAGGCCGAACAATTTCTTTCACATGCTCCTGATGACCAGTGGTTGCTGGCAAAAATTGTAACAATATTTGGATGTTGTCGATGTGTCGAAATTCTCCCCTTAAACATTAATGATGTAGAAGATATGGAAAAATGCGTTATTGTGACATTGCGGCACACAAAGAAAAAAACAACAAGAAGATTCACCATAACCGATGATGGCTGCAGCTTCAAGCCTTTCATGTTATACAGAAAATTTGTAAATCTTCGGCCTCCTGGAACAGAAAGCTTTTTTTGACATACCGACAGTATGTCGGTGCGTTTCCCTCAATGCTGGCCATTGGTGGTGTCCCAAAGCAAATAGCGAAATATTTAGGTATATATACACCGGCCACTCTATTCGCAGAACTGCGGATTCGAGTAGAGATATTTTAGCACTAAAGCGTGCAGGAGGGTGGAAGAGCACCGAAAATACGATGAGTTATGTCGATGATTCGGCCAACAAAAAAATCGAAATGTCTAGCAAATTATGGTAGTAAGGAGAGTACAAATGTTCTGCAGTCGAGTTCAGCAGTTTCTGAGTCAACAGATGGTTCATCATCATCAGTATCAACTCTTTCATCATCAAAAATCTGTGTTACTGGAAATAACAATTATTGTACCAAGATTTTCAACATATATGACGATGAAACAAAATTTCCTAATATAAATAATACTACTAAATAGTAAGTTAACTGTCAGTTTTACAAGTTAGTGACTTGATAAAATGAACTTTCTTGATAAATATTGTGTTTTTGGAAACTGACGTTTACAAATGAGAAACAAATAAATGCTGTTATCCGCGTAGTAGGATACTTTTTTCAGGACAATTGGACAGGGAAAGGTTTACAGTAGCAAAAGTTTCATCATGCTAATACATGGTACAAGTCAACATACCAATTTTGAGGAATACCTGTTTATGCTTGTTACTGAATTTTTCGTATTAGGCTGAATTCAAACAAGTTCGATACAAATCAATAGTTGTATAATTACCTCCGACTCTAGCGGAGCCGTGAGCTAAATCTAGATAAACGTTCACTCACTTGGTCTTCCACAGTATCAAATTTCAAGGTGTTCAAGTTGAACCTCCGTTGTACAAAGGGTATGAGTATTGCGATTATCACCGAAGCAAATACTACAGCAAAAATTACGATCAATAGGATTTTTAAGTTCTGGTATTTCTGATCTGGCATAGCAGTTATTCTAAGAGGATGCATGGATAGTCGATCAGCGATAGCAGGGTGGCTTCTTCCTGCCTTGGAGACTGCTTGTAGACTGACCTGGTAGTAGGAGCTCAGTTCCATTTCTTGGAACGATGCGCTTATTGCGTCCTAAAGAAAAATTGAGATATTCGTTGTAAGTAAGGAGTTTTCGCTTTGAACAGAAAATTAGAGAGGGCATCTTCTAAAAGTGCCAGGGTTCGTCGATGTCTATAGACTAGATTATCTATTTTATCAGTGCGATTTGTAAAGGGTGATTATTTTAGAGGCGGAGAACTTTAAATTCAAATGAAAAATTTCCATGGTAGCCAATTTGACAGTTTTTTGTTAATTTGAATTAAGTTTTCTTTGGCAAATTCATCATGCCTAGACTTGTTCCGGTGCAACGCTTGCAACTTATTAAAATTTATTAGTAAAACTACAGTTCAATTCGAGCAGCTTACCGGGCATGACGTCCATTTTATGTTTATCATAATCGTAATTCAGAATGATTAATTATAGAAACTGTAGATCGTTTTTACAATACGATTACCTTAAACGATACTACGCATCCCGTTAGAAGTCGGACAGTGCGTACACAACAAACCATTGATGGTTTGCGAAGAAGTGTTAACGAAGACCCAAATGTGTCCATTCGTCATCGCGCTCAAGAATTGAGCTTATGTGCATCCACTTTAAGGAAGATTTTGCGAAAAGATCTTTAAAACCTTTCAAGAAGCAACTTGTATAGGAATCAAAACCATAAGATCATCGTTTGCGCCGTACATTTGCTGAAAGGGCCCAAGAAAAAATTGTTATTGATCCATAATTTCATTAATTTGAAAATATTGTTCAGTGATGAGGCACACTTTTGGTTTTTGCCGCATACGTCCAGAAAAAGTCCCTGTTTGGTGCGTTTCATGGGCCGGTGGGATCATTGGTCCATATGTCTTCAAAAATGATGGTCAGAATGTTATGATCAATGGTGAACGATACAGAGACATGATTAATAATTTTTTTGTTTCCCGATTGAGAGGTAATGATGTCGCAGACATGTGGTTTCAGCATGACGGTGCCACATGCCACACAGCCCGCGATACAATTAATTTATTGAGGGAGACCTTTGATGATCGAGTGATTTCCCGAAATGGACCTCTTAACTGACCGCGTTCGTGAGACTTGACGCCTTTGGACTATTTTCACTGGGAATATGTGAAATCACAAGTGTACGCCGAAAAACCACAAACTGTTGAGCACTTGGAAGCCAATATTCAAAGGGTAATTGCCGAAATACAGCCAGATTTACAGCGAAAGGTGTGTGAAAATTGGGCCTCAAGATTACGTCATGTACGTGCCAGCCGCGGTGGCCACATACCCGAAATAATTTTTAAACGTTAAAGCCAAAGAATAATCTGTTATAAAAACCTATTTTCGTAAATTTATATTTTTTTTTTTGGTGTTTTATTACGATTTAAAGTTATCCGCCTCTAAAATAATCACCGTTTAGTTATAAGGGTTGTAGAGTAGTAATATGAAATGAATCTCAGAATTCTTACCCCTGAAATATTTAAAGTTGGCATACTGGTTGAATCAATACTCTTATTCAAAATATTCAATTTAGCTAAATAATAATCAGGTATTAGTTTAGGCTTGGTCCAACTGATAAAAATGTTGTAGACTGTTGGTGATAATTGGGTTTCTTCAATTGTTAAGTTGTCTGGTTGTTCCGGTTCTAGAATAAAATCCAAAATATTTATCTTTCTAATGAAATAATTCCAATATTTTTGCGTAAGGTTGTATATATTAGGTATCTACTCACTACAGATTGTCAGGTTCTCGTAGGTTTCCAAACAGGTTGGAACTATTATATCCAATGTTTTATTTGTGCTTTCTTCTTCAAATTCAGCGGATTGTGCTCTAACTGTTAGTGCATACTTGAAGCCGAAGTTCAAGTCATTTAAATGAAGCTTGAATAGATCCAGAGCCTTAAAGTGTTTAATCCAAAAATTAGATATGATAATATCAATATCATTTCCAGAATAAATGCAGATTCGGAAAAATTCATCAGTACAAAATAGCCTTCAGATACTCCACTTAAAACTGCAGCTACATAGTATGTTTCTTGTAACATGAAGATCGATGTCACAATCAAACCATTTAATTACTTTTTCAGAAGGTCATGATAAACTTTCAATTTTGAATCATTAACGCATTACGATTTTGCATAACTGTCGTTTATTTTATGAAACTCAAATTAAAATCAGAGATGATCTTAAATTTTTCAACTTACATCGGTGATTTCATAAAAATCAGGAGCTGGCACCGTATTATATTTATTTCCTGAATGGGTGCAATATAAAATAATTTCATAGTAGCAAGATGAATCTGAAATGAGAAAAACAATATGAAAAAAGGGATTTTCATAAATTTGTAACGAATATGGAGTCGAAAATATATTAGGTAATAATTTCTTGGCCTACATACTCAGTCCTGAGTACAGACGCCTTGTTTTCGTTAATAATTTCAGAATATGATATTGTATTCTTATAATTTCATAATCTCACCTTCAGCTGGACTCCATTCGATATCAGCTTCATATTTATCTTTTTTTGGGATGAGATTGATCGATACGTTCGTGACTGGCCTAGGTATTTTTCCTTTTTCTGGGGTGAGCACAGTTAAACTTTTAGAAACCTCAATATTTTCTCCATCTACTGTCCAAAGAGTAACGTTATAGGTTTCATTAGGGGAAATATTTGAAACACTGTAGTGATTACAGAATGTCTGAAAATTTATTCACATATTATGAAGGTGTTTCAGGTCAAAGTTATCAAACAAAAAATTACCTTCAATTAAAAAAATTTTGGAAATAAAACTTACCACTTCGGTGAAAAAGTCTTCATGGTTGTTCGATATTTGTAAAAAATATGCAATTTTAATTTCATTTTGAAGAAGTGGAGAGATTTCTTTGTCCCATTCTATGTGAAACATATCTTGGGATTTACATTTCAAACTAAGCCGGTCAGTGAAGGAGATTTGATCTGTCCAATTCATGGAATCTATAAAAAAATATCTCATTTTGTTCATGCAAGCAATAAGCTTGAATATTTCAGGTGAATTATGCCTGCAGAAATAATTCTCAATTTGAAAGTGAAAATCCACTTACCTCCTCTTGACTTATTCCTGATATCGCATTCACAGTTTTCAGAAATGAAACACTCGGTAAACACCTATAAAAGTTAGAAAACTTTTAATGAAATGCATGTAAAAATAGAACTAAAAACTATGAAGTTGATAGGCGACCACATAAAGGAGATTTTTGTTTGGAGAGGGACACTTCTTGACCCACAATTAATTGGTGAAATATGCACTCTCAAATTTTGATTATGGAATAAGTTCTGCGATACCTTTTATGAAAGCTATTTCAAAACTTTTTTCGAGAATAGGTTTTCCATAATATCACATGGGAATATTTTCTGATTCGTGATAAGACATGAGTATTTTCTTGAAATTGTGATTATTTTTTCATTTCAAAACTTGTTCCAAAAAATATCATTTAGAGGTGGGGGTTGCTACCCTCTCGAATTTTTAATACGGAGGATTGGCCATATGTGATACATAATTCATGAGCTTATTACTTCAGCTCTTCACTATCCTACTGATATCATAAATGCGAAAATGTGTAAGGATGTGAGTAGTGAGTATATGGATGGTATTTACAAACTACGGAACGGATTCAGATAAAACATCACATTAATATAATTTCTCTATTTCAGTATTGTAATAATAATAATAATAATAATGTTTTATTGATTCCGAAAAATTACAGAATAAAAACGGAACAGGTCAAAAAAGGCAATAGTAACAACATCTTTAAACAAGTACATGATTTTTCTTACAATAATCTTTGAATTCATTCAGAGTGTAAGGTTCACATTTTATTATGAAAGCATTCAGTATTTTTTTAAATTTTGACAGGCTGGAAATATTTCTGAAGGTGGTAGGAAGGACATTAAAAAGATTCACTGACATACATTCTACAGATCTCTCTCTCAGTGTTGTAACATGAGGTGGAACATGATAAGCGTTGACTTTTCGTGTTTTGTTGTTATTCCTGAATTTATCAAAGTAGTGAATATTCTTGAAAAAGAAAATGAGCAATTTGTATATATACAATCCATAGGCCGTTAAAATATTATTTTTCCTAAATAACTCTCTACAGGATTCCCTATAGCCAAGATGTAGCATGGTTCTTAAGGCTTTCTTCTGAATGATAAATATATCTTTCATAAATGAAGAACTTCCCCAAAAAATTATTCCATAGGAGAGAAGGGAGTGAAAGTTGGCGTAATAAACTAGTTTCAGATATTTTAATTCTAGGTTATTTCTGAGCATAAGTTCATTACAGTACTAAAAGTAGTGATGTAATGAAACTCATTACAGCATTGTTTTCAGTTATATTTTTCGTTTTTTGGTTGCCAGTACTGACCTCCGATCCACTCAATTTTCGAATCAAAAATCTGTCAAGTTTTCGTTAGTGACAAGTGACACCAACTGCCAAGATACAACACAAAAGTCACTAATCTGAATTTCGAGAGTTTTCCACAAAACTTGACTGAAATAGAGAAAATATCGTCTAATACTCGTTGCAGAAGGCAATTCCAACACTCATGCTTTCGAAAACTCGCTCCTTCGTCGCTCGTTTTCGAATTTCGCATTCGTGTTGGAATAGGAGCTCATTCTGCAACTTGTATTAGAATATACTATTCTCTTTTTCAGTATTGTAATGAGTTCATTACAGTACTAAAAGTAGTGATGTAATGAAACTCATTACAGCATTGTTTTCAGTTAAATTTTTCGTCACACCAACTGCCCAGATACATTATAAAAGTCACTGATATGAATTTTTATGTGATTTTCGAGAGTCCTTCACAAAACATGACTGAAATAGAGAAAATATTGTCCAAAACTCGTGGCAGAAGGCAATTTCAACACTCAACAGGAGCCCATTCTGCAACTTGTTTCAGAATATACCTACTAGTATCTATCCGAATAGCACATAGGCCACAATTTGGGAAGATTTTGTGTAGGTAGTTTGACAAAAATAAAACGACAAATTATCAAGCGAATAGGAAAAATTCCTGTCGTCTGAAAGCTATTTAAGCTTTAGGCAGACGCGGGTACGCTGATTGGACCGTTGAAGTAACATGAATATGATATAATGTAGCATAGGTTTGTTTCCTTCAAAAATTTCTGAATAAAAGTCCTCGACATTATACAGTACAGATACAAAAAATCCTTATGGAAACATAGTGTATGTTAAAATCGAATGAGCCCCGAGTCTCGTAGAACAGTGGAAGAATCGAAGTCTCATTGCGATTAGATTACAAATAAGGGACTGGACTGTTGGAATGGTAAGTCTTGGCTACCGCGAATTGCAATTAATGCACATCAGTCGCATCCGAACGTCAGATATTTTAGCTAGACGGTTTGAGAATAAATTAGATTGGCACGAAATGTTTACGGTTGAAGAGAAAATTCAAATTAATGTTACTTCGGTGGTCATTTTCTTGCGGAGACAATAATTTCTTCCATTGTTGCCTTTAGAGATAGGCCGATATCTTCACGTTCGGCTCTAAAATTTTGTGCCAAAATAGCAAGTATATGCCTAATCTTCTCGGAGATATGAGATTTTCTCTTTATCAAAGATTTGGCTACAGTTTGGCAACATTAAATTTGATTTTGTCGATCTTCAATTTCGTATGCTTTAGAATTTGTGTTTGTTTTCTTTTTTGTTTCCATGGAATTAGTTTGTGTTTTCTAATTTATTCTCGTAGAATGTAGTTTTGGCTAAAAAGAACCTGAACAGTAATTTCCACAGGAAAATATTTGTGTTATTCATTGAGGCAAATAAATTCCTCACGTTAGACTGGAATAAAATTGTCGTTTTCATTTACAACAAATATGAAATAACCCATACCGCATTTGGAGTGTTACTGATTTGATTCGATACTTCGCGTTCCATACGTTGTGCTCAACATCCCCACCCAACCGAATCTGTCGGCCCAGCCATTTATTCGATATCATTTCACTCTGAGGTTTTGGTTCTGCAGTTGCATCACTACACCATTTCCAATTGTAATTCAGAAATCGTCAATGGACATTCAGAAAACATCACTCGTATTTCAGATTAGTCAATTGTATTTCACTTAAAAGTTATTCAGATTTCTCAATTGTATTTCAGAAAATGTCAAATGAAATTCAATAGATTCATACGAAATACATTTGATGTTTTTTGAAATTCAATTGACGCTTTCTGAAATTCTGAAATACACTTAACAATTTCTATAATACACTTGGAAATGGTGTAGATAATGGCCCTGTTCGAATTTACTATGTATGTATGTATTTTCCATGCATTCTAGGTTTCAGTGAAACCCCTCAGAAGCTACTTAAAGCTTGTGCGAGTTAGAATGATGGGTGTGTTTTGTGTAGGCTTTGTTACTGTGTCCCGACGCCACCTTAGGCACACCACTGTTAATTGTTTACCCAACAGTGAATGGTTCGGCGCGTTCTCCATACCAGAAAATTTCTTCCCTGGCGGAGACTCGAACTATGGCAACTATGATGTTTCCAATTGTGTTTTCCTGATCTGTATATCTTTTATATGTGAGCCATTAAATACGAAATAGTTGAATTTTTACAATGCACATTTTTCAGTACCTATTTATTTTGCGACTTTCATTATTCGATGCAGATGAATTTTGTCTCTTACAAAAGTTAATTCGGACGAATAGTTTGAAAAAAAAGACCAAATCTAAAAACGAAACATTTTTTGCCTTCACGGATGCCACACCGTTAACTTGATTTTAAATGTCGCTACTATCAGATGTCGCCACTTGTAATATATTACCCGGTAGGCTGTAACCAATGACTTGTTACACAAAAACAGCATCAGCGCTATGAAGTACCAAAGCTAGTTTGGGTTAGATGTTATTCCGAGCTTCCAACGTAAATCATCTGAGATGCATTTTAATCAGGGAGGACTCAAGTTTGACCCAGATATCTAGTATTGATATATTGATAAGATGTTTCAAAATAGGAGAATAGAATAGAAACTATCACTCAATTTTCTATATTTCTGATGATTATTAAAATGAAAACATGAATGTATCCCCCGTTTTATTGTCATTCGGACACGAACGTCACTTCATAAACAATTTTTCATGAATTCCAAATCTGCAGAAAGGGTACCTTCTATTGACTGAAAATTACGATGATGGGAAGCCAGAGCAATATAATGAGCATGAATAATTTTTTTGGAAGAAGTAGTTGGAATATCACACAAATATAACTTGAATAGAAGAAGTCCTAAAATTGTAGCTTGTGGAGGACCATTAATCAAACCACCGAAATTACCACTAACATTTTCAAAAAAACACGGAACCTCATTTCCGATAGCATATTTTGAATAGTCTCATGAAAAAGGATATCCATGTTTGAGCAGAGTTCCATTTTAAAATTTTCCATAATTTCAAAAGAGAATTTTCTGATGAAAATGAGAAAATTTGTCATCGAAAAAATTTTACAGAGACTGATCTTTCTAGTCGAAGTTTAACACCGAAATTGCGAAAGTGAATTTTGATTCCTTCCCAAAATTTTCATTTCTTGATTTTAACGAATCCGTACTTGTACCGAAAAAATATTAATCATTAATAAATAATCTTTTATAATGAAAGTTATACTAAAGTGACAAGGGATAAATTGTTAATCTCGGATAATAGTGAATATTTCGGATCGTATACCTATATTCTTCTCTGAGTTATTTTTTCCAATCTGTGTATGGAAATAAAGGAATGATACCGATGTTTAATTCATGCATCAGGTAGACAATTGAAATTGAAATCGGAGCAAAATGTGAATAATATCTATGCGCTTCAGTCTCATTCCAAACATAAGACGTCTAGCAGTATAATTTAATCTTGTGGCAAATTGTAATCGATCAACAAGGCAATACATTATTTATTTTTAAATATTGCTTGACCTTTGGAAAATTATGGAAATGATTTGGAGCATATTCAACTTTTTTTTGAACTAGGTAATTGTCACCATTGATTATTCTCTTCTAATATATGAGAGACGAAAGATTGATATTTATTTGCAAATTAAAGAGAAATTGGAAAAATGAAATCTGATTGAACCATATCGTCCTCATTTCATACAGGAAACTATTCTTCTTGATAATGCCATTTTGTCATTGTCATCGGATATTAACAACCACGCTGAAGAAAAATAAGAATAATGTAATTGGTATTTATATTCCAGAATCCTAACTCCGCTGTTGCTATCCGATTACAAATTATAATCGGAAAAATTAACGAAATAAAGAAAGCACCAAATTAAAAATAAAAAAATTTCGTGATACGTTGTTTCATTTGATATTCTCCAGAATTAAACCATTGAACTCCTGTAATTTGTCAATACAACCAGGATTCGGGAATTGTTTATTAAGGCAATCCTGACGAATTTTATTTGAATTTTTTCAATCTCATTCATAGTCACGAGAAGGTGACACCTTTTTACTTGATACTGACTATTATTCAATTTGGACCTGCTTCCCCACTAGAGAGAATGAAAAAAGATCAAAGATCAATGATCAAACAATTCAAATATCATCACAAAATTTCTTAAATAATTTCTGGACTCCTGAAAGTGAGACATTCGCCTGAATGAGGTTGCTAGAAAGATAATGAAAAAATATATCTTTTTAATCGCACCAACCGATAGCGATTTTTAATGATATAAGTCGGTTTTGTATATAAATCCTAGGGTGCTCGGGTAAAAGAGTTTAAGTCATTAAACGGCGAAAATGAGAGATGACCAGATACTTCACCCAAATAAAGAACTCCACCTTCTGGTAAAAAGAAATTGAGTCATTTGCAATATTACAAGGAGAATATAACTAAGTTCAAAATAGTAAATAATAACAGTCCCACAGAAAACAAAAAAAGCAAATAAACTTCAATCACCAAAAACCACCATTTTTGACTCATTCTCCTTTTCTCAAACATCCTAGAATTGGTTTCAAGAAAATCACTAATGATTATGTACCGCAGTACCGCGGTTATTGTTGGTTTTGCCTTTGGTTATATCCCTTCTTCCCTTCAGGCACATGTATCTCTATTCGCTTGAATACATACGTTTCAACATTTTCATTGCATAGAGATTCAAATAATGAAGCATTTATTTAAAAACATCGTCGTCCTGATTTCACGCCTCTTTAATGAAGATAAGCTAGCTGTCAACAATGAATCCTACAGGAATGCATATTGTAGAAACATGTAGATTACCTGGAATTCTATTGAATAATCGATTAATTTCCTACTTATTATTGTATTGCTCACTATTCTGACCCATTTTGATGAAAGAGTTACTTCATTGTTGATACGGTACACTACACCAATAATATTCTAAAACAAGTTGCAGAATGGGGTTCTATTACAACACGAATGCGAAATTCGAAAACGAGCGACGAAGGAGCGAGTTTTCGAAAGCATGAGTGTTGGAATTGCCTTCTTCAACAAATATTAGCGATATTCGTCTAATACTCGTTGCAGAAAACAATTCCAACACTCATTCGCATTCGTGTTGGAATAGAAGCTATTATCCCTTGTTTGTAAAACTTATACAGAGAATGTCAATTTAAAATCTTGCCAAGACTATTTCTGGCACAATGAACAGTAATGAATGTTGGGGTATTTTTTAAGCACACAATATTAGGTATAGCTGGAAGTTTTATGCAGAATGCGTCTGCTAATCATCTGGAAAATATCCATCATAATTTTGTTTTGGGTCTTATTTGCTCTGAGCACATAGTTATAAACAAAGTGTTTCTGAATTCATCCGCGATATTCCAACTTTGGCAAAAATTATAAGGTTGATGGTCTTACTTATAACTTTTCATTCAACACTCTTTTCACTTGGAGTTATAGCCTTATAAAGTTATGTGAAAAAAAATTGTTATATTCAATATCTTCACTTTGGAAAAATCTAGAAGAACGAAATTTCCCAGATAACTTGCTAATAAAATGGCGGTTTTTAAGTGTTTTGTTCTTTAAAATGAGATCAGAAAGAGCTGAAAAATAAACTCCCATAATATTATTTTGCATCAGAATTTTTTAATTCGTCTATATTTCTTTATTAAAAAAAGTATTCAAAAGACAGACTGAATCTGCACCATGTTTATGTTTTGACTTTTTATCAAAAAGTTTGATCACAAAGAAATGATATACTGTTCAGACTATTTGTATCAACCCATAAATTCACGAAAAGGTTGCATTATTAAAAAATTACAACCTGATACAAATGAAATCATATCACAAATAATTTTATTGTTCTGATTCTAAACAGTTTTATAACGACTTCAAACATTTTTCACAACTAAATGAAACTTCAAATTTAAAGGGAATTATCTTGGAAGGAAAAAGGTGTCTTAATAAAAGACCCCCCAATTTTTGCTGAGGAATCATCTATTGATTCAGAAACACCCTGTATAATTAAAATATAATATGTACATGTTTCACTTACTTGGGAAAGAAAACGTGACATTATCTGTATATGTTGGAAGTGTTTATGAATTCGGTGCAGAAACATTCAACAAAATTACATCAGACTGATTAATACGCATTCAAACAGTGTAGGTACCGACGCATACCTTTTCATCAATTCGTTTGCTATTTTTTATCTCAACATTATACGATATAATGTGACCTGAGAAATGCTTCATTAAGGTTTAACACGGAAATCAAATTATTTAGTATAATCAAATGATCATTCTTACATTTTTAGGGCAATCCAGTTGACACAGAGCTTGGTTGATTCTCGTGTTCAGGTCATCACATGATACTTGTACAATAACAGTAAAAAACACCACAGGTATAATCTTCATTTTCACGTATTCTCTAGTATTCCATTCATAAACTGAACTCTTCTACGCTGAATACTATTTTCACACGAATACCTACTTCACTAACGATTGGTAATGTCTTCGGAACAACTCATGACCATCAATAACAAATTAGAATATTTCGAAGAAAAATGCTTAATTGCCAGTTGTTAACTTTAACCACGAAGAAATTGTCATTTTGATCTTTCACTCCAGGTAAACGATGTCGCAGGGCATTTAATTCACGGTTCCACATGCTGTACTGGAATATCCCCACCATTGCAGTTATTGATACTCAAATCGCATTATTGAAATTGTATTGAAATTTCAATGACTCCGGCAGTGACTGCTAAAACATTTTAACTCTGAAAACGGCCAATGAATTTCGATGGAATTGAAAATCGGGTTAAATTGTTTCTGTGGATTATCCATATCAGTTTTTCATTATGTTTGTTATGGATGTTATACTATACTAATGTTTTCCTAATTGAGAACATGATTTTTTATTTCTGTATGAGGTTTTTGTTGAGCATTTTATTTAGATAGCAACCTCAAGAGTGAGAATACTTTCGAAGGAATACGAAATCTCATAAAGGTTCAACAGAATGAAGCATCACCACATTACCAATGCAATGTCTAAGTGGGTATACCTCGATACAAAATTTCCAAATCGGTGGATGAAAAGGCGAGGATCGATCGAATGGCCAGAGCTACTCCTGATCTTACTTCTTAGTTGAAAAATTAATTGAGGATAGAATTAGCATTTTACAGAGAAAAACAGACGATTTAAAATTCGCGCGTTTCGGGATTTCACATAGATATATATATATATATATATATATATATATATATATATATATATATATATATATATATATATATATACAGTAAATAAGGTATATTATATAAGAAACCTAGGGAGAATGAATAGCATAAACCTTTTGAGGAAAATGGCTACTTTCGTAAAAAAACCTCAGCCGAAAAAACCTGCCACCTCGTAAAAAAAATAACATAAAATATTAAATATCAGGAAAAATCTTGAAAGACATCAGTGTGAGATCATCTTCATGTTATCCGTCGATAGATTCTTCCCAAAACGGCTCGCGATTCTTAATCTGAAATGAAAAAAGAAAAAAGCAGAAAAGAAACCGAATATTCAGAATAAATCAAATAATTTTGAAATTAACCACCCATTTTAGAAATGCATTCGTTACTTTATGTATAGCCTCGAAACCATCTTGAAATTTATAAATGGGACAACTATTTATAAGATGTTCTATAGTCTCCTCATTTTCCCCACACTCACAACTAGAACTCTCAACCGAATTCCATCGGAAGAGCATGCTATTGCAACGTCCATGGCCTGTTCTAATGCGATTTAGAACAGACCATATTCTCCTGGGAAGGTCAAAACCAGGAACTCTGATGGAAGGATCAGAAATAAGATCTTTATTGAAAAAATTGGATACATTCCATTCAGATTGCCACATTTTTTTGTCGCTTCTATTCATATTAGTCAGAAAATTTGACCAAAAAGGTTTACGCGACTTCAATCTGGGGACCCTATTATCTGGAATATAGGTGAGTATGGGAAATGAATTTGGAAAGGAATTGAATTTGTTCCAAAAATTCAAAGCTGTTGTCTCTCTGCGAATATGGGGGGGGACAATATTTGAGAGGACTGGTAACCAAGGAGTAGGTGTAGACTTGATACTACTTTCGTGTGTTATCAGAATGACGTCAATGATTTGATTAGACGGGTTGACATTAGAAATATATCGGACTGGTGACAAGACAGATAATTAAGATCGAGGGATGTACAGAAGACATTGAAAGTTGCTTCTGAATACTTCATGTTCGGTTGCCCATGACAATGGCATACAGGAAGAAATCATACATTAAAATGGGTTATTATTGATCAATTTCATGTACGTTAAACTGAACGTTTAGTGATATTTTGAAATCAATTTGTCACAGTTATCGACCTACAGAATACCATAGCTCTAATCAAACATTTGTAATTTGAAAACGAAAAATGACACTTATCCATCATCTTACCCATAAAGCGTAGAAAGGTTGACGAACTGTATATGATAAGTTGACGAATGAGTTTTCTCTCAATTCTTATAGTAATAAAACTTGCACAAAAGGTCGCTACTTTCAAGTTTAGATCCGTGAATTCAGAACTAGCCCATTTTAAGTACATGTCACATCGCAATCATCGTTCGCTGATTTTGCCTTCTTTTTTGCAAATCTATATCAATATCCCTGTCATGAAAAGTAATTTGAATTCATGGGCGGATATAGCTTTTTTTCGTGAAGAGGGGGGGGTGGAAATAACCGTTGGAAACGAATAACTAGAGAGCTCGAAAAGTATTTGTTTACCACATATTTATGAAGTTTCAAATGCTAATAATAATTCAAGGAATAGAAAAATTTTCAAAATTTTTTTTCAACAAGCTGTATCTCAGTGAAATATGGTCATATAGAATATAGACCAACTTTTGAAGCTTGAAGACTCTAGTTTCTGAAATTATTGGTTAACAATTTTTCAGAGTACCGGTGGCCGTGCAATCATCGGATAAAGCACGAAGAATTATTTTGGAGAATGTTTTCAAAATTTCAATCAATCGGTTTAAGAAAACTGCTTAACCGATCGATCTACCGATTCAGAGAGGACTTCAGGGAACATCAAGCTGTTGCATTTTTTCATAACCTATGCTTGTACCCAATATTGAAGATGATAGAGTCCATTAACCAAAAAATGACATTTTTGTGCTCTTTTTTCAAGTGTATGTGACAGGCGAAAAAAAATCACCCAAAATGGTTATAAAATTTGATCAGAATTGAAAAATTTGTGATGGGGTGATAATCACAAGAATCCAAATACTTCGAAAACTGTTGATATGAAATTATCAATAAATGTGGTTCCAATGAGGGCAAACGAGTCCTACAAGGTTCATGTCTAATTAACCTAACCTCTATACACGCATAATTCAAATTCTGTAAACATTCTGATTGTTTTGTTAAACATAGAAGAGCTACAATTCTTGACACTTAGAAATTGATTCTGATAGAGATTAGAGAGAACAAAAACAGAGAATAATCAGAAGAGCTGTTCTACAGATCTAACAGAAAAATCGCAATAATTAGACCCTCTTTCAGAAAGAAGAGCTATACAAGTGATGATTTTCCAGAACTTCATTTCTTGGCGAGCTGCTGTAGGACCCTCATAACCAAATCTTCTCATTGAACAATGAAAAAATTTGATGCATTCACTGACACAAATAATAATTTCTAAGTTGAATAAGAATCAAGTATTGAGAACAAAGACCTGTTCTTGTTTGAAGAATATAATATAAAATCTTAATTTACATTTTTTCTTATATATAACAAATAAACAAGTTACATTGTAACTTTATCTGAACCTATTTTTCAGAAATATCATTATTCATCATTTTGAATAGTTGGCAGATATATAGTGGTAGAGAACGACCAGTAGAAAAAGGACCACTCCTAGGGCATTGGAAAACAGGATCAAATGCACATCGGTAATCATTCTGAAAACAGAGATTATTTCAACATTTTATCGGAAAAGTTAGGCAACACATCTTTCAACGAGTTGTGATAATTTCAAATAGAAATCTGCACAGTATATTATTTCAGAGGATGAAACATAGATGGTGCTGTCAAAAAAACAAAAATTTCATTTTATAACCGAAATTGAAATAAACTAATGTAACTCAAGCACTTATTCAGTAATTATATCCATATCTTTAGTTCGAGTAGTTCTGGTTATGATGATTAAAGAGAACAAAAAATTGTTGACTTAATCAATATAACCTCACTTCTTGAACCCGGTTGCATTTGATAATACTGAAATGTTCATGATTTGCTATAAACCATACCGCTATGAATTGAATTCGAGTATTCTCAGTCTCATCACGATACTTAGCATCACAACTTTTCTGCACTAATAAATCAATTCAAGTGATATTTGAGTCTTCAATGGGAGTTGTTCAAGAAAAATTATATTAGACAGTACTCACTTAAGAGGATATTATGTTATATCTCTAAGAAAAGAGTCAGTAACCAGAAAGTTGTGATAAATTACACCAAAACAAAGTTTTCAACTTATACGTGTAACTAAACTATCTTGACTTTTTACTTTTTGAGTTGTCAACATGTCAAAAACTGAACTGAACAGCAGCGAACCACAGAATAGAACTAGCTCATTTTATTTCATTCTTTTTCTTTCCAAGCTCAGTCAGTTAGGTTTGTTTGTAAACTTTGTTATTCAACAGAGTTCCAAGCCTTGAAATAAAATAAAATTTCTAATTCAAAGATTTACTATACTAAAAAAAGTAAATTTTTCGATGACTTCCGTTTGAGCTAATTCCCGAAGTGAAAGTATTTCGCCAGTGGCGGAGGAGCTAGGTCCATTTCTACGGATTACACATTCTTTTACTAATACTGATTTAAGAAACGCTACATTTCATTTCTGGCAATAGTGTTTCGCTGCTTGGACAAGTCTTTTCAGAATAGCATGTGAAAAACTGTCAAAATCAAGTGTAATATATTCTTCAATACATCGTTTATTGATATCTGATAAAATAATTGTTTACATTGCCTCTATTCCGGCTGAAACCACCCTCTAAGATAATACTTGATTGATAAACTATTTCGTAAGAGACTTTGGTAAAATGTGAGAAATTTTTTTTTAGGAAATTGATTGTGGTTTGACCTTGGAGAAATACAATTGTCACAGAATATCTATCCTTATCCAGAAACGAAAGCTGAAGCATTTTTAGGGGTCCATTTTCAATTATTTTGAATATCACCAGGATAAACACTAGCAAAACAAAAATATGCACGTAGCTGTACACTGCAACCAAAAACAATTTTTCGCTTAATTTCAGAACGTTTCCTTATAAATTCTTTAATGGAATGAAGGTTTAGAATAATACCAAATTATATTTTGTTATGACATTACCATTTATGGTTCATTAGAACTTTTCCAATTTGTATTTCGGTTGGATAGAATGTAGAAATGTTAGATGAACATTAAAATCCTCACTTAAAAGTTTTATTATTATGACTCTATGATTTCTTGTTTGACGATTGTTCATCATATTTCTGCAAAGTATTCGACAGTGTTTTGTCCCCTATAAATTTGTTCAAGCTTTCGCTTCTGGGTAAGGATAGATATTCTTTGGAATTGTTTTATCCATAGACTATTAATAATAACTTTATTTATTATAAGTAGTCTGTGTGGTTTTATCAATAAACGGGGTATCAATGAATAGAAACCTTCATGTTTCATTTTGACAGTTTTCCACATGGTCTCCTGAAAAATATTAAAGAGTACTCTATAATCTTTCCTTGACTGATTAGTATTGTTTACTCTGGCCGCTTCTCGGAAGATGTCGCCAGTAGTTTCGAAATTCATAATGGTATTCGTTGGACTACCACCATCTCTGTAGCGGGAGATTTTAAAGTTGGATTGAATGCGAAGAAGTGCCGATTTCCGATTTCCTGAAATGGGGGGATTCTTCTTGAACCATCATCTTCTTCATTAAAATTAGTGGAGAAATTAAAAATAGTGACAACTTACTTTCTTATCACTTTCAACTGGTATTTCCGATACCGAATTTAATATACTATGTCCCAGTTAATTCCGAAACACAATGAGCTTGAACTACGAGTGTGCGATGAAAAGTTTCCGGCCTGACTAAGAAAAACGATCTCTTCAAATTTTTTTATTTTTCAACATAATCTACATCAAGACTGATACATACCTCATAACGGTCTTCCCATTGAGTTATATCAGTTTTAAACGGCGATTCCTCAAGCTCCTCATAATACTGATTTACAGCTTCGAAAACTTCTTAACAAGCCATTTTTTGAGGTAAGGAAAAGGGTAGTAATCGCTGGGGTAAGAAAATTTTCAATTTGTGGATTTTGGACTTGTCAACAACCGACGAATGCGCTGTTGCAGTATCGGTATGAAATTAAATTTTTTTCTTAGACAAAAGAGGTCGTTTAATTTGCACCTCGTGTCTCAATTGTTGCAATTACTCCAAAAGTCCATTTTTCAGTAGTTGAATATGACGAACAAGTATCTAGTATTAAATGCATCCCTTCTTTTATTGTTTTCTTTGTAAAACCTTGAAATAGTTTTCCAATTTTTTCATTTTCACGAAAACAATGTAATGTCTTCTCAGATGTAAGTTCACTTAGCGATTATGCTGAAATTTTTCATATAAGCTGGGTAAGAATGGGACTGTAGGAAGAAATTGAACCAAAAGCAGATCTACACTTTTTCCGATTGTAATTCAGAAATCGCCAATTGACATTCAGAAGACATCACTTATATTTCAGACTAGTCAATTGTATTTAAAAAAACATCAGAAGTTATTCAGATTTGTCAATCGAATTTCGAAAAAAATCAAATGAAACTCAATTGAGTGATCTGAAAAACATTTGATATTTTCTGAAATTAAATTGTCTAATCTGAAATTCAATTGGAGCTGTCTGAAATTGAAGTGACTAATCTGAAATACACTTGACGGTTTCTGAATTTCACTTGGAAATTGTGTAGTGAAGCCATATCTTGGTCAGGCCGAAAACTTTTCACTGCACCCTCGTATTACTTGAGTATGACGAAATATATTCGTCCTTAATCAACAAGTGTTGCTTCTGAAGAGAAATAATTCGTTCATCCTAGATGTGAGATGATGAACGATACGATGGGCTTCTATACTGACCAATGATGAGCCTGAATATCGAGAGAAGGAAACACGGGTTTAAAGTGTTGAAAATTCCATTTACAAATGAAAATCCGAATCATGAACCTCGAAAATTTATGTTCTTGAACAATTCAGCAGGTATTTCTGCAGTATTAATCGCGTTTTGCTAGTTATTCAGGTAACAATCATTTACTTTTTCGAGGTGTTTTATGATGAACAAATTAGTCTCGAAATACTAGTTTTCACCTGGACTAGTCAGATGAATTTTGGAGAAAGAAGAAGGCAAGTCATTACAATCAGGAGTGAGCAGCAAAAGGAGACAATACACGAGGTTTTTTTTTCCAGAATCAAAAAATTAATTTGTTCATCTTTTTTGAATTGCCTGAGAAGCAACTGAATTTTAATCAAAATCAACATTATTTAATGAAAAATGAAATGGACAAGTACATATTAATAAATACAAATAATAGGTGATCTATTCTATAGCATTACACACTTCTCATGATTGACAATTCGTCAACAAATATTTTCTTTTTGTGTCAACAACTTGGCTTTGAAATTGTAGTCAGGTCAGCTTTATACTTTATACTTTTAAACTCAGAGAAAAAACAGGGCGAGAACTTGGCTGAATTTACTATATAGTCATCAAGAATGCAAAGATGGCTGATGGGTCTTCATAGAGAACGAACTTTTAGTTATCTTTGATGAAGTCTCAATTATTTAATGACTGATATCTCTACATTGGAGTTCCTCGAAATACTGCAAGATTTCATGTTGAAGATTCCACGCTATTTTTATTATCAACCCTGAAACAATGATGAAAATAATATAATTTCACAAAAAAATTCTTCAAATTTATTTGCCTTTAAAAATATATCCAGTCATTTTATAATTTATATTGATATATTTCAATCTATGGTTCAGAAATTTCCAGTAACTTTTTGTAACTAGAAATAAAGCCCCGGCTGGAATTCCATGGCTTGCTCTGATTAGTGTTGGGTAACTCTTGTAAGATGCGGTTCATGTGTCCCGGGCACGACCCAGAAATGTAAGAGCGGCTCATTTTGAAAAACTGTATCACCTCAATTCGAATGTCCCACTAAGCGACAACGCGTCACGCATCTGTGGGGCCTTCGAGCCCTCGCTCGGGATGGTACGAAGTACGAAGGGTTACGTTACGGACGTTACGATTCGAAAAACGCAGGGAGCGAGACCGACGCAGGCACGCAGGTACTCGGAGCTCGGAGATGCAATTGAATGATGTTGGTTTGGTAGGGGGGGTTCGGATTGTTCGGAAGACAAGAGTCTCGGACTCGACATCTCGATAAACACGTCGGATCGATCGGCCGTAGAATTTCGCCGGGAGCGCAATCCGAGCGATCTGATTCTGATAATCAGATGTGTTTTGCCGAACTGAAGTAATAAAAATACAGTGCCCCTTCACTAATTGCTTTCAGCTTTCATGTTGATAGAAGGTACTTCCATCTGGACTGGGGGTTATTCCTCATAACAAAATTAGGGTTGTTCTTTCAGGTTGCTTCTTTCTTTGGGCAATCTAACCTCTTACCGACAGAATATACAGGGAGTTTGTACAACAAGGAGAATATTGTTTATTCATAGAAGGAGAAAGTATAGTCCCATGAGCCTCATAGTCATAAATGTTGAAATTGCGAATTGTATCTGAATTATTTCAAATTGAACAAGAATTTTATTCTTAAGTTCAAATTTATAATAATTTATTTTCATTTTCAATAACTCTTATTTTTTGTTTTTTTACATGTTTCGTTTTTTATGAAAGTTACATTTTATTTATATTTCATTGAAATAAAAATTTCAAAATATATTTTCTGCTCAAATTTTCAGTGTGGGAATATGTCCGCTGAAAACAATGAAGAACAACGGGTTAAGGCTCAAGAATATGATATTCTAATAGTCCAATACCTCTCCAAACCTTGAAAGTATAATCAGAATGATATTATCATCTTTAGATAAAACCATTAATATAAATAACATCCAGAGATCATATGATCTCAGTTCATGTTGAATTTATAAATTGTAATGAAAACAATTCGTTCCTAAACTAACAAACTGTTCATAATATACTTCAAATTTTTGGTTGAATGAGAATATATTATCACGGTAAGTTTCAATTATTTCGTATAACTATATTCCTTCATTTTCGGTGTAATTTGTAATTTGAATCAAAGAAATATTACGCGACCTTCCACTCTCACCCGCTCACCGTCGCTCCATTTTCAATACAAACTTCCAACAGTTGTTAATACACATTCTGAATTAGTGTGCCTTCTGCCTTCCCCACATCCCCACCGCTTCAACTCTAACTCTAACGTCTAACACACGTAACGACGTTCGACGTTATCCCCCTTTCTTTTGCTTGCATGGGCCCAGTTCCAGTTGCGAGCGACAAAGTATGTAGTAGAGCAAATTTTGTCTCGACTGCCTAAAGCCCTGTTCTCAGAGCTTCGTCGTGTCGCTGGCGACAGTTGTTCAGCCAATCAGAGCATGTAAACAAAACTTCCCCTGGCCCCTACCTTTTCATTTCTGGTTGTCAAAATCTGTCGCGACACGCCCCGTTTGTAGTTGAAATATTTCAACTACACATTGGATTTCTGCTACGATCTCATGAAACAAGGAAGGAGTGGGGATCGTCGCCAGCGACACGACGAAGCTCTGAGAACGAGGCTTAACGCGTCATGAACGCCCGGAAGTCCCGGAACGCCTCGCCTCATTGGAAGTGGTACACTGTACTGCTAAAATACAAAAGTAAGGCACCTCTTACAAACTCAATTTTAAACCGTGTACTACCCAACACTAGCTCTGATGAAAATTATTTTGAAACAGACTATAGTTAATTATATTATATATAGTCCGTTTCGAAATGATTGTCATGAAAGTTGCCATGAAATTCCAGCCGGGGCTTCATTTCAAGTAACAAAAAGTTACTGAAAAGTTCTATGTTCATCATTTTTCAAGGCAAATAAATTTGGAGAATTTTTTGTGTAATTATATTATTTTTATCATTATTATATTGAAAAATTTTCAAACTTAGCTTCAATTGCAAAAGAAAAACAAGCTGAGATGATGATTAGAATCTGAAATACACACAACCACACTATTTTGCTGTAGATCCATCATGGAAATTGGAAATTCAGGATTGATAATAAAAATAGCGAGGAATGCTGCAACATGAAATTTAGCAGATTTTCGAGGAACTCCAATGTAGAGATATTATTATCATTCATTGAATAATTAAAACTTCATCAAAGATAACTGAAAGTTCGTTTTCTATAAAGACCCTTCAGCAATTTTTGCATTCTTGATGACTATCGAAAATTCAGCCAAGTTCTCGCCCTGTGTTATTTTTTCTACTCAGATCAATACTCATTGAGGAACAAGAAGTATAAAGCTGACATAAATTTACTATTTCATAGCCAAGTTGTTGAAACAAATAGAAATTATTTGTTGACAAATTCTGAATCATTCGAAGTGTGAGATGCTATAAAATAGATCACTTTTATTTGTATTTATTAATACTGTCCATTTCATGATTCATTAAATAATATATACCACAAGTTGATTTTGATTGAAATTCATTTACTTTCCAGGCAGTCCAAAAAAGATGTACAAACTGATTTATTCGTTGTTTTTGATTTAAAAAAAAAAAATGATGTCGTATAATGTCTCTTAAAATCATGTGGAATAGGTTCCCATCCACTGCTCACTTCTGACTGTAATGACTAGTCTTGCCTTCTTCTTTCTCCAAATTCATCTGGCAGATTTTAGGTGATAACTGAAATTTTGAGACTCATTTATTTATCAGAAAACACCTCGAAAAAGTTAATGATTGTTACCTGAATAACTAGCCAAACGCGATTAATACTGGCAGAAACCTGATGAATTGTCGAAAAACTCGTAGTACCGACGATTAACTGCTTCACGTTCCCTTGTAGTTAGGCGAGAGGTATCATGATGAATTCCAGCCATTTTCAATTCGGTAATACTTGGGAAATATTCAAATCTAAAGCTAATTTGTTGATTTGATCAAGATCATAAGCCGTAAGCATACAGAAATAAATTCGAAATACATTCAGGAGTTTAATTCAAACTCTGAAATGTCAAATCTTAGTGTTTTCAACCAACACCAACCTAAATACTAGAACTCAAAAGTTACTGATGATGCCAATCATTTTAAAACGGACAAAAGTTAGTTATATTATATACATAGATACCTATAAGAAGTGAACTGTGCTCTAGCTACCTCAGATTCCTTACGTGTAGCCACTTATCATCAGACTTCCACAAGAGGAAAACTACAGCCCGCAATATTGCTTTTCATTCGCCCTCCCCCTGTCGTAATTACTTCATATCTAGGAAATTGCACTCTCTACTTTTGATGTGTATGGTTTCACATGCTGCTCCAGATGAAAGCCGAGGAAAACTGAAATGGGTCAATTTCACAGGTTGGGAAAAACGAATTAAACATTACTATACATGCACCTGGTAGTTTCAGAGCGGCTGGTTCTCTTAATCCTTTTGAAGTGATGGAGTATTTTTCACCTTCCTCTGGTAGTTTGATCCAGCCTCTATATAAAAATGGAAATGTGAATAAGCTGGCTCGTGTTTTCAATAAAAAAAGATATATAAGGCAAATTTTCCAAATTAATTTTATTCCTGATGTCGATGTTGGACTTACTACATTCGAAAGGATTGAAAACTCATACTGCTCCACAAGAGTTAGGGATATAGTATTCAATCATTTTGAAAAGTATGTAATCTTCGAGAAAATCGCTGTAGAATCATTTAAACTTGAATCGAACCAATTAAAATCAGTCTAGCCGCCTTTTTCTGAAGTTTGGTTCTTGCATATGCTTCATAGATGTTCTTATTTTGGAATGGAGTCAGTTCATCAACGGCTTCGATTTGAAACGAGTTTTTTGAAAGAGCCAAGACGTAAATTACCAAACGCCGAGGCTAACAGGGCTATCGGAATGCTACAGGGTGGCCTAATCCAGGTGTTGTAGCGAAAAGGCTCCAAGTCAGCCAAAGTGTGATATCTCAGCTACGGAATAGGTTGAGGGAGACAAGTTCCGTGTTGGAAAGACTAAGGCTTGGTGGGCGACGAGAAACAGCACCTGCCCAGGATCGTTTCATCACTTTTTCGGCAAAAAGAAAGCCAACATTTACGTGTACAAAATGCATTTGGGCACAAGTTCCTATCGAAACCATCAGACGACGCTTGAGACAGGTGAATCCAGGTTTTAGTCCATTAGGAATAGTTCCAGGGTAGAGTTATGGCATAGGCCGGGATATGTCTCAACCGGCGCACATATCTACACATTTGTCCTTGGAATATGACCGCCTTAAACTATAGGCAGCATGTCATTGACAATATTTTACCAAATTCTCACGCTTATTGGTACAACTTTTCAATTTATAGACGATAACGCTAGACCGCACCAAGCAAACATAGTCGACAATGCACCCATGGAGAGTGGTATTCCACATTTAACAATACCTCCGCACTGGCCCCTCCTGAAATTTCGATTCTCTTCTTGATTTTGAGTAAATCCCAATACTGATTTCGCCGGCGCCTCATCAAATCATTATTTGGCCCCCCCTGAGAAAAAATTCTGTGGTCGCCCATGGAGCAGTTCATTTATAGTAGAAGATCCGAACCTGAATCTACCTTCACCTGATAATAAAAAAAACCAAATTTATTGTTAATTTCGTGTATTAAAAAATATACTATTGAAAATAGGTTTCTAGAAAACCATATTGTCGGCCATATTGTTGGTTACACCATTTATAACTCAAGATTGGATGAACTGTTTGTTATGTAAGTTTTTTTTGTTGGATTCTTCTACATTAAAACTATGAAAAATTTGATGAAATGGAAAAAAGTAGGAAATAATTTTTCCTTCTTGCGAATAACGCCAGTAGATGTCGCTGTCGCTACGGTTGATAGCGTTTTCGTGTAGGTATGATATCTGGTTTTAATTTATCTGCAACGCCACTAGATGTCACTGCAGTTTAAACTGTGTATTTTGAGTTGCCAGAACCTCTTAGCCTTGGAATTTTACTTTTAATATATAAAACTCAGTCGGCCATATTGTTGGTTACACCATTTATAACTCAAGATTGGATGAACTGTTTGTTATGTAAGTTTTTTTTGTTGGATTCTTCTACATTAAAACTATGAAAAATTTGATGAAATGGAAAAAAGTAGGAAATAATTTTTCCTTCTTGCGAATAACGCCAGTAGATGTCGCTGTCGCTATGGTTGATAGCATTTTCGTGTAGGTATGATATCTGGTTTTAATTTATCTGCAACGCCACTAGATGTCACTGCAATTCAAACTATGTATTTTGAGTTGCCAGGACCTCTCAGCCTTGGAATTCTACTCTTAATATATAAAACTCAGTCGGCCATATTGTTGGTTACACCATTTATAAATCAAGATTGGATGAACTGTTTGTTATGAAAGTTTTTTTGTTGGATTCTTCTACGGAGGGGTTAACATAAAATACATTAAAACAATGAAAAACTTGATGAAATAAAAAAAAGTAGGAAATTATTTTCCTTCTTGCGAATAACGCCAGTAGATGTCGCTGAGGTTGATAGCGTTTTCATGTATTATATAAGATATGAATTCGGTGAACTACAATTAATAGTAATATTAACGCATTGGGTCCATATGTTATCACACCTTTCTTTCTTCCGAACACTACGGAAAATTTTATGACGAAAAAACTAAAAATGTGGTTCATCATAAGGTACAACAATGAGACAATTTTCAGATAATAATAAGGTACCGCTTAAATAAAGTGAAGCCTATTCATGTAGATAACAATGTACACACCTACCTATTTCAATGTAATTAAATTTTTTGTATATTTTGTACTTTAATTTTGTCTTATTTATCTCCTACTTGAAAAAGTACCAGTTTTGTTGATACAACTTTATGAATCTCTGAGGCGAAACAAAGTTCGCCGGACCAGCTAGTATTTCAATAAATAAAGCAACTCGTGTTATGATTTTCAACATCCAAAAATAATAAAAACCTCCCTAGAATCTGAAACACAGCTTTCTGGTGAAATTTTCATATTTTTCGAGTAGATATTCGGTTATGATCAAATTGTAGCGTGGATAATTAACGTTTGTGATCGTGAAACCGTTTGTAGAAAAACAAGGCCGGTAGATAAAAAATATTATCCTCGAGGCGCGTTTTAATTGCTACAGCTGATATCGGAAAATATGGGTACCAGTGTTGTTTCCTCAGACTCTTATCCGACTATAACTCAGTCGATTTGAAGGTAAGGAGAGAAGGTCATACGAAACGATGATCTTGTGGAGTGTATTCAACACCACTTGCCGGAGGCAGCGTCTTCGTTACATGGGGGTACCTCCATGGTCTGTTGAATCCTCTTTGGACGATCTGTATCTGCACATATGCAAATTTCATTCCTTTGGAAAAATGATGCAAATTTTTGATCATTTCAAGAGTCTAATCAGACATAAAAGGTGTATTCACGTATATTATTCACACGATTAAGAGTTCTGTTCATCTAGTGGTTTAATTTCTATGTACACGAAGGTACTCGAAAATTCGTTGGGCCCTTCACACAAACAAAATCCTACATAGGACATATAAATATAACCGAGAGACATTGTTTGGATTTGTTCAGCTTGATGAGGATTTTGATTCATCCATAATATCCTATTTTTATCGTCACTTCATGTGCAATTATCACATTTTCGAACCCAATGTGAATTTCAGAGACGCACAAAGTCAAGATGTCTCAAAACACTATGAAATAAACACTGAATTGAAAAAAAAATTTTTTTTTCAGTAGGGTGGACTCCTCGGTCTAGTTGAAACAATTTTGACATTTTGCTAAATAGTGGAAAAACTATAAGAACAAAACGTATGAGGTCAAAAACTTTCGATAGTTAATTTCATTAACTTGAAACATATTATTTCATTGTAGATTCATAGGTTTTCTTCTGAAAACTTGATTTGAATGCTTGAATGCTTGCCTGAAATCATTAACTTCAAATTTGTCTAGGTAATAAAGCTCTCAATTCAGTTCATTTCGGTTGGAATATAGTTCCAATAGATATTTGCAGCCCACAAAGATGCAAAATACATCTGCACCACAAAAATTGTTGAAAATTATTTCTTGTCACTTCAAAAAAGGATGCAATGCGTCATGCACCTGTAGAAAACTGAGTCTTTTTCATAACGATACATGTCGGGAATCTGCAGGTGTTCACTGCCAAAACATTCGTCCAATCTTTGGCAAAAATGAAGAATAATTGACAGTAGCGACAGCCACTCAAAATCAGATTAATTTTTTGAACGTTTGAATGAAAATTTCTTTTTGTTATTTTGAACAGATAAGAGTTGAAAAATAGGAATAACTTAAACTTACATTGATCCAAAATAATGTTATAAAATTGATTGAAATTATCAATAAAGACCCATTTTTACATATTTTATGCTGAAAGTGGGTGGTTTATACGGTCTTCAAGTATATGAAGACCTTTATTCAACTTCATTAAACTCTATAGAGGCCCAAAAATAACTTTGATTCACGTAAGAACAAGTTCTTTTAATTTTGTATGAAAGGGTTGTTTTCACCCCTTAAAAAAATCTGCAGAGGATATGAATGAATTTGTGTTTTTATTTATCGATTGAGGCAGTACAGGGTGATTTACTTATCTTGGTAACCCCAATTTTCTCGAGAACGTCAGAATATTTTTTCTTTCTGTGAATGGCGTTTCAAACAAGTCAATATGGACTTGAGATGTGCATAAGAAACTGCGGGATAAATAAAGACGCCAGGCGTCGCGTCGCTATCAAAAATTTTTTCTCCAGGGACATACCTTTTTTATCATGTCAGTCGAAAGATCACTTCATCCTGAACTTGTTTTCTGAATAAAATTTCTATGCATTCTTAACCGTCAGCGATCTGCAGCTTGTTTTTTGTTAATTATTTTCCATTTATTTTCTTCTGTATTGTGGTACTATGCCTTTTTTTGAATACATATATATGATTTTGTAATTTGAATTCAAGAAGGCTAGTTTTCTAGTCAATGTGCTCCTTCAAATAAGATGAAATATGTGGCTACAACAAGATGGGGCTCCTTTTCACAACGCTGCCATTGTGAAGAGATATTTAGATCCAGAATCCGAAAATAAATGGATAGGAACCAATGGACCCATCAGGTATCGCCAGACCGAAAGCTCACAGATAACTTTTTGAGGGGTTCCCTGAAAATATGGTATACCAAACTCATTCTGATAACTTGGACCATTTGAAAATAAAAATAAAAAACGCATATGCAAAAGTAGACCCTTATATTTTGACCAAAGTAAATTATAATGAAAGAGGGGAATGTTATAATTAATGTATGGATCATAATGGCCGGTATATAGAACATATGATTCGAAATGTTTCGTTTGTAATCAGAAATATGTTTATTGTTATAAGATATAATATTTGATTGTTTGTTACAAAACCTCCGTCATTTTACGAAACAAAATCATATCTAGGTCATCTAGCCATCATGATCATAACATAAGTTATATCATTTTCCTATTTCATTTTAAATTACTTTGGTAAAAATATAAGGGTCCATTTATTTTCGAATCCTTGATCTCATTATCTCTTCACAATGGCAGCGTTGAGACATGGAGCCCCATCTTGCTGTAACCACATATTTGATCTCAATTGATGAGGCAGATTGTTTAGAAAACTTGACTTCCTGAATTCAAGGCACAGAATCATATCCATGTCTCCTAATGAAGGCATACAAAAAAAATGGAATAGAATTCACATAAAACACGCTGCAGATCACTAACGGTTAGGAATGGATAAAAATTGTATTCGAAAAAAAGTTCAGAATAAAAATATTTTTAGGATGACATGATAAAAAAGGTATGTCCCAGGAGAAAAAATTGTTGATAGCGCCGCGACGCCTGGCGTCTTCATTTATTCCGCAGATTTTCATGTGCATTTCAAGTCGACATTCCCTTGTTCAAAACGCCTTTCACAGAATGACAATATATTCTGACGTTTCCGAAAAAATTTGGATTACCAAGATAAGTGAATCACCCTGTACGAAGTCTTCCGGGTCAGCTAGTAATTCGATGAAAGCCAATAAAATAATCCTTTACTATGATTGAATAATAATAAAGGATTTTTCACAACATCAACAGATTCAGTCATTCTCTTGATTTATTTACTGTTGGTTTCCTCTTTCCTCCGAGAAAGTCACTTATCCCGCAATGATTATCATTCCCTCATTCCTCCCGAGCCATAAATTTCCTCCGGTCAAAACCAAACAGGGCCCCGTATTGGCCTAGATGCCGAAATAAATCGGCAGAATATAAGGCATTATCAGTATTCACATAAAAACAAACGGAGGAAATCTTGGAATAAATCACTTCGAGTCATCTGGCCGCACTTTTACCCCAAGTCCGTTGATTTATATAGGAAAGTACAGCGGCTAATAAATATTTACGGTTTTAGGAAAAAGTTACTGCTTGCAGAGTTGTATCCCGGGAAAATCAAGCCGACTTTCGTAAAATTGAAAGGGAAACTTCGCCTAACTTAGCCTGGTCGAAGTCTTCACTCATATAGGAAACTAAATAAGTAACAGTGGTCAAGGGGGATTTAAATAACGGGATATAAGAGGCCGGAATTTCTTTGTTTCGAAATGGGGGACATGGCTCAGCTTCCACAGTCTATTCTGTTTTCATCAAGATTGCAAGGGAACCTTGCTGAGTTCATACAAACTTAGAGTATCCATCTTAAATGAATTCCCGAAGATTCTCAGCAACGGAAGTTTTCCAGATGCTCTTTGACGTCAGAGTAATATCGTTAGCAAAACTTCGTTATCGGTAGAAGATACTGAGTGCTATTAAAAATGTCAAAATTATTCCATGTAATGTTCGCAATTCAATAAAGTTGCGATCCGAGGTACACAGAATCATTGTGTTGATCTGATACTGTTATCTTTTATAATAATAATAATAATAATAATAACAGCTTTTTATTTAGTAATTATACTATTTACAACATATGAAAAATATTCAATTCACAGAAAAGAATTACTTGAATTAGATTAAAGACGCTCCTTTATTTATGTTGTCAACAATTTTTTAAGAGACCTATGACTATTAGAACATTTAATTTCTTGGGGCAGAGAATTATACTTAACCAAACCTTTCACTAATGTGGAACCTGTTGCCAAACTGGTACGAAAAGTATCAACTAAAAAGTTATCTCCAGATCTGGTGTTATGGTGATGAATTTCAGGATCGAATTTCATAAATTTTGACAGATAATACGGAAGATTGCTGTGTTTGATTTTATAAATTAGATTCAACGTTGTATAAACAATTCTCTGCCGTAAACTCATCAAATTCAGGGCCTCTGACATTAGTCTGATGGGTGTTCCCCCACCACAGGCTAAAACAACTCTAATTCCTCGATTTACAATTTTTGGTTGTAGCTTATCATACTACTTACAACATATGAATGATATTCAATTCACAAAAAAAAATTACTTGACTTAGATTATACAAGGTGATTTTTTTAAGTGTTTCATTAGAAGTTTTCGGGGAAGGAATTTTAATACAAATTCCAGATTTTGCATTGTTGTTTTATACCACATGATCTTGAGTTGTCAAATATTTTCAAGCAAAATCTACTTCCGGTTCTACAGGAAGTTCTACCGGAAACGAATGTGAACTTCGTTATTTCAAATGTAACACCCTGTATATTTAGACATATTTTGATTCTTCGTTCAATTCTACACTAATTTCAGGTATAATATGCCCAACCTCATAAGCGATTGTTGAGTTATAGCCCAATTGTCAAATTATTCGTCATAAAGATTGTCACAAATAAGTGTTTATATCTTCAAAATCTCTCATTGTCAAATTTTTTTTCCGCAACAGTGAAATAAAACAAAGTACGCTGTTGCTGTTACTGCTATAACTTATGAGGAAATTTCATACAGGGTGTCCGAAACAAAGTTTCAAAGTGAGCCTTAATTAAACTATGAAAGCTCCATTTTTTCAAATGGCAACCATATAATTTTGTTCTTATAATCGATTGCTCGTCAAAAACTAGTTAGAGTATGCCGAACATTTCATGCCTTCAAAATCAGTAGTTTTGGCGTTATTGAATTAAATTCAATTTCACGACCAAAGACAGGTTTCAGTCGAATTAATTGGTACGCTCGTTTTTTTAGTAGGCTATGGTAGGAACTGTCATTCTCACCTTTTTTCATAATGATCAAATAAACAAAAAAAAATTCAATTCAAAACTTCCACATCAATTCTCCTAACAACCAACGAAAATTAAATAAATGCTATTCAAATAAATTTTCAAATTTAATAATTCTTCTACGATCACCTACTGTAAGGTGTTCAGGTGATAATTCTCGCAGTGCAACCCGCATCCTAACTTCAATTTTGTTCCTTGAATGACTGCTATTTTTATAAACCTCCCATTTTATAGTACCCCATAGATAAAAATTAAAGAACGTCAGGTCTGGAGAACGAGAGGGCTAATCTCATGGACTATTCAATCTGATATTTTGATACATTCACCTTGAATGAAGAACATATTTTATGCATCACTGTTAACGAAATTCCGATTCTGCATAGTCCCCGATTAATCAAACAACAAGTATTACGAAGGATAATTCTTAACAATGCATTATAAATGAATTGATGTATTTACTTTTGACAAAGCCTACTTGAAAATTATCTGAACAAATCCATTTCTAGATTAAGAAACCTGACTTTATTCCTGAATTTCGAATTTTATTCAATAACGGCAAAACTACTGTATTTAAAGGCATGAAATTTTAGACATACTCTAACTAGTTTTTGACGAACAATCGATTATAAGAACAAAATTATATGGTTGCCAGTTGAAAAAAAGAAGATTTCATAGTTTAATTGAGGCTCACTTTGAAGCTTTGTTTCGGACACCCTGTATGAAATTTCCTCATAAGTTATAGCAGCAACAGCAACAGCGTCCTTTTTTTCATTTCACTGTTACGAAAAAAAAATTTTACAATGAGAGATTTTGAAGATATAAACACTTATTTGTGACAATCTTTATAACGAATTATTTGCCAATTGGGCTATAACTCAACAATCGCTTGTGAGGTTGCACATATTATACCTGAAATTAGTGCAGAACTGAACGAAGAATTAAAATATGTCTAAATATACAGGGTGTTACATTTGAAATAACGAAGTTCACATTCGTTTCCGGTAGAACCGGAAGTAGATTCTGCTTGAAAATATTTTACAACTCAAGATCATGTAGTCTAAAACAACAATGCAAAATCTGGAATTTGTATTAAAATTCCTTCCCCGAAAACTTCTAATGAAACACTTAAAAAAATCACCCTGTAGACTCTCCTTTATATATGTTGTCAACAATTTTTTAAAAGACCTATGACTATTAGAACATTTAATTTCTTGGGGCAGAAAATTATACTTAACCAAACCTTTCACTAATGTGGAACCTGTTGCCAAACTGGTACGAAAAGTATCAACTAAAAAGTTATCTCTAGAACTGGTGTTATGGTGATGAATTTCAGAAACGAAATTCCTATGTTTCGACAGATAATTCAGAAGATTGCTATGTTTGATTTCATAATTTAGGTTTAACGTTGTATAAACAATTCTCTCCCATACACTCATCAAATTCAGGGAATCTGACATTAATCTGATGGGTGTTCTACCACCACTGGCTGAAAAAACCTTTTTTTTTTTTTTAATTTTGTAATCTACTGAGCTTATTTGAGGTCAAATTGAACATAAATGACGAACAGTTCGTTCGTGGAAAGAGAATTGTTCATCCAATTATGCTGGTAAAATCAAATGAAATTTTCTCCTCAAAAAATGTATTTTTTTAGCCATTTTCCTCATGATACAGTCAGAGTGCAATGGGAAGTTTAAGTTTTCATCCATTATTACGCCTAAATATTTGATAGAAATTACTTTTTTCAATATAAGATTGTTTACTGATACAACAGAATTACCATCTATTTTCGTCAGTCTGTTTGTTACTGAACATCATGACATTAGACTCATTCAAGTTCAAAGATAACTGATTATCCCCCAGCCAACCAAACAACGCTTTTAGATCCTCATTCATCCACAGTGGCGTAGCGCAAAATTCGGGCCCCCCCTCCATAAAATTTTAATCGGGGGCCCCCTTCAGATCTATGTTATTAATGATAATTTTCCCCTGACGTTTTTCGAAGAAAAATATTCAAAAAAATGTGATGACAATAATATTTATATTGAATAACAAGAATTTCCAAATAAAATAATATGGATTCTGATATATAAAAATAACTGGAAAGTAATCAATATGATAAACAACTTGAAAAATTATTCAACAAAAATGCATTTATCTTTTCTAATTTTTTTGTACAAACATATCTATCAACTTGTCGATGTCCAAGCTTCAGGCTACTTCTTGTTCAAAGGTGGAATAGGCTCAAAAGTCTGATAGACGTGTTTACAACATCGAATTCTTAAGATAATTCTTGATTATCTTAAGCTCAATAAAACGATCATTTGGCGATCTTTAAAGAAAGTCCAGTAAATCTCGGCGGTTTATCAAGAAACTGTTGAAAACACACAGGGAGTAATTAAGTGATAATTTAAATTTCAAATGGAATTATTGAAAACATTATATGTGGAATATTTTCTACTTTTCGTAGTAGATATATCCCCATTGTTTTAGTTTTGCTCATTTTATCATCAGAAAAATATCGCGAATCTGCAAGTTCAATAGAATGAGAATGAAATTATTGGGGCCCTATTCCAAGTTTTTCGGTTGGCTTTGGGGTTATGTTGTTATCTCCAAGTGGTTGTAATGATTCATTTCTATGGTGAATTTGGCCTTGGATCTAAATAGCAAAAAGGGAAGACAAAATAAGTGATTTGAAATATTATTATGAATATCATTTTCTAACCTTGAATGTTGGATTGAATCCACGTTCTTGAATTGTATCTGCTCCGAATGAAGCCATTTGGAAACACCCATTGTATTTTTGTGTGTTCGATAAAAAATGTCTTGATTCAGATGTTTTTTCACGGAATAGGAAAAGCAAGGATTCAGGTGGAAGAGGCAATGATGGCAATTTCACCTTGCCATTTTGACAGCACAATCAAGACGTTAAGGCAACTCAAAATACACAGTAATTGATGACAAATGAGGATTTGTTCGAAACATTTCGTCATAAAATGTTCCGCAGTGTTCGGATAAAAGAAAAGAGTAATAACACATGGTCTCAGATGCGTTGATATTATATTGAAAAATATAGTTCACCGAATCAATATAAAAAATAATAGTTTCACGAAAACGCTTTCAAACGGAGCGACATCTATTGGCGTTATTAGCAAGAAAAAAACTTATTCGTATAATTGTGGAGATCTTCCATACTTCCGGAAAGTTACCAGATGCTAAGGATGTGTTTATCAAATCGAGCAAACGATTTGGTATTATTGGTATCGGTAGCAGTCAGGAACATGTTGAAAGTTCGCTGTCAACCCCTATTCATTTTCTGTCAATTTTTAGTATGCAGAAAAAAGAAAATCATTCTTATCCCCAAGTAAAAACCGAATAATGTTTCTTCAAAGTTGTCTGGTATTGGGATTTGAGGTATTATTCTGGTTGTTGGGTTCCATTCTTTGATTCTTCTTGAAAGACAGCACAAATTTTATATTCATTCGTAAGGAGAAGAAACGAGTGTTGCGTTATCCTTTTTTTTTATATAGATTTTTCGCGAAACTACATAGACCTTCGGAAAAATTTTAACGGCTCAACTCTGTACATGTGAAGCACAGTTTCACTGGAATTGAATTTTCGAAAAGTTCTGGGCTGGCACATTTAATTTTTAGAAATATCTCGAGAAACACATGGAATTTGGAAACAAATTTCAATTACAAGCAGCACAAAGCTAGCAATAGAAAAAATCGAAAATACTCTAATGCTTGTGTCTATTTATTCATTCAATTGTCGGAATGTATATTTCCTCGAAACGTTGTAAGAATTGGAAATAATGAAACGAAATGAGTCCATTCCGCTACATCAGAGAAAATTGCTAGCAGTTCTGATTTCATGACGGATAATTAATCGCACGAATCTCTTTATAAATATTTTTCACCATTAACCTCGTTCAGTGCATGTTTCGTGATCATAATTTAATGAAGAAAAATTGTAAAGGGGATGGGCTCATTCCTGAGTTATTATGTAACGTTACAAGAAGCCATAAGGTGAAAAAGGAATGCTTTTCTTCTAATAGGAAAAAATCACTAATTCTGATACCGTCCTCCGTATGAAATATTCGACTTTCCCAACCATCTCATGTTGTTGAACGATTCGACGAAAATGCCATTTAATTTTTCCCACGACATACAGAGTATGAATTATACAATTCGCAATAAGAATAAAATTATCAGAATGATTAGAAGGAAAATGACCCCAATGAAAAATAATTGATATTGGCATCTTAAAGCTCGGGTAAGAAATTCTTTCTGAAGCACTATTTACTTGTGTGATATTATTATTGCATCTTCAGATATAATTTTGAAAAAAAAATGATCATGAATTGATTATGACCAATTGATGATGAATCCTGAGATCCATGTACTAAACCCGCGAGTCCTCGGTCATGAACAGACTCAAAAAATACTGTTAGCACAACATATAGGCGTCTATGAATAACTCGAAAAATACTGCGATGGATGTACAGGGTGGGCATATTTCGATGTTTTAGCACTACAACTTTTGAACCATTCTTGATCTCTTTTTAGGAGAAACTAACAAGAGTTGATGTATTCATTTCTGGCTAACTTATTTTAGTTTTTGAGTTATAAGCGGAAATATGGCGATATCGGAAAAAATTTATATCTCCGCTAATACTGATGATAGAGCTCTGAAATGAAAACATTCTATAGGAATTTTTTTCGTAGAATCCAGGGGCATGCTCGTCCTTTTTGCAATATTTTTAATTACGAAGCTATGACCCAAAGTTATGTTTTTTAAAATGGAAACAATTTATTTCTGTGCCATTTTCTGAAAGCTTAATTTTTTCTGATTTCAAAAATATATATCATCGTAAGGTTTGTATCAATATGAGTATGGAAATTGGTCAAAAACCTATTTTCATGTGAGTCTCAATACTTTCCATGATTTCAACTGTTGATGAGAAAAATGGAGCTACCTATAACAAGAGCAGTTTCCGTCAATCTCAGTATTTCTAGTCTATTATTGAAATGAAAAAAAAAACTACAAAGAGATACATAGAAAGTATTGAGACTCAGATGAATATAGATTCTTGACCAATTTCTTTACTCATATTGATACGAAATATACGATGTTATATATTTTTGAAATCAGACAAAATCAAGCTTTCAGAAAATGACACAGACATCTAGTGTTCCTCTTTCATAAAAACACAACTTTGGGTCATAGCTTCCTAATTAAAAATGGTGCAAAAAAAGACGAGCATGCCACTGGATTCTACGTGAAAAAGTGCCTGTATATTGTTTCAATTTCAGAGCTCTATCATCAGTATTAGCGGAGATATAAATTATTTCCGATATCGCCATTTTTCCAATTTCGCTTATAACTCGAAAATAAAAGAAGGTAGCCAAAAATGAATACTACTCTTGTTATTTTCTCCGAAAAAGAGATAGAGAATGGGGTATCAGATTTTGTCTGTCTCCTCTAGTTCGAAAGTTGTAGTGCTAAAACATCGAAATATGCCCACCCTGTACAGGGTGATTCACTTATCTTGGTAACCCCAATTTTCTCGAAAACGTCTGAATATTTTTTCATTCTGTGAATGGCGCTTTGAACTAGTCAATGTCGACTTGTGATGCGCATAAAAATCTGCGCAATGAATAAAGACGCCAGGCGTCGCGGCGCTATCCAAATAATCAGATTGTTTAAAATTCTTGAATTCAAGGCACAAAATCATATCTATGTATACAAATAAAGGCATACTACCACAATACAGAAAAAAATAAATGGAATAGAATTAACATAAAACACGCTGCAGATCGCTGAAGGTTAGAAATGGATAAAAATTGTATTCGAAAAAAATATTCAGAATGAAATTATCTTTCGTAATTTCGTCTTTATTTATTTCGCCGATTTTCATGCGCATCTCAAGTCGACATTGACTTGTTCAAGACACCATTCACAGAATGAAAAAAAATTCAGACGTTTTCGAGAAAATTGGGGTTACCAAGATAAATGAATCACCCTGGACGTCATGATTGTGAGACCTGTAATCACCTATGGGGCAGTAGTCTGATTTGCTGAAGCAAGTCAGACAAGTACGAAGAAAATGCTCGATGAAGCACAGTGGTTTGCCTGTGTGTGCATCGCAGGGGCCATGAGAACGTGCCCAACCAGAGCACTTGAGATCATAACAGATCTCACACCTCTACATCTGGTGATTGACTGGAGGGCCCATGAAGCCATCCTCAGAATACCTAGAGAAGCGCAGGTAATGAGAGAATTAGGTGTCAGAGAGTCTGATGCTCTTTGAGTAACCACATCTCATCTGCGAACCTTCCTAGTGATGTAATGGTCAAGAAAGTAAGTACTGAAAAAAAAATTCAGTACAATGCTATGTAAAAAAAAAAAAAAATGGGAGTGGGAATAGACCGACCAAAATTTCAAAGATAATACTGTTAAAGAGTATACCGATGGTTCTAAAACCAAGACGAAAGCTGGCGCTGGGGTTTACGAAGCCAAAGCCAAGTGTGCACTATAGTTAGGGTCCTGTGTAAGTGTTCTGCAAGCGGAAATATTAGCAATCGAAAGATGTCTAGATATTTATCCAGAGAAGAATTGCGACATAGCTATTCACTCATATAGTAAAGCTGCTTTTGAAGCACCGTACTCCTATGTCATCGACTCAAAATCGACATGGGGAAAACTAAACGCCCCCTGAAGGTCAGAATCAAAGAGCACCAAAGACTAGCTCAACTGGGAGAAACAGATAAATCCAGGCTAGTCCAACACGCTTGGAACGAGGACCACAACGTCAAATGGGATGAAGCTTCCATAATATCAAAGGAAGAGGGATGGAGAAGAAGAAAATTGAAAGAAGCAGCTTTCATGGCAATAACTCCTAACCCAATCAGCACGCCCTCTTTGGAAATAAAGAATGTCTGGGTGCCCATACTAAGATCTGAATTGAGGAGGACGAACCCGACCCAAGGAAGCAATTAACCTAACATGAACCAGACCTGACCTAAAAATAACCTACTGCGCATACCAACTGCGCAGGTAGTAAAAAGTCAAGGTGACCTCTAACACAAAAATTATAATTAATATATAACTTAAATCGTATAATAATTACCTGCTTTGGTAGACTAGTGGTTAGAGTGAGTGGAATTTCGGAAATTGCACCTCGGATAACTCGCGTTCTAATCCCCACACTGTAATTGCGAAATTGAAAAAAGTATGGAGCGCACAAGTCCAGACAGAACAAGTTTGGCAACAACCGGTCCTTCTCAGGACCAACAACACCCTGAAGACGGCAGGCGAATGCTTGCCGAAACGTCGGTAATAACCAACAACATAGATAATGGAAACAGCCCAAATAATGTTTCAACGACATGGGAATGCCGGAGCAAACTCAATGAGATAGGCAAGAAAAATAAGGTCTCTTTAATCTGGGTCCCTGGTCATTCGGGAAACACAGGGGCCAATAAACTTGCCACAGAGGATGCTCGGAAACCACTCACTGGCCCAGAGCTTTTCTGTGGTATAGCAAAATATACGCAGCCAATGGCTTCATTCACCCAACGTTAGAATTGTGGAATCGTCCAGTGGCACATACGCTACAAACTCAACACGTTCTGGAACAGTGGATATTTTAGGGAGCGCTTTCAATTTATGCTAGATACCGGTAGCGAAATCTTCGTTCGGTGAATGCAGCCAATGTGAATCTGCGTCCCGTCATTCTAGTGCATTCGAATAACTATACTCCCCGTCAATAAATTCCGGACAGGCAAAATTTTCGTCAAATTCAAGACCCTGTGTCTTTTTTCGTGGTGCTGCAATTTTGTTGAAATTTTCACCAGGGATAGAATTGGATTTTGTTATATAAACCTGAAATTTACTTTTCAAAAATATGTGTAGTTCATCCCTCATACAGGGAGAAAAAAAAACCTTATTTTATACCCTCCATTTCTGAACACCCTGTGGTGAATTTGGGGGGGAAATTTGATATCATTAAATTTTAATTTTAAGCGTGATCCTTTCTTAACTAAATGTTTCTTGATTTACGTCAGCATCTGCTTTCAAACAAAATATACACATCTTCAAAGAAAGTGTTGCATTTTTCCAATTTTTATAACAATTTAAAATATTACAATACTTTATCGACTATCAAACATACACAAATATCTGAAGATGAATAGCGTGTATTTCAACCTACCATAAGACGTGGCATACTTTCAATGCATTCACGAATTGCGTTAATTACAGCTCTTCAACGACGGTTCATACTCAAAATGAGAGATCTTAAAATTTTCTGATCTAATCCTTCCCAGATTTCTCCGAGTTGGATTTCTAAGTCATTAGTAGTTGGATGATTTTCTGAACTTCTCAACCTTCTATTGAGGTTGTCCCAAACCTGCACAACATCTGGACTTCTTGCTGGCCATTCCATTCGAGAGACTTCAAGGTACTCCTGAACGATGCTCGCACGATGGGGTCTGCAATTATCGTCCATAAAAATGAAACTTTCACCAATGTATGGGGCAAATGGCACTACATGTTCTTCAAGAATGTTCTTCATATACTTATCAGCACTTATCGCACGACCACCAGGTCTGTGCGAGCAGTCAGAGATATTCCACCCCATACCATAATCGATGCTCCCCCGAAACCAGTAGTATTCAGAAAATTGCACTGAGTCTATCTTTCATGTGGACGTCTGTATACAAGGGAACGTCGATCGCAATGGTAGAGGCAGAATCTAGACTCATCTGTGAAGAGAACTCTTTCTCAATGGGCATCTTCCCAATAGCATATATTGCTATTGCTTTCGCAAAATCCAAACGCGCCCTTCGATGGGCTTGGGTAAGAGCTGGGCCTTTTGACGCGACGGGAGGCCTTGAATCATATTCTCTGAGGCGATTTCTTTTTGTCTAAGTGCTAATTTGCACCCCATGAGTTTGCTCAAGCTGATTTTGAAAGAGGCAAGCGGTTGCAAACCGTTGTCTCAACGACAAAACTCTCAAGTAATGTTCTTGAATGGCAGTTGTTACCCGGCGTGGTCTACCCTGTCCTGATCTTCGGACATTCATACCTGTCTCCGTGAATCGCTGAAACATTCTGGACACACTTGTATGGGAAACTCCAAACCTTTCTGAAATTCTTGTGCAGGTCCTCCCTTCATCTCGCAAAACTACCGCTTCGGCACATTCCTCTTGGGTCAAATTGCGTGTTTCGCGTTGCATAGCGATCGAGTGTAAAAAATCAAACGAAAGAAAAACTAATGATCACCAGAATTGATCGAGAACAACTGATTTTAGAATGGAGCCAATACATTCAAAATCTGATCATATCATCTTTTTTTATTCCTTCTGAAAAAAACATCCTTATTGAGGATAAACGTTGAAAGTGGATGACATATGCATGCATAATTCTGATGAAAATAATTATCATTGAGAACACCTTCAGTTGTAGAATATAAAGTGTTTTAATTTTTTTGCGCAGTGTATTTATACGAAAGGTTCAGATGAATATAGTGCCATTTTGAAAAATCTGGTGTAAGAAAATCCAAACCAGAGAATTTCGGGATGTCACAGTCAGGCCCCTCTTTCCCCTAGGGCACTATGGGCAAGTGCCCAGGGCCCCGCGATCGATAGGGGCCCCGCTTAGATCAATTGTTCTGAACCGAAAGGATGTAAAATTTCCTCAATTAATCAATATATTATTATTGAACAGATTTTTTCGAAAAGACCAAACGCTTCTTTCTTTCAAAATTCCCTTTCGCGTACTAAAAATCCCTTCAGGTAAAATGGCGGTAGTTTTCATTAAAAACTCCAAATGAATTGGAATTCCCACTCTCTCGTCAACTAGTTTTCGAAGGCTGCAAGTTTTATGACTCGTGCCCATACCGGCATACACTTGATAAGAGCCATTATTAGCTTGTGTTATTTGTTAGGGTCGTTCGCCATAAAACATCTGTTCGAATCGTGTTGTTGATCACATTATTGTTTTCATTGGGAATCTTTCAAGGAAAACCCCATTCAACTACATAATTTCAGACAGCGCTACAAGACAAGAAATCAGTGGCCTATCAGAGGGCCCCGCAGAACTCGCCCAAAGGGGCCCCAAGCCAAGCTAACAGCATCAAATGGTGCCCCAATAATATCATTCTATTGAACTTGCCGATTCGCGAGATCTTTCCCTTTATATAACGAACAAAACTTATACATAAAAGCTACAATGATCATTTCTGAAAAAATGAGATATACTTCTAAATTATAAAAAAAACATGAGTTTTCCAGTTATTCCATTCGAAATTTGAATTATCACTCAATTACTCCATGTGCTACCCTGTTTTCAAGGGTTTTTTAATAAACCGTCAAGCTTTTCGGGACTCTCCTTAAACGTGTCGCAAACACGTCTCTCAGAGTTTTGAGCTTACTCAGCTTTGGACAAGAAGTCCAAGAAGATGTCCAGAAGCTTGGACATCGACAAGTTGATAGATATGTTTGCACAAAAAAATTAATGCATTTTTGTTGAATAATTTTTCAAGTTTTTACCACATTGATGACTCGTTAGTAATTACATCACGGCATTAGAATACCGTGTCTATGTGTATCGTGAATAAACCTACTCGGCGGTAGGGAATTACCCTTTATTTGTATTTTGTATGTGGTATTGTGGGTAGGGGCCCCATTATCCTAATGTGCCCAGGGTCTCCAAGAGGTTAAAGACGGCCCTGGTCACAGTATTCCACGACAGGCTGATTCGGCAAATTCACCACAGTTCTTTTTTCACGACAATTTCTCGGGAATAGCCTTCGGCCGATCCTGTGCCTGTCAGTGTTGCCATTCTAGCAATCTGGCGAATCCGGCCTCGGATTTAAACCCACAGGAAGCGGGTGCGTTAGGAATTCCGCTCGATGATTTGCGGCTCACATGACCAGCCTGCCCTTTCATATTCTGAACATATCGGTCCCGGACCAAGAAGCCACTTCATTCTTTCGATGCGGTCTCCGGTGGAGGCCTGCGACTTTTTCGCAATCGCCACAGCGGCAGGGGTTGCTGCGGTTGTATGAAATGTTCGCGTAGATCCGGAAATTCCCCTGTGACTGAATTCCGATCTGTGGTCTTCAGGAGAACCAACCTCATTAAGGGGAAGCGTCATAAATCCTCATTCAGAAAGTGCCATTACTTCTTCAACATTTTCTCCATTAACCATTAGCGCCGGAATTAATTTTTTTTCGATTTTTGAAATTTTTTTGATAAAAGCTGGTCCGAAATGTTCTGTAGAGACGAAAAAATAATATAAAAATTTTATACTCCCTCTAGTTTTTTCAAAATTGACGGTTGCCATATGGCAACCCTAGGCGCTTGTGATCATTCATCGGGAATATTTTCATTTTTAAAGGAAATACTATTTTACTGATAAGACATATGAACTTTTCTGACATTTTGATAATTTCAAATATTTTATTCATTTATAAAATATTTACAATGTCATGATACAAATATTATGCGGTATGAATCAGAAAAAACAATCTATGCAAAGTCCAACATCGCATTTTCAACACATTGTTCTCATGATCGACTTACATCCACGTCCAGCGCATTCTTTTTGTCTTCTGTGTATTTCACAAGATGATTGAGTTCATTGAATCTTACGGAATTGGAAATTAGACTATCCCTGGAAGAAGAACAAGAGGATGAGCGCTTTCCTTGTCCTTTCGCTGTTACCCCATACTTTTTCAAATAGCTGTTGACCACTTCTCGTTTGAATTTGAGTTGCGAATTTTTTGGTCTTTCTGTTTTATTGTACAGAATCCAGATATTTTGCATAGCTACGTCTAGCAACCATGAAAAAATCGGCCAATACCATTCCTTACTACTCCAATCCCGTCAGCATTATCACTGAGTATAAGCGCCTAGGGTTGCCATATGGCAACCCACGAAATCAACGGAAAATTTTTCCTACTAATATTTTCTTGTGATTATATTTAGCCTTTTAGGATCATGAATTGAAGTTTCAAGATTCATATAAAAAAAAAATTAAGACAAAACCAGGGCGCAAATAAAAAATATTTCACTTACACGAACCTAGGTTCCATGTTTTTGCCGATTCACGAAGAACTCAAAGTTTCACAACTTCTGGAGGCGGAACGAGTGAGTTTACAAAAAAAATGCTTGTTACTGGTAAAATAAGGTACATTTGTGTATCAAGTACACCAACCGCCAACTGTCTAGCTACAAATCTGCGTATCTGAGAACCATTTGAAAAACACCCCGAAAACGTTGCCATATGGCAACCGTAGGCGCTAATGGGTTAAATTTTGACATAGAGACTTGATATACCTAGCGCAAAAAAATTAACGCACATTATGGAAATCTCAAATTTATTCTACAACTGAAAGTGTTCTCAATGATAATTATTTTTATCAGAATTATGCTTATCCACTTTCAACGTTTTTCATCAATTCAAATGTTTTTTCCCAGCAAGAATGAAAAAAGATGATATTATCAGATTTTGAATGTATTAGCTCCATTCTAAAATCAGTTGTTCTCGATCAATTCTAGTGATCAATAATTTTGCGAGAAGAAAGGTGGACATACACAAAAATTGCCGAAAGGTTTGGAGTGAGTCCAGAATGTTGCAGCGATTCAGGAGACAGGTATGAATGTCCGAAGACCAGGACAGGGTAGACCACAGACAACTACCATTCAGGAATGTTACTTGAGAGTTTCTTCGTTGAGACAACGGTTTGCAACCGCTCGCCTCCTTCAAAATCAGATTGAGCAAACTCATGGGGTGCAAATTAGCACTCAGACAATGAGAAATCGCCAAAGAGAATATGATTCAAGGCCTCGTGTCGCGGCAAGAGTTCTTACCCCAGCCCATCGAAGGGCGCGTTTGTATTTTGCGAGAGAGCATATCCATTGAGAAGAGGCCTATTGGGGAACAGTTCTCTTCACAGATGAGTCTAGATTCTGCCTCTACCATTGTGATCGACGTTCCCTTGTATACAGACTTCCACATGAAAGATATGCTCAGTGCAATTTCCTGAATACTACTGGTTCCGGAGGAGGATCGATTATAGTATGGGGTATGGTATAAAGCTATGAATGCTGATAAGTATATGAGGAACATTCTTGAAGAGCATGCAGTGCCATTTGCCCCGTATATTGGTTAAAAATTCATTTTTATGGATATATTGCCAGAACCCATCGTCCGCGCATCGTTCAGGAGTACCTTGAAGTTGTTGAAGTCTCTCGAATGGAATAGCCAACAAGAGGTTCAAATCTCATTCCGATTGAGCAAGTTTGAGACAACCTCAATAGAAGGCTGAGAAGTTCAGAAAATCATCCAGCTACTCCTAATGACTCAGGAATCCAACTCGAAGAAATCTGGAAAGGATTAAATCAGAATATTTCAAGATCACTCATTTTGAGTATGAACCGTCGATGCCGAGCTTTAATTAACGCAAAGGGGTGGAAAAACCAAGTATTAAATCACTTGTCAGCATTTCAGTATTTTGTAAATTGTTCATTTCTCTTTTGTCACATGAGATTCGGTGAAATTCTGAATTTTTATTCCATTTTATGTGTCTTGTTTCATTCAAATCCTTCCCGAGAGAACATGAAAAATAAGTTATAAAGTCATTGTAGAGTTAACTTGAGATTTTCAGAATGTGCGTTTATTTTTTGCGCAGTGTATTTCAAGCTAAAACAGTTCATTATAGAAAATAAATACAGTTTTCTTTATATCGAGTGAGATATCCAACCCCTGATGTAATCGAAAGATCTGAAGAATTTTGTGTTGCTGAGAATGTATGAATTATATAAACTATGAACAGGTTGTGTGTATGTAGAGTATTCGTGAAGTATTAAAAGTGTTGACAATACAACTCCTGAGAGAGTAGGGTGGAAATTATTTATGTAATTACATGTAATCAATTATGAAAGTCAGTTAATTCTATTTTACTTTATTCCATTCAATGCTTTTCTGTTATGTGTAAAGTTGACAGTGCCTAACGTTCACGAGAAAAAAGAAAAAAAGTACGTGTGGCACTCGAGGACTGCCTCAGTAAAGCTATTGCATAGCATCTATTAAAAAATAAGAAGATTATATTGTTGATTTAATTTACAATATAATATAGGTTATTCAGGAATGTAGGTTATTCAGGAATGCTTATCAATGCTTGCATTCACCGAACGAAGAATGTTGCCACCGCTCCGCTACCGCTACCTAGCATAAACAGAAAGCGCTCCCAAAATGCCCGCTTCTCCGGAACGTGTTGAGTTTGTAGCGTATGTGCCACCGGACGATTCCCCAACAGTTCCACAACTGTTACGTTCGGTGAATGCAAGCATTGAAACTATAGATTTGTGGTAACTGACATGAGATACATAAGTTCGAGACTTTATGTCTTCTGAATATCTGGGAAATATCGCGTCAATAGTGGTCCCATATTTTGTTGTGGATTCTTGTGGATAATTTTAAGATTTTTAAAATAAGCATTTTTGACCCTTCTTCGGTGTACATGAGTAAACTGTGATGAATAAAATGCTTTACCTCGTCCAATTTTGGATTCGGAGAAATGTAAATTGCTACCATGAGTATTTGTAGGCCATTTCTAAGTTTGCATGAGCATGCACAAATATTTCTAACAAATGAGCGTTTAAAATTAACAATGCTTACGTCTTGAATATTCATTTCAATATTCAGAGCAATAATATTAGTAACATTATTACTATTTTGGTAAATAGTCACCCCACTTTTTGGAACAGATCTCGTTTGAATCAATAGTAAATTCTAAAACAAGTTACAGAATGAGCTTCTATTCCAACACGAACGCGAAATTCGAAAACGAGCGACGAAGGAACGAGTTTTCGAAATCATGAGTGTTGGAATTGCCTTCTGCAAAGAGTATTAGACTATATTTTCTCTATTTCATAAATGTTTGTGAAAAACTCTCGAAATTCAAATAAAAATTCAGATTAGTGACTTTTGTATTGTATCTTGGCAGTTGGAGTCACTAACGAAATTTGACAGATTGCGGAATTTGAATTGATTTGATTCGAAAATTGAGTGAATCGGAGGTCAGTACTGACCACCATAAAAGGAAAAATATAACTGAAAAGAATGCTGTAATGAGTTTCATAACAGCACTACTTTTAGTAGGTACTGTAATGAACTCATTACTATACTGAAATAGAGAAAAGTCATTATTGAAATGTCATTTCTATTACTAATGAAATCTAAGACAATTTGAGCTATCGGCTGAACACTATTTAAAGACAGTCTTTTGAATTCTTGCAACAAAAATGCAGTCCATGCAGCTTGCCTTCGATTATAATAAATCTTAAATGCAAAATCATCATTTTTTGTCGTAATATACAATTTTTCAATATTAGTCACCCGAGAGAGCGTAACATAGACGAGTTTCCGATAATGTGATTTACTATACTCATATACTATTTCCTCAAAAGTTCCACCTTGCGACTATGTATAGTTAGAGCAAGAGCTGAAGTTAATGGAAAATGTTTGCGTTTCGCTAAACTTTTTCTATCCGATGTTAATGAAATATTTGTCGTTCGTAATTCAATGGGAACAGCGAGATTGCCGACACTGCTAGAGTGGCTGCACGCATCCGTCTAGTCGCAAGCACCCAAACACCGTTCTATTCCGAAGTCTGGCGAATTGAACCGACGATACACGGCTGTGTTAGGTTTTTTCGTTACGGAATTTTTACATTCGGTCACCGCGCACAAAGCCTGAGATAAAAGCTAAAAATGTTCTTTAATTTCCAGTAGTAATTCCGAATGTTGAACGTGACAGCTGTGGAACGCCACTGTAACGTGCAGGTGTATTTAGTGCTTGTGGGTTTCTACTTTCGAGCAAACACCCAAGGAACTTCGCTCACCCGATGTCGACCGCAAGAGACAAGGTGCTAATTTTTGTTATTTTCGTGTACCTACTACAACAGTCAGGAAACGACAAGAAGGCGTCTCTCGGAACCGTTTAAACCTGCCACATAAATCGCGATGATTTAAAGAAATTCCAAGGACTCGTTCGTGCTTAATTATAATCTGCCGTTTCGATTCCATTAGCGGATGGTTGACATATTCGGGGAATCGGAGAACCACTGCGAGACCGTGAAATTCGAGTAATTAATGGATGAATGCGCCCGCTCTCGAAGTAGGCGTCGAGACGCTGTGCTCCAACTCAGATTTATGTACGAAAGAATTTTGTTCTCGGAATAAGTAATGCACTGCTTCATTTTGATTTCGCATCTATTGATCATTCTGTATGGAAATAGTTATTTATCGATGAATGTTGATTAGACCTATGAATGTGAATTCGGGTGATTTTGACAGGTTTTTAGGTCAATTTTAAATTCACAAAACCAACGTTTTGGAAGAAAGACCGACTTGTTTCGATTTTATTCTATTTGAGCTATCACAACGATTTGTATCTTGACAACTTTATTATGACATTTCCTTCATTTTGACAGTTGTGAGAAGCTGGTTAACCTAGAATATTGCGAGAACTGTCAAAATAAGGGATCTTTTATTTAAAAAACGGCTGTCCTCTATTTAAGTTAAGTACAGGAGGCCCGTATTTTATTACAGGCCGCCTTAAAATCTTTTGCAAGTGCGCATGAGTAAATGACAAAATAAGGGAAACTTTATTTAAGTTAGGCCTCTATTTGCGTTTCGATAACTCTCTATTAACAATCAAATTGTTACGACGACACCATGATATGAATTCAGCAATAACTTTTTCACAAGCAATCTGAAGCTCATCGCAACTTCGCGCCGCTATCGCGACAGATGTGTCATCAGAAAAATAATCTGAGCAGTGAGCATGATAAATGAGGGGGCAAGTCATTTATGAACAACAAAAATAACAGAGGTCCCAACACGGAAACCTGAGGAACACCCATATTTATATCGTATTCTCTAGAATAATATGTATCGTTTTTTACTGACATAGTTCTGTGATGGAGAAAACTATTCAGCCAATCGGAAAAAAATTCCCCTGAAGCCCAAATTTTTCAATTGTGAACTAAAACTATCGAATGAACATGAAAGATCGAAAAAAATTCCTGATACATGCAAATTTGAACCAAGGCAGTCGTAAACTGATTCCACAAACTTGAGTGCGGCTGTCTGAGTAGAGCAACCAACTCTAAAACCGTGCTGGAGGAAATATCTCTCCTCTCAGTGAATACGCTTTCTACCATGGAAGTAAAAGAATGGGAGGTAGCATATCCTATGTTTCCCTTGCTATGAGAGTGTCACCAGAAATCCGCCATGTTGCGGAGCCAAATTTGTGGCGGGAATTTTGTATATTTGAATTTTTACAATTCGAAGTTTGTTCGATTCTCTTTTAATGACCAAAAGAAGAATAAATAATGATCGAAACAAATCAAGGAGTCAAAATATCATTACCTATAAACAATTGCTTCTAATGAATTGGTGAGTTGAATTACGTACGGAATGAATGATTTGTTCCTGTTACTAATCATACATTCTATTTTTTCAATTAAGGTACATACAAATTCAGATAATATGCAGTGAAACAAATAGGTAAGTTATCTCGTGTACCCCTATCACTTAAAATTGAATGCAACAATAATTAAACCATATATTTACAAACGTCAAAAAATTTACATTAAGAGAGTCTTCCGGGCTTATTGGCCGTGGTCTATTAGGAATTATTTCACCTAACGTTTCGCCCACAACTGCGGTAGGCATCTTCAGAGGATTCTTGGTCTGAGGTTGTAACTCGACCGCTGAATTTCCGAAAGTGACGCTGGATTCGATCCATTGGCCCCACTTATACCCTGATCATTGGCGGGAGAAGGTAGTGGGCTTACGCGCGCGATGTTGATTGGTCCATCGCTTCCACTTCGTATTGGCTTGATTTTAGTCTTTTCCAACACCGGCAACCATGCGCTATGTACCAAAGGAGTTTCTTCCCTGTTTCTTCGAATGCTGTGCCCAACTTCGTACGCTTTAGACGGCTTTTTCTGAGTGCTCAGGCACATAGGATATATAGGGAAGAAACTCCTTTGGTACATAGCGCATGGTTGCCGGTGTTGGAAAAGACTAAAATCAAGCCAATACGAAGTGGAAGCGATGGACCAATCAACATCGCGCGCGTAAGCCCACTACCTTCTCCCGCCAATGATCAGGGTATAAGTGGGGCCAATGGATCGAATCCAGCGTCACTTTCGGAAATTCAGCGGTCGAGTTACAACCTCAGACCAAGAATCCTCTGAAGATGCCTACCGCAGTTGTGGGCGAAACGTTAGGTGAAATAATTCCTAATAGACCACGGCCAATAAGCCCGGAAGACTCTCTTAATGTCAATATATCCGGTCGTGAAAGCCTGAAACTATTTATCAAAAAATTTAGCTTTTCACCATTAATTGGCGAGTAAGATCAGCATATGCTGTACAAGAAACCATTTCTTATATGTTTTTCCACTACATACAACTGCCAAAACAAGCGAACGAATAATAAATAAGGCCAAAATTGCAGAACCTACAGTTTAAAATACCTCGAAGTCGGCCATCTTGGGGTGCCAAATCCGGATTTGTTTTAGTGACACTTTTCAAAACTTATGCCCCCTCCACTTTCTCTACCTCCATGGTTTTCACAACCTGATGATAAAATATCTGAGAACCTAGGAATTGAAAAAGGTACCTATCATCTTGTTTCGAGAAGCTATTTTTATCTTGCGTGAATAGTTGTGCCAACAATTTGGACTCAATCTCTACGTGCTGTCCCGACCTCAAAATACCGAAATGAGAGAATTAGCATTTCCTCGGCAGGGCCTCTTTTTACCTCTGCGGGCTCAACTACGGGAATAATTCAAGGCGGTCGAGAAGTCCAATTTAACGAAATTATGGCAGGTAGACCTGAAAGATATAAAAGTCGAACTAGCACCCAAAAGCGGACTAGAACCTCATCTGTATTCACTCGGCTAACGCAGGTAATTAACTAACCCCTAATGGTGGCAATTTCGGAATGAGCAGTTGGAAATTGTTATATGCCTAATGCGTGTGTAGCTGCGAAACTTCTTCATTTAATTACTGGGAAATGTTCTACAAGGGTCAGGTACAAGGGCTAATGCCTATTTCAACTGTTTCTACTATTCGGAAGAAGGAATTCAGTCTGAGGGGGAAACTGACTTGTATCATTTTCGGGATAGGAATCCCTTCTCTCCATGTTAACTTCTGATCATTAATATCTGACAGGAATTTGATGAATTCGATATCGACATAACAAATCAACAGTATGTGGTATGTGGATATCGAATTCGCATAGCGTATAAACATGAAATTAAAAATAATCAGATACCAAATGATTCACATTCACACATGGGCGCGCGCAGGGGGGGCCAGAGATTTTGATCCCCCCTGAGATTTTGATCCTCTATCGAATTGATAACTCCCTGAGGCGTGTTGAGCACTTTTTGGGTGAAAATAATCATGGAAAGTTTTCGAAGACGATGAATTTCATGTTTTTGTTTACCTAAAACGAAGTAATAAATTCATTATTATTCATTGTTATTATTATTATTATTATTAAACTACTCCATGCTTATCGGCATTCTCTTCAATCGCTACCAGATGTTCGTTTTATGACCGGTTTTTTTAGGCGGTTTCTTTGATGGGGGATTCTTTCTGCGACTATCGGGACTACTCTCATATTTCAATAATTATTGTCCATTCTCCAATCAGAATATTTTTTTCCGAGAAGGCGGAAATATAGAATTTTTTTCATTAGTATTTTCATTCTAGAGAAAGATGTATTCGAATTCGAAACAATCCTATTCAGAGAGTATTCTTCATTTTTAGTGTCTTTGACTCCAAATTTTGTTATCGAGGGTAACTTCTTTGATTATTTACGTAGATGATTTTTTCGTTCGGCGCCTCTCAATGTGAAATTTCAACTATTATAATTGTAGATTATCGATAAGAACTGTAAAAAAATCGAAATGTGGCAGCCTTTGGGGTCTGCGGATAGAAGTGAAAACAAAGTAACAAGTAAATTGTATCATAGAGCGTCGACCCATTAGATTATTATTTGCGAATAATTTTTGATTCGTAAGGAAGTATTAATGATCAATTTGAACTTCCTTGATCCCTGATCATAAACACTCCTTTGTAAACCAAAATTACTTCAAAAATTATGATCAAATAGTTCGACGATTCAGTTTACAAGTTGCTCAGATTTCACTTCTATCCGCAGTCCCAGAAGACTGTTTTTTTCTTGTTTCTTGACAGTCATTTTACTTATGTTTCTATATATATTTCATATATTTTTATAATTTGATGAATTTACCTTTGGAAAATATGGATATTCTAAAATTTTTCCAAAGAAGATCGAATGCCGATGACGATCGCTATAAGACACCCAAAAAAAAACTTTATACATCGCATTATCTTATACATACATATTGCCTTATATTGTTGAGGTGGAAAACTCAATCATTTTTTCACAAATTCTGCGGGCGCTCATGCATGAATGTAAAAAACGAAATAGAAAGAAATGGAATACTGATGTCGCATGCGCCTTACCGTTATTCGACGATTTTTTTTGCCCCCCCTGAGAAAAAATTCAGCGGGTGCCCATGCATTCACATGATGATTAAATTTGAGAAATTGTTTGGAGATGGTTGAGTTGACTATAGGAGTATAGTCCTGCGCACTATTTGTTTTTATTCGTTTGACACCAGCAGTTTGAAAGGAAAATCGTAAATATTTCAGTGAATGACCTTTGTGTATGTTTTATCCTATTTTATCTGTTGATGACGATGTCTGCCTGTCGATTTTCCTGCTCAGTTGAAAAGTCATAACAGATATGCTGCATCTCGTCCTGTTATTCAGCTCCTGAGGATGGTGATTCTACCCACTGAAACTAGTTGAGCAGACGTGCATTTGCAGTCATATCAAATAAATTAGTTTCAACCAGAATAAGGCATTATATTTTCCCTTAACTATCAATTATGGTGAACGCCAAAGGGTTTAGAGAAGTCATGACTGTAGGAGTATGTTCAAAATCGAGGCTGTTCTGATTTTGGAAAATACTGTTCAGGACTGTATCCAGATAATTGAGTTAGAGATGGTATCATAAAAACATTTATTGACTTTATTCGCAATCATAAAATGAATAAGTCACCCGCATGAAGGTAATACAGTAAAAAATACAATATTAAAATCATCCATAAAACTGAAAGTGATTATTCAACTAAAAACAGAGGTAATCTAGGGATGTTCAAAATGAGAGGTCAGATAAAGTAAGACTGAGACTTTGAGATAGTTTCATTAATTCGAAATCACACACAGCGTTAACAGTGTTAGAAGCAATCGAAATTGATTGCCAGAGCCACTTTATTCTATCACAAAAACAAAATATTTGAATAATGAATCATTAGAGTAGGCTGAGTTGTAATAAAAGTGAGATCAGGCCTTAGAGGAGATACGTGTATTGAGAGCTAAGTAGTCTAAGTCTGGTCTTCATTGAGATCATTACAATGTGAGAATATCATGATTGAGAGATTAATAGTTATGATGTATAACACTGGTTTGTGAAGAGGAGGCTAATTAAACAATTGAGACGACATTTACAGTGACAAACTATTTTTAGTAAGCAGGGTCAGTGTTCGTCAGAATAATAGAAGCTACAATTGAGAATTACGAGAATTATATTTTGAGTTTTGCTTTTTATAAATAGAACCACAAACTCATTGATTCGAGATGATGCAGAAGGCTTGAGATCTTACTTGCTAATTGTTTCCGATGAATGAAATTGAGAGTTTCTTATGTATAATGAGAAGATCATACCAGTTCAATTGTTTTATCAATATGTGAGGAGTTACTTGATCGTTCAAATACTTCAGAGAAGTTCACTTGGTTTTATTAAGAGAGAAGACTGATTCCATGACTCACCTTTGCGTTTGAGTATTTTCGTTCATCTGAAACTCGAGAAAAATAATAAGCAAGTGAATAGTTGAGAAATGAGATTAATACATTAAGATAATGAGTAGCATATAAAAATATAATAAATCAGAATTTATTACTACAAATAATGTTCATTTTTCGAGCAACCAATAACTTCCATGTGAGGAGTCTAGAGATATCTGAAAAATGTATGAGAACTGCAAAAATATATCTCAGAGGAGTCAAATACATTAGTTTAATGCAATAGAAATTTTATAAGAATAAAATGAGAGAGGATCACCAATTTTTTATAGATTTTCATGATCTGAAACGTGAACATATTTTCAAACTTTATAAGAAGCAGGAAAATCACATGGAATATGCAATAATGAAGGATTATGAGAATAACGCACCTTTTGAAAATTAGTTACTCAAAAAAATAAATGAGATGATCAATTATTTAACGGGTTGACTTTTTGAAAATTCTAATTCACAAAAGTAACACACGAGGAGGTCTATTCACAGTCAGAGCTGGACACAAAAAGAGAAGATCAATTGATGCAATTAATGAGCATAAGAAGTGAATAGTTGAGAAATGAGATGAATACACTCAGATAATGAGCAGCATATGAGAATAAAATAAATCAGGATTTATTACCACAAATAATTTTCATTTCTGGAACAACCAATTACTTCCAGGTGAGGAGTATAGAGATATCTAAAATATCTATGAGAACTGCAAAAATATATCTTAGAGGAGTCAAATACATTAGTTTAATGCAATAAAGATTTTATGAGAATAAAATGAGAGAGATCAATTGATGCAATTAATGAGCATGAGTTAATCTGTCAACTGATCAGCACATAGAAGAAGGTTTATTTGACTGTTCATAGAGTTGAGAGATAGAGTTGACGTTACGTTTTGTACTCAAGTTGTACCACGTGTAATGAGGCGAGGCATTCCGGGCCTTCATTTCGCGATAGACAGTCGAGACAAAATTTGTTTCACTACATACTATGTCGCACGCAACTGCACCTATTGAAAATGGGTATAACGTCGTTACGTGAGACGTTAAGTTCAAGTGCTGCTCATTGTAGTATAAACTCCCTGTATATTCGGTCGGTAGGAACGGTCAAAAGAGCAACCTCAGAAAAAACATCCTTCATGGTCGACCAAAGGTAAAGGAAATAATTCTTCATGAGTTAAATGATGAAAGAAGACAAAAAAATTATTGGCTAACATTTTCACGATTCTGATTAAAAACATTCGTTGACATATACCTATGATTCAGGTCATTTTCAAAATCGAATATACAAATATAGAAAGCACACATTGAAATTATTATCAGAAAAATATGATTATATCGGAGATAGGCGGAAATCTAGTTGATCATTTAAGATTGTCAGGTTTTTCTCAGTACTGAACCATAAAGGTAAATGCTTGGACATTTTGGAATTCTCAGAGATATCTTCAGCTCTAAGAAAGAACCTATCAATCGTAAATGATCAAATGGTGTTAGGAAAAGAATACCAGCACCAAGAGATCTCAACAGATTATATTGGTTCAATATTTTCAATAATTAGTTGGACGGTTAAGTAAACCGGTCAAAAAAAATTTGAATTTTTGACAGGAAGCTGATTTTTTTATTTTCGTCATGACCTGAAACTCATTTTACAAACAGCATAAATCGATACGTTGAGATACGTAAACAGCGCGAAAATTACATTTTAGATTTTACGCTATACTTCTGAACATCCTGTAGAAAAATTCAGAAAATTAATCACATTTCTGAGTCGCAATGATTGCAGAATCACCTTGAAACTTATATGTTACAATTTTAGTTTCTTTGTCTTCTTTGACAAAACCGGGTAGGTATAAAAACAATACTCCGAGTAATAATATTTTCGAATATTAGAGTTGGTAATGTGTAGAAGGGTTTGTTACTTTTTTCGTGCAGGTTACAATTTCGTTTTGTTGAAAAACTGTAAATTTGAAAAAAATTTTAGCCAATTTAGTTTATCGAATTTTCACGCACCTTTATTTTAATTTATAGGCGGATGAGTGTTGAAAATGTTTCAAATTGGCGAATGCGCCGGACAATCATTGAGTTTTCCTCGATTTTCCAATGTCCTAAGCAACTTCCTTATCTTTCCTTTTATGGGAACTTTTTATAAAAGATAAAAATCACCAGGAAAAGGAATTTGCAAAGTTGGTTCTTTATTTCGTCTGCTATAAAAAATAATTTTATTATTATGAGGAACTACGCTTTAGGGGATTTTCTTAATCCTCGGTTCAATTATATTGTCCCGAGCATTCAGAAATTTAATATTTTGTTAAACTACTTTTCTAAAATTTGAGGGGAGTCCAAAATTATACTAGATCCAAACTAGTAGAGTAGAGTTTTAATGATTTCAGGAGATAAACCAAGAGTTGAAAACAACGTATCATTATTTTGGAATCTAATTTCAAATCTCGAAATAATAAAAAAGTCTGATATGAACATATGGACAAATGAGTCGGTTTGAAGATATGAGCGATTTTCAAGGTATTTATCATCCACTGAATAAGATAAACTACACAAGGTATGGGTAGGAGATGTCCCATATCGTCGGTTCAATGCCAAAGTCACGAATGAGCATAATTTATGTTTGGGAAAATATATTTTGGAATTCAAGACAGATTTAATTTTTTTGGACCTAGCCTCTATAGTTGTGCAGCCTAAAAAGCTCGAAAGATGTCCTCTAAATGAAAATTTTTTCCAGTCTATGTGGGATGAGGATGTATATATTTCATGTATGATATAAAATTTAAAAATGAAAATTGACAATACTACACACGAGAGAATGTAATAAATTAGTAGTTTGTGGCATAGGCAGTGAGGCTTACTCCTTTCGCAACATATACTAATGGAAAAGTCCGTAGTATGAATAAGTTATCACTCAACCTCGGAGGGAACAACTGGTTCTTTATGAATCATATCCTGAATGTCATAATGTGTAGCATGTTCAATGCCAAGTCTCTTCCAGATATGATTTCATTATTTAGGTATCAAATAAATATGCATAATTGAAAACACTCATTCGAAATACAGGTTATTTTCTGGAGAACGAATCCTACCTAAATGAGATAACTGACGTCTATTCCAAATGTCTCTTCATTAGTCCTTCAACTCTCAGGAACAGCTTTGTGTCCATTAAAATCTAAATCAACATAATTCCAATTCCGTCCCAGGAACTCCAAAATTCGGTACATTCAAATTGAATGCAAGCCAATAACGATAAAACTGCAAGAGCCTAACAAACTTCTCCTCTACCACCTCTTCCTCTAATAAATTCTAACAATGCCATGGTTGCGTCTCAATTGAATCTGTTACACGTTTTGAAATTGAGGGGCCTCACTTTTGTACTTAAGCGGTACAGTGTACCACTTCTAATGAGGCGAGGCATTCCGGGCGTTCATGACGCGATAGACAGTCTAGACAAAATTTGTTCCATTGCATACAGTGTCGCTCGTTATTACTTCAGCTCGGGCTTTCTGAAAATACGTCTGATTATCAGATCGCTCAGATTTCGCTCATACTCTGGCCCAGATACGGCATGCATAATTGAGAACACTCATTCGAAATACAGGTTATTTTCTCGAGAAAAAATCCTACCTAAATGAGATGACTATTTCAAATGTCTCTTCATTAGTCAGTCAACTCTCAGGAACAGCTTTGTGTCCATTAAAATCTAAATCCACATAATTCCAATTCCGTCCCAGGAGCTCCAAAATTCGGTACATTCAAATTGAATGCAAGCCAATAACGATAAAACTGCAAGAGCCTAACAAACTTCTCCTCTACCACTCGGGTTCTTTTCCCTAGAGAGGCCATTTCCAACCGACTCGGATTCGTAGGATTCCGCAACTCGAAGAAGGAGAAAACGATATTCTGGAGCAACCTTCAATAATGACCTGATGAACGTTACAACACGTTTCCCAAAGGTTTCCTCATGGCTCCAATCAAATTTAACGGGAATTCTGTGAACCTCTTCCTCTAATAAAATCTAACAATGCCATGGTTGCGTCTCAATTGAATCTTTTACACGTTTCAAAATTGAGGGGCCTCACTTTTGTACTTAAGCGGTACAGTGTACCACTTCTATGAGCCGAGGCATTCCGGGCGTTCATGACGCGATAGACAGTCTAGACAAAATTTGTTCCATTGCATACAGTGTCGCTCGACACTGAACCGATTGAAAATGTGTATAACGTCGTTACGTTAGACGTTAAGTTGAAGTGCCCATTGTATTATAAACTTCCTGTATATTCGGTCGGTAAGAACGATCGAAGGTGCAACCTTTGAAAAAACAACCCTCATTTTGTTATGAGATTTAACCAAAAATCCAGTGATTCATGACAAGACACACTAGTTGAAAGGAAAGATGGAAGTACCTTCTATCAACAAGGAAGCAATTAAATTAACTATAGGGTCACTCTATTTTTATTACGATTCAGTACGATTATTCCTTATATGACGTTAAACTGAGTTCAAGTTTACTTGTTAAAGATTTGGGAATATATCTCGATCATAAATTAGATTTTATCCAACATATTTCCAATATCGCCCAGAAAGCTTCAAAGATGTTAGGATTTATCAAAAGAAAACTTAGAGATTTCCATAATATATCTGTATTGAAAACTGTTTATTTCACAAATGTCCGGAGCATAATGGAGTATTCTACTGTGGTTTGGTCACCTTATTACGAAGTCCACAAAAATAATATTGAATGTGTACAGCGTAAGTTCTTGAGATGGATTGCCTTCAAAATGGGCACTTATAAAGACTCAATAAATTATGATCTTCTATATAGTTCATTATCATTGAAAACATTATCAAAGAGAAGAAAAAATTTTGATATAATGTTTATTTACAAGTTGCTGAATAACTTCATTGATTGTGAATACTTACTTTCTCAGATTAAGTTGAATGCCAATAATGTTGTTCTGAGGCATAGAGATTTGTTCAGCATAGATTTCATCCCAACTAACTACGGCCTCAATAATCCTATTGAACGAGCGATAAGAGAGGCTAATTCTATAGATGTAGATTTATTCCATATATCTATTTTCAGCCTAAAGAGGTACTTTGACGCAGTTTGAATGTTCCACTTTGGTCAAGGTCTATATTATATTTCGTTTTCATTTATAAATTTCTGTTACTTTTGATGTTATTTGGTAAATGTATGTCAAATGTAAATTGGCTCTGCCGTCTGTTTTAAATAAATAAATAAATAAATTACTTCGGCTCGGGGGTTCTGAAAATACATCTGATTATCAGATCGCTCAAATTTCGCTCCCACTGTGGCCCAGATACGGAATGCATAATTGAGAACACTCATTCGAAATACAGGTCATTTTCTCGAGATCGAATCCTACCTAAATGAGATGACTATTTCAAATGTCTCTTCATTAGTCCTTCAACTCTCAGGAACAGCTTTGTGTCCATTAAAATCTAAATCAACATAATTCCAATTCCGTCCCAGGAGCTCCAAAATTCGGTACATTCAAATTGAATGCAAGCCAATAACGATAAAACTGCAAGAGCCTAACAAACTTCCTCTCTGCCACTCTGGTTCTTTTCCCTGGAGAGGCCATTTCCAACCGACTCGGATTCGTAGGATTCCGCAACTCGAAGAAGGAGGAAACGATATTCTGGAGCAACCTTCAATAATGACCTGATGAACGTTACAACACGTTTCCCAAAGGTTTCCTCATGGCTCCAATCAAATTTAACGGGAATTCTGTGAACCTCTTCCTCTAATAAAATCTAACAATGCCATGGTTGCGTCTCAATTGAATCTGTTGCCTGGAAACGATTTTTCCCGATCGCTAAGTGGAAAATGGGAAGAGGCTTTGACGCTACGGCTATCGAACTTTTATTTATCACACCATTTTTCGTTTATAGATCCGCGATCTGGTCCCAGTTCTTGGAATTTTGCATGAACGAATATATTCCTCTCGGATGGTTCTATATTCGGCTATCGGAAAACTGTCAATTCATGAAATTTCCTCGAAGGGATGATCTGACCGGTTTTCATATTTCAGTGAATGCGAAATGCGAAATTCTCAAACAACAATAACTACTCGACATCAATTTCGGTTTAAATCGATTGGTATGGACCAACAACAACTGTGTAATGTCAATCTGGTAATATCTCCTAAAAGAATTTCTGGTTAAGATGAAATTGATCAGTGTTTAGTTAATGAATTGTGGATTTTTATTCTGAAAAGCTGGTTCGATAGTTTGAAAGCAATTATGTGGGATTATAGAATTATGAAAATTGCGTAAATATTTGAATATGTGATGGAAGTTAAGATACAATATATTCTGACTTACCCTTGGTATATAAGGGAAACTGGCATTTCTCCCTCATCTACTAAAATTTCTTATGTTCTGAATTGTCTGATTTCTTTGTCCTGAACTTGTAGCGTTCCTAAGTAAGATGGTGAAAATGGTTAGTTTTATAAATTGTAGTATTAGTAAATTTCGAAGGTTCGTGCGTTTTTCACGTGTACATAAGTATCGACTCGTAAGCGATCATCTACTGCCGTTTCTGCATCAGTTCCGTCCCATCTGATGGTAATAACTTTTTTTCAAAGATCGAAATCGATGATGAAAAAGGACAGAGTATTCACAAATATCTTGCATGTACGAACAATAATAAGATGTCAACTACCAATTTTCGAAAATGAAACAATTCCTCCATCAATATACAACACCCAACAATGTTGAAGGAAGAAGCAGAATACCGCCATAAGCTTTCAAATACCTTTAGATGTTTTATATTTGGTTGTATGTTATGAAATCCTTCAGCTGTCGTCTTACCCTTTGTTACTGCAGTGGTACTTCTATTCAGTAGACAAGTTACTTCTGTGGTACTAAAATCCGACTACGATTTTTGGCAAGTTTCTTACTTTTGACACCCAGATGGCGCTGAAAACATAATTCAGTACAGAAAACTATTTTAATAGAAGCGAAATTCGAATTATACTTCTCATAAATTTCCATTAAATGGAGTATTCTTTGTCGAGCTTCTAAAGAAACATCTTGATCGATAAAACAAAAGTAGGGCTCCGCTTTTTGATCAGGATGATATTTTCCATCTACACTTGTTTTGAATCAAATGGAATACGCTTCTGGATTCTTTATATTTTTATTTGAAATGACTGTGTGAAATTAACTACAATACAATAATTATGAAATTGAGAACATTCCAAAAATTTGTTCACATATTAGAGAATTATTATAACAATTTCAAGAACTCATTCATACAGTGAACTCTCGATAAATCGAACATCGATAAGTCGAACAGTTGTTCTAGACCCGATGCATACATATCTTACCCAGTGTATTTTCACCTCAATGAGTTTAGAGGGTCTAGTAGATGAGTCGAACTGCTGGAAGGGTCGTCAAGAGAACCACCACCTCTAAGGACATGTTTCCATGTCGCTTAGACGTTCGTTTCTCATTGATGATGATTTCATGTTTACTTTGAGTTTTTCTCTCAATAAAGTGAAGTCTCACTTGAATAACTTGAGTGTTTCGTGAGCCGAACAATAGATAAGTCAAACAGTTTTTTGGTCCCTAGGAGTATGACTTATCGAGAGCCCACTATATATTAATTATAGAATGTTTGAAAAACAATAAGAGAAAAATATCAGAGGTGTAAAACAAGACCTGTAGGTCAGCCCAGCACGAGTTCTTTATGCGTTATCCAGAACAAAACATTTTTGACCCGAAACCACTATCCATTTGACAACACCGAAAAAATAAAGCAATGATCAAGACAGAACATCAAGAATGCACATTCAAGAATATTTTTTCTATTATTTCTGCAAATAATCACCATGCATTTCGAATATCGGCCAGATTTTAACACACAATTTATACAGAAAAACACACAAACCAAAGTTATGGAGTGAGCTAGGTGCTATTCTTGTAGATTTCGAGTTATTTCAGTGGAAAATACTCGAGAAAATAAAATCATCATTCAGCAAAATTATTTATTCAGGTATTTCTCCAAGAATTGACAGCCTGCTAATAATCTATGCCAAAAAGACCCTAATTAAATATTTTAACCATAACCCGATTACTTTTGAAATAACAGATGTCGCTTACATCACTGTAGTCGCTTCGTTTCCCATCTTTATACTCTAAAATCTTTGATACCATAGACTACTATATGACAAAACAAACTTATTCCATAGAACAATGTGTAAAAGTAAAGAACTGAAATATTCTCATAGTCATTATATTTAAGTTATAATTTCAGGAAATATCCAGAACAACCGACGAACGGTTGGCTGCGGAAGCTTAATGTGTTTTGGCAAAAGTTAAGTATGAAGATGTTGCAGTTGATAGTTTGAAAATTCGGAAAATATGTGATAATACAATAACTGACAAAAACTTAAACAGCATAACAGGGATGAATTCTTTTCATATGCTAGACACAAGCAAGAAATTCTGCAGAAGTGAATATGTCAACTCCAATTTTTTCATATGATACGTTTTGAAAGTAGTTCCTTATAAGTATGTACTGTCCGAATATCTTTTGATTACTTTGTTCATAAATTTTACTTTATAGTGTACAAATTATATATACCAAGTGAGCCCAAGGTGTCGACCGAGCTCTCTGGGGTTAATAGTACATTGAAAATTAAGTAAAGTTATATGGACCAAAATGCATATTGAGGGAGATATATATTTCCAAAGTTGATGAAATTAAAAAATTCTCTGCATAACTTCTGAACGGTGAATGCCACCAGATTAAAATTTCGTGGATAAATGTTTTATTACACTTCTACATTCCTGATACTTTCACCCCCAGAAAGCTTGGAATACATTTTTGACTCACCTTGTATACGAATGTCTTCTAGTTCTTCAAAAAAATTGTAAGTATATAGGTATGTCAGAATAGAAACCTGGATGGTTGTGATTGTTTTACATATGTTTTTTCATTGGCAATTGTTCAATTATGGAAATAAATTTATTGTTTATTTGTTTTGGAAATTTGTTTCATCTTCCTCTTCATGTAAGCAAGGATTTATTAGTATCTTCAGTTACTTGACGAAAGTTTTCATGAAATTTGATACAGATATAAAATCCCAATTACATGTTTCATATTTTGCATTATTACCATTATATCCCATAATAACACCAGCAATTTACTGGACCCAAGCCTTTGTGATTGCTTCTCCTATAATGTTAAGTAAATGAAAACTATTTTAATAATTTATTTGTTCCCATCTTCCAAGACACTCCTATTTTTTCGAACGGCTCCCAAATGTGTGAATTATTCACTTAAAGTAAGGAATACTTTATTTTCATATGAATCCATCATTCAAATCAAGAAAATATTAGGAAAGTAACTCGCTTAAAGACATTCATAAACAAGAAAGGACAGTCACACAGTGTTTCAGCTAACTCAATGTTTACAGAGGGCGCAACCTACCATTGAATCGCCTATTACCAATCAAGTATCTGTTATATCGTTAGGAAGAATAATAATTATACTAATTCATCAATGCTCAGAAAAAATATTTGCACAATAAATTGTTTATTGTAGCAATCACCTGAGCACCGAGTAGAGATATCGTAAAACCCAATCATAAAGGGAGGCGTTTTTGTGCAGACCTGCACCAATTTCACCAGCAAGGCCCCAGATGCTCAATTAGGAACAGGCAGCGAACCAGGTGAACCGATCCGGAGGTGCATATCCCGACGACAGGTACCTGTAATTAAATTGCCGTTAAATAAGTCAAGGCCTACCTCGTCAAGGGCGGATAAGTCATGGTCTGCAGTTTCCCTTGTTATCGGCCATGTCGTCTGAGCTGATGAATTTTTCGGTGCAATTTCATGCTAGGAAGTCTTGTTAAATTACACTTGAAATACAATGCAGCCTGAATTAATCACGAACCTCGATAAAAATTTTTGCGTGTCTCGCCGCCTTAATTGCGCTTTCCTGTTTTTCCTCTCTGTGCGCCCCTAATTGCTCTCGCAGTTTCATAAATACCGCTATAACTTTTCTGATAGCATCATCTGCACGGCATAAATCGGTGCTCACATTATCCCAGATTGTGGACAACGCGGATCTGCCTAGATTTGTCAATCAACTTCCAATTTCGATGCCAGTCTATTTCATTAAATGTTTGAGAGTTTGAACTCTTTCTAATGTGAGAAAATTCTCAGGAACGGAAGGATTTCAAAAGTAAGTAAGTAATATATATATATATATATATATATACAGGGTGAGTCGGGAGGAACGGGCCAACCTTCAGGTGTGTATTCTGCAGGTCGAAATAATTCCAAAAAACTCATATGTTGTTATCCGATTCTCATTTGTTTTCAAACTATAGGGCAATTAGAATATTTAAATTAGGTCAACCAATATTCAGTTCAAGAGTTTCTCGGACTATGGATTGGTCGCTGTGGTCGTATTAGTTGGCCTCCAAGATCTCCAAACCTCACACCATTGAACTATTATTTGTGGGGCTGGTTCAAGAACGAGGTATACAAAGTTAAAGTTGACACTCGGGATGCTCTAAGTCGACGCATTAGAAATACGGCATTGCTTATTAAAGAAAAGCACAAATCAATCAGAAAAGTATCGAGAGCCCTTCGCAGACGAATGTGTTTCGAGGTTAATGGCGAGATTTTCGTGCATTTATTGAAATAATGCTATAAATGAAACCATTTTAATATAGAAAATGATGTTTTTTATAATGACGCTATAGTTTGAGAACAAATGAAAATCGGATAACAACATATGAGTTTTTTTATATTATTTCGAGCTATAGAATACAGACCTGAAGTTTGGTCCGTTCCTCCCGACTCACCCTGTATATATATGATTCAAAAAAATCGTTTTTTTTTGTTTTCACGAAACCCCCCCTAATTATTTTCAGGATATCGAAAAAAGACCTTTGTGAAAATATCAGCTCGAAATAATAATATTTAGAGGTCACTCATCAATTATTTCTATTTTGCCTACTAATAGCAGGGGAAAAATTTCTTTTTTCAATGAAAAATTCCTAGAACACAAACCAATAGAGGGATTTCTTTGTGTGATACATTTTCGTGTAGGCAATCAGATACTCTAGAAATATGTTCCTTACGATATTTCGATAAAACGGCCGCTTCAAAAGTTATTCGATTCGATGCTAATATTGAGATATTTTTGAAGAAAAAATTTATTCAAAAAAATCGACTGCACTTGTTTTCACGCAACCCGCCTTCTAATAGTCTTCAAGGCATCGACAAAAGGCGTCTGTGGAAATATTAGCTTTGAATATTAATATTTAGAGGTCGCTCATCGATGATTTCTATTTTCGCTGCTGATGGCATGAAAAAAAATTCTTTTTTCAATAAAAATTGTTTTGTTCACGAACCAATAGACGGATTCCACTGTATGATACATTTTGGTGTAGAGAACTGAGAACTAGATACTCTACGAAAATGTTCCATACGATATCTCGATAAAACCACTCGTTCAAAAGTTATTTGAAATACCACGAAATAAGTTATTAATATAGAGGTATTTTTGAGGAAAAAGTGTTGTTTTTTTCATTCTAAATTAGATTTAGGTATTTTATTTAGGGTTGACATTCATGTGTTATTTTTGTCACATTGTACATATTGAATTGTGGACACTGTTTTGGGTTCGTCCCGTTTGTGTCCCGAATTAATGAATAAATAAAAAAATAAAATAAATAAATAAATAAAAATAACTTTTTAACGATGATCCTATGGCCATACTCTTACTCTACTCTCTGAGTAATGGCGGTATTCTGCTTTCATCTGTAAGCGAATCTGTAACTTTTCATAAGTTTACAGGACAATTACGATTCTCGACGCTTTCTATAAATCTGTAGCTTACAGGTGATCGGAAACATATCGAAAAGGATATTGTGAGGTTATGTTGAATGATTTGTTTTAGTCACACAATATAAAATACTTGACTAAACTCAACTACTTTAGTAATTCATCTTTGTACTTCGGTTGTTAATTTCTCTTTCTCGTTTAACGGACACGAATTGAACATAAATATATCCAATAATCAATACTTACGAGCCAAAATGATAGGAAAATGAATTCTATTCTATCATCTTATTACGAAGTAGTTACGATCTTATTAGGGAGTAGTTCAAAATTGACACTTCTAATACGAGAGTTACAGAAAAACTTCCAGAATGTCATAATTTACGAATCTGTAAGTCAGCCACATACAGATCCATAGATAAATTACAGATCAATCGTACGCTACAGATTCGTAGCTTACAGAGAAAAAGCAGAATACCGCCATTATCTATGGATCTGTATGTGGCTGACTTACAGATTCGTAAATTATGACATTCTGGAAGTTTTTCTGTAACTCTCGTATTAGAAGTGCCAATTTTGAACTACTCCCTAATAAGATCGTAACTACTTCGTAATAAGATGATAGAATAGAATTCATTTTCCTATCATTTTGGCTCGTAAGTATTGATTATTGGATATATTTATGTTCAATTCGTGTCCGTTAAACGAGAAAGAGAAATTAACAACCGAAGTACAAAGATGAATTACAAAAGTAGTTGAGTTTAGTGAAGTATTTTATATTCTGTGACTAAAACAAATCATTCAACATAACCTCACAATATCCTTTTCGATATGTTTCCGATCACCTGTAAGCTACAGATTTATAGAAAGCGTCGAGAATCGTAATTGTCCTGTAAACTTATGAAAAGTTACAGATTCGCTTACAGATGAATGCAGAATACCGCCATAAATTACAGATCAATCGTACGCTACAGATTCGTAGCTTACAGAAAAAAAGCAGAATACCGCCATAAGTTTGTGAACTCAGCCCTAGAGAATAACCTCAGATTTAATCGACGTTCAAAACTGCAGTTCATAATGAACTGTATTAAATTACGAGAAACCCAGTAAACGACTCGTCGCTCAATTTCGGATCTCGAAAGTTACACCCCGAAACCACTCCAAGAAGTCAGGTTGCACGGTTCACCGAAGGCGCCTAGTGACGAAGACCTCGTCCTCGTCGTATGAAGCCGCACCGAATTTCGCGTTTTTTATTTGGCGCGGTCGATCTCCTCCCCGTCGGAAAAAAATGAGCATCTAGAGAGCCGGGCGACGAACGGGATCGGCAGGAAGTGCTCCGAGAGGTGAATCAGCCCACGGAGAGGTCACACGCTGAACTCGTAACAAATGACTCATCCCGCGTAATTAATCGAGATTAAAGCGCGACGTTTGTGGAACGCCACGATCTGTTCGATTGCGCCAAATCGGTAATTGAACGGCGTGGAAAAATTTCGATCGTTTGTTCTTTTCTTCTTCTGTTTACGGCGCTTATTAGGGCGTTATTAGGCCTCGCGTGTGGGTGGCTGGACGGGTAATTTAAAGGATTGAGAATTTGAATTCTGTTTCTTCAGTCTCGCTCGTATGGTCGATATGAATCATTTTATTGTTCGAGTGGAAAGAACGACGATGACTAGAAAGTTCATTAGCCGATCTCTAGATGGCGTTACAATAGGCGATTCAACTTCATCTCGAAACCACCCAGCGGCGAAAATTTCAAACTAATTGTGAGTATCCCTTACTTTGAGATTGTACTGATTTCACAGTGATTGTTCGTGTATTTACTTTCTCTACAGTTGTTGGTGAGAGTTGAAAGCTTCAAAGTTCATTTTCTACTTCTCGTTGATTTATTTGTGTTTGAAAATGAATGATATAAGAAGCAATATTCCGAAAATCGGAGTTTAATGTTGTATTTATGGATGTAAACGTCGTGCTAACAAGGACCATGTTAAATGCTGAAAAGAAATGCAGTTCCTACAAAAAAACTTCCTAAGGGATCTCATGAAACCACTACCATACAGAAAAGACCGACTATAATCAAATATGAGCCTGTATAGCCAATTGTAATAATTTTTATTTGCATAATGTTCTTTTCAATTAAAAGTAATTCATTTTCTGTTGAAAACCAATTATGGATCAATGGGAGATCCAGAAATTGACAAAAAGCTCCCTACACAGGTAAAGAACTGAAATATTCTCATAGTCATTATATTTAAGTTATAATTTCAGGAAATATCCAGAACAACCGACGAACGGTTGGCTGCGGAAGCTTAATGTGATTTGGCAAAAGTTAAGTATGAAGATGTTGCAGTTGATAGTTTGAAAATTCGGAAAATATGTGACAATACAATAACTGACAAAAACTCAAACAGCATAACAGGGATGAATTCTTTTCATATGCTAGACACAAGCAAGAAATTCTGCAGAAGTGAATATGTCAATTTCGATTTTTTCAGATGATACGTTTTGAAAGTAGTTCCTTATCAGTATGTGCTGTCCAAATATCTTTTGATTACTTTGTTCATAAATTTTACTTTATAGTGTCCAAATTATATATACCAAGTGAGCCTAAGGTGTGTACCAAGCTTTCTGGGGTTAATAGTACATTGAAAAATAAATAAAGTTTGTTAAACTCATGGACCAAAATGCATATTGAGGGAGATATATCCTTCCAAAGTTGATGAAATTAAAAAATTCTCTACATAACTTCTGAACAGTGAATGCCACCAGATTAAAATTTCGTGTATAAATGTCCCTGAATACATTTTTTTTATTACACTTCTACATTTCTGATACTTTCTGCCTCAGAAAGCTTGGAATACATTTTCGACTCACCTTGTATACAAATGTCTTCTAGAACCGATTTCAAGCGAATAACCAGTAATGACCGCGGTTACCTACGGTCCTGCCTGCGGTTATCTACGGTTATAGCCTTCAGGGATATTCCTTGTAAAATGATTATAACCTACAATGACCGAAGTCGCTTGAATGCAGTTGGTCCTAGTTGGTAATTACCAATGAGGACCAGGTTATTCGCTTGAAATCAGTTTAGTTCTTTAAAAAAATTGAAAGTATAAAGGTATGTCAGAATAGAAACCTGGATGGTTGTAATTGTTTAACATATGTTATTTCATTGGCAATTGTTCAATTATGGGAATAAATTTATTGTTTATTTGTTTTGAAAATTTGTTTCATCTTCATGTTAACAAGGATTAATTAGTATCTTCAGTTACTTGACGAAAGTTTTCATGAAATTTGATACAGATATAAAATCCCAATTACATGTTTTTTAATTTGCATTATGACCATTACATCCCATAATAACACCAGCAATTTACGGGTCCCAAGCCTTTGTGATTGCTTCTCCTATAATGTTAAGTAAATGAAAACTATTTTCATAATTTATTTGTACCCATCTTCTAAGACACTCCTACTTTTTGGAACGGCTCCCAAATATGTGAATTATTCACTTAAAGTAAGGAATACTCTAGTTTCGTATGAATCCATCATTCAACTTAAGAATATATCATATTATAATATATTAACTCGCTCAAAGATCTTCATAAACAATAAAGTACAACACAAAGTGTTTCAGCAAACTCAATGTTTACAGAGGGCGCAACCTACCCTTGAATCGCGTATAATGTGCTTTTATATTTTTACATACTAACTGAGAAAGAAACTGCAGCACCCAGAATTGATCGAGATTGAAGCGCGACGTTTGTGGAACGCCACGATCTGTTCGATTGCGTCAAATCGGTAATTGAACGGCGTGGAAAAATTTCACTCGTTTGTTCTTTTCTTCTTCTTCTATAAGGTCTAGCGTGTGGGCGGCTGGACGGGTAATTTACAGTATTGAGAATTTGAATTCTGTTTCTTCCGTCTCGCTCATGGAGGTAGAAGAAGGGGAGGTAGCATATCCTCTGTTTCTCTTGCTATGAAAGTGTCACCAAAAATCCGCCATGTTGCGGAGCCAAATTTATGGCGGGAATTTTGTATATTTGAATTTTTACATTTCGAAGTTTGTTCGATTCTATTTTAGTGACCAAAAGATGAAAAAATAATGATCGAAACAAATCAAGGAGTCAAAATATCATAAACAATTGCTTCTGATGAATTGGTGAGTTTGATTACGTACGGAATGAATAATTTGTTCCTGTTACTAATCATACATTCTATTTTTTCAATTAAGGTACATACAAATTCAGATAATTTGCAATGAAACAAATAGGTATTTTATCTCTTGTATTCCTATCAATTAAAATTGTATGCAACAATAATTAAACCATGTATTTACAAACGTCAAAAAATTTAGCTTTTCACCATTAATTGGCGAGTAAGATCAGCATAAATATGCTGTACAAGAATCCATTTCTTATATGTTTTTCCACTATATACAACTGCCAAAACCAACGAACGAATAATTAATAAGGCCAAAATTGCAGAACCTACAGTTTAGAATACCTCAAAGTTGGCCATCTTGGGGTGCCAAATCCGGATTTGTTTTGGTGACATTTTTCAAACGTTATGCCCCCTCCACTTTTTTTACCTCCATGGTGAAATCCAACACCTTACTTTCAAATTCAATGATATCATTTTAATTGTCAAATATTCGCGAGTTCTCAAAACCACTCGCAGTGAAATACGAACGATCCTAAGCACGGAACATAAAAATGTACGTCCTATGTCATGCGGACGGTCAAAAATACAGATTCGTCTGTCATTCTCAAAGGTAATAGATGCGAACGATCGCATAAATTGCGAATGGTCAAGAATAGGACCCCTGTTCGATTGCGCCAAATCGGTAATTGAACGGCGTGGAAAAATTTCGCTCGTTTGTTCTTTTCTTCTTCTGTTTACGGCGCTTATTAGGGCGTTATTAGGTCTAGAGTGTGGGCGGCTGGACGGGTAATTTACAGTATTGAGAATTTGAATTCTGTTTCTTCAGTCTCGCTCGTATGGTCGATATGAATCATTTTATTGTTCGAGTGGAAAGAACGACGATGACTAGAAAGTTCATTAGCCGATCTCTAGATGGCGTTACAATAGGCGATTCAACTTCATCTCGAAACCACCCAGCGGCAAAAATTTCAAACTAATTGTGAGTATCCCTTACTTTGAGATTGTACTGATTTCACAGTGATTGTTCGTGTATTTACTTTTTCTACAGTTGTTGGTGAGAGTTGAAAGCTTCAAAGTTCATTTTCTACTTCTCGTTGATTTATTTGTGTTTGAAAATGAATGATATAAGAAGCAATATTCCGAAAATCGGAGTTTAATGTTGTATTTATGGATGTAAACGTCGTGCTAACAAGGACTATGTTAAATGCTGAAAAGAAATGCAGTTCCTACAAAAAACCTTCCTAAGGGATCTCATGAAACCACTACCATACAGAAAAGACCGACTATAATCAAATATGAGCCTGTATAGCCAATTGTAATAATTCTTATTTGCATAATGTTCTTTTCAATTAAAAGTAATTCATTTTCTGTTGAAAACCAATTATGGATCAATGGGAGATCCAGAAATTGACAAAGAGCTCCCTACACAGGTAAAGAACTGAAATATTCTCATAGTCATTATATTTAAGTTATAATTTCAGGAAATATCCAGAACAACCGACGAACGGTTGGCTGCGGAAGCTTAATGTGGTTTGGCAAAAGTTAAGTATGAAGATGTTGCAGTTGATAGTTTGAAAATTCGGAAAATATGTGACAATACAATAACTGACAAAAACTCAAACAGCATAACAGGGATGAATTCTTTTCATATGCTAGACACAAGCAAGAAATTCTGCAGAAGTGAATATGTCAATTTCGATTTTTTCAGATGATACGTTTTGAAAGTAGTTCCTTATCAGTATGTGCTGTCCAAATATCTTTTGATTATTTTGTTCATAAATTTTACTTTATAGTGTCCAAATTATATATACCAAGTGAGCCTAAGGTGTGTACCAAGCTTTCTGGGGTTAATAGTACATTGAAAAATAAATAAAGTTTGTTAAACTCATGGACCAAAATGCATATTGAGGGAGATATATCCTTCCAAAATTGATGAAATTAAAAAATTCTCTACATAACTTCTGAACGGTGAATGCCACCAGATTAAAATTTCGTGTATAAATGTCCCTGAATACATTTTTTTTATTACACTTCTACATTTCTGATACTTTCACCCTCAGAAAGCTTGGAATACATTTTCGACTCACCTTGTATACAAATGTCTTCTAGAACCGATTTCAAGCGAATAACCAGTAATGACCGCGGTTACCTACGGTCCTGCCTGCGGTTATCTACGGTTATAGCTTTCTGGGATATTCCTTGTAAAATGATTATAACCTACAATGACCGAAGTCGCTTGAATGCAGTTGGTCCTAGTTGGTAATTACCAATGAGGACCAGGTTATTCGCTTGAAATCAGTTTAGTTCTTTAAAAAAATTGAAAGTATAAAGGTATGATAGATAGATAGATAGATAGATAGCTTTATTTCCAATTACATTATTACAGAATGGAAATGGTGTCAAGATATTACAATGGAAGAAAAAACAATACAATAATGAAAAAAACAAGAATGCAAGAAGAATCTAAGAATTGAACCCATCAACCCAAATAATCCCTCAAATCATACGGCTCAAGTGCCACCAGAAATGTAAATAAGTCTTTTTTGAATTTACCAATATGCACTATACTTTTTAAGTCGATAGGAAGTTTATTGAAAAGCTTTATTCCCATATAAAATGGATTTTTTTCATAGAAAGATGACTGGTGCCTAGGAAAAATCAAATCATTTCGCCTAGTTTCATATCCGTGTTGAAAGGTGCAACCTTCTCTTAAATCATTCTTGCGAAAATACAACAATACCTCATATATATACAATCCAGTTAACGTTAGTACATTAAATTCTCTAAATCTTCCCCTGCATGATTCCCTGAAAGATAATCCGAAAATTATTCTCAATACTCTCTTTTGCATGATAAATACTCTTTTAATTTCTGAACTGGATCCCCAGAAAATAATTCCATAACGGATATGTGTCTCAAAACATGACGAATATATATTCTTCAGATGTTGTTTTGTCAAATAATTTTTGAGAATACAGATGGAATAACTCACACCACTCAATTTCTTACAAAGATCATTTATATGATTTTTCCAATTTAAATTTTCATCAATTTGCAAACCCAATAATCTAGTTGTTGACGAGTTTGAAATTTGTTGACCATCAATGCATACTACCTCACATACTCCACTCCCGCTATGAAAATTCATATAATGTGTTTTCGCTTCGTTCTTTAGCATACAATTACTCGAGAACCATTCATTCAAAGCATGCATCACCGTATTTGCGAGTTCAATAGCATCTTCAAGATTATCACCCTCCAAAATAACATTCGTATCATCCGCGAAATTTACTAAATCTACAAATTCTTCCCTCAATATCCTCAAATTTCCCATATCATTCAAATAAATTAAAAAGAGAATAGGTCCCAGTAAACTGCCCTGAGGTACCCCCATAATAATTTCCAGAGAATCAGAAAAATAAACTCTACCATTTTTCCTCAATTTCACAAACTGTTTTCTGCCTGAAAGATAAGAACGAATCAATTTGAACGCAACTCCTCGAACTCCGTACTGTTCCAACTTTTCAAGTAAAATTTTATGATTCATGCAGTCAAAAGCCTTCGTTAAGTCAACGAGTATGGCTAATGGTATCTTTTTTCTATTCAGGATGTCATATATACGTTGGATGAAAACGAATAATGCCGTATTTACGCTTTTACCCCTTAAATATCCATGCTGAAAACTAGAGAAAAGGGAGAACTTATTGAAAAACTCTAATATTCTAATGCATATGCATTTTTCAAAAATTTTTCCGAATGATGACAGCACACTGATAGGTCTGTAATTTCCAAGCGATGTAGGATCCCCTTTTTTGAAGACCAGCGTAACGACAGCAACTTTCAGGGCATCAGGGAAAACCCCATGCGACAGAGAATTATTTAATATATGACAAAAGGGTTTGACGATCAAATCAATACAAGTTTTAACACATGCTATGGGAATCTCATCAAATCCGCTACTCAATTTGCTTTTCATATTGTTCACAACACTCATAAGCTCACACTCATCAACAGGCCTCAAAAAAATTGAATTTGTGTGTTTTCTAAAATTACATGTATAAGATGCAGAGTTATTTCCATTCACGGACAAAGTATCCGCAACATGAATGAAATACTTGTTGATATCGTTTTTGATTTCGTCGAAGTCACCAGGTAATTTAATATCAGAATCTTTGTCACTTTTCTTTGTTATCTCTCTTACTATCTGCCAAAGCGATTTTGAAGTGTTGTCTGAATTTGTAATTTGTTCCGCATAAGTCTGAGCTTTGTGTTCTCTCAGAAGTATATCGTACATTTTTTTGGTATTTTTATATTCTAAATTAAAACTTGAATTCTTCTGTTTCAAAGTCAGAAGAATATCTAGCCTATTTTTACAGGAATTTATTTCGGCATTCTTGACATTTACATTTCTCTTATATCTACAAAATTTTTTCGGGAAACATTCATTGAAGATCGGTACGAAAACATTCGTAAATATTGACCATTGCTCATTAACATGTTCTGAGGGGCAATTGTACAATTTATTCCAATCCACACTTTCCAACAGAGCTCTAAGTCGTAGTTTACCAAAATCAGAAAAAAAAATTCTCTTGAAAAATCCCTTACTTTCATCCGAACAACTTAAATCAGAACTTAGTTTCTGCGCATTATGATCCGAGATATGACTACTTATGATTGTTAAAATATAATTTTTACAATTTGTGAAAATATTATCTATACAACTCTTCGAGTTGGGTGTTATTCTGGTAAAATCGTGAACAGAAGGTTCTAAACCATAAGAAGACATCAAATTCAAAAATTGCTTGGAGTATGTATCATTTTTTTTTATGTTGATGTTAAAGTCTCCTGCTACGAAAATTGTGGAAACATAAGCGATTGAGTAACTTAAAATATCGTCGAGGGTTTTCAAAAACTCATTTAGATTTTTATCAGGTCTATAAATACTCATTACTAAAACATTTTTGCCATTTATGTTTAACTCAATTGCTGAGCATTCAATAACATTCATGATAGACATTTTTACAATATCCTCACGTGCTTTTATCTTGAGGTGATCCCTTACGTAAACCGCACTCCCTCCATGCTGTCCATCAAATCTACAAAAACAACTAGCTAGTTTGTACGATTTTAAGCCGTGAGTTTTCAACTGATCCACTGTTTTCCAGTGTTCTGTCACACATAAAACATCACATTCCCCTTCACAACTCAATAATTCATCCAGTTGATCCACACAGTTCCCAATCGAACACAAATTTTGATGTAGTACAGTAAACCAGTATGTCAGAATAGAAACCTGGATGGTTGTAATTGTTTAACATATGTTATTTCATTGGCAATTGTTCAATTATGGGAATAAATTTATTGTTTATTTGTTTTGAAAATTTGTTTCATCTTCATGTTAACAAGGATTAATTAGTATCTTCAGTTACTTGACGAAAGTTTTCATGAAATTTGATACAGATATAAAATCCCAATTACATGTTTTTTAATTTGCATTATGACCATTACATCCCATAATAACACCAGCAATTTACGGGTCCCAAGCCTTTGTGATTGCTTCTCCTATAATGTTAAGTAAATGAAAACTATTTTCATAATTTATTTGTACCCATCTTCTAAGACACTCCTACTTTTTGGAACGGCTCCCAAATATGTGAATTATTCACTTAAAGTAAGGAATACTCTAGTTTCGTATGAATCCATCATTCAACTTAAGAATATATCATATTATAATATATTAACTCGCTCAAAGATCTTCATAAACAATAAAGTACAACACAAAGTGTTTCAGCAAACTCAATGTTTACAGAGGGCGCAACCTACCCTTGAATCGCGTATAATGTGCTTTTATATTTTTACATACTAACTGAGAAAGAAACTGCAGCACCCAGAATTGATCGAGATTGAAGCGCGACGTTTGTGGAACGCCACGATCTGTTCGATTGCGTCAAATCGGTAATTGAACGGCGTGGAAAAATTTCACTCGTTTGTTCTTTTCTTCTTCTTCTATAAGGTCTAGCGTGTGGGCGGCTGGACGGGTAATTTACAGTATTGAGAATTTGAATTCTGTTTCTTCCGTCTCGCTCATGGAGGTAGAAGAAGGGGAGGTAGCATATCCTCTGTTTCTCTTGCTATGAAAGTGTCACCAAAAATCCGCCATGTTGCGGAGCCAAATTTATGGCGGGAATTTTGTATATTTGAATTTTTACATTTCGAAGTTTGTTCGATTCTATTTTAGTGACCAAAAGATGAAAAAATAATGATCGAAACAAATCAAGGAGTCAAAATGTCATAAACCATTGCTTCTGATGAATTGGTGAGTTCAATTACGTACGGAATGAATAATTTGTTCCTGTTACTAATCATACATTCTATTTTTTCAATTAAGGTACATACAAATTCAGATAATTTGCAATGAAACAAATAGGTAAATTATCTCGTGTATTTCTATCAATTAAAATTTTAGGCAACAATAATTAAACCATGTATTTACAAACATCAAAAAATTCAGCTTTTCACCATTAATTGGCGAGTAAGATCAGCATATGCTGCACAAGAACCCAGTTCTTATATGTTTTTCCACTACATACAACTGCCAAAACCAACGAACGAATAATAAATAAGGCCAAAATTGCAGAACCTACAGTTTAAAATACCTCGAAGTTGGCCATCTTGGGGTGCCAAATCCGGATTTGTTTCGGTGACACTTTTCAAACGGTATGCGCCCTCCACTTTCTTTACCTCCATGGTCTCGCTCGTATGGTCGATATGAATCATTTCATTGTTCGAGTGGAAAGAACGACGATGACCAGAAAGTTCATTGGCCGATCTCTAGATGGCGTTACAATAATGTGCTTTCATATTTCTACATACTAACTGACAAAGAAACTGCAGAAGGAGAAGGAGCTGTTCAAATTGAAATTTTCTATTTGGTAAACATACCTAGTGTTTACAATTTTTTCATTGAATTTGTTAAAAATGTGTTTTTTCCACAGCGGCTTCATAAAGAGTGTAAAAATTCGACGGACCACTTTCAGTTACTGGTTCACCTAATTACCTTCGTCTTCTCCTGAATTTCAGAGCCGCCCTATCAGACATGTAACAACTTTGCATATTCCCAGACACTTCACATCTAGTTTCAAAAAATCCTTCCACTACAATGCTGTTGTATATTAGGTTGCCTCATTCCCTTAAGTCACATTCCTCCGCTAGATTTAAGCATGCTATCAGGAGGGTATTTTTGTCTTCTCAATAGGTCATACCCTCAGATTCATTGAGATTGAGATATGAGAGGCCGTCTCCCTTCATTCAATTCAATTATAATATTTTATTCTTGTTTTTTTTTTTTTCAAGTTGCTATTTGCTTTTGTTTTTCAGTTTTACAATATTTTTTTGTTTTCTGTTTTAGAATATTGAATATCTTATGATTTTTTATGTGAATTTTTTTTTCTTTTCGATATGAACTGTGTTTTGTTTGCTTTTCCTTCTCTGCCTGGGGGATTAAGTTGAATAGCTGTGCTAGACTTCGCCTCCGGGTAGAGTATTATACATCTATCTAATAAAGACGTTTATTATATACAGGGAGTTTCGTTCTGTTTTTTTGTTTTCAAATTTGATAGAGTATGCAATTCTGAATACATTCGTACTCGAATCGTTGTATTCCTCAGAATACTTTTTAAAATATCGAGAAAAAACGGAGATAATAGTATTCGGTATTATATTTGTTATTTCTAATCTAGATTTCTTAAGCACGAAACGTTTTCTCATTTTTGAAGTCGAAGACTGCAGAAATATTGTACATTTTTAAAATTTTGAAGAACTCGTCACACGGTATTCCAAACGTAGGGTCAAACATTGGGATCAAGATTGGCCCATAACTTTCGTTTTTCGAATAAGAACCCAATTTTTTCCAACATGTTAATGCTCCTAAAATCAATAATTCTCGAGTTATTCAGAATTTCCTGGATTTCATGTCGTACGTAGCATCGAATTCACAGAATCTGTTTCATATCAACAATGGCTTTGGTCATTTTCTGAATTCATTTGTCATTGTTGAAATAAAACAGATTTCATGAACGTGTCGCTACGTACGACATAAAATCAGAAAATCCGGAATAACTCAAGAATTAATAATTTTAGGAGCATCAACATGAAGGAACATTATCATCATTATTCTTCGCAGAATCCAACGCATTCATGAGAAAAATAAGGTTCTTATTTGAAAAACAAAAGTTATGAGCAATTTTTGGCCCAACATTTGGAACACCCTAGGTTGTGCTCAAGATATTTAGAATAGGAACAACAAACATAATACCGAATACTCTTATCTCCGTTTTTTCTTTAGTTTTTTCTGGATATTCCGGAAAGTATTTTGACGAATGCAACAGGTGTATTCAGAATTGCATACTCCATCAAATTAAAAAATAAAGAAACAGAAGAAAATTTTGCCAGTAAAAGCCGGAATTTTGTGACTTCCGATATTCTGTGGTCACTACCCATAATTTTCTCTCACACTTGTTCCTTTTCTGTTCATAAATTTTTTTTTTTTTTTCATAATGCTCCACTCAAACTCATCTTCAACTCAAACTTAACTTTGAATCTTTTTTGTTTCATTATTAAAAATTATTCACACATATTGTTTTTTCGCAAAACTACAACACTATAACATGATGATTCTGCTTATCTGAATGTAACAGCTTGAATTTATGATACGAAATGGTTTTTTTTCATGACACAGTCTATGCGACGTAACTGAAAAATTTACAACTATACTTTTCGAGGCCGTATCTCTGCCAACACTTGATGGTAAAAATATTGGGTTGAATACCATTTTTTGCCGGCTATACATATAATTATTGTCAAGTGTTGATTGCAAACTTGTCTCGTCTAATTCAGATTCCTTCGTATTTCATAACACTCTTGGAATTATGTATTTCAACTGCTTTGAATTTTTTCCAAGCGCTTTGAAATTTTCTCCAACTGCTTCGAAATTTTGCCAACTGCTTTGAAATTCTTTCCAGCTGTTTCGAAATTTTTCCAACAGCTTTGAAATGTTCTTAACTGCTTTGCAATTTTTCCAACTCCTTTGAGAATCTTCCGACTTAGTTCAACATTAAGTGGCCATCATCCCACCCCAAGCCCCCTCTCTTGTACCCATCCCTGATTGAAACAGTTCCCAGAACTTCACCAATTATTTCCAGGCAAAAGTCTAATTTGCTTGGTCTTATTTGATACATTCTTGATTTGTCTATGAAAGATAATAAAATTCAGCGTAATTAAGTATCCCTTATTTTCCAATAAGTTCTTGTATGATACACCAAATCACGATAGATGAAATTTCACGTTAGTCGTAGCAGAGATGTGCGAACATATTCTCTCCATCGTTGCAATAAGCAATAACACGCGCCATGCCGCCGCCCCTGGTTTATAGATAGGCGCGCTTGTTGTTCGTCTCAGGATTTCTAATGCGGAAATTTCGATCAGCGCGCGCGCAAGACTTTACACTCTAACGGCGCGCCACGATCTCGTGTCGGATTTCGACGAACATTCCAACGGTTCGTAGTTGAGATTCGACCGAGATCGAGAGAGGCTCGTTGTTGTTGGTGCGCGCGTATTTCCGTATGTTGCAATATGGAGTGGTCGAATTCGAGAATTCTGAAACTGATCGAGGTCTATCGAAAGAGGACGTATCTATGGAACCCTCAACATGCCGACCATTTCAAGAAACCGATCAAAGCGAAAGCCTGGATAGAAATAGGATCAGAAATGAACGCGTCTCCGGATGAATGCAAAAAGAAGATGATATCTCTGCTTTCTTCATACCGTAGGGAGAGGAGCAGAATGAGAAAGAGCAGGGAGAAAGGAAAAGGTAATTTATACAGGGTCTTCACGAATGGTCTCAACTGTTTCTGTCGAGTTTAAAATTCAAGCGAAGTAACGGAAATCCGTTATTCAGACGAGATGAAGGCAGGAGCTGCGTTCACAAACTTACTCAAGCTATATTCGGGTTCACACAATTACTGTTCTAGGACTGTCAGGAGTTTGCGCAGTAAATTTGTTCGCGATATTTCGGGTTTTTTGGGAACTGTTTCAGGACCACAGTATAGAAACCAAACAGTTTCGAAAAATGAACTGAAATTTTTACTCCAATGAGATTTCGCGCATACCTCGGTGCGCACTAGAAAGTTCAGTTTAACGGCAATTTGAAATATTCGAAGTGTCAATTTCGCAAAGTGCTTCATTCCAAAGATTATAAAGATGAAATAAGATTAAATATAGGAATATACAGTTGAATCCGCTTATAATGACATCGAGGGGAAATGAAAAATACGTCATGATAACCGGAAGTCACATAAAGCGGAATTTCAGCAAAATTGATGGTATTTTTCTTGGATTCAGTTTAAGAAAAAAACGAGAAATTCAGATTTTGCTTTATTGAAAAAATAAAAAATAGCTTCTCTTACAAAAAAAACTAAATATAAAGAACTTTTTTATTTTTTAGAAAAATAATCTGAAATTTTAGTTTGCGTTTGTATTTTTCTACTTGAAATAATAGCTTCTTACACCATTGTACAACTTAGAAATGGCTTCAATGGATGTCATTTTGTCCACAAAACACCAATAATCTCTTCGAGGGTCTGGATTATACTAAAAAGCATGTCGTCACGCGTATGTCTCGTATCGTATCAAACCTCATCGCATTTAAAAGGGTAGGGTGGCTTGAGAAAACGATCGAGCGGTCACTATAACCGGAAAAATTTTCGAAAAATCATGTTGTATCTGAAATCATGTCATTGTAAGCGACATTTCATTATAAGCGAAGTCATTATATCCGGACCCTATTGTAAGGAGTTTTGAATGAAACCAAACTTAACACTGCATTTGCGTCATTATAAGCGATTGGTCAGTATAGCCGGCGTCATAATAAACGGATTCTACTGTAACATTATAATTTTTGCTTCATTCATTTTCATACTTTTCTCTAATGATTTTTAGATAGGAAGATTTGTGTCGAAGTAACTTTTTTTAACACTGACATTTAAAATTCATATACCAATGGCATTATATTCATTATAATTTCGTCACAAACAAGTAGTAACGTAATAATCATCATAATATCCTCCAGGAAATCATAGCACAATTTTTCCAAAAAAAAAAAAAAACAGAATTCTTTTCTCATAAACGTTCATATTTGATGACAATCATAACTAATTGTAAGTACTATAATGATAATTTAGAAATTGTCTGATTTATTCTGCATTTACGACTTGTCCTATACATACATTGTTATGTCTAAAAGGATTAATAAATTATTATTATTAGTATTATAATTGTGATGAATGCTTTACATGATAATATTCATTTTTCGATAACTGAAAATTGCTATTTTCTTATTCAATGAATTCTTTCTTTTAATTCCTTCAGAAATCGCAGTTCTATATTATGAAATCAAAAATGGCAAAAGGTTTATATTTAGTGTGATCGTCCCAATGTTCAACGAGAAAATTCAACTACGTAATGCAATGAATTCGTCGTTTGAGTCATTTGCCCTTGTTCAAAAATGAATTTGAGGTTAGACTCACTGAAGTATGCGCGAGTCCGAAATGGTGTAAAGAATTCCACGGAGTGCACTTACTGGTTGGTTTCTATACTGTGTTCAGGACTGACTTGTTTTGCGTTCGGGTTTTTACGAATAATCCTGGGATAGTCCGAGAACAGTCCAAAAGCTGTCTCCGCTCTTAGCCAGGTACTGTTTTAGGATTATTCTGGGTGCATGCTTTTCAGGACTTTACGTGATGGTTGTTGGCCGGAATCTTGATGACATCGATTATCTTCAACGAAGATATCGTTGACAAGATAAATTTCCCGTGCTGAAAACTGAAATGCTTTTATTTTCTATTTCTCATATTTGGATCGTTTGATGCATTCGAGTTTTTCAAAACCAGTCCTAGAACGGTCCTAGGTATCGAAAGGAGTGCGCATCTGTTCGGCGCAGTTTTAGAACGATCCTAGGACTGTCCTGAAAATTGTAACCTGAAGAAAGCTTCAGAGAGTAGAGTAAGGCCATATGATCAGAAATATACTTCGGTCTTTACTCCTCGTTCACAATCTCGTTCTGACAAATGTCATTGAAACATTGAACAAAGGTATAGGTCATGAATAATACTTCTGCATATACATTTAATAATGAATTGTTGCTATCGTGAATGAATAATAGAAGTTTAAGAAAACCGTTCTCTCTAGTCGTACATTGTTAGTTGCATCTTCAAAGTATAGTCTATTATTCTTTTATTTCAAAAGCAGAGCACAACCGTGTTTTTTTGATGATTGTGAGAGAACCGATAAATGTTCTCAACTCTCTTGTCTCTTGATGATGCGTTTCACAATAATACACACGTTGATAAACCAAAGCAGAAATTAGAAGTTTTTTCCTCCAATGATATGTCAATTTTCGAAAAAAAAAATTCATGCGAAAATATTCAATTCTAGCACAGATTTCATGGTAATATTCATTGACTACCGGATTCATTCATCATCTGTTGTGATGTGATGAATTATATTTTGTGAACTCTGAGGTTTCGATAGGCTAGGCCTCAACTCCATTTTTTTTAAATAATAATGATCATATTCATTAAGATTTTAATCATTTTCGGGTTTCTTGAATGTATTCCGAACTGGTTCCGAAATTCTGAAACTAGTTTTTATATGGAATTCATAATTTTTCTGAATACCAAACGTATGTATAATTATTTTCAATTGTTCCAGGTCGAGGCTCTTATTATGTCAGCAAGTGGTTCGCATTTGAAGCTTTCAAGTTTCTGAAGGATCGGGTTGCGAAGAAAGAATCTACAACGGTGAGGAAAAAAGACCTACGAGTACAGAATCAATTCACTGAATTCATGAACTACACCACTTCCAAGTGTAATTTAGAAATTGTCATGTATATTTCAGATTAGTCACTTTAATTTCAGAAAGCGTCAATCGAATTTCAGATGTATCAATTGAATTTCAGAAAACATCGAATGTATTTCGGAAAACTCAATTGAAGTTCATTAGAACTTTCTGAAATTTAATTGACAAATCTGAATAACTTTTTTCTGAAATACAATTGACTAATTTGAAATACAAAAGATGTTTTACGAATTTAAATTGATGATTTCTTAATCACAATTGAAAATGATGTATTTGACGTATTTTAATGAAAATGTCACAACCACAACAGTGTAGAAAATTTATTTGATTAGGCGATCATTTGAAATTCATTCATAATTAACAGAGGAATGAAGAAAAACATCGATTTTTCCATGAACAAATTATTAATAAACTAGTTTATTGGAGAACTCCAACAGAACTTAAACTAGAAGATATATGGGAACATGAAATCATTTTGCAGTGCTCGAAAAGTTCTATAAAAAAGTTTGAGACAGCATTTATCTAACTACCGAGGATAAACTACGATCACGAATTTCAATATTTTCAATTCAATCCAAAATATTGTACAATATAAAAAAGAGTCTTCCGGACTTATTGGTCGTGGTCTATTAGGAATTATTTCACCTAACGTTTTGTCCACAACTGCGGTAGGCATCTTCAGTGATGGTGGATTCGATCCATTGGTACAAGGAAGCGAAAAATCAATACGGTATTAAGGAACTAGAACGATGCTGTCGACTCGATCAGAGAGAGAAATCAGCACTAGAGGAACATGCTTTAACAGATGGACACAATGTTGTTTTCTCAAAAGCAAAGGCTATTTCTAACATCAATAGCTTTTATCCTAGGATGAACAACGAAGCCATTGAGATATATAAACATAAGAACAACATGAACAAAAACAAAGAAACTCCTTTGGTACTTTGCGCATGGTTTCTGTTGTTAGAAAAGACTGAAATCAAGCCAATACGAAGTGGGGACGATGGACCAATCAACATTGCGCGCGTAAACCGACTACTTTCTCCCGCGAATGATCAAAGTTGGGCCAACGGATCGAATCGATCATCACTTTCGGAAATTCAGCCATCGAGTTACAACCTGCTACGTTGTTTAAGCACAACGTTAGTTGTATATGGTCTTTTGACCAACTGTTCCTAATAAAAAAACCCAAGTGACAGCTGACAGAATTCGTGGTGGCAGTATCCAAAGGATAATTTCCAATTTCTCGAAAATTGAAGAGAATCCAAAGCTCTCTTAAAATACTACTTCAACGTCAAACCAGCAAAATTAAGCTCTAACTCGTGAATTCTTCAGAATACAATAGGGGTCTAAAGGACAGGAGTATATTCGATACGTATTTCTACATTTTTTTAATCAAAATTTCTTACCCTCAGTCTTTCAAAAATCTAACAAGGCCAATCCGGCATAAACCGTAACAATCTGGGAAAAGCAATCGGAATTCTCGGCTTACCATAATCTCTACAACAACCGTTCTTCACTCCGACTTCTTCAAGTTAATCTTCTAAAAGAAAGAATCAATGCGACACGCGAATATGAACCCGATTTCAACTACAAAAAAATTATCTTTCCTATCACATGCGCAACGACATTCGATAACTACGTACAATGGAATATTTAAGGAATAATAATGATAACGAAAAAATGTAAACAATATCATAAAAAATAATTTTAAATGATTTTGGAAATATTTCGAATTTACAACTAGAAATTCTATACCGTAACAAACCTCAGACCAAGAATCCTCTGAAGATGCCTACCGCAGGTGAGGGGAAAACGTTAGGTTAAATAATTCCTGATAGACTACGTCAAATAAGCCCGGAAGACTCTCCTAACGTCAAAAAGGAACGTGAATGTTATTCATTCTCGATGACAAGTGCTCCTCACAACATAGTTTCCAAACGAATTTTTCTCAAGATATGTCAAGTGGAAGAAATACTCATTTGAGCAATACATTATTGAATCTACACGAACGTAAGAATGGTTGTAATGGTATTTGCTGTTCCAGCATACCGGATTTTGCATGAGGTTATTGATATTCCCATCTAATTGAGGCTGTTTCAAGTTTTCTACGTATAAGGCCACGTAAAAAATGACAATAGCAACCTCTTTTTACATTTGTTGATATGCACTCGTATTTCAAATTCCTTTTACGTTTTCATCAGGTGAAATGTTATTATTCAGGATTGCCTAACAGACATTTGCAATTGGATATTTGCATCTACAAGTAGTATTATACTTCATCGAAATGAATACCATTTTCAATTCCCAGGATCAGAGATCTTTTTCATGAGGTTGTAGAAATAATATTAGATTTTGTCACTGAGATGAGAGATATACCGGTTTCGGCCTTGTTGGGCCCCATCAGTATGCACATGTCAGGACAAAATCTTCATAAAAAACTTCGAAATTTGAAGCAATTGGTTGTGAAGAAATTAGTAGAATATTACAAAGTACTGAGGTAGTGACATCCAATTGCGTCAAAATGAAGTTTCACATCTCCATTCAAATGCAAAAAAATAAATCTGTACTTCCTCTTTTACAGAATAAGATTTTAGTAGTGGCTCTATTCAGGGCCCGTTTGCTAGTTTCTCAAAGTGATGGAAAACGCCCAATTCTCTTTGTGACTCTGAAGCCAGGTGTTTTTAAGAAAAAGAAAATTCTTTGCCTTTACGGAGGCCACATCGAGAACATTTTTGAAACATAGATGAATTCAAAATAGTAATCATCGAAATGAATTCCATTTTCAATTCCCAGGCTCAGATATCTTTTATCATGAGGTTGGAGAAATGATATGATTGGAGATGTGAAACTTCATTTTGACGCAATTGGATGTCACCACCTTAGTATCTTGTAATATTTTACTCATTACTTCACAACCAATTGCTTCAAATTTCGAAGTTTTTCATGAAGATTTTGTCCTGAGATGTGCGGGATATTGATGAGGCCCAACAAGTCCGAAACCGGTATATCTCTCATCTCAGTGACAAAATCTAATATCATTTCTCCGACCTCATGATAAAAGATATCTGAGCCTGGGAATTGAAAATGGTATTCATTTCGATGATTACTATTTTGAATTCATCTATGTTTCAAAAATGTTCTCGATGTGGCCTCCGTAAAGGCAAAGAATTTTCTATTTCTTATATACTTCAGTTGTTATTATTATTTAGAAAAATTGAAAATTAATGGCTTTGCAGACGGAATTGAATTCTGGAAAAATTACCAGCCCGAGCAGGGTTTGAACCTGCAACCCTCGGATTACTAGTCCAATGCACTAACCAACTGTGCTATCGGGAAGACCAAAAGTTCCATCTGATCTTCGGTTGGTGACCCTCCCAGAATTCGGTGTTACTTTTGTTAGTTTAATTCTTCACGCTCGTGAAGAATTCTTTGGGGAGTTGGAAGGGGAACTCATTCGCTATCGGTGGTCATCGATGATTCGTTTTTTACCTTTCATTCGATTCAATTCCGTCTCAAGCCATTAATTTTCAATTTTTCTTTATAATTTTCAGACGTCAACATTCATTCAGAAGTTATTATTATTGTCAAATATATAGCAATATTACAATTACAGAACAAGAATGAAGAAGCAGACGATCAAGATGATAGTGAAGATGAGGACGTCCCGGAGAGGATCCAGGAAACATCAGCTAAATCGTCTTCTCAAAGAAGCTCCAAGCGAGCGAAGGTGACTGATGACATCGATTCCTCGGTCATGAGTACAACAGATGACATTTCGAAGCAAACTGCGGGAAAATCGCACAATGAAACATCCAGACCAAACGAAATCGATGCATTTTTTACCTACGTCGTTGCAAAAGTGAATAAATACTCGCCGGAAACGCAAACATCGATTCAGCATGCCGTGTTTGAGATACTGATGAAAGCTGATAATGGGTTTTTCGATGCGAATCCCCTGGGCTATCAGAATCCCAACAGTTGGCAAAACTGCCAAAACTATTCTGTGCAGTCTGTCAAAGCTTCCCCATTCAGTCACCAACAGAATCCCTGCCAATTGACTCTCCTCAACCGATCACCGATTCATCTCCAAGTGAATCGATAATTGGAGAACAGAGTTAAGTTATTGTAATAAATCTTAAATGACAATCTTTGTTTTGTACTCGATTTGATTTTATTGTAAGTATTGTAAAGTTTGATAACGTTCAATATCATATTTTACTTTGGGAGAATGTTCCATGTTTATATTTTATTTAATCCTATTCCAATAATAAAAAATTAGCCGTGCAAGTCGTATTTCGACCTTTTATACTTCTGCCTTGGGATCGGCAAGGGCAGCAGTAGTGGACATTTGCAATTCTCGAAAGGTTGCAAGTTTTTACTAGTAATAGTCATAGTTTAGTCCAGTGTTTTTCAACTTTCTTCATGACACGACACCACACCCCATAGTATCGCAAAAAATTTCGCGACCCCCCAATCCTGGTTTTTTCCATGTATGTTAGAAATATCATTTCCATTTGTGAGATACGAGTATGGGTTCACTCAATCAAAATTTGTTTAACCATAGAGAGGTAAAGTGGTTTTCAATAGGCTGACCAGACTTATGAAACTTCGCACTGGACTTTTAGTTTAAACACAATAACAAACAACTTTATTTCGACTTCAAGTCAATTAACATTTTTGACATTTTCCTTTTGAGAATAGCTTTTTCTGCTGAATGTTTTCAAGGGCAGGATGCAAAATAAAAACTTCTTCATGGCTTTACAAGAAAAAATTTGAATAGTTTTCCTCGTCTTTCATTGAAGAAGTGAGATTATATCAATTCACATACCAGGTGTTTCAAATATCTGGAAAAGGTCAATTCATTTCGGCCACAGCTGAAAGATCGAAATTCTGATACTGGGGTCTTTAGTAATTTCGTCCGAGGAAGATTTTGGGCCAAAAAAGGCCTTATCGAGATATGGGGCCCAACATTGAAATTTCAAACGCAAACCCATCTTTTTCATTGCAGATTCGGAAAAGCGGAAAATTTTCCATCCGAATTGAAAAAAAAAATTTTTTCCATCCCTATTTGGAACCTATGCAGTGTTTTTTGTTTGAAAATCTGCAGCGTTCATTCAGACCAGGCTGCATAAATTCATATTCTAATACTAAGTAATTTCACGCGGGGAATCGATTGGGCCACCAAATTTTGAGCCCGATGGGGCTTTATGCGTGATATTAGGTCCAACTTTAATTTTTGAACAAAAAGTGCTGCATGAGGTCGAAATATGGAAAAAAATTTTCGATTTTAAGCAATTCGGATGAAAAATTTCCCGCTTTATCCGAATCTGCAATAAAAAAAAGGTTCGCGTTCGAAATTTCAAATTTGGGCCTCATATCTCATACAAGGCCCTTCCGGGCGAAATAAGGTACCGAAAACCTCAGTATCAGAATTCCGATTTTCCACCTGTTGCCCCGTTTCCAAACTTTTAAACCACCAAATATATTTCAAATGAAAATGTTATCTTATAATGTGAAGAAAGAATAAATTGTTTCATTACTTGTCATTCAAAAGACTAGAAGTCGATATGTTTTTTTTTTGGTAATTTATTTGTATTAATAACATACCAGTATTTCTTTGATAACCATTTCTTGATGAATCTATCCTTTTAGAAGTTTTTGATGTTTTTTAATGAAGTGGTACCTAGTTCTCTCGACCACTCGCGACCCCCCAACAGAGGTTTCGCGACCCCCTGGAGGGTCGCGTCCCACATATTGAAAAACACTGGTCTAGTCAATCGAAATATTAAAAGGGGTGTTTGCTAACAAAACGTCGGATGATATGTTTCAATTAGTGTCTCGGTTTTCCCAGAAATGTGAAAATCAGCGAATCCAACAAAATTTTTATAGGCAAAACTTCTGGGGGCCTAAAAATCTCGAAATCTTTTTTATATTTTTCCGCTTATATCTCATTGGGAAGTCTCGCACAGAAAAAGTCATTCTATCCTAAATTAAAATGCATTCTGCATGTTATTCTGTGACGAATGACATACGGAACCTCAAAATCGGTCCACCCGAGCAATCGCCCGTTGCAGAACACATTTTTTTCAATTTTCCGGAAAAACCATTTTTAAATAGTTTCAGGCTTTCACTAGCGGATGAACTGACAAGAGAGTCTTCAGGGATTGTTTGACGTGGTCTATTAGGAAATAATTCACCTAACGTTTAGCCCACAACTGCGGTAGGCATCTTCAGGGAATTCTTGGTCCAAGGTTGTATCTCGACCGCTGAATTTCCGAAAGTGATGCTGGATTTCATCCGTTGGCGGAAGAAGGTAGTTGGTTTACTCGAGCGATGTTTATTGGTTCATCGTTCCAACTTCGTATTGACTTGATTTTGGTCTTTTCCAACACCGGCAACCATGCGCTATGTACCGAAGGAGTTTCTTCCCTTCTGTTCTTGTTGTTTTCATGTTTATATATCTCAATGGCTTTCATGTTCATTCTAGGAGAGAAAGTATTAATGTTCAAAATAGCCTCTGCTTTTGAGAAAACAATATTGTGTCCATCTGTTAGAGCATGTTCCGCACGTGCGGTTTTTTCTTTCTGATCGAGTCAACAGCTCCTTAATTCTCGTATTGATACTTCGCTTTGTAGAACTAATATAGACCTTGTCACAGTCACAAGGTATCCTGTAAACACCGGGTTGAGAACGTGGGTCGACTTTGTCTTCCTTAGTTCTGATCATTTGGCCAAATTTTCGAGTTAGCTTATAGTAAGTCTCTTAAGTACTCTACCAATTCTATCGGTGACCTTGGGGATATATGGTAAGATAGCTCTTCCATTGGAGGTGGGTTGTGATGTGTTATCATCACGTATGGAAAGTATTGGTCCTATTGCAGACTGAATTTCCTTAGCATTATATCCGTTAGCGACGAATGCATGCTGTAGATATGTGTAAACAGAGCCCGACGATTGTGCGAGCCGGAATTTCTGGAGGATGAACTTGAACATCTACAGCATGAATTTGTCGCTAATGGATATAATGTTTGGCGTTACTTAAAATATTTATCGGATGAATGTTTTTTAGATATAGAACAAACTTCTTTCAAATGGAACGAACACCTCGTATGTTTTTATGTCAAATTTTCTCATTTGTTTCAGAATACATCGATGTAACACAACTTTTAATAAATTTCAGCGTTAACTATCAGAAATATTTATATTTCTTTTTAAAGAGTAAGACATGAATTCTTCCCCACAATCAGTTAACCATTTTAAGTTTTGAGATTATGTTCAAAATTAGATGAAATAAATGGAGTCAGGTCACATGGCTTTTCGAAAAAATAATGATTAAATGCTTGTTAATATTTATTAATTGTGATGAATTTTTTTTAACTGAATTTATTGAAGTATAGGTTGTGATCCAATTGAACGTTTCAATAAACAGGGTGTTCCATATGAAAATTTTCATTCCGTTCCAAAGCAATCTCAAAAACAATGCTTTGAAGAAAATGATACTTAAAATTATCATTATAAGAAGTTTTGATATTTTTCATTCTCATACAAGGCTCGAGAAATAATAACATTTTCAAGAAGTGTACATTTTCGTTTTCGCCCTGTACCTATTCCAAAAAAAAAGTGATTGGTATATTTCTGTTTATGGATTTGAACGTTTCAGAAAAAAAAAGACACAGCGTCACGGCCAATAAGCCCGGAAGACTCTCTTAATGTCACAGGTGCTGTTATTTCAGATATGGCATGGTTGGTATCTTTTTCAAAATGTGGTATCAATTAATGTATTCCATCCCATACGAAATGAAAGAATTAATAAAATTTACTTTATGTGAACTTTTTCTAGCTTTAATGCATATGTTAATTTTTTTCAACTGGTTCACCGTAGTTTAGTAACTTAGTAGAAATATTGGTTTTCAGAACCAGAAAAAAAAAGGTTTTCAGATATATCTGGATGCAGATCCCCTTGTGTGTGCACTGTTTAAGAAAAGCATCTCGGGGAGAAAGTAGCTCGTTTCAAGGTTGCCAGTTTCACGAATTATGCCGGGAATTTCGAGCGTATCTCGGAAGAATCCGAAAAAACGGCCGTCCTGGGACTCGACTCAACAATCCGCCGCCTCCACTCAACAAACAAGAATGGTTTCGGGTCCAGAACCCCGAACTACGTCCTGAAAAACTTGATTAATACATGCTCCATCAATTAACTTCTGCTCAAGTTTATGAACAACAAAAATTCCATAGCTCTGGACTCGCGGAAAGCTCCGTTTTTAAAGACTTCAAGGGAAAAGTTTTCAAATAACCGAATTCTTCGAATGTATATTTTATGGGAGGCGAGATATCCCTGGAGAAGGGAACGGAGGGCGGAAACTGGCAACTTAAATATTAAGTCCAAAGTTTCGGAAATATTTCAGTGGGTTAACATCGTCTCTCGGGAATTTATATCGTGTACTGTGCGTACGGCGGGGGGCGCTATCTGTTGTTATTTATATAAAATAAATCTATTCCATAATCTGACATAGGTCACCGTTCTCGACCGGTCTAAGCCAGGGCCGTATCCCTGAATAAATATCGCAGAACGGACGACTTTAATAATAATACCGTAAGCAGGGGTTACTCTGCAACAGTTTTCGAACATTATTTTACATATTTTTTTTATTTACCGATATAACTTTTCCAAGTTGAGATATGTGAAATTTTTATGTTTTGGGTAATAGTTACTCTTGTTGAAATTATGGAGGCACAATTAGAAATATTTTTTTTATTTTTTCAAAAAGTTGGCAAAGTCACCAAGCGATAAGGGTTACTTTGCCAACAGCTTTAAAACCGCTTATAATGAAATCTGCCCCCTCCCAATGGGCAGCTTTGTCACATTTTCATGTTTTATTTTTATTATCTGTTCTATATAAAAAAACAAAAGGGTAGTAACTTCATGAATAAGCACAAAACTACTAAATGAAAAGGGAAATAAACTTTATTTTCGAAAAAATACAAATGAAACATAAACTTTACAAAAAATAATAAACAAATTAGTAGGTACCTTGGTATTTCAGACTTATTGTTAAAAAATACAAAAAAAAACAAACTCTACAGTACAATAATGAACAAAATTAAAATTCTTTGGTATAGGTACATGCCAATCTCAGTCAAGTAAGTGAAAAGCATTTATAAATTATAAATATCTAACTTGGCTTTGAAATAGTGCAAGCCCCTACGAATTTCTGGAGGTGGCAGTTTCTTCATAATATCCACTTCTCGCATCAGAGAAGTATCCTCAACTAAGGGAAACGAATAACTTTTATTCTTTTTCCTTAAAAATGTTACATCAAACTCATCATTTCTGACATTTTTAAGTATTTTTCCTAGAAAATGTCGATACTGTTTTTTTGTTGGGAATGCCACAACAACAAAGTCTCCTAGACTGATTTGCTATTCATCTCCTCATCTTCATTGTCTTCCGTTTGGTTGTAGTCGTCGTAGTCTTCGTTTTCATTTCTTTTGTTTTGGTCTTCGTTTTTTTTTGTTTTTTCTCTCAATTCTTCATTTCCACTTCCTTCATCTGAGTTTTCTATTGCAGTTTCCTCAACAGACACGTCGTCGCTCTTAGGAAGTTCAAAATCTTTTGCAGACACAGATTTTCCTATGCAAAGTCACCCCAAAAATTTTAGCAATTTAGAAAAAAAAATTTAACTATAAAATGCTTGATAAAAACATTAATGCAAAATGTGCAATACCTTCCTCTATAGATACACTACATACTACATATGCTTTGGTAGCGGTCAAATGTTTGGCTATCTCTAGCCAGGCCTTAGCAATTCTTATATATTAATTCCTGACAAAATACTCACCGACTCACCACGCCACTACTCCAGCTAGCAACGTACTAACCGACACGCGGAAGAATAGGATTTCGCCACCTCGATTTAACGGTCGCCACCACAACATTTATGCCAATGTTGAAATTAGAAATTGAAAACTGTTTTCTTGCAAAGTTACCTGCGATGGCAAAGTAACCCCTGCTTACGGTAATAATATTCCTTTCTCTATTTCAGTATCATAATGAGTTAATTACAGTACTGAAAGTAGTGCTGTAATGAAACTCATTAAAGCATTGTTTCAGTTATATTTTTCGTTTTGTAGTTGTCAGTACTGATCTCCGATCGAATCAAGGATCGAATCAAATCAATTCAAATTCCGTGATCTGTCAAATTTCGTGAGTCAAACCAACTGCCAAGATGAAATATAAAAGTCACTAAACTGAAATTTTATTTGAATTTCGAGAATATTTCACAAAACTTGATTGAAATAGAGAAAATATCGTCTAATAGTCGTTGCAGAAGGCATTTCCAACACTCATGCTATCGAAAACGAGCGACGAAGGAGCGAGTGTTGGAATATGAGCTCATTCTGCGACTTGTTTTAGAATATACTATTATTTCTCAAAGCAAAATTATAAAGCAAATACAATATATTCTGCAAAAGATTGACGTCATTTTAAACAAGAGAAATTCAAATAGTGATAGGTCAAATTCTCTGAGAACTGCATGACTCAAAAAATTCCTCAATATTGTAAGGTTCAATATTCACCAAAAACTTCACCAACTCTTTCTTGAACAAGTTATTATTTGTCTCGTGGATATGTTCAGGTGGTTTCTTTTAACTTTTGAAGTATATATAACACTATTAAAATTTTTTTAAAGTTGTTCTGTCTGTGGTTTCCATTTCATGTTTCTGTCAAGCCAGACTCCTTAAAATTTTACATTATCTGAGGGTTTTATGTCTTCATTTTGTAGTGTAATAATTTGTGGTATAGTGTGTTCAGTATGGAAAATGGTATACTCAGCTTTGTTTAGGTCTATACTTCGTTAAATATTGCTTTTATGTTTCCAAAAGTTGTAGGGGTATCTTTAGCTGTGGTAATTATATTTGTGTCGTCTGCGTAAATAGTGATGTTGTATGATTCAGTAGGGTCGGTTTGTTCAGCATCTGCCTGCATGTCTGTTTGGTTGTTGTCTTGTCGCTTAATTTTTGTTTCTATTTGTGGTAGGTCAATAATATAGACTTTGAATAATTGTGGACCCAGTATGCTGCCCTGTATTACTCCTTCTGTGATTTCCAGTTCAGAAGATGTTATTACTTGTGTGTTGTGTTCAAGAGGTATCTTTTGGGTTCTGTGTTCCAGATCACTTTCCAATAATTTTAATTGTCTGTCATGAATTTCATATATTTCAAGCTTGTTTAGCCATATCTTATGATCCCCAGAATCGAAAGCCTTGGACAAATTCAAAAATAGAGCAATAGGAATATGTTCTCTTTCGAAAGCCATAATTTCATGAGTTAGTGGAAGAATTGCAGTCAGTGTCTTCATGAAATAATCTGCTCCACATGAGCTAGGGATAGTGATTTAAATTGCCGTTTTGTTGCCGCTTCCCATTGTTGGACGTTGGACCGCTTTCTTGTATTTTTTTCTCAGCCCACAGAAAGGTTCAGGTAAAACAGGCTTTAGCCTCGAAGCTTTCTTAGCGAGTTCATCGGCTATTCCATTTCCTTCAATACCACAATGTCCTGGTATCCACAGCAGAGTCACCTTATTGCCTCTAGCCAGTTGCTTCATGGTATTACGGCATTCCCCTGTCATCTTGGCTGTATGATTTCAATGATCTGCGTACATAGACTGACTTTCTTCGTGTATTATATGCACTCCTTTGACTTTTTGTCCTTACGATTTACGAAGCTCATTGCACCAATGACCGTTTCGAATGGCATTTCCAAATCGTATGTTTGATTGGCATCACATCTGATGGTTTTGTCAAGAGGCTTGAGTCTAGTTGATTCAGTATCCTTATATTTCCAACCCAGTATGACCCCTAGCTCTGCTGTCGGAGTTGTACACATAGCTCCAATGATCCCAACACAAACTAATCGGTGCAACACCCGTTTCATAAACAGGGTAGACGCTCCCTCAAATCATTTAACGATTCTGGGATAGCTTGATGATTATCAATCTTTTTTATATCGCATACATGTTCTATGCAATTAAAATCTGGTGAGTAGGAAGGTATCGGTAAATGTGGAGTAACAAGGAAATCGCGCGGTGCGGTTAAGAGTTCTCGTAGAAATTGAAAAGTTTCACCAATAGCAGCGTGAAAATTTGTCAAATCATTATCAATGACATACTCAATATAGTGTAAGGCGGTCATGATCCCAAGACAAATATGTAGATCTGTGCGCCTGTTGAAACATATATCGGTATAAACCATAACAATACCTCCTCGGAATGGATTGATATGCCTTACCCATTCCAGTCTTAGACATTTATAGTCAAGTGATAATGAAACTTCTCTTAATGGACGTCTGAACCTAGATTCACCTTTCTCAAACGTCGTCTGATGGTTTCGATGGACTATTGGACAACATTTGCATTTTGAAGAGTATTCTGTAGTTCTCTACACGCATATGTAGCCTTTCTTCTTGCAGAAACGGTAATGACAAAATCCTAAGAAGGTGTTGTTTTTCGTCGCCCATCAAGCCATAGGCTTTCCAATACGCATTCTGTTTCCCTGAATCTATTCCAAAGTCGAGATATCACACTTTAGCTGACTTGGAGCTTTTACGTTACAACAACCTAAGCTAGACCGCCCTGTAGCATTCTGATAGCCGTTTGTTAATTTAGAGTTCGTTAATTTAGGTGAAAAGTGATTCTAGTTTTCAATAATTTCCTTCAAAACTATAAAAAAAACTCAGGATTCTGGTATCGACGATTTGAAAAGTGATTCGAATTTTCAATTATTTACTACTGACACTGCGAACAAAATGCATGAGACAAAAATTGAAGTTCAATTCGAATTCAAATATCCTTCAAGGAAACATGGACAATTGCCACAGCATCGCGAGAAAAAAATGAACTTGCTTTGTTTTTCCCTAGACTCTTCTTATCATGGATCCTCCATCCGAATAAGTTCCCTGTGACCTGTAATTAAAATAATTTTCTTAGGGCCTATGAGTGGCGCGGAGCTAGTGACTATGAAAGAGAAGAAGGCCATGCTGCTGAAATTTTTTGAAGAATGAGCTGTAGAAACCTCTTGAAAATATTTAAACTTCCCACCTTTCCAGCATATCATGTTTCCGCCTGCCTTACTCATTTTCACGAAATTAGGGGAGAAAATACTAAGACCTTCGTAATTATAAAACTGGGTCAGGGAGGAAATTCGTGGCACCAAAACATCCACTCATGCTGACCCAGAGATCGTTTACATACCAGGCAATGAAATGAAGATGTAAAACCTGAGCTTTTAAAGGTCCGGTGGTAAAGCCATGGTCATGACAAGATGTTCTATGTAAGAACCGCCCTACAATCAGTTTATCATAAATGAATTATCATATTTTGTTAATGTATTTAGTTATTATTGACAAGTCATAGATAAAAGTAATACTCACTTGTTGAATATTTAATCATCCCGTTCGTATGTTTTTGTGTGATGGAATATTTAATTACTTTAGTATAGTAATGACTTCATTACAGTAGGTACTAATACATTACAGCATTGTTTTCACTTATATTTTTCGTTTTATGGTTGTTAATACTGACTGATCCTTTCAATTTTCAAATCAAATCAATTCAAATTCCATTATCTATCAAATTTCGGATGTCACAACAAGTGTCAAGATACAATTAAAAAGTACACTAGGATGAAGATTATGAATTTTCATTTTAATTTCGAGAGTATTTGATGAAACTTGACTGAAATAGAGAAAGTTTTGTGGCAGCAATTCCAACACTCATTTTGCAACTTGTATCAGAATATTCTTTTCTCTATTTCAGTATCGTAATGAGTTCATTACAGTACTAAAAGTAGTGCTGTAATGAAATTCATTACAGCATTGTTTTCAGTTTTTTTTTCGTTTTATGATTGTCAGTACTGACCTCCGATCGAATCAAGTTTCGAATCAAATCAATTCAAATTCCGTGATCTGTCAAATTTCGTATGTCACACCAACTGCCAAGATACAAAACAAAAGTCACTAATCTGAATTTTCATTTGAATTTCGAGAGTATTTCACAAAAATTGACTGAAATAGAGAAAATACCGTCTAATACTCGTTGCAGAAGGCAATTCCAACACTCATGCTATCGAAAACTCGCTCCTTCGTCGCTCGTTTTCGAACTTCACATTCGTGTTGGAATAGGAGCTCATTCTGCAACTTGTTTTAGAATATACTATTCTCTATTTCAGTATCGTAATGAGTTCATTACAGTACTGAAAGTAGTGCTGTAATGAAACTCATTACAGCATTGTTTTCAGTTATATTTTTCGTTTTATGGTTATCAGCACTGACCTCTGCTCGAATCAAGTTTCAAATCAAATCAATTCGAATTCCATGATCTGTCAAATTTCGTATGTCATACTAACTGCCAAGATACAAAACAAAAGTCACTAATCTGAATTTTCATTTGAATTTCGTAAGAGTTTCACAAAAATTGACTGAAATAGAGAAATTACCGTCTAATACTCGTTGCAGAAGGCAATTCCAACACTCATGCTATCAAAAACTCGCTCCTTCGTCGCTCGTTTTCGAACTTCGCATTCGTGTTGGAATAGGAGATCATTCTGCAACTTGTTTTGGAATATACTATTGTCTATTTCAATATGGTAATGAGTTCATTACAGTACTAGAATTAGTTCTGTAATGAAACTTATCACAGCACTGTTTCAGTTATATTTTTCGTTTTGTAGATGTCAGTACTGACTTCCGATGGAATCAAGTTTTGAATAAAATCAATTAAAATTCCGTAATCTGTCAAATTTCGTATGTCACATCAACTGCCAAGATGAAATATAAAAGACATTTACCTGAATTTTCATTTGAATTTCGAGTGTATTTCACAAAACATGACTCAAATAGGGAATATATCGTCTAATAATCGTTGCAGAAGGCAATTCCAACAGAGTTCTCTTCACAGATGAGTCTAGATTCTGCCTCTAACATTGTGATCGACGTCATCTTGTATACAGACGTTCATATGAAAGATATGCTCAGTGCAATTTCCTGAATACTAGTGGTTTCAAGGGATGATCGATTATGGTATGGGGTGGAATATCTTCGACTGCTTGCACAGATCTAGTGGTCGTTGATAATGGAGCTATGAATGCTGATAAGTATATAAGGACTATTCTTGAAGAGCATGTAGTGCCATTTGCCCCATTTATTGGTGAAAATTTTATTTTTATGAACGATAATGGCAGAACTCATCGTGCGCGCATCGTTCAAGAGTACCTTGAAGAGGTTGAAGTTTCTTGAATGGAATGGCCAGCAAGAAGTCCAGATCTCAATCTGATAGAGCAGGTTTTGACAACCTCAATAGAAGGCTGAGCTACTCTTAATGACTTAAGAATCCAACTCGGAGAAATCTGGGAAGGATTCACTCATTGTGAGTATGAACTGTCTTTGCCTAGCTGTTATTAACGCAAGGGGTGGAAAGACCAAGTATTAAATCATTTATCAGCATTTCAGTATATTGAAAATTGTTAATTTCTCTTTTTTCACATAAGATTCGGTTAAATCCTGAATTTTTCTTTCATCTAATGTGTCTTGTTTCGTTAAAAATTTTCCCAAGAGAACATAAAAAATAAGTTATAAAGTCAATGTAGTTAACTTTCATTAAAATTGAGATTTTCAGAATGTGCGTTAATTTTTTTGCTCAGTGTATTTCAGAAAATAACAAAGAATATTCAGATTTGTCGAGTGAATTTCAGAAAACATCAAATGAAATTCAATTGAGTGATCTGAATTACATTCGATGTTTTCTGAAATTCAATTGACTGAACTGAAATTCAATTGACGCTTTCTGAAATTGAAGTGACTTATCTGAGATACACTTCACCTTTTCCAATTGTAATTCAGAAAGCGTAAAATGTAATTCAGAATAGCAAATTGAATTTCTGAAGATGGAGATTGTAATTCAGAATAGTAAATTGATATTCAGATATTATGGTAGTTTGAATTTCAGAATAGTGATATGTAATTCAGAATGCGCAATTTGATTTTCAGAATAGTGATATGTAATTCAGAAAGGGTAATTTGAATTTCAGAAAATATAAATTGTAATTCAGAATTATTGGTGATTTCAAATTCGGAAATGGGAAATTGTAATTCAGAAAAAGAAAATTGTAATTCAGAATTGGTTGCATGTATTTGACCCCCAAAGTATCTGCTAAGGATACAAAATCGTCCCCTTTATTGGCACATGCTGTTATGCGCTGTCTGTCTTGACTTGTATTTTTTTTGTATATGGTCCTGGCAGCTTCAAATTTTTCCGTATATTCATTTCTGCAAAAAGGACAATTTGATTCTCTCAAAGGCTCTGCACATTTTTCGTGTAAAAGATGTCTACATGGCAATAACTTAACCACTTTGTTTCTACATAGTCATTGATATTCTGCAAACAGCACAATTATCTTTTAAATCTATTTTTTTATTTCTCGATAATAACTTGCAAGAAAGTTATATCATGAGGGCAAGTTCGGTGTCACATTGTTATAGATCACTCGATACCGAGCTCGATACTATTCCGAATTGCATATTACATTTTCTGAAATTCAATTGATAACTTCTGAATTACAATTTTTATTTTCTGAACTTGAATTTGCCATTTCTGAATTTCAATTCACTATTCTGAATTACAACTTTGTTTTTCTGGTTTCCAACTTCCTAATCTGAATTTCAATTTCGCTATTCTGAAATTGAATTAACTATTCTGAAATTTAATTTCTGTTTTCTGAATTACATATTCCTATTCTGAAATACATGTTCACTTTTCTGAAATTCAACTTTGATTTTCTGAATTACAACTGTAAAAGGTGTAGACGGTTTCTGAAAAAGGTGTGATTTCGAAGGGGGACTTTTTCGTCAAAACCGTCCAATTTGCCCACCCCGTACAATTGAAGAGATAAAACCTTTTGATGTGGCCGCAGAAAAGGGATTTCCTGACTCAGCGGAAGAACCGAAGGCGATGAAAGTCCGAGGAAAAAAAATGTACGAATCGGAGGTTCGACGAACTCGCACTTTGTGGCCCATATCGGCGAACCCACGAAATCCCTGATCAAAAAAGTGAAGGCAACCGAGAATCCTCATTCAGCATCAGCCCAATCGAGCGGGAAAAATCCACATAACACCGCTGCCTAACGAGCCAGTTCTGGCTGGAATCTCTTCATTTCCTCCCCGTGTTTCAGCAGTCGCAAGACAACGACTGTTTAGAACCGGGAAATAAGCCCGTCGAATAGTGTTTGCTCGATCTATTCATTCCGTTTTATGAGGGGAATTTTCGCGCAACTAGCCTATCGGAGTCTAAACATCTCTTAACCCCGGCACTAATGGCCTTGCAGGAACTTCAAATCCCGCTACGATAATAAAGGATCCAGATAACGGCCCTGGATCACTAAACCACCTCCATGCGCCGTACCGTTACATACTTACCGGTTATTAGACAGATATTTGGAGGATGGATCAAGGATTAAACTGCCCTTTATTTTAGGTAATTGCTATCTATAAGCGAAGATCAAGGTATTCTATTCATCGTTGTATCCTATTAGATTTGCGTTTTCAGTCGAAGAATGATTAGATCCAACTAAAAACATTCTCATGTAAAACGTGAAACGAATCTAATTTTCTGTCAGAAAAAATTAGACGTCTCTTTCACATTCATTTCGATGTTTCAGCACTACAACTTTTGAACTAGAGGAGATAGACAAAATCTGATACCCCACTCTCGATCTCTTTTTCGGAGAAACTCACAAGAGTCTTATTCATTTTGGGCTACCTTCTTTTGTTTTCGAGTTATAAGCGGAAATTGAAAAAATGGTGATATCGGAAATAATTTATATCTCCGCTAATACTGATGATAGAGCTGAAATTGAAACAATATACAGGCACTTTTTTACGTAGAATCCAGTGGCATGCTCGTCTTTTTTTGAACTATTTCTAATTACGGAGCTATTACCCGAAGTAATGATTTTTTAAATGGAAACACTATATTTGCGTGGCATTTTCTGAAAGCTTAATTTTTTCTGATTTCAAAAATATATAATATCCTATAGTTCGTATCAATATGAGTAGAGAAATTGGACAAGAACCTATATTCATCTGAGTCTCAATACTTTCTATGGTTCCAATTGTCGATAACAGCAGAAAAGTTTAGTATCGTATAATTACCACAATCTCTTTCTAGTATTCTATTCATTTCTATGTTCTTCACTCAATGTCTCAAAGATCGAAGAACAATAGACTAGAAATAATGAGATTGACGGAAGGAGACTGCTCTTGTTCTAGGAAGCTCAAATTTTTGTTCTCATCAACAGTTGAAACCAAAGAAAGTATTGAGACTCACATAAAAATGGGTTTTTGACCTTACGATATTATATATTTTTGAAATCAGAAAATATGGCACAGAAATATATTTTTTCCATTCTAAAAAACATAACTCTAGGTCATAGCGTCGTAATTAAAAATGGTGCAAGCCCTTGGATTCTACGTAAAAAGTGCCTATATACTGTTTTCATTTCAGAGCTTTATCATCAGTATTAGCGGAGATATACATTTTTTTCCGATATCGCCTTTTTTCACTTTTCGCTTATAACTCCAAAACAGAAGAAGGTAGCCAAAAATGAATACAACTCTTGTTAGTTTCTCCGAAAACGAGATCGAGAATGGGGTGACAGATTTTGTCTATCTCCTCTGGTTCAAAAGTTGTAGTGCTAAAACATCGAAATATGCCCACCCTGTACAGGGTGAGCAAATTGGACAGTTTCGACAAAAAAGTCCTCCTTCGAAACTACAACATTTCCAAGTGTAATTCAATAACTGTCAAGTGTATTTCAGATTAGTCTATTGAATTTCAGAAAACATCAAATGTAATTCGGATCACTCAATTGAATTCACTTGACAAGTCTGAATATCATTTGTCATTTTCTGAAATACAATTGACTTATCTAAAATACAAGTGATATTTTTTTAATGTCAATTGAGGATTTCTGAATAACAATTGGAAATGGTGTAGATAGACGAAAAATGATGATGGTGTCTGACGGATAATATTCATGAAAATCTGCATATCAATTGTTATTCATGGATTGAAGTGTTTTTCTTCTTTCATTAAAATATCAAATTCGTTCTGAACGAACACCTTTAATAGAAAATTTCATTAATCGAACTCCCAAGAATTACATTTGGATTGACAGGTCATAATTGAATTTGATTATTATAACAAAAATAAATCTTAACTCACTCACAACAAAGAAATATGGAGAGAGGCTATCAGTTTTTTTGTATCTACGAAATTTCTTATTTTTTAACAAGATTTAGCTGGCCCGCTATCTTATATCAGGTGTTCTGATTCTCCGCATAGCAAATTGGAATGAACCAAGTTGACAAAAAATATCATACACACTTTGAGGTGAGTTGTAATCAACTGCAAAAAGAAGACGCAAATTGAAATGAAGGGTCTATATGCAAAACCAGACATTTGACATTTTCCGAAAAATGAGTTAGGAAGGATCACGGATCAAAATAGAGAAAGTTGCTGGCAATCTGATTCTTATATCCTCAGGTTCATAAGTAGAATTTTGAAAGCCTTTGTTCGTAATTCAAATGATCAAAACTGAGAGTTTTTCAATTCAAATCTATGATTTTGGCAGGTTTTTCTTGTTTTGCTCTGAAGGGCTCATACATCAGATGTCTGGTTTAGCATTTAGACGTTTCACATGTGACTTTCACAAATGATCACCGAAGCCGATATTGACAAAGATAACCAAACATGATACCCGAGCCATATCTCCATTGACACCACTATTCCACATACATACTTAATGCAAAGTTCAGACATATACAATATTATTTTCTCATAGATGCCATTATCAGAACCAACTTTGGAATAAAAGAGAAGTATCAAAATCGGTGGACCACGTCGAAAGTTCTGAGGTTACGAATGTAAATGAAGATTATACAAACACAAATTCAAATTATGAACCAACTAGGTTAATAATGCGTTTCTGCTGACGTTTAAATAGAAATTTGAAATCGAAACACCATTTAATGATTTCGTATATGTATTTCACATGAGCAGATTCTAATTTCCAGACAAGCTTTTTATTCTCCCACATAGACATTGTTCGAACTGAGCTCTCACCACTCAAGAAATTCCAAATTGACACCTGGTGTTCATAATAGCACAAGTACTTCATGAAATCTTGGACCGTTGACTAAAACACATTAGATACGAATATTTTCTATCGTCTGTGGACCACTTTGAATTCGAAATGTCTGATTGGCATTTCGCATTCCGCTCAAAAGATGGCCACGCCGTATAAAAACATATAATTTTTAAGCTATTGCATAGCTTTTATCTCAGGCTTTGAGCGCGGCGACCGAATGTAGAAATTCCGTAACGAAAAAACCTAACACATCCGTGTATCGTCGGTTTAGTTCGGCAGACCTCGGAACGGTGTTTGGTTGCTTGCGACTAGACGGATGCAGTGCGAAATGAAGTCGGCAATCTCGCTGTTCCCATTGAATTACGATCGGCAAATATTTTATTAATATTGGATAGAGAATGTATAGCGAAACGCAAACATTTTCCATTAACTTCAGCTCCTTCTCTTACTATACATAAGTCGCAAGGTGGAATAGTTTATGAGTATAGTAAATCACATTCTCAGGGACTCGTCTGTGTTGTATTCTCTCGGGTAACTTATATTGAAAAATTGTATATTACGACAAAAATGATAATTCTGCATTTAAGTCGAAGGCAAGCTGCATCGACGGCATCTTTGTTGCAAGAATTCAAAAGACTGTGATTGAATAGTGTTCAGACGATAGCTCGAAGTGTCTTAGATATCATTAGTAGTAGAAATGGCATTTTAATAATGACTTTCAATTGCCAAAGTAAACATAGTCCAAATACGATTTACAAGATTCAGTTACGAGAAAAACCAATATGTTACTTCCGAAACATGCATGACGCTTGATATTCCGATTGAAATACCTAATTTCATTTGTATTGTTTAAATCAAACGAGATACTGTTGCAAAAGGTGGGATAGCTATTTACCAAAATAGTTAAATGTTAAATAGTTTCAGGCTTTCACGACCGGATATATTGACATTAAGAGAGTCTTCCGGGCTTATTGGCCGTGGTCTATTAGGAATTATTTCACCTAACGTTTCGCCCACAACTGCGGTAGGCATCTTCAGAGGATTCTTGGTCTTAGATTGTAACTCGACCGCTGAATTTCCGAAAGTGATGCTGGATTCGATCCGTTGGCTCCACTTATACTCTGATCATTGGCGGGAGAAGGTAGTGGGTTTACGCGCGCGATGTTGATTGGTCCATCGCTTCCACTTCGTATTGGCTTGATTTTAGTCTTTTCCAACACCGGCAACCATGCGTTATGTACCAAAGGAGTTTCTTCCCTTCTGTTCATATTGTTCTTATGTTTATATATCTCAATGGCTTCCATGTTCATCCTAGGATAGAAACATCAAAAGTTTCTATCCTAGGATGAACATGGAAGCCATTGAGATATATAAACATAAGAACAATATGAACAGAAGGGAAGAAACTCCTTTGGTACATAACGCATGGTTGCCGGTGTTGGAAAAGACTAAAATCAAGCCAATACGAAGTGGAAGCGATGGACCAATCAACATCGCGCGCGTAAACCCACTACCTTCTCCCGCCAATGATCAGAGTATAAGTGGAGCCAACGGATCGAATCCAGCATCACTTTCGGAAATTCAGCGGTCGAGTTACAATCTAAGACCAAGAATCCTCTGAAGATGCCTACCGCAGTTGTGGGCGAAACGTTAGGTGAAATAATTCCTAATAGACCACGGCCAATAAGCCCGGAAGACTCTCTTAATGTCAATAGTTAAATGTTACTAATATTGTCACTCCGAATAATGAAATAAATATTGAAGACGTCAGCGATGTTAATATTAAACGCTCATTTGTTGAAGATATTTGTGCATGCTTATGCAAACTTAGAAATAGCCTAGACATAGTCATGGTAGCAATTTACATTTCTCCGGATCCAGAATTGGACGAGGTAGAGCATTTTATTCATCACACTTTACTGGAGTACACTGAAGAAGGGTCGAAAATATTTGGTACAAATGGTGATAAATTTCCACTTAACTTGGCTGGCGATTTCAACATTAACTTCGCTGATAAAAAAATTAGAGCTGTTGACAACTTTTCTTTCGGAAAAATTGAATTTATAAATGAATAATGATCCACAAGAATCCACAACGAATTATGGAACCACTATTGATGTGGTATTTTCCAGATATTTTGAAGACATCAAGTCTCAAACATATCTTTCAGTTACCATAAACCTATAGTTTCAATGATAAACAATTCTGAATAACCCACATGTATTGTAAGATAAATAAATATTTCAAAACATTATTTTCGAATATAGATGCTATGCAATTCCTTTACCGCGGCAATCCTCGAGTACCAACGTATTTATTCTTTTTCTTACGATTCTGAAAAAAATTCATGAAGGCATTTGGCTCCTGATTAATAAGTGCTCAAGTTATAGGCATGGGAATTTCTTCTATTATTTGAAGAAAATTCGATTTTTGTTTCCTCCTGTTCCACTCTCTAGTGGGAAGGATAGCCCGAAAAATATTCAGAAAATACAGAGACCGCACATGAAATATTCCAATACAGCAGATGATAAATGATTGATTAGTGTAGATATATATATTCTTATGAAAAAGAGAGCTAAAATAATACTATAAATGTTGAAACAAAAAGTACCTAAGTTGAGGTAAAAAAAGAACGGGGTATCATAACATTCTTTGAATGATACTATAGAATCATATGATACTATCAACACTAGTATCATACGATACTATACAGCCAGGGGAAAAAACCTCAGCCGAAAAAACCTGCCTCCCCGTAAACAAAATGACATGTTACCCGTCGATGGGCTCGGATAAACAGATTCTTCCCAAAGGACTCGTAATTCTTAATCTGAAATGAAAAAAGACAAAAGCAGAAAAGAACCCGATTATTCAGAATAAATAAAATGCATTTTGAAAATGCATTTGTTACTTTAAAAAACATCAACATTAGGATTTCTTGGCCAAATAATGTTCGGAGGTTTATAAATATTTATGACAGAAATGTCACAAAATTTGAAAGAAATAAAAAAAAAACTCCATCAATTTCCCCTTTTCGAATCTGTTGAAAGTTACTAAACTGATAATTTTTCAACATATCAAGCTAAACTTGTAAAAAATCAATTAATACATAACCTTTCAACTGTCCTCTTTCACGAGGATTTTTTTCTTTTGCCGTGTGGGTTTCTTGCAAAAAAATCTCTTTGATACAATGTTCATCAGCTAATTTGGACACTTGTCTTTCGAAATTCCTTCGATATTCAAATTCAAAATCCACAAATTCTTGCCCTCTGGTCGTGAGGGTTTTTCAAACCGGATACGACCTTCCAGGTGATGATTTTCCGGCACTTCAGATGTTTGAAGACCGCTACGGGACCCCATTGAAAGGCAATCATCTTCCATTAGTGTAGATGAAACTTGGATACACCATTATCCGCCCAAAATAAATAGACAGTCCAAAAGTCCGAACAGTGTACTGCGCAGTTTTTTTTTGTTGGATGAAACATCGGCTTCACTTCAAGATAAAATTTTTTGGTGATCTTTACCACGATCGAACACTACAATGTTCATGCTATTCAGTCCGGCACTGTTTAGTTGGCAGAAAGAACGAGATATAAGCCGTTTGTAGCCATTTCATCCCTGTATTCTTGAACATCGATTATTCTTCATTATTGAGATGCGATGTTTTATCGGCACGGACAGGATCTCACGAGTTGCTCGAGAAACGTAAACAGATATCAGAAATCAGGCTCGGTCCAGGGGAAATCACGACTCGGGCTGTTTTTCCCACACGAAGTCCTATCAGATCGGTATGTTTAATTACCGGAAGGTAATTCACGAAAATATTCGAGTTCTGATGGGGTGGTTAATTGCCGTGGAATACGAGAGCGACTGTTTTTGTATTTCGGGAAGATTTGCATAAGGAGAATTGTTGAATTATCGGAAGACAAGGTTATTTGAAATTCAGTTCGGAAAAAAAAATATTTTCATCATTTTGGGAAAGAACCGAACGCAGTCCAAACTTGACAGTTTTCCACACGTCTATTGAAATATTGTCTGGGAGGCCTTTTCATATTTCTGAAAATTTAATTTGGGTTTTCGCTCCCAGTTTTTAAAACAAAAACAATAAAAAAAATTCCCTAATATCAGAAAAAAGGCCCTGACGTAAAAATGTGAGCACTTATTTGTCTGACGAAGGAATCTGATTGAGGCCTGGTTTTACAATCGAATGTTAACTTTTGGTAAAAGGAAATTTTATAGATTAGGCGTTTTACAATCCCACGAAACGTGGTTAACTATCAGTTAACTTGACCAACACCGAAAGTGTGGGTAAACCTGAAGTTAATTCGAGAATCATGTATATGTATTTAACCTAAAATGTCTGTCTGATTCGAAAATTATTGTTTTGAAGAAATTGATTTCTCACTGAAGATTTGTTAATATGCATTCAATAGAATTTGATTTCAACGCTTTTAGCAGTGATGGAGAGGAATGTCTTAGATCTGAAGTGATAATAATAATAATATTTATTGATTCCCAAAGATACATCTATGTATGAAGGACATGTCAAAGGCAATTCATATCAGATAACAATGAACTCAACTAATTAACTAAAATTAACACTGATATCATCCTCCAGAAACTCTTTCACAGAATAATATGCCTTCTTTTGAAGGAACGATTTCATGATTGTCCTGAAGGATTTAGTTGGCATAACTCTCAGATGATGCGGTAGGTGATTATAATATTTTATGCTCTGGTATGAAGGGGAGCACTCAAAGTTGGCCGTTCGATGTTTTGACAGGAAGAAAGTTGATTGACTTCTAGTCTCATAACTATGAAAATCCGACAGTTTTGAGAAGTCAGCCTCATTATCCTTCAAGTGAATCAAGCATCTATATAAATATACGCATGGAACAGTCAAAATGCCAGAACTCTTGAATACAGGTTTACATGATTCCCTAGGCTCAACATTAAACATCATTCTCAAAATGCGCTTTTGGAGAATGAGTACCCTGCTTAATTCCACTGAACTACCCCAGAGAACAATGTTGTAGGCTATATGGGCATAAGCTAGACTGTAATAGACATTTATCAGTGTCGCGGCCGGTAAGGAATTCTTCTTGCTTAAGGCATGAAAAGCTTTGTTCAATTTCTTACAAACATGATCAATATGTTCAATCCATGACAATCCACTGTCCACATAAATGCCAAGGAATTTTGTGCAGGACTTTGATGTTAAAGAACCGTCAACAGTCAGTTGTCGGTCACCAGTACCCCTGAGACCAAAGTATATTAAATCTGTCTTCGACACATTCAGAATGAGAGCATTTCTATGACATCAAGTATTGAAATATTCAATTATGCGTCCTAGATCAAATTTTTTTCGAAATTAACGACGATTATGATTTTTTCTTGAGATTCAGATTATCAAAAAGCTGCGTTTTATTATTATTTATTCAGCGTATGCTGAATATTCTAAACCAAATAGGATATTGGATAGCTCATACAACCGGAAGGTATTCAAAATGCCAGGATTCCGAGGTGCATGGGTGCTATCGACTGCACACATAAAAATTCAAATGCCAGGGGGTGATCGAACTAAGTAGGCAAATTTTCAAACTAGTTGAAAGATTTTCAAGAGGGTTGGACACATTTCAGAGCAGTTAAAAAAATTTCAAAGCTGTTGGGAAAATTTCAAAGCAGTTGGAATAAGTTTCAAAAGGGTTGAAACAATTCCAAAGTAGTTGGCAAAATTTCAAAGCATTGGGAAAAATTTCTAAAACAGTTTGAAAAAGTTCAAAACAGTTCGTGAAATTCCAAATAAGTTGAAATTCATCATTCTCAGAGAGTTCTGAAATACGAAGGAATCTGAATTAGAAAAAACAAGTTTGCATTCAGTACTTGACAATATTATGTATAGCCAGCAATAAATGGTATTAAACCCAATATTTTCACCATCAAGTGTTGGAAGAAATGCAGCCTCAAGAAGTAGGTACCCAGTTGTAAATTTTTCGGTTACTTCGCATGGACTGTGTCATAAAAAAACCATCTGGTATCATAAATTTAAGCTGTTACTTTCAGATAAGCAGATTCATCAGAATGACAATTCTCGTAATATGTCTTAGATTTCGGTCCTGAAAAATATTCTGTTTTCTTGTGTTACAACATGTTTGGTTTATCTATGGGAGATGATTGCCTTTCATTGGGGTCCCGTAGCGGTCTTCAAACATCTGAAGTGCCGAAAAATCATCACCTGGAAGGTCGTATCTGGTTTGAAAAAACCCTCACGACCAGAGAGCAACAATTTGTGGATTTTGAATTTGAATATCGAAGGAATTTCGAAAGACAAGTGTGATTACGTCTCCAAATTAGCTGATGAACATGGTATCAAAGAGATTCTTCTGCAAGAAACCCACACGGCAACAGAATCGTCGTGAAAGAGGACAGTTGAAAGGTTATGTATTAATTGATTTTTTGCAAGTTTAGCTTGTTATGTTGAAAAATTATCAGTTACGTAACTTTCAACAGATTCGGAAAGGGGAAATTGATGGAGTTTTTTTTTTCATTTCTTTCAAATTTTGTGACATTTCTGTCATAAATATTTATAAATCTCCGAACATTATTTGGCCAAGAAATCTTAATGTTTATGTTTTTTAAAGTAGCAAATGCATTTCCAAAATGCCTTCGATTTATTCGGAACAATTGGTTTCTTTTCTGCCTTTGTCTTTTTTCATTTCAGATTAAGAATTACGAGTCATTTTGGGAAGAATCTGTGTATCCGAGACCATCGACGGATATCATGAAGATGATCAAACTAATGTCTTTCAAGATTTTCCTGATATTTTATGTTATTTTGTTTACGGGGAGGCAGGTTTTTTCGGCTGAGGTTTTTTCCCCTGGCTGTATAGTATCGTATGATACAAATGTTGATAGTATCGTATGATTCTATAGTATCATACAAAGAATGTTATGATACCCCGTTCTTTTTTTACCTCAGCTTAGGTACTTTTTGTTTCAACATTTATTGTATTATTTTAGCTCTCTTTTTCATGAGAATATATATAATATATATATATATATATCATAAGGTACGCTCTTCGTACATTGTGTTATAGTTTTGCGAATGAACAATATGTGTAAATAAATTTAAATAATGAACGAAGAAAGATACGAAGTGAAATTTGAGTTATGTGATGAAAAATTTAAAAAAATGTATGAACAGAAAATGCACGAAAGAAAACAAGTGTGAGAGAAAATTATGGGTAGTGACCACAGAATATCGGAAGTCACAACAAAGATCTTTCAAAACACCAAATATATCCTCAATTCCAAACACTAATTGCAATAAACGCTGTAAAAGAGTTAGAAATCGCAAACTCAAATAAGGAAATTTCGTTCAAAGTTGTTCCTTCAATATGACTGATTAGGTCGAAACCGTTTTCCCAAATTGGGAATCTGTTGTTTTTAAGAAGTATCTTAATTTATGAAACACACTTCGACACACATTTTCTGTGAAAACTAAGGAGTTATACTGTTTTTCTTTATTTCACAAAACCTGTAAGCACAAGTTAGGCTCATTTTTCATCAAACGAAATATATTTTCTAAAAATTTGGTCCCTATTATTTTGTGAAATGGACCCATGTTAAGGAAGAGCAGTTTCAATATTTTGAATCTCATCAAAGTGGTAAGTAAATATCTTTAATTTTTCATCTGCCCCTGCCCATCTTTCCTTCTTTGTCAAAAATATTTTGTTTTATGATGCTTGAAATTTTGGGATACACCAAATAATGAATAAACTGAACTAAATTAGAGAATGAAATAAAAAGTGTGTCTCAAAGTTTCGAATATACTCCAAAGTACTTCTCATAAAAAATACGATTCTATAAAATGAAGAAACTCACAGTATTGAATATTGGGTAATTGGAAAATCAACGTTATTTTCTCGTCACTTTGATTTCCAATATTCACTCCTTTCACGGAATGAAAAGAATAGATTTTCCAGAAAAAATGCCCCCGCTCCCAGATTCCACGAATTGAATTGAAACAAAAAGTACCTAAGCTGAGGTAAAAAGAGAACGGGGTATCATAACATTCTTCGTATGATACTATAGAATCATACGATACTATCAACACTAGTATCATACGATACTATACAGCCAGGGGAAAAAACCTCAGCCGAAAAAAACTGCCTCCCTGTAAACAAAATAACATAAAATATCAAATATCAGGAAAATCTTGAAAGACATCAGTGTGATCATCTTCATGTTATCCGTCGATGGGCTCGGATACACAGATTCTTCCCAAAACGACTCGTAATTCTTAATCTGACATGAAAAAGACAAAAGCAGAAAAGAAACCGATTATTCAGAATGAATCGAATGCATTTTGGAAATGCATTTGCTACTTTAAAAAACATTAACATTGAGATTTCTTGGCCAAATAATGTTCGGAGGTTATGACAGAAATGTCACAAAATTTGAAAGAAATGAAAAAAAAAACTCCATCAATTTCCCCTTTCCGGATCTGTTGAAAGTTACGAAACTGATCATTTTTCAACATATCAAGCTAAACTTGTAAAAAATCAATTAATACATAACCTTTCAACTGTCCTCTTTCACGAGGACTTTTTTCTGTTGCCGTGTTGGTTTCTTGCAGAAGAATCTCTTTGATACCATGCTCATCAGCTAATTTGGAGACGTAATCACACTTGTCCTTCGAAATTCCTTCGATATTCAAATTCAAAATCCACAAATTGTTGCTCTCTGGTAGTGAGGGTTTTTTCAAACCGGATCGACCTTCCAGGTGATTTTTCGGCACTTCAGATGTTCGAAGACCGCTACGGGACCCCAATGAAAGGCAATCATCTCCCATAGATAAACCAAACATGTTATAACACAAGAAAACAGAATATTTTTCAGGACCAAAAACTAAGACATATTACGAAAATTGACAGTTGCACGACTGTCACTCAAAAAAAAAAAAAGTTTCAAGTAACATCGAGATACTCATTATGAATAAAACAAATTCCATGAAATCTACCTAATTGAATGTTCGTTAGGTGGAAACAAAGGGTAATTACTCCTAACTCTGTTGAAATTCATCATTTTGAACTTTTTTCCACCGAAACAAATATTGTTCGAAAATAAATATAACGGATTCCGGTCAATTCAATGTCCAGTTGGAAAATTCTCGATGGATTCCCTCCCCCCCCAAAATTTGGCTGTGCCTCGTCCCTGAGAGTTACATTATCCACTTCACTTTATTTATTCAGATGGCAGGTCTCCATTAAAGAGAAATGTGTTATTCATTTTCAATTTGAAATTCCCTTCATGTAAAATAATAGGGATATGACAGAATTAGAAAATACCCGTATACATAATTTTCTGCGATAAACCGTGGACATTCCCATTAACCCCTGAATCCCCAACGGACTCGAACGACCGCTTCAGTTGCTGCGCTGAGACTAAACTTCGGGGGGGCCATAAAGCATCCTCCTTAACTGGCAACCTCCATCGACAGGATGAATGGATTCCATCTCGGGTTACGCTTCATTTATGCGAAACCCGACTTCATTCCGCAACTCGGCCTAGGCCTTAATAGAAATGCGAACTGGAACAGAATGTGCCCCCTGTCGGCTATTCGGTCTTCACTGAAACGCTCTCTCCTCACCAGGTGATAGAAAAGAACATGCAGCTCCTGTGACGTAGCCGATCATTACGAACAGTAATCAGCTGCCGCATCAGCTGGTTGCAATAAGAAGCTGTCGTGAGTGCTTTCCGAGGAAACCATTGGCGTAGGGAGCTAAGGCGACAGGAAGTCCGTAATGCCTTAATCGATGTCTGGTCTCCTTTTCGACCGCATTATATTTCGCATCTTCGAGAAATTTCATACCGATAGAGATTTTTTATTCATTTCCATCACCTGACTCGTTCTACCTCGAAAATAAAATCGAGTTAATGCCGTTTTCAATCGGAAATGAAGAATTAAACAACAATTAAAATTGTTGATGGCATAAATGAAAATCTTTAAAGTCAAATATTACAAAAGTGCTTTTTTGCAGATACGCCCTTTTCAATTAACACGGCAGAATAGATAACCACTGCGCATTATATTCATTATAATACTGCATTATACACATCAACTGTGTCATAAAAAAAACATCTGGTTTCATAAATTTAAGCTGTTACTTTCAGATAAGCAGAATCGTCATGTGTTATATTGTTGCGACTATACAATATGTTTAAACAAATTGAAATAATGAACTAAAAAAGATTTTGAAGAATAAAAAAAAATCAGGAACAGAAACTGCACGAAGGAAAACAAGTGTGAGAAAAAATTATGGGTAGTAACCACAAAATATGACCACAACAACAATCTCTCAAAACACCAAATATAACCTCAATTCCAAACACTAATTGCAATAAACGCTGCAATATAGTTAGATATCGCCAACTCAAATTGGGGAATATTGTTCAAAATTGTTCCTTCAATATGAGTGATTAGGTCGAAACCGTTTCCAAATCGAGAATCTGTTTTGTTTTTAAGAAGTATCTTGATTTATGACACACTTCGACACACATTTTCTGAGTTAACTAGGGAGTTATCTTGCTTTTCTTCATTTCATAAAAACTGTAAGGAAAAGTAAGGTTAATTTTTTATCAAACGAAATATATTTTCTGAAAATTGTGTTTCTTTTCGACCGCATTCAATTTCGGATCTCCAAGCAATTTCATACCGATAGAGATTTTTTATTCATTTCCATCACCTCCCTCGTTCTACCTCGAATATAAAATCGACTTAATGCCAAATACCATTTTCAATAATAAATCGATTTATTGATAGTTTTGAAGGTCGATGGTCTGTCTCCTGTAGCATATAATCCGTAAATTTCTAGTAGACTTGAAAACGTCTCGGAGATTCAATGAAAAGAATCATACAACTATCTCGAACTGTTTATAAGATATTGTCTGTTGTTCGAACTATTATCACAAAAAAATTCGTTGAATAAAATGACCCATGTCACAAAGTTCCACAGATAAATTACCACAAATCATTCTGCGAGTTTTTGTAAAACGTCAATAATTTAAATATCTACAGATGCTGCCCCAAGAATAAAAAATGAGTATCTATACATTTACTACATTTACTGCTTTCAAACACTGATTCAACTCCAACTGCACGGAAGTAACAAAAAAGTTGATTCTGGATGTATGGGTTTTATGCCAATTTGCCATCTTATTAATCGTATAGAGGCTTTTCTGCCAACCATCAATTCTCGATGCAAAATCACTAAATGAAAATATCACATTCATTTAAAAGAATCTTCTGACCTTCTCACAATTAAGGAATTCTTGAAATTTAAGGAATCATTGAAATTAAGTAAATAACTGACCTATGTTGTTTTTGGCGTTTACTCATAACCAGATAATATCATATTACTGTTACAATATTTTTCATTATATCATTGAAGATCGAAGCCTTATCCTGCATGGTACATAAATACAATCTTTTCTAGTAAATCTTTTATGTTTTCAAATTCACTGAATACTTACATTTGCTTTTGCAATTTTTTGTGGTGATTTCATAGCCTCATGATGGGAGTTACGTTTAATTTTCACATTTCTATACCGCCGATTTTTGAAGCAAAAAGCCTTCCAGAAAAATAACTTCTTTCATTATTCAAGACAAAATTTCCTCCGGACCTGCCTATAAGTACGCCCATGGCTGAGCATGCCTCCAGCAAACAAGGATCGCACACCGAACAACAGGGTCGTATCGGAAGTGGGTGAATGATTATGGGTGGATACATGTAGTCTTTGCGAATTAAAACTGCCATATGCCGATGAACTTTCACATTTATGTTGCAGTCAGATGTTGCTCATATTTGGGGTTGAACGTACCTCTGGAATGAATAATAATAGATGCTTGTACATTCCATTGAATGGAATGAGATACACCTTTGCTATATGGGGTTGCTAATAAGCTGGAAATACACAACATTGAAGGGAGTATTTGTGATAGTATTGTGTTGGCATATTGGCATACAACCCATACATCCAGAGGTAACTCTTTTGTTATTTTGAAACAGATTAGATAGTGAACTTCCGTGCAGTTGGAGTTGGATCAGTGTTTGAATGTAGAAAATGTATTAATGTGTAGATACTCATTTTTCATTCTCGGGGCATCTGTAGATATTAAAATTATTGACGTTTTGCAGAAATTCGCAGAATGATTTAATGATTTGTGGTCAACTTTTTGACATGGGTCACTTTATGCAACGAATTTCTTTGTGATAATAGTTGAATTTACAGACTTTATCTTGTGGACAGTTCCAGAAAGTAGTATGATTCTTTTCATTGAATCTCCGAGACGTTTTCAAGTCTACTGGACACTTACGGATTATATTCTACAGGAATTGAATAAAATGGCATGCACTGATTTCTTTTTGTCTGTTGGACACCCTGATGGTAGGTTGTATTCATTTTTCGTTGAGATATGTTGTGCCTGAAATGAATAGTCTTCAAAATGGGTCGCACTTCTGGTATAATTTTAAAATGTGATGGGTTGAAAATGTCATTTTGAAGAAAAATAACACATTTTTCTAGAATATTCTGTTCGCATCGAAAACCTTTATTGCAAGAATTAGTCCATTATATTGAATGATTCAGCATTTATGAGTTATATTCGAAAATTAGCAATAGCAATATTGAAAAAAATGGTGAAGACATATTAGCTTCCCATTGAAATCATCAATCTTCTGTTGAAATATATTAGCAAGTAAAAGAATGGAACATTTTCACCCAAAAAAAAGTTGTGAGGATGATATCTGAGTGGTTTAACATTTCAACTCCTCCTAAGTGGACTTGAGGGTTGAAAAATTCCGAAAATTCTTATTGACAAATGGAATTTACCAATATTCTTGTTTTTAGCTTCTTATACAGGAAAAATTAATTAGAAAAACAATTTTTCCTACTTTTACGAAGACTGTGACTTTTTCAGGGAGAGGTTGTTCGAAAAATTTCATATCAAATACGCACTTGAATTTTTCTCGAATAATTGCCCGTTTTATTTTTCGGTGATGTTCAGATACAACTAGAACATGGTGGAAGGAACTGTTGAAAAACTACGCTGTAGAGCATTATTGATCAGGAATGAATGCTGCAGGTCAGGAACACATTCATAAATGAATATATTTCTCTATTTCAGTATCGTAATGAGTTCATTACAGTACTAAAAGTAGTGCTGTAATGAAACTCATTACAGCATTGTTTTCAGTTATATTTTTCGTTTTATGGTTGTCAGTACTGACCTCCGATCGAATCAAGTTTCGAATCAAATCAATTCAAATTCCGTGATCTGTCAAATTTCGTACGTCACACCAACTGCCAAGACACAATACAAAAGTCACTAATCTGAATTTTCATTTGAATTTCAAGAGTATTTCACGAAAATTGACTGAAATGGAGAAAATACCGTCTAATATTCGTTGCAGAAGGCAATTCCGAAACTCATGCTATCGAAAACTCGCTCGTTCGTCGCTCGTTCATTTATATTAATAATAATAATAATATATATTTATCCTTTTAACCACATATTTACATGTATAAATACAAAATATATATATAGGTATAGGATATGTCAAAAATTAGTATATGTTTGATTAACCCCTTCAAAATATTCCCTAACAGAGTAGAAGCCCTTTGAAATTAAAAATTTTTCAACTGACTTACAGAATGAACCATAATCATCAATAATTTTCAATTCAAGTGGAAGTGCATTATTGATCTTAATTCCCATATACTTTGGTGATTTCTCGAAACAAGTTAATCTGTGAAATGGTACTGTCAGCTCATGCAATTGTCGAGTTGAATAAGTGTGATTATAATTTAACGGCAGAAATGATTTGATGTTCATTTTAACATATTTCAATATTTCAAAAATATATACGCTCGAAATAGGTAGTATTTTTTGTTCTACGAATAGTATGTCTTCAATTAGTAAGCTGTCTTCTGAGCATAGACACTTTTTGTTATTATATTGCAAATAAATAGTATTCTTAATATAGTATTATTTATATGTGAACACAACTCAACGTTTTCCTGAAAACTTAATTAGGGTTTTCTGTCCAGTCTCTGAAACAAGAAACAATTAGGAAATTTTTTTAATAATATATGAAAGGCCCCTGCTTAAAAATTCGAGCACTAATTTGTCAGGAGCCAAAACTTTACTAGAAGAAATTGTTGCCTAACAATGAACAAAAAGAAAACACTCTGAACTCTTAAGCGTAACGTTTCGGAGTCTGAATAAGACTCCTTCTTCAGACAATAACTAGTTTTCATTCAACTTTGTAGAATCGTGACAATTTTTTTATTTTTGGATTGACATTTGTCAATATATGATAAACAAAGATAAATATTGATTACTACATGTTGATGTTATTTTATTTTAAAATTCCCTGAAACCAGTTCTTTTTTCAAAAAATCCATCCGAATTCGATCTATTCCTACTGAACAATTGGCGAGACTATTAGCCTTATCCAACAAAAGACAGGCTGACTCCTTGATTTTTCTTTCATAACTATCAGGTTCCGTCATAAGAATTTTTGTTCCATTCAAATCCATCATGTGATTGCCGGTATTGGAACACACATGATCTGCTATCTGTGATCTACCAATATCTCTATATTTTATGTTATTCTTATATTCATGTTTTCTGATCTTCTTCATTTTTCTCCTGTATAAGATTTTCCACAAATACAGGGAATATTGATTTTTGGTTCTCATTCGAAGGTTTATTTTGCGTTAATTAAGATCGTAAATCATTTTTTGTTATGAAAACAATTCTTGTGTTGAATTTAGAACCAATTTCTTCTTAAAGTCCATGAACAAAAGGAATCAAATTCATTAAAATTTGTTGTTTTTGACGTTTTGTTGTTGGTTCTTGATCGTTATTATCGTTTTTACGCCAAATTGTTCTCTCTAAATTTGAAATAGTTTTTTCTATGAAATTAGTTGGATATTGATTATCCTCAAGAATATCTTTAATGAAATTAATTTCATTATTTCGTTTTTCAGTTGACGATGAAATTAATTGCGCTCTATTATGAAGTGTTTTAATAATAATCTATAATGATCATTCCTTATCAAACAATTCCGAAAGTTTATTTTTGGAAGTTAAAACCTAGATTCAGATTGGGAAGACATAAGAAAAAGCTTCTATCTATACAAGTCTTTGACTTGTGCATATATTCAAACCATAAATTGTTGAGGTCGAAAAAAAAAACTTTTTTCGTATACCATTTTTTCTGATTCAGCTCAGATAAAAAGATACAGCCATCTTGAACTTTCATAATGAGCTATGCCACCCCTGGAAAAATGACACTAAAATTTTTCCTAGCATTAAATCTACCACCTGAACCTTCGAAAAAATGTAGCAAAAATTTAATTCTGCGAATATTCTGAACAGAATTATATTCAGCCAAAGTAACCAAATTTTTCAATTTCGCTGATATAAATCATTAATTACTGGAAGAGTGCGCATTTCACGAGACTTCACGTAAAATACTTTGTTTTCCAAAATGGCCAAATATTCATTAAATGGCATTCAACCCACTTTCAAGGGTCGGGATCATAGAATTTCTGCTATAATTATGGAATGGAATGTTATATATTGGTCATAACGAAAAAAATAAAACATGTGAGTTAAATTTTGTATTCGTACAAGATTTGCCACATTGATGAGAACCTATATTCTGAAAATCATTTCATTCGATGAAATCGTTTACGAGATATATTCGAAAATTACATTTTTTATGGATTTTCAACAGCCTGTATCTTTCTAACCGAGCCGCATTGGAAGAAATGGTAGAGACAAAAAGTGTTTTTTCTGACCTCAGGAATGTCCCGTTAAAATATATGTACAGGGTGGGCAAAATTGGTGATACATGAACTACAACTTTAACCCAACGAGATAGAGAAAAATGAGTGGCACGTTATGGTGGTCTTTATTAGAGAAACTGATAATGCCATCAACTGCATTCCTCTATCTTCTTTTGTTTTCGAGTTATAGGCCAAAATTGAAATTTGGGCGATTTCAACTTCGGTCATTATCTCCGTTCCTGTTTGTGCTAGGATGTTGAAATAAAAACATTATACAGGCACTTTTTTCATAGCAATCTAGTAGCGAACTTTGTTTTTTACCAAGAGGTTTCCTTGCTGAGCTATGACATAAAGTTGTGTTTTTTCTTATGGAAACAATAGTTTCAAATGGCTTAGGAAGAATCGCCATTTTTTTCCCGTTTCAGAAATATATCATACATCATACATCGCCCCCAGATTCATTCAGATATCATGAAAAATATAGTTTGTATGTGCAATTTGAATTATTGAGTATTAAGTAGGCTTGATAACAAAATAACATGTCTCTACGCATGGTGTCATAATGATTTCGTGATTGGATACTTGATTCAGTTCTCCGTGGTTTGATCTCTGTTCAGAACAACTGTCAATTCGAAGTCATTGTTGCAGCTAGAATGAAACATTTTAACATAAATATCATATTTCGTGTAGTTTTCAAACATTTCCATATTGCCGGCAATAATGACTTCCAATTCTAATAATTGGCAGTTGTTCTGAACAGAGATCAAACCACAGAGAATTGAATCAAGTATCCAATCACGAAATAATTATGACACCATGCGTAGAGACATATTATTCTGTAATTAAGCCTTCTTTATACTCAATAATTCAAATTTCACATACAAACTATATTTTTCATGATATCTGAATGGATCTGAGGGCGATGTATGATATATTTCTGAAACGGGAAAATATGGCGATTTTTTCTAAGCCATTTGAAACTATTGTTTCCATAAGAAAAATCACAACTTTATGTTATAGCTCAGCAACGAAACCTCTTGGGAAAAAACAAGGTACCCTACTGGATTGCTATGAAAAAAGTGCCAGTATAATGTTTTTATTTCAACATCCTAGCACAAACAGGAACGGAGATAATGACCAAAGTTGAAATCGCCCAAATTTCAATTTTTGCCTAAAACTCGAAAACAAAAGAAGATAGAGGAATGCAGTTGATGGCATTATCAGTTTCTCTAAAAAAGACCACCGTAACGTGCCATTCATTTTTCTCTATCTCGTTGGGTTGAAAAGTTGTAGTTCATGTATCACCAATTTTGCCCTCAGTGAAAGAACAACACATACTCTGACAGTTGTGACGTACGATTTTCATTCTGTCCTGCTCCCGCACACTTTTTGAAACTTGAATATTATTCGAATAAGTATTTATTTCTGGTTTTGTTTCATTTCAATAACGAAATACGAAACAATTAATTTTTCAAGTGAAACAACTATTCTGTGAAATAAAGAAATATTGGAAAGAATTACTTTAATGATTGATAAATTTAATGAAATTGCTAGCAGTGAATTAACGAAGCACAAAGTGAACTTTACCAAGAGATAATGGTAAATAAAGAAAGAGTTTTTCCCTGTATTGCAGAACCTAGAGTGGTCCGTTCAAGTTCAAATAAATCGAGACATGAAAAGTCCCACAATAACTGTTTTTTGTACCTGATTTGGAATCTACGTTGATATTTTGTTATATTCGAGAGTTTAGATCTGTCAAGATTCATTCATATTTTGCTTTATCTTTCATGCAATATTTTTTTAACTTCTTTTTGTAAGCTTCCTCAAATGAAACTATTTCTTGTTACGAAGTATTTAATTTTTTTCTGCCGTAGAGTCAATAAAACAACAAAACATGTACTAACATTTTTAATTTTCTGCTTGCAAGAGAAGATTGTAGACAATAATTTCCTTTTTCATTCTTTCTATCTCATTAAAAGTAAATCAAAGTCCTGAGAACATTTTTCAGTTTCCTCACAATCATAAAAAAAACACGGTTGTGCTCTGCTTTTCAAATAAAAGAAAAATTGACTATACTGCGAAGACATAACTGAAAATGTACGACTAGAGAGAATTTTTTTCTTAAACCTCTATTATTCATTCATGATAGCAACAATTCAATATAAAAATGATATATAAAAAATGTATATGATGCAAAAGTATTATTCATAACCTATACATATGTTTGAATTTTGAATGACATTTGTCAGAGTAAGTTTGTGAACGACGAGTGTGGAGTAAAAACCGAAGTATATTTCTGATCATATGGCCATACTTTTACTCTACTCTCTGAGTAAGTTTGTGAACGCTGCCCTGAGGAGCCACACACGTCCCCCATGATCTTCTGCTAGTTTATGTATTTCCGATAATTATTCAACTCTCGTTTTATCTGGGCCCAATCATCTCCCCAGTTCTTTGTTCATCGCCGCCTACACACGCGAAAGCCTCAAATTGGCCACCGATAAAATCGCCGAATAAAATTGTTCTCTAGCGCGGCACAATGGTGGGCGCAATTACAATCGAGATTTCCGCGAACGATCCTCAATGCGCCGAACAGATTAAAAATTCGTTAGCTGGTTTTTCGTGATTCCGAGCGCGTTTAATTTCACGGGGGTCACCGGGAAAGTTATTCGCACTTTTCAATCTCGGTGATTGGTTTTTTCCATCGGTGCCATCCATCAGCTTCGGCCATTCGGTTGCGTGACTTGGGTGGGGCTTTCGGGGGGATATTCGGTAATTGTTTACTGATTCATGTCTACCGGAAGGTGCAGATGATATAGGTGGATGCCCAAATTCTCACTCCTTGATTTTGTTCAGCGGCAAATTGGATTTTAGTACGATTTCCCATAGGGAGTGTTCTTTACGAACTCTTCAATTTAATGGCTACTAAACCATAATGTGGGAGTTGTGTCCGTAGATCAAAGTTTTATTCAAGGGACAGCTATTATGCTATTCTGCAGAAGCTCCCTTATTCAATGCTTATGAAGTGAGAAGAAGAATCTTCGAAGACTTTTTTCCAATTTGATAAGATATAAGGAAGCAAATAATAGATAATCTTCTCCATTAGCATTCATAATTAATAACTCGCTTAAATATGGGATATTTCCAGAGGCACTGAAGATTGCTGTTGTGAAGCCGATACACAAAAAGGGAAGTATCAATGACTATCAGAATTATAGGCCCATCAGCTTACTACCTTCATTTTTGAGTTGGCCTACTGTAATCAGATTATGGGACATTTGATTAAAAACAATGTTTTTTTCCAACAGTCAACATGGATACTTGAGAGGAAGATCAGTACAAACAGCCATTTTTGTAAAGTAAATTACGCAGATGACTCTAATCTGCTAATTGTTGAAAATATGTGGCCAGAATTAAAAATATTGACTGAGGAGGTTCTACAGTACTGCGAGTGGTGGTTTTATCAAAACAACCTGTTTAAGAACAAGGAAAAAACCAATATTGTCCTATTCCATCCTATGAATTCCAATATTTTACCACCTAAGGATGTTATGTTGCAGGATTTGAGGTATTCAATTTCAGAGTCTAGTAAATTTTTCGGTCTACATATTGATAATTAGCTGAAATGGAACCATCACATTGAACAACTTGCTAGCAAAAAAGGACATTCAATTTATTCGTTTAAAATAATTGCAAAGTACGTAACTGATAGTATATTAAAAACAGTGTATCATGCGACCATTGAATCCAAGTTGAGATTTGGTATATCATTCTATGGATCTGGCAATATTTCTTCATTATTTATACTCCAGAAAAAAGCAATAAGAATTATCTGTAAATTACGATACGACCAGTCTTGTCGTAGTTTTTTCAAACAGAAAGGAGTTCTCACCATCTATGCTCTATATATAAAAGAATGCCTTTTATTCTTGCATAAAAACAAACAATTTTTCAAACAATATAAAAATTCAAAGATGCGTTATGATACACGAACATTATGTTATAACCTTCCCAAATGTAAACTAACCACCACCCAAAAGCAAATGGAATTTAGATGTCTGAAAATGTTCAACACTTTACCAGATGAGATTCAAGGAGAGCATAATTTCAAATTATTCAAAAGAAAATTATTTAAGTTTTTATTAAACAAGGAACCCTATTGTATGGATGATTATATGATTGGTTAATGTTAATTGCTTTTGTGACACTATTTTCTTTTATATCGGTATATCCTTTGCATGTATCGAATAATTGAAAATAAAGATTATTATTATTATTATTATTATTTTTGAAAAAAGAGTCAGTCGAATGGTTCTCTTCTGTTTGAGTTATTGAACGAAATCAAAATAATTTTTGTTAATTTCATATGTTTTACAAATAAATAATCATTCAATATTTTTCCTCCATATTTTCATTCCCAGATTTGTCAAGATAAACTTTCTTAGCAGTGTTCCCTAGAATCTAGAAATGTTGATTAAGTCATCCTCATTCTTGAAATAGAAATCTTCTTACATAAAAATAATTATTTTTTTTTTCAGATTATACGGACTCTTAATGTCGATGATTATAACATTTATGTTATAATGAAAAAGAGAGCTAAAATAATACAATAAATGTTGAAACAAAAAGTACCTAAGCTGAGGTGAAAAAAGAACGGGGTATCATAACATTCTTCGTATGATACTATAGAATCATACGATACTACAATCACTAGTATCATACGATACTATACAGCCAGGGGAAAAAACCTCAGCCGAAAAAACCTGTCTTCCCGTAAAAAAAATAACATAAGATTTTTAATATCAGGAAAATCTTGAAAGACATCAGTGTGATCATCTTCATGTTATCCGTCGATGGGCCCGGATAAACAGATTCTTTCCAAAACGACTCGCAATTCTTCTGAAATGAAAAGAGACAAAAGCAGAAAAAAACCGAATATTCAGAATAAATCAAATGCATTTTAAAAATGCATTTGCTACTTTAAAAAACATCAACACTCAGATTTCTTGGATAAATAATGTTCGGAGGTTTATAAATATTTATGACTGAAAAGTCACAAAATTTGAAAGAAATGAAAAAAAGACTCTAGTAATTTCCCCTTTCTGAATCTGTTGAAACTTACGATCTGATAATTTTTTAACATAATAACCTAAACTTGTAAAAAATCAATTAATACATAACTTTCAACTGTTCTCTTTCACGAGGAATTTTTTCTGTTGCAGTGAGAGTTTCTTGCAGAAGAATCACGTCGATACCATGTTCATCAGCTAGTTTGGAAACGTAATCACACTTGTCTTTCGAAATTCCTTCGATATTCAAATTGAAAATCCACAAATTCTTGCTCTCTGGTCGTGAGGGTTTTTCAAACCGGATACGACCTTCCAGGTGATGATTTTTCGGCTCTTCAGTTTTGAAGACCGCTACGGGACCCCAATGAAAGGCAATCATCTCCCATAGATAAACCAAATATGTTATAACACAAGAAAACTGAATATTTTTCAGGACCAAAAACTTAGACATATTCCGATAATTGTCATTATGATATGGTAGTAATGGAGAACCGCAATACAAAATATTTGATTTTTTTTCTCCAATCGATTTTTCGGCATCGAATTTTCGTCACCCAGTACTACATTTTCAAATGAATACCGAATTTTTCTTCAACAAATACTTGAATAGAATATAATTATTTCAAGATCTTCATCAAGTGAAACAAATTCATAATCGATGTTCAAATTCAACCACGTACAAAGTGGAGAAATATAGCTATACCTAATACCTAGATTAAAATTGCAATCGCGATGTATTATTTGCGATTTGTCATCACTTAGAAACCATATAATAAATAACCTTAGATACGAAAAACATAACCTTAGATACGAATATAAAAACAATGTAATTGAAAAGTGGCCAAATTATACTTGACAGGAATACACATGAGGCGTTTTCTCTAATTCACAATGTGGCAATAATTCTTACCGGAAATTCTTGAATATTTTTTTTCAATTCAAAACAAGCAGTCCACTTTTTATAATAATTTTCAGACCATGAGCATAAAAATTTGCTAAAGACTCATACAAATCAATAGTTTCAAGTCCTAAAACTTTTTCGTTGTTTGTGGACTGATACTAGCTCACATACCAAATTTCAACAAAAAAATGCCCCAACAGTTTTCATGATCATCAGTGAGTTTTTGAATATCTAAAAAATCTTAATTGTAGAAGCTGTGTTATTGCAACTTTGTACGTTTGATCAGCCTACTATTGATATCATATTCAGGAAATTATGTTCATCTGGTATATACCAAACTTAATATAATGGCAGGAGGCAATGTAATTTACAAAATTACACTCAGCAAGATCGAAAAGGATAGATAGTAAGTCAAAAATAAACCGAAGCTGATGGGCGATTCTTTTGGAAATTCAAGGATCTTTAATCTGGTTCATGAAATCATGGTCTTCTCAGTAACCTACTAAATACCGAATTTGTGAGTCTATGCTATGATTGGTATCAATGAGCTAAATAAGATCGAATCTGGGAGAGTTTCGAACCATTTTGGTGCTCTTATGATTTCAGTAAACTCAATCGATTTTTCCTGAGTAAATCAAGATGAAATTCGAAATCTCCAATCGACACTCGAATAAACTTAAGGTGTATGAAATTTCAGGAACACCCTCGTACTGAACAAACCAACAATTACGCAATCAATAAAATCCCCGAAGCGAAACTATCGCCGTTCAAACGTCGACATGCTACAGACACCGTTCTACTAGACTGGTTCTTTCCCGAAAGTGATTATCACTGTTTGTGATCCAGAGGAGTTGTAAACATCACCCCGATTTTATTTAATTACTAGCTGAGCACCATAATAAGCGTCAAACAACACGAGAACAAATGGAAATTTATTCCCCATTTCTTCATATCTCATTTAGGTGTGAAACGTTGATACTATGTGATGGAGAATCTGATAACCGAGAAGTTCTGCTCCCGATGAGTGATGAGATATGTTTCAAAATTATTTTTTTCGCTACTTCGATCCAAATGCAAAGAAATTATTGAAATTGCAGAAAAAAGACATACGGAACTGGGGATACTACAATTTTATTCTTTGTTTTTACTCGTCGTAGAAGAACTATGAGAGTCATAGTAGAATCTGACCAGTGGCACACCCACAGATTGAGTTTGAGGGAGGAAGGGGTGGTAGCAAGCAGTGGCGTAGCGCAAAATTCGGGCCCCCCGCAAGAATTTAGTCGGGGGCCCTCTCCATAGATCTATGTTATTCGTGATGAGTTCCCCTGATAACATTTTTCAAAAAAAAATATTAAAGGAAACGTGATAAAAATAATAAATATATTGGATATCAGGAACTTTTATACAAAATAATATAGATTTTGATTTCAAATAACTAGAAAGAAATCAATGTGATAAAATACTTGAAAAAATAATTTAACAAAAATGCATTAATCTTTCTAATTTTTTTGGTCAAACATATCTATCAGCGTTTCGATATCCAAGCTTCAGGACCTCTTGTTCAAAGGTGGAGTAGGCTCAAAAGTCTGATAGACGTGTTTGCGACTTTGAATTCCTAAGATAATTTTTTATTATCATAAGCCGAATGAAACGATCATTTGGCGATGTTTAAAGTCCCGAAAATCTTGACGGTATAATAAAAAACTGTTGAAAACAGGGTAGCACAGGGACTAATAACTTGAATTTCATTGAAAACCTTATATATTTCAGGAATATTTCTCTATTTTTCAGGAGTTATAAATAATCTTCATTATTTTAGTTCTGTTCATTATATAATCCGAAAAATATAGCGAATAGGCAAGTTCAATAGAATGAAATTATTAGGGCCCCATTTGATGCTTTTCATTTGGCTTGGGGGCCCCTTTAGTACCGGAGCCCTCTGATACGCCTCTGTGCAGAATAATTGATTTTGACTAAGGCAGTCGCTTATCAAAATATTAAAAAAACCTTTCGTTGCTTAGAAAATGCATTTTTTTTTTCTCTGGGGTTTTATTTTGAAAGCTCCACTCAAATATTTTTTTGCCGCTCTGACAGTTTTTCTAATATTGGGAAAACTATAAGATATTCAAACTACCCTTTCTAATTTGCTCATTTAATAACTTTTTTCTCAATATCGAAAATGAAAAAATACGAGAGTACTTAGTACTTACTTATCGGATAAATAGGCTACGTAATTAATTCTGACACTAACCTTCAATGGAATTGTAATCGTGAAACCAAACTAACAGAAAAACAATATTGAAAACTTTGTCTCTGATTGTGAACAAACTCACAATGTGGATTCGTATTCAAACACTTTTTGTTTTTTGGTTTATTACTTGGCTTTAGACCAGTGGTCATGCAGCCAGTCACAAGTTCATATACAGAATTGTACAGTTAATATTAACTAGCTTACAAATGATTACGAGGAAATAGAATATTTATCAAACACTTGTTACACTAGTTTCTTTCACTACTAGAATGGAGAAGTGGAAATAAAAATATTCAATAATATTTTCCTATTCTTCAAAAACAAAATTCTGATTGGAGAATTGGTAATATCTTCTGCAATAACAAATAAGCCACAAGCCGCTTGAAGAACAACACGTCAAATGAGCCACCGAGCCCCCAATAAAACGATCATGTGGCGACTTTCAGAAAGAAGAGATTGACGTTATATAAATAAATCTTAAAAATTGGGTAGCACAGGATGTGATTGAGCGATATGTCGAATCGAATTACTATAATTGTGATTTGAATATAATTCAGGAATATTTCTCTATTTTTCGAAAATGATAACTGTACCTTCATTGTTTTGGTTTTGCTCGGTATATCATCAGAAAAATATCGCGAATCAACAGGTTCAATAGCTATTGGGGCCCCATTCAGAGGCTCGGGGGCCTCTCTTTTTTTTGCACGATACCCTCGACATTATTTATGTAATCCAAAAGGTACGATTCCACCAAAATCGTGTGCGGCACAATTGTTCACGAACATTTTGTGCAGTACTTCAGCTGTACGCGTACAAGCTGTTAACATATTTAGCGACCGTTTCCACCGACAGAGCTGTGCGTAACTTTTGTACGCGCACAGTGCAGCACACAGTGTGCACGAACAGGATCTCACTGTTCTCTCTCAGTGTTTCGCTTTCCTTCAACCGTTGAATATGGAGGATCAAGAAAACGTGGTGCTTTGTGCTGCAGCGAGTAGCGTGTGCAGGGGTATACACTTTGCTTAAAAAAAAAAACTAGAAAGAAACATAGATGCTTCCTGTTTGCAACATCGTAATGAAGAGATGAATCGATTTGTGGAATGATGATGAAAATAGAGCCATTGAATAGATTTTAAAATTTCACTCGAATATCGTGCGAACAGTTTGAGTCCTGATTAATGCTGTTAGTCCTTTGATTGCTAAACGAGATACAAACTACTTTCTCTCCTATAATGGGCCAAAATTATCTTCTACTTCCGCAAAATCTCGGTCGAGTCACAATTGAATTCTTTCGTCAACTCCTCAGTTGCGTCGTATTTTTTATTTCTGTTGTAATCTCCGTGATTACAACCCACAGAACGGTATAAAGTTCAATTTCTTCGATAAATTTGATTATTTTCCAGTTATTTCACTCCATGTTAGCGCGAACAAATAGATGTTTTCGCTAGCGTAGCGGAAGCAAGAATGAGTTGGCTGAAACATGTTTGTGTGCGTCGACCCGAGTCCACCGGTAGAAACTGTGCGCGCACAAAAGTATGCAACTGTACTCGCGAACTTTTCAACAGAGTTCGCGCACTTTTGTTGCTGTTCTCTTGGACGAGTACACCGCAACGAACATTTGTGCTGCACACTGTGCGCAACAGTGCCGCACAGTGCAGCACTCCGGTGGAATCGCTCCTAAAGAGCGAGAAGAAGTGTTGACTTCACCACAATTTTCCAGTTTCCAATGGACTTAGTATGTAATCGGCAGAGGTATTCAATGAATTCATAACTTTCTGAGGCGTGTAGAAAACCTTATCGTGTGAAAAAAAATCATGGAAAGTTTTTGTTGACCATGAATTCCATGATTTTTGTTTTCCTAAAGAGTGCTCAATAAAAGTACCCATGCGTATGGGCATTCTCCTCAATCGTTACTAGATGATCGGTTTATGGAAGGTTGTGTTTATTAAGCGGTATATTTGATGCGGAATTCTTCAAGGGGCAAGAGCAACAACTTCGTAAGAATTCTGTGAAACAAACAGAAGGCTGGTTTTTAATTCAGAATGAAATATGTCCACTCAGTGGTATAACGATTGAGTATTTTGTTTCTAGAATAAAAAAAATATGTAGGTATTGTGTCTCTTCTATTTGATAATTTGTTAATTTTGATGATATATTCGTTGATTTAATTTCTTGAAGCAGTTTTGTATTATTTCCGATAATATTTCAGTTTATTCTTTCAAAATTTATTGCTTGATTCATTTCATGGTCCATAATTATTCGAAGATTATTTTTATGAAAATCGTTTTTTCGAGCGTATAGCTGGTCTGAACGATCTATTGGGTATTGGGGTGATTGTTTGCAGATCATCTTAAATTCGAAATCGTTTTTCATTTGTTCTTGTTTAATAAAGTGTATATTTTAAATAGAAGACTATTTTTGGTGTTATTGACCACTTTTGTAAAAAGTCAATATTTAAGTTAATGTGTGAAAATTTTCAGGACACTGAAATAAAATAGTAGGTGAGTCAAAATCAGTCGAAAATGCGGGTAAATAATAATCACGAGAGACAATGGATAACTCTGAAACAATCAATAAACTACAACAGAAAAAACAATTCTAATTATATGATTACGATTTTTATTATTCAGAAATTTATGCCTTAATTGAAAAACAATAAATATTCATACAGAAACTGCTTGAGAGTAGGAAACTTACGTCATAGATATTGTTGTGGCCTACTAAAATGAACGGTAATCGACACAATATGATGATTATAATATGTTGATCCACTTTTTGTGTTTGATGTCTGTGACGATGAGTTATCTTTTCAAGGGATGGAGTTTCCGAGGGAGTCACAAATTTAAGAGGTTTCTACAGGGTGTCTCAAAAAAAAAAGGTCAAATCAAAATATTCAGCAAACGGCACACAGTATCGAGTTTGCTCAACTTTTTTGGTGTGAAATTGAATGATATTCGTGATCGCTCTTAATTTAGCTCAATAAATCTTATATAAAAAAGTGATGTTCAAAACAACTTAGTACAAACCTTATATTTAACGCCCACTTTATATTCTCTATACATTCATTAGGTGTATCAGCTTCGAAAACCTATTCGTGAAAAATTGCATTACAATGTTGACAACATTATTTGGGCTGTTTCCATTATCTATGTTGTTTCGGCAAATCGTAGAAAATGTGTATTTTTTTTTTCCAACGCCCTGTATCTTGAATACGGATGGCGTTACGAAAATTTTTCACTAAGCAAACTATTATTTTTTAGTTTTCTATCTACCCTAGAGAGGGGGGTCTCCTTTGTTGGAAACACCCTGTACAGATGATCCCATTTGTTCATTTGATCATTTAAAAAAAAAGAAATCCATATCCAATAATGTTCGGAGGTTTATTAATATTTATGACAGAAATGTCACAAAATTTGAAAGAAATGAAAAAAAAAACTTCATCAATTTACCCTTTCCGAATCTGTTGAGAGCTACGAAACTGATACTTTTTCAACATAACAAGCTAAACTTGTAAAAAATCAATTAATACATAACCTTTCAACTGTCCTTCTTCACGAGGATTTTCTTCTTTTGCGGTGTGTGTTTTCTTGCAGAAGAATCTCTTTGATACCATGTTCATCAGCTAATTTGGAGACGTAATTACACTTGTCTTTCGAAATTCCTTCGATATTCAAATTCAAAATCCACAAATTGTTGCTCTCTGGTCGTGAGATATGAAACTAGCCAAAACATTTACGAATCGAAAGGAAAAACATTTATTGAAATGAAATGAAATCCGAAAAAGTTGTTCGATTAGCAGATGACTTCTATAATTTAAATATACATGGGCGTCCGTAAGGAAATGGAAGGGGGCCTTTAGATTTTGATCCCCCTATTTTTTTCAAGAAAAACGGAATACTGAAGTCGCCTGCACCTCATAAAATTTTTATTTGGATCCCGATGAAAAAAAAATTATGATATTCAATATTAATATACGACATTATGCAAAATTTCACTTTCGGTTCGAATCTTTCGTCAAAACATTTGAAGAGTCAGTCATGCGAAAGAATTAAATCTACTCATTCTAATCGAAAATGTTCTGCTCCTACCGAATCTTAAAATCAAATTTTAATATTCCTCCATACAGGGTGTTGAATTTCGGCCTTCGAAAAGTCTTATATTTGTCTAATACGAACCTGGATCTTTGATTAGTTCAGACATGATTCAATTATTCACCCATTTAACTTTACAAACATCAATCGACTTTACAGGTTATAAGCAATTGATAATAAAAACGAAACCATGTAGGTATTTTCGATATGGATGTGATTACACTTATTGAATGTAGGTTTTTTATACTCGTTTATGATAGCTCCACCTCAGATTATCGTATGCAGATAAATTCACAATGAATAACTCTGTACACCGTCGTGAATTTTTCGTAAGTTATTTGTGATCACTGAGATCTTAAATATCACAGTAACAAATAAATTAATCAAGGGATGAGTTTATTGATGATGAACTTCTGCTAGACTGTGTAGAAACATTTGTGATGTTATACATTTATAGGAAATAATACATCAGCTGGCACTAAAGTCGGATACAAGAAATATGAGGAATATTGCTATTGAATTTGAGTTAACATGGACTTATCCACCTATTTTCTAACTAACTAGAGAAACCACTTGTATATTATTCAGGTAGAATTCGAATCCTTTCAAATAATCATCTCCATCAGAGCTTTCCACTTCTTCAAAATCAATAGATAATGCTACCCAGTTGTTCAGTGTATAGATCGCTTCATATTTCATATCTAGTAGATTCGATCTAGATGAGATTATGAGTAATTCAGCCGATTAAAACAAATAACCATATAATTAAAACCAAGATTGAAAACCTAAATATAATCCAGCGTTCGAAACTGACGACCTTCACTCCAGTAATCCAATTCTTCATGCCTATCTCTCACATTTTATCATTTCTCATGAGGAATCATTACAGACCTGTAATTATAAGGACATCATTCTATCTACCCGATCATTACTAGAGACGGGACAGGTAATATGACGTAAAAATCTGAAAGACTTCTTCGAAATGTTCCATGTTACGCATAAAAATAACGTATGCATAAGCTGAGTCACGCTATGGTAGCTTCTTGGTCGGATGGAAAAAAGTTCCAACAATCTCAGGTAGCGACAGACCATGGAATGAATTCTTTGACTGTAATGTTGGTCGGCTCAAAAGAACGATTATCAGAGACACAATAGGAGCCAAACGTATTATTTAAATTGTTGATGGTTCTCAATTGATAGAAGGCAACCAAAAGCAGGGATTAACGAAATATGTCTAAATAAAGAGGAAGACATTCTAATGTCCGTTTCCAATAATCCCTCTATTAAACGTAGTCACGATAAATAGATAAAAAATGTTGAAAATCAAAATAATTCAGCCCCATAAGGATTCTTTCATCTTTATCCAAAATGTTTGAAAGGATCCTTCAGAAAGAATTTTCAAAGTTTTTCCACAAATTTGATGACAGCCTCTTTTTGGACTTATCGTTCTATGGTTGGCATATGATTGCTGGAAATACAGGGTGGCCATTTGGAAACGAAACAGACGAAATAAATTTTTTCGATAGAAATGCTCGGACAGGTCGATTTCTGTTTCAAGGGGGACAACTTAAGATGTAGGTTACGGACGCATAGCGCTTCAATCCTTGCTACTACCCCCAATTTTTGAATAGGGAAGATAGGGTGAGTGATACCTCATTTGAAAGGTTTTCCACAAAAAAAACACTACAAGTGCAATGAAAACACCACTTCATTTTCAAATGCTTGGTCAAGAATATTTCGAGAACTAATGCATAAAATGAAAAAACAATAACTTTGCTGAAATCAGTATAAATATACCTTTCAAATGAGGTATCACTCACCCCATATTCCCTATTCAAAAATTGGGGGTGAGGGTTGTAGTAGCAAGGGTTGAAGCGCTATGCGTCCGTAACCTACATCTTAAGTTGTCCCCCTCGAAACAGAAATCGATCTGTCCGAGCATTTCTATCGAAAAAATTTATTTCGTCTGTAATCTCATCTGTTTCGTTTTCAAATGGCCACCCTGTATAAGATAACTGCGGAATCAGAGGCAACCAGTTGAAGTTGATCCAGAGTTACCTTACTTTCAGTAAGCAGTGGTGATGTTGAAGAATGGATATGAAACCTTCACCTATGAAGGCAGATTTACCACAATTGGTTTACCACAGGGTAGTATCCTGGGACTCTTGTTGTTTGTTATCTATCTCTGTTCGTTGTATCTTATTTACAGGATGATCCACGATCGATGGAAGTTTACGCAGAACGAAAAGCAAGAAATCACAGAAACTTGGACAAAAACAGATACTCTATCGATTTGAAATATGGATTATATCGAAAAGTCGTAACTGTTTCAAATGGCACACCTTTTTTTTATTGCCTTTTCTATTCATCGTAGTAACACGATTATTTTGGTATTCCTTCTCAAATTCATCTTCAGCGGTTCCTGAGGATATAAATGAGTTCATCTTTCTTTATGCAAAACATAGCTTTAGTTAAACATTTCTAATTTCTGGTATGAAAAGAGTCCTCCGGGCTTATTGGCCGTGGTCTATTAGGAATAATTTCACCTAACGTTTCGCCTACAACTTCGTTAGGCATCTTCAGAGGATTCTCGGTCTAAGGTTGTACCTCGAACGCTGAATTTCTGACACTGGCGCGTTCGAACCGGAAACGTCATCTGCGCGCCAGTTTATGGCGGGAAAAAGTGGCGCGTCTACGTCCGCGATGCTGATTGGCCCATCGCTCCTGCTTCGTGTCGGCTTGATCTTTGATTTTTCTAAGGTCGGTAACCAAGCGCTATGCAAGAAAGGGGTCTCCTCTTTTCTATTTATGTTATTTTTGTGTTTATAAATTTCAATTGCTTCCATGTTCAGCCTGGGATAGTAACTTCTAATATTGGAAATAATCTCCGCTTTTGAGAAATCTATGTTGTGTCCATCTATTAGCGCATGTTCTGCTAGTGCGGATTTTTCTGTCTGATTCAGTCGACAGCACCGTTCGTGTTCCTTAATTCTTGTGTTAATACTTCGCTTTGTTGTGCCAATATAGACTTTGCCGCAGTCACAAGGTATTCTGTAAATACCAGCTTGTGAAAGTGGGTCAACTTTGTCTTTGGTTGTTTTGATCATTTGCCCAAGTTTTTGTGTCGGCTTATAAATGGTCTCGATGTTGTGCCTTTTCAGTATTTTTCCAATTCTATCTGTGACCTTGGGGATGTATGGTAAGATGGCTCTCCCGTTAGGTGTGATTTGTGATGTGTTATCATCACGGGTGGAAGTTTTTGTTCTTATTGCCCTCTGAATTTCTTTGGTATTATAGCCATTGGCGATGAATGCATTCTGTAAATGTTCAATGGCTATAATACCAAAGAAATTCAGAGGGCAATAAGAACAAAAACTTCCACCCGTGATGATAACACATCACAAATCACACCTAACGGGAGAGCCATCTTACCATACATCCCCAAGGTCACAGATAGAATTGGAAAAATACTGAAAAGGCACAACATCGAGACCATTTATAAGCCGACACAAAAACTTGGGCAAATGATCAAAACAACCAAAGACAAAGTTGACCCACTTTCACAAGCTGGTATTTACAGAATACCTTGTGACTGCGGCAAAGTCTATATTGGCACAACAAAGCGAAGTATTAACACAAGAATTAAGGAACACGAACGGTGCTGTCGACTGAATCAGATAGAAAAATCCGCACTAGCAGAACATGCGCTAATAGATGGACACAACATAGATTTCTCAAAAGCGGAGATTATTTCCAATATTAGAAGTTACTATCCCAGGCTGAACATGGAAGCAATTGAAATTTATAAACACAAAAATAACATAAATAGAAAAGAGGAGACCCCTTTCTTGCATAGCGCTTGGTTACCGACCTTAGAAAAAACAAAGATCAAGCCGACACGAAGCAGGAGCGATGGGCCAATCAGCATCGCGCACGTAGACGCGCCACTTTTTCCCGCCATAAACTGGCGCGCAGATGACGTTTCCGGTTCGAACGCGCCAGTGTCAGAAATTCAGCGTTCGAGGTACAACCTTAGACCGAGAATCCTCTGAAGATGCCTACCGAAGTTGTAGGCGAAACGTTAGGTGAAATTATTCCTAATAGACCACGGCCAATAAGCCCGGAAGACTATTTTCATACCAGTATATCCGGTCGTGAAAGCCTTAAACTATTCATTTCTAATTTCCATACTGAAAGTCTTAGGAAGCTGAAGTTTCGTTGCAGAATGCTAAGATTCTATGCAGGTTAACGAAATAGGCTTTTTTATACAGAATCATAAAAGATTCGATGGTTTATCGGGACATACAAAAACAGTTGAATATTCCCTGTATATTTAAAGAGATACTGAATAAAAGTTGAATATGATATGAATGTGATATGATATATCACATTCTCATATCTAGATTGTAAAATTCTGCGTTCAACTGAAATTTTATAGTTGCGCATTTGCAAACCCGTTCATCGGGAAACATTTCATTGAACCTTCTGCATATTCTTGCTGTTAAACATCAAAATTACATTTGGAAAGGTACTTCTTTCCATTTCACTTATTATTTTTCTTAAACTATGAATAATGAGCGAATGTGTTATCAACAAAATAAGTTTCAAATCAGCATAGATTTAAATTTTTTGACTGAAACCACCGAATCGTTCGATGAATAAAGATTATTAGAATTCATTTATTATGTGTTAGTGTTTAGCTCATAATCATCATCAGCCAATCTCAGAAATCCTCTGAAGTTAGTGGTGGAGTAGTGTGAGCTTGTTTTGTTTGGCAGTTTCAGGAAGTTGGCAACTATGTAACGTCCGCAACTTTAAATTTCATTTCACCGCAGAATATTACAATCTAGGTATTAGAATGGGATATATCATTAGAAAGGAAATTCAATTTTCTTACAGTATTCCTCAAAATATTCATGTCATCGGGCATCCCATTTGACAAAATGCTCTTTCAACTGTTTTTGTAATAAAAATAGTTTCAATAAATTCAATGATATTATTAACCCTAAACCAAGTCTAAAATTCAATGGAATTGTAATTCAAATTTTAGTCATATTTCAAATTATCTTTTCCTGAACAAAATGTCTTTTCATGTTTTAAAATGAAAAGTGGAAAGAAGCACTTTTTGTCCTCACCATTTTTTCTAATTCGGCTCATTTGAAAATATACAGACTGTTGAAAATACATAAGAAAAATATACCAGAAATGCAAAAGACCTAAGACATAACTATTAAAAGTGCGTTGAATGCTTTCTAATGAACATTTTGCCATTTGGAAAATCAAAGGACTCTTCGTGAGATTCAATACATTGCTCATTTTCAGAGTTCTCAATAAGTTAAAATAAATCCATATCAGGAAAATTGATATAGTATATAACATTACAAGCAAGGTAAGGGGGTTTGTAAGCCAGTAAGACCCGTTACCTTGCGTGTATTGTTTTATATTTTATTTGTTTCTCATTTGTAAAAAGGTCAGATAAATTCCAAAAAAATCTCAATAATTTGTCACGAATGTCGTAAGCTATGGAAGCGTTGACATGAACAGGTCTGTTTATTTTTCCTTAATTTTGTTTTGGCGGAAGCGAACGTTTAGTTGTCATTTGCAGATTTCAAAAGGTGATAGCTTTTCTGAAAAGAAAAAATTAGCGTTGTACGGCAAAAAAAGGCCAATGTATTAAGTAAAGAAGAGGCTGAAAAATTTCTTTTACAATCTCCTAATAACCAGTGGTTGCTGGCAAAAATTGTAACAATATTTGGGATTTTTGGATGTTGTCGATGTGACGAAATTCTCTCCTTAAACATGAATGATGTAGAAGATATGGAAAAATACGTTATTGTGATATTGCGACAGACAAAAAATTTACCAGAAGATTCACCATAACCGATGATGGCTGCAGCTTCAAGCTCTGCATGTTATCAGAAAATATGTAAATCTTGCGCCTCCTTGAATAGAAAGCTTAAGATTTTTTTTGAAATATCGACATGGTTAATGCTTTCTAGCACACTATTGGTGGTGTCCCAAAGCAAATAGCGAAATATTTAGGTTTAAAAGACCCAGAGCTATACACCGGCCACTCTTTTCGCAGAACTGGAGCCACTATGGTTGCGGATTCGGGTGGAGATATTTTAGCACTAAAGCGTGAAGGAGGGTGAAAGAACACCGAAATTGCGATGAGTTATGTCGATGATTCGGTCAACAAAAAATCGAAATGTCTAGCAAATTATTTGGTAGTTAGGGGAGTACAAATGTTCTGCAGTTCTCGAGTTCAGCAGTTTCTGAGTCAACAGATGGTTCATCTTCATCAGTATCAACTTCATCATAAAAAATCTGTGTTACTGGAAATAACAAAGGTAACATGATTTTGAGCATATATGACGATAATACAAAATTTTTTAATGTAAATAATACTACACTAACTTGTAAAAATTTCGTTAACTGTCAGTTTTACAAGTAACTGGCTCGATAAAATAAATTTTCTTGATTAAGATTGTGTTTTTGGAAACTGACGTCTACTAATGAGAAACAAATAAAATTTGGTTACTGTTGAATGCAACTCTGTTCGAAAATTTCACAGAATTGTAATTTTGCTTCGTTTTCTAGAACGTTTAGGTGGTATTTCTAATACTCAGAAAATCATTACTGATATTTTCCAGGGGTGGCAATGCTCATTGAAATCTTCCTCTCTTGGTTGAATCAGAAAAAATGGTATACGAGAAGAGTTTCTTTGTTGACATATATAAGTCAAAGACCTATAAACATCTTGAATTTTGCTAGATGTTAATATCATTAGTGTTGTTTGTGTTGAGAAAAAAAAAGTTTATGCAGCATTCAGAAGTTCGTAGTCGGTCTGACCTTGTTGTTATTTGGTCTTTTAATAAATAATCGACTTAAAAGTCGGGAAGTAAATCATTCACATCCAATTTTATTTTCCAACGTGTTTGTTTCTGAAAGTAAACTTCGCAATTATATTGGCTTCAACGGAGCCCATTTCGTTCGTACCGTCAGAAATGCAAGCTACCAAACATTGGGTAGGAGATGCAGCGGGAAACGTCTTGTAGTCGTTTTTTGATCAGTGAATTTAAAGATCTACCTTTCGTAAGGATCGAGAGCGAAAACACGTTTGGAGCAGACCTTGTTTTGTGTCTTCTACGAGTGAATTGATATGTTTCGTGCTGGTATCGCATGGGGCAATGCCTCCGGTGCAAAAAAGCATCGACAAGCAAACCTGCCTCAACGGACTCATATGTCAAACGACGGTTGCTGTCGCTCCTTTTTTTCCACTGAAGGTTAATAGATATTACATCTTCTTGTATGCATGCGAGCACCATATGATTGCTTGCGTATACGGGATCGAACGTTCTCTTATCTTCCTTCTCACACGCTCTCCAATTTTAATTTTATTCGCTGAACTAATCCATTTTGGAACCAGGGTTGTTTCACGTTAGAGAAAAAATTTATCGTCCGACCATCAGTACAAGGCCTTGTGTTCCAGCCTTTCATTTCGGAACTTCGAAGAGATTTTATGAACTGTAGAACCCTGGGGTTTTTATAATCCTGATGGAATGAAGATCATCGACGGCCTATTAGGCGTTTCTGGAGAACTGGACCTATTTGAAATATGAAAATTGAGATTATATTATTGTTTGACAATATCTGCCGATTCAAAATATTCTTGGAGCCTGACCAATTTCAGTTATACAGGGAGTGAAAAAAAAAACAAATTTTGTTTTTTGTTTTTGAATTTGATAGAGTATGCAATTCTGAGAACATTCGTACTCGAATCGTTGCATTCGTCGAAATACTCTCCAAAATATCGAGAAAAAAGTGAAAACTGAATTGAGTCTCATTTTGAAGCCCTGCTTCAAAAACTTTGTATAATATTTCGTGATGAATTATACAAGAAACAGAATAAAGGTTCTTTATTTAATTCCCCTGTTGTAAAAAATCATTTTCCCAATGAAAAAATTAACACTGGTTTGTAATAATCTTCCTTACAAAAAAATTAACAATGAAGTGTTTGCGTATATCATTTATAAAATAAGGGTAGATATGATTAAGAATTCAGATATATTTAAATATACAGGATGGTACATCTGCAATAATAAGTCCATTGAAAATATTTTACAATTCAAGTTAATGTACTCAAAAATAAAAATACAAAATTTCGAAATTGTATTACCATTACCATTCCTATCTCGAATAGTTCGAATGATTTATTTAAAAACATCACTTTTTATGGAGTTTATGAACTGTTATCGTGATACGAACATTATGATAATCTCAAATTTATTCTACAACTGAAGGTGTTCTCAACGATAATTATTTTCATCAGAATTATGCATGCATATGTAATCCACTTTGAACGTTTTCCTTCAATACAGATGTTTTTTTCCCCACCAAAATTAAAAAAAAAGATGATATAATCAGATTTTGAATGTATTGATTCCATTCTTCAATCTGTTGTTCTTGATCAATTCTAGTGATCGATAGTTTTTCTTTATTTTCGACACTCCATCGCTATGCAACGCGAAACACGCAATTTGACCTACGAGGAATGTGCCCAAGCGATAGTTTTTCGAGAAGAAGGGTGAACATACACAAGAATATCAGAGAGGTTTGGAGTTTCCCATACAAGTGTGTCCAGAATGTTGCAGCGATTCAAGGAGACAGGTATGAATGTCCTCAGACCAAGACAGGGTAGACCACGGGTAACAATTGCTATTCAAGAACGTTACTTGAGAGTTTCTTCGTTGGGACAACGGTTTGCAACCGCTCGCCTCCTTCAGGATCAGCTTGAGCAAACTCATGGGGTGCAAATAAGCTCTCAGACAATAAGAAATCGCTTCAGAGAATATGATTTAAGGCCTCGTGTCGCGACAAGAGGCCCAGCTCCTACCCAGCTCATCGAAGGTCGCGAGACCTCTACTACTTTCGAAGTTGTAAAAATAATAATAAATAATAATAAATTTTATTGATTTAAAATAATTACATCGGAATATACAAAACGAAACAGGTCCTCATATAATGATTACACAGAATAGAAATACAATACAATTACAACACAAAATATTCATTTCTTACAGTAATCTCTAAATTCATCTATACTGTATGGTTCAGATCCCAGTACAATCTTAACATCCCTTCCTCGAATAGTTCTAATGAAACACTTCGAAAAAATCACTCCGTATAGTAGTGTATATCAACTGTAATCGTGTAGTACCTACCTAAAATGTGGAATTGTTGTTGGCTGGTATATCCGAGTCATGAATTCGAAAACAAATACTGTATATTTATGTGAAAAATCTTCGCTTCATCATTTTATATTCTAATTTCACAAATTCACGTAGACGAAATAATGAGGGATTGAAATAAGCGATGAACTTTGTGTTCATGCTGAATCTGAGGTATTTTCAATGAAATTATTGAATGTTAATGTTGAAGGCTTCAACTCATGAGCAACTCTACAAAGACTGAATAAATTCAACATTGAGAAAATATAAGTTTCAATATTCTGGTAATGGGTTCCTGTTTCACTTTTAACATTCCCTTGAAGAGCAGAATGGCGCTTGAAAACTGTTTCTTGGAACGAAATAGGTGGTTTATCATCAGAGAAAAAACTCTATTTGAATAATCAAATTCCGCAAATTCTTATATCGTGCTCGGTTTCATGTCTCCTATAAGGGGGAGGGTCGTTTGAAAGCCATCGAATTACTGCCATAAATTTCAAGGCGCCCTTCATAAACATATAAATCTCCCTGAGAAGTATATACTTTCATTTAATTGGAGTAGTCAATTAGGGGTGGAATGAAGCCCGAATTATTCCACCCTCAAATTGCACCCATTCCCCGTGGACGTGTTCCGAAATGACCGGTGTAAAAACCATTTTCGCACCTGTGTTGCGATACGGGACATTCGGAATTTTATTCGGCTGAATTTACGTGTTCTACAGGCATCTGGCATCCTAGGCAGGTGAAACTGAAATTCATACAAGTGTTTGTTGATACTGCCCGCTTTTGTCAGATGCGAAATCCTTTCTTCTGTCGTGAATGTTGCAAACATTGAATTGATGTTGTTGACATTGAGGAAAGCGCTTCGAATCCTGTACAAAAGATCTCGTCATTTTGACCGGTCTAAAGGTTGCATTGGTATATCGAGATTTTATCGAAGATACGATGAGATTTCTGGAATGACTTGCAGAGTTGTCGTTTCGACTAGTCACATGTATTTATTCAAACGATGAATAGGGTTCATGAGATCCCAAAATGGAATGTAAAATCGATTCAATGTAAGTTAGATCTTTTTCATACCTCACCAATTCATCGACAGGTGGATGCTGGACGAATGCTTTGGGAAGAGTTCTTATTCGAAAGAACTAACTGAGTAACATTAACATTAACATTAAAATAATATGAAAAATCTCTTGCATCCTTTAATTTACAGTTCGAAGGGAACCATTTTTCTGCTTTTTTTATTCCCGTAATCTTATGGCGGTATTCTGCTTTCATCTGTAAGCAAATCTGTAACTTTTCATAAGATTACAGGAAATAACATTCTACAGAAACTTGCTGATATGTCATGGGGAGCTGACCCGACTACTCTTCGCACAGCAGCCCTTGCCCTGGTTTTTTCCACCGCTGGATATTGTTGCCTGTTTGGCTCAATAGTGTTAAGAAAATCGATACACAGCTCAATTTTTCAATGGGAATAATTACTAGAACCATCCGATCTACACCTATCCAATAGCTACCAGTGCTATCAAATATAGTTCCTCCCCATATTCGAAAACAGTCTGCAACTTGGAATTCTTGGAATAAATTCAATTTATTTCCGGATTCCTTTCCGATACTTTCCTACGTTCCAAACTGAAATTCCGTAAACCTATTTGGACGAAAAACTTTCTGAATTTGAACTTTAACTACATGGAAATCTGGAAATTCGAATGGGATGCATGTTCTTCATCTAATAAAGATCTAATATCTGATCCATCGAATGAAGTTTCTGGTTTTCACCTACCCAGAAGAATATGGTCCCTTCCTTATCCAATAAGAACAGGTAATAGTAGTAACAATAGCTTTTCAAGTGGAATTCAGTTGATAGTGCTAATTGTGAATGTGGTGAATCAAAGGAAACAGTTGAACACCTGATTAATAATTGTTTGATTTATTGATTTCAAGGTGGCACAATGTATCAAATTTATTTTTGCAATGGGTTGAAAATTTTAGATCTATTTGATGAAGTATAAATTGAATTCTCTTGCTGTTCTTTCTTTTTTTATTTTCAGGTTGGAGTTCGTGTTTGGAAATCCTTCCTTCGAAGAGCCGTTCCGATAATCGTGATTTCCTTCCATATACAAAATTCAAATACAACAATTTTATTTCAATTTTTTATTGGGAGACAGGTTTTTTCGGCTGAGGTTTTTTCCCTCAGCTCAGGTACTTTCTGTTTTAACATTTATTGTATTATTTTACATAGCTCTATAATTCAAAAGAATATAGATATATACTTCATCAACTCAACTACTTTTGCACTTCGGTTGTAAATTTCTCTTTCTTGTTAAAACCAGTATACAAATTGAACATGAATAAATTCAGTAATCAATACTTACGTTCCAATTTTACAGAGATATAAATTCTCTTTCAGAGATTTCATTAATTACGAATCTGTCAGTCGGCTACATAGATACAGATCAGGGATGTGCGGATATTTGCATCCGCATCTGCAAATGCGAAGCTTCGGCATAGATTTGTACTTCCGCATCCGAATCCGCAAAAACCAATGCGGATTTTCATGCGGATTCGGATGTAATATAATTTGTGAGTTGCGCAGTGTCACCACCTCAGGACTAACAAAATATGTTAGTGTTGCGTTCAGAAAATGCTGAAAAAATACTTTTCCTTTTATGAAAATGTCAGAAAGATGCTAGTTTTTCACTGTAATTTTTTCTGTAGCTATTTCTGAAACCAAAACATTTGCATCCAAGAGGGTGGAATTTCTGAGTCACCCCTTTATTCTGTTTATATTCACACTGGTCATTCTCTTTTCGAAACACTTTCCAAACACATATTTTATTATACCATCTGTTTTTTGCGGTCCGAAATTCCAATCTGTCTCCTTTCTAACCACCGCCTATGGTCCCAGTCCGAAGATTTCTAGATTCGAGTAAAAATTTATTTTTTCAAAGTTTCTGAAAAATGTATCATATAATCATTCTACATGTTTGGAATATGATAAATTCATATTCACTGAGTAGATTGAAAACCAGAAAAAATTCGTGATGTAGAAAAGACTATATTTTTCTGAATTTGATAGAAAAAATAAACTGGGTCAAAATTGACTCTACCATACCCTGAGAGTAAATTTAAAGCACGATACCAGTTAAGGGTTAATCAAAAATATTTTAAGTGCTACAGTTTTGCCGCACAAGGCTGTACAGGGTGAGTAAAATTGGTGATACTTGAGCAACAACTTTTTAATCGTGAAACAAAGAGGAAAATAATGACACGTTACGATGGTGTTTTTTACAGAAACTCTTAATTCCATCAACATTCCTCTATCTTCTTTTGTTTTTAGGTTATTTCAAACTTTGCTTTGCTATAACATGAAGTAGTGTTTTTTTCTCATGGAAGCAATAGTTTGAAATTGCTTAGAAAGAGTCGCCTTTTTCTACAGTTTCAGAAATATATCATACATCGCCCCCAGATTCATGCAGTATTATAGTTTGTATGTGAATTTGGAATTATTGAGCTTTAGGAGACCTAAATCACAGAATAATATATCTCTACGCATGGTGCCATTATTATCCTGCGGTTGAATAGTTGATGCAATTCTCCGCGGTTTGATCTCTGTTCAGAGCAACTGTCAATTCGAAGTCATTAGAGCCGCTAAAATAAAACATTTTGACATATCATAATTATCGTAGTTTTCGAACATTCTCATATTTCCGGCAATAATGACTTCAAATTCTAATAATGGACAGTTGTTTGAACAGAGTGCAAACCACAGAGAATTTAATCAAGTATTCAATAGCCAACTAATGATGATACCGTAACGTGTCGTTCATTTCTCTATCCCTCACGGTCAAAAAGTTCGAGTCCGAATGATGTTATAATTTCCTTGATAAAAATATGAACAGAACTCTACGAAACATAACTCCAACGCTTATTTTAATTCAAAGTTCTAAACAGTTATGCCAAAAGTTACTACAGATGTCTCATTTCAAAACTATGGCCAGCGCCTTACTGCTGAATCACAGGTCCATGCTTTGATTGCTGTCTTGAACAATTGTCAGTTTTTATAATTCGATATACCTCATTATTGGCGATATCATGGAGATATAGAAAAATGTGATATGTTTAAGTGTTTATTTCCAGCGCATCTGTGCAGCAGGTAAGTTAGGTACACAGAGTGTTTTCATCAATCTTGTATTTACTCGTAAGTACAAGTAAATATATACCAATATCGATTGAGTGCTGAAATGGATTTAGACTCCAACCGCAATTTCAGAGGAAACCACGTTTGAAGGCCAGGAAATTTTATCCAATGACATATATCTATCTATCTTAGTCACATCTCCTACAAAAAGGATTCCTATTTGAGAGAGTTAGGAAATTCGCAAACATGCCAAGTTTGGCACAATTCGATTCAGCCTTCTCTCGCTTCTTTGCAGTACGATTCAGTTAGATGAATTCCTGCCCTTAAAAATGTGTGACGAAAATACACAACGCGAAAAATAAAGCACATTATGGAAATCTCAAATTTATTCTACAACGGGAGGTGTTCCCAATGATAATGATTTTTATCAGAATTATGCATGCATATGTTATCCACTTTCAACGTTTTTCTTCAATACAGATGTTTTGTTCCCAGCAGGAATGAAAGAGGATGATATTATCAGATTTTGAATGTATTGGCTCCATTCTAAAATCAGTTGTTCTCCATCAATTCTAGTCATCAATAGTTTTTCTTTTGCGAGGAGAAGGGTGGACATACACAAGAATTGCAGAAAGGTTTGGAGTTGCGAGAGATAATATCCATTGGGAAGAGGCCGATTGGGAAAGAGTTCTCTTTACAGATATCCACTTCTTGACGCCGCATCTCTTCCAACACTTGATGGTGAAAATATTGGGTTAAATACCATTTATTGCCGGCTATACATATATTGTCAAGTACTGATTTTTGTAATTCAGATTCCTTCGTGTTTCATAACTCTCTCGGAATTATTTATTTCAACTGCTTTGAAATTTTACCAACTGCTTTGAACTTTTCCAACTGCTTTGGAATTTTGCCAGCTGCTTTGAAATTTTTCAACCCTCTCGAAATTTTTTACAACTGCTTTGGAAATTTTCCAACTCTCTTGAAAATCTTCCGACTGCTTTGAGAATTTGCTAACTCTGTTCAACATTGGCCCTATAATATACATCGGCAAATAGAAAAGAATAACAATCGTAATCAGATAATCATAAATAAGTACAAAAAAAATCGATAATTTGGGCCTCTCCTTAAAACAGCAATGTGTATAGTGTTATTGCAGTTCCTCTAATTATCCGGAAGACTGAAGTATATTTTATTAAGTGGATAATTATCGACTTCTGAAAGGAGGGAGTATTAGAAATTCGAAATGTGTTTCAGGATCCAGCCATCCATTAAATTACCCGATAAAAAATCGACTAAAGAAGCAATAAACATTCTTTTAATGCGGTCGTTTGCATGTGTTATTCACTAGGAAGGTTTATAGTGGACGGTCGGACGGTCCTGTATATCAATGGTCTTCCGAAGAATGACGAAAGAAGGATATGTTACTCCTTCTTCGGTCAAATTTTTTTGTATGAATTCAGGAATTCCGAATATTGGAAAAGTCTTCCGGACTCATTGGAATCATTGAAAAACTTGCAATTTTTGAGGTAACGTGTATGTCATAAATTATACAGGGTGGCCATTTGAAAACGGAACAGACGAGATTACAGACGAAATAAATTTTTTCGATAGAAATGCTCGGACAGGTCGATTTCTGTTTCGAGAGGGACAACTTAAGATGTAGGTTACGGACGCATAGCGCTTCAATCTTTGCTACTACAACCCTCACCCCCAATTTTTGAATAAGGAAGATGGGGTGAGTGATACCTCATTTGAAAGGTATTTTTATACTGATTTCAGCACAGTATATGTTTTTTCATTTTATGCATTAGTTCTCGAAATATTTTCGACTAAGCATTTGAAAATGAAGTGGTGTTTTCATGGCACTCGTAGTGTTTTTTTGTGAAAAACCTTTCAAATGAGGTATCACTCACCCCATCTTCCCTATTCAAAAATTTGGGGTGAGGGTTGTAGTTTGTAGTAGCAAGGGTTAAAGCGCTATGCGTCCTTAACCTACATCTTAAGTTGTCCCCCTCAAAACAGAAATCGACCTGTCCGAGCATTTAATAATAATAATAACCGTCTTTATTAGGCGAAAGTTTAGCTATAGCTATTCTTACACTTTTACCTATCTACAAAATGGACATATACACATACTCAGATTACTAAAAAATAAGGCTTACCACTATTAAAATAGAGACAATACTATACAATAGAATAATATAAGCATTTACGACTATATCCTCTGGGATGTGGAAACCTGGTCGAATAAAATTAAGTTTTTGATATGAAGTCTAAAGCCACTCTGATCTTTATATTACTATCGATGGAATTATAAATGTGGGGTGCCTGGTATGAAAAAATTTATTCCGTCCATAATCTCGTCTGTTTCGTTTTCAAATGGCCACCCTGTACTTCGAGAACTAATGCATAAAATGAAAAAACAATTATAACACTAGTTTTTAAGTCATGAGGTACCTTTGCTGTTTCTATTGAGGTATTAATCAGAATTAGTAGAGATTATCACCCCCAATAGTTGCTCCACCAGTTAAACATTCAAACAATCATCACTGGAGCCTTTATTTTTCAAACAGTACACAATTTTTGTCAATTGTGAGATGTTAACTGTTTCAAATTGGAAAGTGTTAAATTTTTAGTGTTATATCTTCGTGTTCTTTTGCTTTGCAACAAATGTATGTCGTAGATGTCAGATGACGAAGTATTGAATATACACATTACAGAAATGAGCTGCATAAACTTCCGTGAAATTTAATCTAGCAAATGGAATTATCCACATAAAGTTTCCGAATTATATCATTTGTAATCATAAGGACATAAATGACCACCTACAAAAATTTCAATTTCTGTTATAGATATTCGTTAGAACACCACTTTAACCAAATCCACATTCCGCTCTCCGAATGTCGCCTGGAAATAAAACAGCCATCAGGAATACACCCAATGTTTTCGATTATGCTTCTGTAATTGAAAAATAAATTATACATTAATGCGGGACATACTTCGGTTCCCAAGGCAACGCAAAACGCAACATCTGAATATCGGCAGGTGGCGTGGTATTCTTGATAGCCCACTTTGAATACATTTTTCCGACATGCTGCCAAATTTACTCTCGATAATTTTGGCATGGAATGAAACGAAACAGTTGCTGGGAGTTTGGCAATATCCACAATGTGTTGATAACAGCTGAAAAGCATCGTTTGGAGATCTTTATTACCTCCGTGCGCATTGGAGGGAAAGAACCAGGTGAAATATGATGGAGGCGTTGTTAATTTTTGAGACGACTTTACATCAGAGTTGAGTATGTCTTTTTTCTCAATAAGTGAGAATATCGGTCACATTACTTAACGATTCCGCTAATAATGAATTTCACATTTCAACTACGCTATGGCAATAGAAGTGGCATTTTTATTCAATATTTATTTTATATTTCATAATGAGAAGACTTAGTCCTCCAAGTGTCTTCAGAATCAATTCCCTGGTCAGAAGCAAGAAACCTATTCTTAATCTCTCAATCTGGTTATAAATTGTGACAATTTATTGATCTTGAGAAAACCATTAGGTTGAAGATCGAAGAACTGAACCAGTTATTTCTTTTGTCTATTTCAGTATCGTAATGAGTTCAATACAGTACAAAAAGTAGTGCCCACTATAGGGTCAAACAATATTTAGATCAAGAGTTTCCCGAACTATGGATTGGTCGCGATGGTCCTATTAGGTGGCCTCCAAGATATCCAGGCCTCACACCACTAGACAATTGTTTGTGGGGCTGGTTCGAGAACGAGGTATACAAAGTTGAAGTTGACACTAGTTTGCCTAATTCGACGCATTAGAAATGCAGATTTACTCATTAAAGAAAGACACGAATCAATCAGAAAAGCAACGAGGTCCCTTCGCAAACGAAATCGAATGTGTTTGGAGGTTAATGGCAAGATTTCTGTGCATTTATTAAAATGATGCTATGAATTAAACCATATTAATGAAGGAAATGTTATTTTTTATAATGACCCTATATTTTGAGAACAAATCAAAATCGAATTACAACATATGAGTTTCCTGAAATAATTTCGACCTATAGAATACACCAGCGACGGGCCCAAGGGGGGGGATGGGGGGGGATCATCCCCCCCAATGTTGAACGAAGTTGGCAAATTTTCAAAGCAGTTGGAAGATTTTCAAAGAAGTTGGAAAAATTTCAAAGCAGTTGGAAAAAATTTCAAAAGGGTTGAAAAAATTCCAAAGTAGTTGGCAAAATTTCAAAGCATTGGGAAAAATTCCAAAACAGTTGGAAAAAGTTCAAAGCAGTTGGTAAAGTTTCGAAACAGTTGAAAAACATCAAAAGATTTATGAAATACGAAGAAATCTGAATTAGAAAAAATAAGTTTGCAATCAGTAGTTGACAATATATGTATAGCCTGCAATAAATGGTATTCAACCCAATATTTTTACCATCAAATGTTGGATGAGATGCGGCGTCAAGAAGTTAGTAGCTAGTTGTAAATTTTTCAGTTACGTCGCATGGACTGTGTCAAAAAAAAACCTTCTGGTATCATAAATTTAAGCTGTTACTTTCAGATAAGCAGAATCATCATTAGGTTAGCTCTTCGTACATTGTGTTATAGTATTGCGAATAAACAATATGTGTACATAAATTTAAATAATGAACTAAAAAAGATTCAAAGTGAAGTTTGAGTTATGTGGTGCCTTCTAAAAAATTAAAAAAAAATATGAACAGAAACTGCACGAAGGAAAACAAGTTTGAGAGAAAATTATGGGTAGTGACCACAGAATATCAGAAGTCACAGTCACAACAACAATCTTTCAAAATACCAAATATATTCTCAATTCCAAACACTAATTGCAACGAACGCTGCAAAAGAGTTCGAAATCGCCAACTCAAATTAGGAAATTTTGTTCAAAATTGTTTCTTCAATATGAGTGATTTAGGTCGAAACCGTTTCCCTACCAAATCGGGGATCTGTTTCTTTTTAAGAAGTATCTTGATTTATGACACACACTTTGACACACATTTTCTGTGTAAACTAGGGAGTTATTTTGCTTTTCTTTATTTCATAAAATCTGTAAGCAAAAGTGAGGCTCATTTTTTATCAAACGAAATATATTTTCTGAAAATTTTGTTCCTCTTATTCTGTGAAATGGACCCATGTTAGGGATGAGCAGTTTCAATATTTTGAATCTCATCAAAGTGGTAAGTAATTTACTTTGATTTTTCATCTACCCAACATTCAATCATATATATTTCTTTATTTTATGAAATCTGCTTTTTTGTGAAAAATATTTTGTTTCATGATGCTTGAAATTTTGAGATACACCAAATAATGAAACTGAACTAAATTGAAGAATGAAACAAAAAGTGTGTCTCAAAGTATCGAACATACTTCAAGGTACTCCTCACAATATATCCCTCCCAATATTAACTCCTTTCACGGAATGAAAAGAATAGGTTTTTCCGAAAAAATATTTTCTCTTATGAAAATACGCCGTGCCTTCGCTCCCAGATTCCACGAAATGAAGAAAAGCTACAAAACTGAAGAAACAAACAAGTAGTGTTTTTCAAAGTTTCAAGCAACATCAAGATACTCTTTATGAAAAAAAAACTCAATTAAATCTACTTTATTTTATGTTCGGTAGATGGAAAAAAAGTTAATTACTCCTCACTCTGTTGAATTTCATCATTTTGAATTTTTTCAACCGAAACAAATATTATACCAAAATATATATAACGAATTCCTGTCAATTCAATGTCCAGTTGGAAAATTTTCGATGGATTTCCCCCCCAAAAATTTGGCTTCGGCCCGTCCCTGGAATACACACCTTGATTTTGGACCGTTTCTCCCGACTCACCCTGTATATACGACCAGTACTTAAATAACTGAAATTATGTTCCCATAATCAAATGGAATACATGAGCCTTCTTGGCATCGCAAATTGAAATCAACCAAGTTGACAAAAAAGTTCTCTCACATTTTTGAGGTGAGTTGTACCTATCACAAAAGATCAACTGCAAAAAGAGGAGGTAACTTGATATTTTCCGCAAAAATGAGTTAAGGAAGTATTACAAAAGAAAAAGTTGCTGGCAATCTGATTCTCATACCCTCAGGTTCATGAGTAGACGTTTGTAAGTCTTCGTTCGTAATTCAAATGTTCAGAACTGAGGGTTTCACAGTTCAAAACTATGATTTTTACAGGATTTTCTCATTTTACTAGGAACGGCTCATACATCAAATGTTTGGTTTTGCAGTTAGACGCTTTAAATGTCACTTTCACAAAACACCAAAGCCGATATTGACATAGATAACCCAACATGATAACTGATGTTTATCGATATATTAATTAATTTTCAATGTATTATTAATCAAAACATTGGTGTTTCGTGCAAACTTTGCTTCGTCCTCACTTGAACAGAATCATTGAAATCGAAAAGAAGATGTGACGATGTTATAAATAATGCAAAATAAATTTTAAAACTCCGATGTTTGATTGTCAAACATCGATGATCATCAGAAATCGATGATAGTAGATCACCCCTATTTCTAGGGTGAAACCATTTTGAATACCATGCATTTTCATATTTTCTCACCTTTTAAACCTTTCCTGGAATTCCACGAATAAGTCAAGACCAGAATTAGCAAAATTGGTCCAGCCGTTTTCAAGTTTTAGCGTACCTAACTCACAGAAATTCATTTCTATATATGCAGATTTCCAGCCTCTGAAGAGTAATGGCTAGAGTGAGTGGAATTTCGGGAATTATCCACGGATAACTCGCCTCCGAATCCCCACACTGTAATCGCTAATTGAAAAAGTATGAACCGAACAAGTTTGGCAAAAATTAGTCCTTCTCAGAATCAACAACCCCCTGAAGACTGCAGGCGAATTCTTGCCGAAACGTCGGTAACAACCAGACGCATAGACACCTGATGGAAACAGACCAAATAATGTTTCAGAAAATACACCATTATCAAAAATGTGTCGTTCACGAATCTAGATCTTGTGATCTCCATGAATGGAAGTATTAAAGGCCGGCCCTGTTTTCTTTTCGTATCTGAAGGTACCGAGTGGTCATACATCATTAACGTGCAGTGGACGCCCGCATCCTGTGTCAAATTACCTTGCCAAGTCTTAACCCAGTTATAATTAGTATTTATATTCCATAAGGCAATTCACCTTTATCTTTGAATAAGATGCCATGATAAAACAGAAATTTCGTTGAATAAGTCTGCCAATTTTGTCCGAATGTGCATCCGTTGATGAAATATATTCCCGAATATTGCATTTCGAGGGAGAGAGAGAGAAAAATCACATTGGCCTTCCTCTTGTTAATCCAAAACACGTGTTGGATTAGATGTGTGAAGTTTAACGCTGACACCCCCAAATGCGAATATTGAAACCATTTGTATGTCGTAGGTTCACGTTTGTCGACCTATATTTCATATTTTTCAAGACACCATTCGCAGAGATGTGAGGAAAAGGTTATTATCGTGCAATTCCTGATCATCTGAGCATTTGATGGGAACATTTATTTCATACGATATCAATCGTTTGTTCAAATGTAGTCGTCTTTGGCCGAACCAATTATATTGTTTGTTTCAACAATATTGAATAGTGTCTTGGGCCCCGTGTAAAAAAATTATTTTAATAATATTTTCACTTAGAAGTCAGTGGCGTAGCTCAAAATTATTTTCGGATGAAGGTTTTTGAGATAGAGCACAAACTTGAAATATAAGCATACCTTGTATATAGGCATTTTTTCTGAATACATCGATGTATCACAACCTCACCCTCGAATAATTTCATCGTCAATCATCAGAAAACTCCATCATAAGTTTTCTCCTGAATGAGATATGAATGGGAATACATCACTCAACTGCTTCCTCTTGGACAAAGATGAGTTTATCGACATGACATCACTGCACGAGTATTCAGTCAAGCAGTGAAGTCACTAATGAATTTTATTACAAAACATCATGTCTTTGGGGAAACTTGATACTGGATGTATTCAATTGAATGGCAAAAACGAGGCCTGCAACATCCACACATTCTCATTGCACAATACTCAAAAGAAAATATGAAGGTGAAGAAGTTCTTATTACCAGAATTCCGATGATTCCAACAGAAATGTCATTTGAATTTAAGAGAATTCAATTTCCAATTCGTCTAGCGTTTGCTATGACAATTAACAAGTTCCAAGGCTAGTCCTTGAATGTGTGTGGCATAAATCTAGATAATAGTTGTTTTTCTCATGGCCAGTTGTATGTTGCGTGTTCACGAGTCGGCAAACCTTCTGCTCTTATTAGGACTACAATGAGACATTTTTTAAATGATAATAAGCTACCGCTTGAATAAAGTGAAGTCTTTTCATGTAAATAACAATGTACATACCTACCTACTTCAGTGTAATGAAATTTTTGTATTTTAACTATGCCTAATATACCTCCTACTTGACAAAACACCAATTTTTTTTTGATACATGTATCTCTGAGGCGAGCTAGTAATATATGAATCTTAGTCGGCCACATTGTTGGCTACACTAAATTTGCATGAACTGTTGGATTCTTCTAGAGCGGGTTCAACATAAAATACCATAAAACCCTGACAAATTTGATGAAGTGGAAAAAAATAGGAAATAATTTTCCTTCTTGCGAATAACGCCAGTTGATGTCGCTATGGTTATTAGCTTTTTCGGGAAAGTTTCATATTTGATATAAATTCGGTAAACTACATTTTCTGATTATATTAACACATCTCTCATCCGAACACTGCGGAAAATTTTATGATGAAATGTGATGAACAAATATCAATTTTACACATTTTTACACATTACTGTGTATTTTAAGTTGCCTTTACGAGCGGATTCACAATGGACATTCAGCAAACTGCCCTATTCAATCACGCATTTTCGGGAAAAAACCTAAAAAATTGTTAATCACAAGGCTCTAAAATGACAGAATAGTAAAATATAAAAAAACTTACCTTTTCACCCCATAAAAAAAGAAAATTCTTTTGACTTATGAACACCAATCTAGGTGGTTGTTTATATTTTACTCAACAGCTATATCAATTGATATTGGTAATATAAAAAAGTTTGAATATATGCAAATTTGATATATTTTTCATGATCAATTCAATAGTAAGAAATTCATGAAAGCATCGAAATCCTGAAAATTGTTCTTTAGATGGTATACCTTGTGTTTTATTTTTCTAATCGGTAGAGTTTTTTTTTCTGATTTCGAACTTAACTTTCGTGGACACTGCTTTGTGAGGATATTTGAAATATAAAGTCTATCACCCTATTTTGTACTTTTGTACTATTTTGTATTTCACCCTATATATTTTCTTCTTAAAAAAACCAATTTAAGAACTTGCGCTATATTCTTACCACAGAGCAACTGATGATTATGATTTATTTCGCGGATGTACAATCTCGTTTGAGATATGGTCTATGCCTGTGGGGTTGGTCTGCGAATGCAGGGGAAGTGTTCCTGGCCCAAAAGCGCATAATAAGAAGTATTGCTGGAGTAAGTACTAGGACATCTTGCTCCCAGTATTTTTTCAAATATGGTATCCTAACTTTTTATGGCCTGTATATATTTGAGATGTGTGTATATGTTCATATGAATTTGAATAGTTTCATCCAAGTTGATTCTTATCATGAAGTCAATACAAGACAGAAAAATAAAGGTGATTTGCATATCCCTTTTGCAAAACATGTATTAGCATATCGATCTGCTAATTTTGCGGGTCCTCGATTTTACAATATGTTACCGGGTGATATTAGAATTTTACCATTGTCTCGCTTCAAGAAGAAACTCAAAGAATATCTTCTGCCAAGATTCTTATATAGTTTAGATGATTTTTTGCAGTTGTTTTGGGGTATTGAGTTTATTGTTTAATTTTTTATTTTTTTCGCTCTCAGTTTGTTAAATTTGACTATTCCTTATTCAATAATTGTAAAATTGTCGCTGGGGAAAATAAAGTTTATTATTATTATTATTATTATTATTATAATGGTTAGTACAACCTTATTCATCTCTAAGGCAAAACTAAGTTCGCCAAGTCAGCTAGCCTGTCTAATATTCAATTGCCACAATTGGTCACAAGATTCCTCAGTCTCTTTAGTTTCTGGGATCGGAAATGATTCTAAACAGCTTCCAGACGACATCGTTTGGCGAAACACACATTGTACAGGATAATTTTATGTCCACTTTCAAGATATTATACCTTAATATTTTATTAAAATATTGAAGTTGCTTTTTCATTTATCGATTGAGGCAGTATGAAGTATAATAATATATCTTCTCTCGCCTACAAGTCGAAAAGTAGTCCCAGCATGACTTTTTTCCAAGAACCATTTCCCGAAATTGATGAAATATCTTTACTACCATTCCTTGAAGTAAATGATCCATACGAAACAAACGTCGTAGATCCGAAACCACCAGGTAGATGTTAGAATTCTCGACCTCCTACGATAACCATTGTTCTAATTATTTCCTCCGACCGTACACTTCCTCGCTGTGGCAGCTGCGCCCATTGCTTTCGATCCATCTATGTTCATTCTTCAGAAGTGACAACAAGTCGAAAGCATGAAATGTAATATCGTAGGGCCACAACGTGCTCCTCCGACCGTGAAACTATACTTAAATAGGGTGGAACGTCCGTGGTAGCTCTTCAGGGAAATGGCTTGAAGTGGAATTTCCTCTTTCAATTAGGCCGTCACAGAACAATGGTCTGGTTCAACAGTCTAGTCGATTTTGTCGATTTCTGTACTTAACCAGAAAGGTTTTTCTGGTAGTGTTAACATTTCCATAAGTTAGACATGAAGCTAATAGAATTTTTGGGATAGCTGTGTGAGTTTGCGTTCTAGTTTTCGGTCTCCTTTTCGTAGACACCTTGAAATGTTTGATTATTTAGTTGTAAACTCATTTGGAGCCTTCCAAGTCCAAAGCGAAAGGCTCTGAATCCACTTTGATTTGCAGATCTGAAAAACATTATTTGCTATAGTCATACGCAAAGAAGATTCACGATTTTCCTGAAAACCTAATTTGGAATTTCTCCCAGTCTCAGAAACAATTAAAAATTTTTTAAATAATATAAGAAAGACCCCTGCTTGAAAATTTGAGCACTAATTTGTCAGGGGCCAAAACTTTATGAGAAGAAATCGTGCCTAACAATGAACAAAAAGAAAACACTTTGAACTCTTAAGCGTTACGTTTCGGAGGCTAAAATGGCGGTATTCTGCTTTTTCTCTGTAAGCTACGAATCTGTAGCGTACGATTGATCTGTAATTTATCTATGGATCTGTATGTTGCTGACTTACAGATTCGTAAATTATGACATTCTGGAAGTTATTCTGTAACTCTCGTATTAGAAGTGTCGATTTTGAACTACTCCCTAATGAGATCGTAACTACTTCGTAATAAGATCATAGAAAAGAATTTATTTTTCTATCATTTCGGCTCGTAAGTATTGAATATTGGTTATATTTATGTTCAATTCGTGTTCGTTACAACGAGAAAGAGAAATTAACAACCGAAATACAAAGATGAATTACAAAAGTAGTTGAGTTTAGTAAAGTATTTTATATTCTGTGACTAAAACGAATCATTCAACATAACCTCACAATATATCTTCTGATATGTTGCCAATCACCTGTAAGCTACAGATTTATAGAAAGCGTTGAGAATCGTAATTGTCCTGTAAACATATGAAAAGTTACAGATTCGCTTACAGATGAAAGCAGAATACCACCACAAATCAGACTTTATGTCAGACAATAACTAGTTTTCATTCAACTTTGTAGAATCGTGACAATTTTCGGATTGACATTTGTCGATATATGATGAGTATAGATCAATATCGAAAACAAGATGTTGATATCGTTATTTTATTTCAAAATCCCCTGAAACCAGTTTTTTTTTCAATGAATCCATCGAAATTCCAATCCATCATCTGATTGCCGGTATTGGAACACACATGATCTGCTATCTGCGATCTACCAACATCTATATTTTTTATGTTATTCTTATGTTCACGTTTTCTGATTTCTGGTGGCCTTGATGTTTCCTGTATAAGAATTTCCACAAATACAGGGAATATTGTAAATACAATTTCTTGATTTTTGGTTCTCATTCGAACTTTAGTTTTTGTTAATGAAGATCGTAAATCATTTTTTGTTTTGGAAACAGTTCACATGTTGAATTTAGAACCAATTCAAAGGCCGATGAAGCCAAAATACAGTTTGCAAAAACTCCTAGTTTATACTTACCTGCCACACTTGTCCTAGCAACCTGCTGCAATACTATCAATAAACGAAAAATATCAGAGGTGTACAACAAAACCTATAGGTCAGCCCGGCAAGAGTTTTTTCATGCATTATCCAGAAAAATATATTTTTGCCCCGAAACCTCTATCCATTTGACAGCACTGGAAATAAAAAACAATGAATGGGACATTCTCTTTGGTAATGAAAAGAATGCACATTCAAAATTATTCTTTCTATTATTTCTGCAATTGATAACCATGCTTTTTGAATTTCGGCCAGTTGTTACCACAAAATTCATAAGCTAGGTGCTACTTTTGTAGATTTCGGGTTATTCCAGTGGAAAATACGCGAGAAAATACATTCATCATTCAGCAAATATATTTATTCAAAAATTATAATCTCTTTATAATTTTTGCGAAATGGACCCTAACTGAATATTTTAACCATAACCCGTTCACTTTTGAAACTACAGATGTCGCTCACATCACTATAGTCTCTTCGTTTTCCATCTTTATACACTATTATTTTTGGGTCTACATATTTATGATGCAAGTGCACACAAATTCAAAATTTAAAAAGGAACCACGAAATATTCAGTTTTCGAATGAACGAGTGTTTCGAAATTACTGAGATATTGCGGTAAAGATCGTTCAGGAATTTTTGCGTGAAAAATTTTGATTGCCAAAACAGTTTTTTCTGTCACAAATTCGACAGAGAATGAATGAATCCATGGCAGGATGTCAACATCAATAAATAATACCATAAAAACTGTGTTAGAATCAACTATTCTAACATGATTTCGTTCTACGAGATCTGGCGAAATGAATTGATTTGATAAATAATTGAAGAGTGGAAATTCAAAAGGGTCTAAGTGCCACTTTCACGAAATTTTAGATTTCATTTGTTATGGGGTCTATGTGCCAAGGCCAGTAGCCTACGAAACGATTCATGTGCCATCCGTTTCAGGCAGTCATTATTTCTGATGAAAAAAACATTTTTTTTTAACTTCTTTCATTAGTTTGAGGGCGGGTTTCACAAAGCTTTAACTGTACATTAAAAAAACCTTACCTGAATTCGAATCAATCGAATCACCCGTTTTGAAATTTCAACGAATCGGGATGGTTCCAATAAATTTGACGGTACAATCAAAGTTTTGTGAAACCGACCCTGAGACATGTTTTATGTAATATCTCAGTTCGATTTTTTTGGCACTTAGACCCTTTTGAATTTCCACTCTTCAATTAGAGAAAATGCATTCTCTTAATTATTTACGATATTTTTCCTACTATCGTGATTGAAACACAAGAGAGTTCTCCTCTTCAAACTGACATTAACGGAGCATAGAGACATGACATCTCGTTACTCATAGAGACATCAGAGACAACAATTGAGACGCACAACTCCCAAAGTGAAACTTTTTCCATGTGGATTATTGCCGTGAGCAAAACTTATATATAAAACATTAACTAATACATTTACGGTTCAGTGCAACCACCATAAAAACTATCGTGGCAGTGCTTTTTCACACTTTTTTCTTTCAAAATCCTCAAAGCCAATAATTTTTTCTTGCTCCTTATCATGATGTATGTTTTCTTATGTTCATTTCATCAGAGACCAACACGCAACAGCGATCAATATCCTCTTTGATATTTTCATACACCTATGCGTTCAGAAATATTTCTATTTAAAATTTAGGATATAGTATATTGTCACGATATGCGTCGATGTGATAATTGTATGACTTATTTGCCACCATAACCCCCCCCCCCTCCTCCGGAACCGACGCCAGTGAGGAAGGTGGTCTTTCTTTTTGCTGAATAATCCTCAGCGATTTCTTCTTCCATGGTTTCTTTTCAAGGTACCATATCCATCTCCATTCAATGACGGTTGGACACAATCTCGGCAAGAAAGTGTTATTAATGGATAAAGTCTTTATGTTTCTGGAAATTCAACGATCTTGTTCGGGTGTCTGATCAAACTGTATGGGAGAATTTCTCTGTAAATAAAAACAAAGTGATCTTCAATTTTGATATGAGGTGCAATCTCAATTTAACAAACCTCTATGTAACGATTTTTCTCGAATCGATCTTGATGACGTGCAGGGGTGAGGGATACCACTAAAAGAATTTCTAGCCTTACAGACAAAACGTTACTAGGAGGGTTCACTAGCTCTCGTACTATAAGCAATCATAGATTCATGTTTCGAAAAGTCGATGTAATGAAGAATGAATAAACTTTCTCAAGATGATTTGAAAAATCACTATTTCACCAGCAAAGAACTGATGAACGCAACCACTACCTCCAGCCAGATGGCTTTTTCTATGGCCGGGAGAATTTAACAGGCCTATCCAAAATTATTTTTTTCAGACGTTGTACTATAAATTTCCCGTTCTTCCTGGTGTCAAACCAGGAATTATAGTGTGTTATACAATCTAGACCAGGCAAATGGGACTTTTGCCTGGAAATAATTGGTAGAGTACTGGAAAATGTTTTAATCAATTATTTATTCCTCTAATGAGAGAAGTTTCAGTTTTGCCCCAATTTCTCAGAGGAGCCTATGTCGTGACGTTCGAAAACCCTCGAAATTTTTGGAGTATTTTAGGTTTTTCTCAAATTGCTCCCAAACTAAGCACTTACTCAAGAACATTGTTGTATTTAAAAAAGTTCCGCATTAAATTCTGCTTCTGCTTCAGGCTATTATATTTTGAACAAGCAGTTTTATAGAAATCATAGATCGAAATATATATAATTTTTACACTTTTCGCAAAAACCATTATAAAACATATAATATCTTTGGAACTACGAGCTTTAGAACAAACTGTTATTCTGATAAATACGTTACCCGCCCGCTTCCATGCACAATGTAAAATCGTACAGTAGATCATCCTATTGAGGATGTTGATCATTTAATCGTAGCTAGTGCTGTTGAAGTTGCTCAGCAGTGCCATCATTGTGTGATAATTGTTGATGTGTACACTGAACTTCTTGTAATTTTGACTGCTCCAGTCCCTATGTGCACCATTTTTTTTTTACTCTAGCCTGGCAAAGGCGAGCAAGACGAGAAATTGTCTCATCCCCCTTGTTATTCTCGAAAACCAACATATTTTTTCCTCATGTTTAAGTGTCTTGGTGAAGAATACCTAAAATTTCTGGAGACGTTGAAAATCAACTAAATCAATTATAATAACAAATGTGGATCTCATAAACTCATAACTAACGATGTAACTCATTACTTATTACATACGTGCTTAGCGAGTGTTGTCGGGGTGCTGCTTCAGTTGGAGGCACAAAAGCAAGATAAAATGAGTTTTTGGTTAACAATTTTCCAAACATCTCGTACCTCAATACATTCAATTGCTTAGAATAATTTTTATAAAGGATGCCATGTATTTTTTCCCTGCCTCGTCGACCTTATCGGCAGAAGCATTGAATTTTCTAAACAATTCTGCAATTTTCAGCGGATTTTTGTTGATTTCAGACGTCTTTAGGAATTTCATTTTTCTTTTACCTAAAGATATGGCGTAGTGTCGTAGTCATTAAAAGCGTGAAGGAATAATATGTTGTTTTTCGAAATAGATCAAAACTTGTTCTACAAGGTTGAAAAGACAACATCGTCTTGCTTGCTTTCGCCAGGACCTAGTAAAAAAAAGTTGGTACACATAGAGGACAGAACAATCAAAATTATAAGAAGCTCAGTGTCCTTCCCAACATCAACCACAAACCCATGAGACTGCTGAGCAAATTCAATAGCACTAACTAGGATGAAATAAATGATCAGCATCCTTAGCTGCATGAGCTATTGCGCCATTTATCAAAGTAGTTTGGAGGAATGGGGTTACGTTTTTATCACATATGATGGACTATAACTCTTATTCTATGACATTTCTTTCTAAAGTTCGTAGTTTCGAAGGTATTTTACGTTTTATAGTAAGAAATGTGTTTTTTTAAAAAGTGTCAGAATTTGTCATATTTAGATGTATGATTTCCTCAAAACTACTTGTTCGAAATATAATGTCGTGATACTATCCAGAAGCAGAATTAATGCTCAACACTCTTGAATATTATAATGTTTTTGATGAAGTGCTCACTTCAGGAGCTATTCGAGAAAAACCTAAAATAGTCCGAAAATTTCGAGGTTCTTGAACGTCACGACATACGCTCGACTGGGAAATTGGGGCAAAGCTCAAACCACTCTTATTAGAGGCCTTAAAGAATGATTAAAACAGTTTCCTGAACTCCACGAATTATTTCCAGGCCCACCATTTTTTTGAGCTAATTTACTTGATCCAAATCCTGCAAGGTGCGAATTATGTATTTTCTGTACTATATCCTACGTAAATTCCAAAAATTGTTCATTGAAGTAGACAGACTGGATGGATACATAAAAAGTCCACTTATTTTCAATGCAACCGCGGTTTCCATAATTGCGTATCAGGAAACGAGACTCGAGCTGAAAAAAAAAGTACGTACTATTCGTACAAATTACAAATTAATTTAGTGGGAATCGAATAAATGAGTCACGTTCGCACCGCCAGCAGATGGCAATCAGAACGTCGATTAGCGCGGACTAAATTGATCGAATCAAAGCGAATCGATTATTTCAATACGATTATATATTTATGGAGGAAATCCTTGAGTCGACGCGACCGGTTCGGGTAGCTGCTTTCGCGAGAAAAAAACTCGCAGATATTCCAGGGAACGATCCCATTCCGCGTTTTAATTGAGTTGAAAAAATGCGGCAGAAGTCGAGATTTACTATGCAGTCGACTAAATACAGTCGCTGATCTGTAAACTATGACGTAGGGTGGTGGATGTAAATTGTGAATCACGGTAATAGTCCGTGGTGAACCTTTTGAGTATCGGTTTGTCTGTAAGGCTGGAAATTTTCATTGCGATAGTTCCTAGCATGCTGAGGACGAAAATCATGACCTGTCACCCCTCAAACTTGCACATCATCAACCCCTATATCTTTGAAAGTGTAAAAAAAAAATTAATAATAATAATAATATTAATTTATTTCGAAAAATCATTCTCACAATCATGATATATGATTACACTCATATATATATATATATATATATATATATATATATATATATATATATATATATATGAGTGTAAATACCTCCCCAAGGAGATTACCATATAAAATTTCATGCAATTTTTCTTAAATATTGTCAATATTTACTTCCAGCAACAATTAAAGAAACAGAAAAATATTCAAAATTTTTTGGTTATTCAACAGGCTGTATCTCACTGAAAAATCGTCTTATAGAACATATAAAAACTTTTGATGCTTGAAGACTTTTGTTCCTGAATTTGTTGGTTCACAATTTTTCGGAGTACCGGAAGGCATACAATCATTGGATGAAGCACGTAAAATTTTTTTTGTCTATGCGCATCGAAATATTTTCTCGAGCTTCACCGATGCAGATGTCACATAACCTATTCATTCAGCTCAAATTTGCTCCTGATGACTTCAGATATAACCATTTGTCTTCGAGATACCTTTTTTCAAATCTTCGTCAATATTGGCAAAAAACTCAGGTTATTAAAAAATTTTTATAGCCTGAGGTTCCCCGAAGTCTTCCCTAAATCGGTAGATATATTGGTTCAGCTGTTTTCTTGAACCGATTGATTGAAATTCTGAAAAAAATTAGGGAACAATGTTTTCGTTCCTCAAACTTGACTTAATTTTCTTTATTAATCAATAATCATCAATTCTTCACTTTTCACTAAATTTTTTTTTAATGAATAATGAGTTTTTTTCAAAAATTCTCGAAATTTGGAAAAAAACAATTACATTCAAAGAATTTTGTTGAATTTCGTTCTGGAAATAATATAAGAATTAAAAAAAATCGAATTAAAGAAAAGGACCATTGTTGACTCACCCCTACTGGAGCTATGGACACTGGATACATTTAAACCTTCATTTTCCTCAGGAAAAAATATGAGAACGAATTTAAAGTTGATTCTGAGCGACAGAATTTTTCCGTTTCCTGACACCACGTTTTAAAAAACAGTTTTTTCTAAAAACTCTCGAAACATTGGGTAAAAAAAACGATTCAAAAAAAATTAGGTCAAGTTTAAGAAAAAAACCTTGTTTTCTCAATTTCTACAAAATTTCAATCAATCTATCCAAGAAAACCGCTGAGCTGATCGACATCAGGCTGCCAAATTTTTTTATTACTAAGTTTTCCCCCCAATATTGAAGATGACACAGTCCATTAATAATAAAATGACATTTTTGTGCTCTTTTGCCACGTTTATGTGACAGGTGAAACAAAATTATTCTTAATTGAATAATACAGATTTTTGTAGGAAAAGCTAGCTAGGCGACCAGTATTTCGGCAGTTGAGTAAAAGAGGATTCTTTTGCATTCAAAACTGAATATCTCGAAAATCGCAAAAAAGCAGATTAGAGCTGAATGAACAGGATATGCGACATTTGCATCAGTCCAGCTAGATAGAATTCTCCGTGAGCGTAGAAAAAAAAAATTCAAGTTCGAAAAATTATCTAAATTTTTTCTTCGTGCTTTATCCGATAATTACATGGCCACCAATACTCTGACAATCTGAAAACCAATATTTTCAGAAACTAGAGTCTTCAAGCCTCAAAAGGCGGTTTTTTTATTTTATAAACGACCATTTTTCACTGAGAAATTTTTTTTTTATTTTTCTGTTCTTTTAATTGTTTCGCGAAGTGTTTAAGCAATGAAAACTTCCTAAATATGTGGTAAGCAAACACTTTTCAAGCTCAAAAAACCGTAAGTTCCAAGTTATTCGTTGGTTATTACCACCCCCCCTCACGAAAAAAAGCTATATCCGCCTTTGATGTTAACTCATCTCCGACTAGGAGCAAACCACACTTAATTTTTTATTGTGATGAACCTGGAAATACGAAACATTTGAAAAATTTCAGATGTTTGTGTATATTTGCTATTCGATTAGGTATTGTAAGGTTTTAAATGTTTATAAAAATTGAAAAAATGCACTTTATTTGAAACTGTGTTTCTTTTTTTCTAAAGCTGTTACTGACGTAAATCAAGAAACATTTCGTCAGAAAGGATCATAGTTTGAATTGAAACTAAATGATTTTTCGCCTCAAATTCACCCCAGGGTGTTTGTAAATGAAGGGTATAAAATGAGGGTTTGTTTCTGCCTGTATAACGGATAAACTACATATTTATTTGCAAAGTATTCCAGGTTAATATTACAAGACTCAATACTATACCTGGTGAAAATTTCAACAAAATCACAGCACCACGAAAAAAAAACAGGGTGTTGAATCTGACAAAAATTTTGCATGTCATTGACGGGGAGTGTACATTTCCAAGGACATTGGTAGTTGTTCGAGAACAATTAGCAAGAGATTTCGAAAGACAAGATTGAGAGTCTTGTTAAAAAAACTTTCATGCATTCATCTATTTTCCAAACTAAAAATTTTGATGGGTTTTACCCCCAGTAAGGAAAAGGTCCCACTATTTGCCCTGTGTTTCATGCATATAACACTAATGTATCACTTTCGAAAGACTTTGTTAATATCAATATTTCTCCTAGTCAACATCTTCATGAAATGATATTAAAATGAGCCAAAATCTACGAGTACTTCATCGAAATGCTTGATGAATCACCTTCATTAATAAATCAAATATTGTAGAGCACCCGAGCAAAATGTTACGGTATTCTCATTGTTCATTTATGTAAATATTTTCAAATGAATGTTCAATTTTTTTTTGAAGTGTTGGAAACAATTAGTTTTTCCATACTTCGCTGAATATGTGGATTATAATTTATTTTCGTCGAGGGGAATTATACCGAGGAAGACATTTGTGTCAGTACCACAACTCGAATATGTATATCTATACTGACGACAGTATATTCCTGGAAAAAATCGGAAGCAGTACATTCGAACGGGCGGTTAGTTTGAACTTTGATTCGGATATCCAAACCTTTGAGTATTAATTATTTATGCTTGAATATGGAGAACGGAACTTATTCAATTGATGATTTTTCATTCTAATCCTCATCGCATTCTGTTTAAAATTATATCATATATCATTATAATTTGCTGGATTTATACATATTGAAACAAAAAGATATCAAGCTGAGGTTGGTTCAATTCAGGAAAACCATACTGGCCTGTAGTTTGATCAAATGAGGAAATGGAAACTGAAAAAACCCACACCTCGCCCGTGAAAACTCAATTATCAGAAACATTTAATACCAGAAAAATCTTGAAAGACATCAGCGTTATCCAAATGAAAACTCAGAAGAACAGATTCTCCTCAAAACGTCTCACAATTCTGAATCTGAAAAGAAAAGAGATGAAAGCAGAAAAGAAACCAATTGTTGAAAATAAATTAAATTATTATGAAATTACATATCTATTTCAGAAATGAATTTGTTACTTCATGTATAGCCACGGAACCATTTTGTAATTTACAAAAGGCACAACTTTTTATCTGATGCTCATTCTAGCCACACTCACAACTAGAGCTCCCAACCGAATTTATCGGGAGAGCATGCTATTGCATCGTCCATGACCTGTTCTGATGCGATTCAGAATAGACCATATTCTCCTGGGAAGGTCAAAACCAGGAACTTTGATGAAAGGATCAGTAATACAATTTTTATTAAAAAATGTTGCATAGATTCCTTCAGATTTCCGAATTTTCTTGCGGTTCTATTCATATCAATTAGAAAATTTGACCAAAAAAGGTTTACGCGATTTCAATCTGAGGGGAATGAATTTGGAAACGAGTTAAATTGGTTCTAAAATTCACAGTTGTTATCTCTCTGCGAATATGGGGATTGACAATATTTGAAAGGACTGGTAAACAAGGATTTGATAGCACCAGTAAAACTTCTCATAGGAAATTTAGTTGGACTTCAATTTTTTCACGTGAATACTGTTCAAACAAACAAGGCATCAATATTCAGCAGCAGAAAGAACCTAAAGTTTGCGATGCCGTACAAAGTATTATTGCATCATAATAAAAAACAAATGACACTTCAGCAACGACAAATATCGCAAGAGTAACATTCTTCACTCCAGCACAAGTTTAGTGAGACCAAAGACGATGATAATCCTGGAATATTATCCAACGCAGTCTCTTATTCAGAGAACAATTCTGTACAATAATTGCTCCTCAGCATCTTCGCTATGTTCCCCTCTATCTTCAGAACAACTGCATCATTATTTTCACCCTCGGGACAGTATCCAGTTTTATCTGACCCCTTGGTAACCCATTTTGCCCTTTCGCGTCTCACAAAATATTTTTAAGGATTTCCACGCACAAAAGTCTGATTGTCAAATCTATGAATAACGCAAAATGTCAATTGGTCAATAATTCTATGAAATACGTAACGATTTTTTTTACATAAACAATATGAAACAGAACTAGTAAATGCCAAAACAGCTTCAATGTAATAGGAATTAAAATGTTCAATAAAGTGCCAAGAACATTTAGGGAAATGAACAAAAAGGACTTCAAGAAAAAAATAAAAGAATTTTCAATTTCTCAGGCTTTTTACTCTACCGAAGAGTTCATGAATTTAATTTTCTGATAACATGGTCAATTGTTATACAATGTTTTATACAATTAATTGTATAAATTATTGTACTTGTAATTTTATAATGTTTTTTTTACGTGTCTTGTAAATTTTGAATGACCAATAAAATTCTATTCTATTCTATTCTTTATCAAACACTGATGAAACCAATTAGTAACACCCTGCTTTTACGAACTCTAACATGTCACGCACCACAGATTCCCAATACACCTGAATTATCACCTGCTGTAGTCGAAGATGCAATATTAACAGCGAGATATTGGACAAAATAATTACCGATGGTGTCGCTGCATTCGCCGATCAGCTGTTTACCGAAACAAGTACTGTTTCGTGTTTACATTAGCTTTCTATTCGGAATCCATGGGATTTTCAAGTTTCAACGTTTATCAACTATCAATAATCGAAGTTATATCCTCAATTATTGAGGATCGTGTGGGTTATATTGAATGTGTAAGTATCTATAAGGAATATTGTGCTGTTTGTTTTATTTCATGTAAAATATTGAGATGAGCAGTATTCATTTTTCAATACATTTCAGATCCTCTGGTAAAATGTTTACCAGAGGTTTCCTAAATTATAGAAAATTTTCTAACATTTACATACCCATGGATGCTGTGTAGAAGGTGAGCAAGTGTTGCAATGCAATCATTTGATCCTATGTGGAAAATGAATATTTCAGAACATTGGAACTCTACAAGGACAACCCCATCATAATCACGAAATGGTGGTGTGAAGGTTGACAAGATTATTTACACATACCAAGCAAGATTTTCTGGAATTTACAAGCATATTTCAGCCCTGCTACTCTACTGTATGTACAAGGTTGTACCTACAAAATATCTTGACAATTCTACAGGTTGTGAAGGTTAAATTCATTGTTTAGTTTCGTCTGTGATGTTTTTCTTTTTTTTTTTCTATAACAATGAAATGTACAAAACAAAAGACATTATATTATCAATATCTGATGAAAACTTAGAGAAGGTTGAAATTAATTCTTGTCCTAACAGAATATGAAAACATGTATGATTGTATTGTAATTAAGAATAAGCATGAACAATATACTCATGTAATAGAAGCTACTGATTTTTTTCTGTTCAGGAAGGGAAAAAATTTATGAAAAGAAAATGGGTCAATGGGTGATATATTCTGAATGAAAATGTACATTCTCCAGAAAACCGTATTTATGCAGAATATAATGTGATCATCGATAAATAATTTTGAAGAATTCATTACTCGTACTTAAGTTATTTTGTGCAACAATCAAGAGAATCACACTCAGATTGCCCCTAGTTTTAATGCACATTATCATATGGCCTGCATTCAGCACTTTCTCACTTTCAATTGGGCTGCTTCGATTGTTCAGACTTCTACATATTCAAAAATATAGAGTAGACTCAAAGTAATTTATTTCTATAAGAATGTCTTCTGCAACGAGTATTAAACGATAATTTCTCTATTTCAGTCAATTTTTGTGAAGTACTCTCGAAATTCAAATAAAAATTCAGGTTAGTGACTTTTATATATCATCTTGGCAGTTGGTGTGACTTACGAAATTTGACAGATTACGGAATTTGAATTGATTTAATTTAAAACTTGATTCGATCGGAGGTCAATACTGACAACTACAAAACGAAATATATAACTGAAAACAATGCTGTAATGAGTTTCATTACAGCACTACTTTTAGTACTGTAATGAACTCATTACGATACCGAAATAGAGAAATTGTTGTGCATGAACGATCTGAACAAAAAGTTAAAATGTCTTGACTTGAACTGTTTTTTTTTGGTAGGTTTTGTGAAGGTACAGCTTTCTTCTCCAGTAGCAGAAATGTTTGCATAGTGAGAGTTTCTGAAATAATTGGAAACATATGAAGCATTGTTTTTGATTGACATAAGTTTCCAATCTTGCCTGTTTTCATTCTATGAACTTCTGGTCGGAAATGGTGTGAGCATACTCTAATATGTTTAGATACAGGTTTTTCCATTATCAAAACATGTTCTCAGGATTCATGTTCATTAATTTCTTCTACGATTTCTGGTTTGTTGGTTTCGTAAACATTTTGATTTTTACCACGAAAATAATGAAAATGGTCTCCAGATTCCTAAATTTTTTAGAATTACATCCATACACAACAATTAGTGTTTTTCACAATTTTCCAAAAGCATATATTTTATTGTAATAAAAATTTAAAAATAAACGAATATGTACCCTTTTCGAGCTTAGTTATTAACAGTTCCAGGTGGGCATGCTTATTTTCGAAGATTGCCCTATATCTAGTTATATCGAAATATCCTGTTTTATCACCTAGTTAACATATAAGTGTTTTCTGAGTTCAAATAATGAGCAGTTCTGCGACTAGGAAACCAAAGTTAGTTCCTGAATTAGGACTGTTATTTTTTGTCAGATCAATATATCATTACTCATGAATGATTAGGAAAATTAATTAATTTGTTGAGATCCCCAAAAACCACCGGTTGGAAATGAATACGCCATGGTTGGTCGGCCACAATCATCCATCCCATTTTTCAATTTGTTTGAAATGTTGAGAATTAATTATTTTCATGCATAAACATGTACATCGATATCTCGCCGAAAACACATAATTATAACACAACGGACTGACAGATAAAAATGTTGAGTCGAACAATTTACATCTTGTTCTATTATTTGAGCCCGATATCGATCTGGCATGAATGTTTAATGTCTGAAATGATGCCCGGACAATGCTTTCAGTTAAATAACTGGTTCACGAGTACCGTCCTAGGATGACGTAAAACGGATATCCCATCAGAATAAATTAGCTGACTAACATATTCAGATTTTTTCCGATTAAATAAGGCATATATGCGAGGGGATCTATTGGTGTGAAGCAACACGGCTTAAGGGGCCTTGCCAGTCCTGTACAGGGTGGTCATATTTCGATGTTTTAGCACTACAACGTTTGAACCAGACGAGATAGACAAAATCTGATACCCCATTCCGATCTCTTTTTCGGAGAAACTAACAAGCGTTGTATTCATTTTTGGCTACCTTCTTTTGTTTTCGAGTTAAAAGTGAAAATTGGAAAAATGGCGATATCGGAAAAAATGTATATCTCCGTTGTTAATACTGATGATAGAGCTCTGAAATTAAAATATTCTACAGGAACTTTTTTACGTAGAATCCAGTGGCATGCTCGTCTTTTTGCAGCATTTTTAATTACGAAGCTATGACCCAAATTTATGTTTTTTCAATTAGAAACACTATATTTCTGTGCCATTTCCTGAAAGCTTAATTTTTACTGATTTCAAAATATGTAACATCGTAGGGTTTGTATCAATATGAGTATAGAAATTGGTCAAAACCTTATTTTCATGTGAGTCTCAATAGAAAAAAAAGCTTCCTATAACAAGAGCATAAGAATTAAAAAGACTACTAGAAAGAAAGTGTGGTAATTATATCATACTGAATTTTTCTGTGCTCATCGACGACCATAGAAAGTATTGAGATTCAGATGAACATAAGTTCTTGACCAATTTCTATACTCCTATTTATTTATTTATACGAACCAAGCGATGTTATATATTTTTGAAATCAGAAAAAATTAAGCTTTCAGAAAATGGCACAGGAATCTAGTGTTCCTTTTTAAAAAAAAAACATAACTTGGGGTCATAGCCTTGTAATTAAAAATGCTGCAAGAAAGGCGAGCATGCCACTGGATTCTACCTAATAAATTGCCTGTATAATGTTTTAATTTCAGAGATATACACTTTTTCCGACATCACCATGATACTATAGAATCATACGATACTATCATCACTAGTATCATAAGATACTATACAGCCAGGGGAAAAAACCTCAGCTGAAAAGAAACCTGTCTCCCCGTAAACAAAATAACATAGAATATCAAATATCAGGAAAATCTTGAAAGACATCAGTGTTATCTGCCGATGGGCTCGGATAAACAGATTCTTCCCAAAACGACTCGCAATTCTTAATCTGAAATGAAAAAAGACAAAAGCAGAAAAGAAACCGATTATTCAGAATAAATCAAATGCATTCTGGAAATGGATTTACTACTTTAAAAAACATCAACATTAAGATTTCTTGGCCAAATAATGTTCGGAGGTTTATAAATATTTATGACAAGAATGTCACAAAATTTGAAAGAAATGAAAAAAAAAACTTCATCAATTTCCCCTTTCCGAATCTGTTGAAAGTTACGAAACTGATAATTTTTCGAAATTACAACCTAAACTTGTAAAAAATCAATTAATACATAACCTTTCAACTGTCCACTTTCACGAGGATTTTTTTCTCTTACCTTGTGGGGTTCTTGCAGAAGAATCACTTCGATACCATGTTCATCAGCTAATTTGGAGACGTAATCACACTTTCCTTTCAAAATTCCTTCGATATTCAAACTCAAAATCCACAAATTCTTGCTCTCTGGTCGTGAGGGTTTTATCAAACCGGATACGACCTTCCAGGTGATGATTTTTCGGCACTTCAGATGTTTGAAGACCGCTACGGGAACCCAATGAAAGGCAATCATCTCGCATAGATAAACCAAACATGTTATAACACAAGGAAACAAAATATTTTTCAGGACCAAGAACTATGACATATTACTAGATAAATTAGATATAATGAATAGTACTCTTGTTAATTTCTCCGAAAAAGAGATCGAGAACGGGGTATCAGATTCTGTCTATCTTCTCTGTTTCAAAAGTAGGGCTAAAACATCGAAATATGCCAGTCCTGTACTTGACCCGCGACTCCGTGGTAATAGTCCTAGCGATAATTGTTATAGTTCACCATCAATCTTCTGCTCCGTTCCTGAAGATTGGTTACAACCGTAACAAATTGGCTCATCTCGAGCTTTCCCCACTTTATCTTTCCCGCTCTGACATGACATCGGAGGAAGTCACGACTTTGACTTTTTTCGGGATATTGAAGGACCATTATCCGGAGTGGAAAAACGGAACCCTTGAAGAATTCCGCCGATACAGTTAATGAATCGAAATCGAGAACTAATCGAGAAACAATGGAACTGGACCTACGCACATTTCTTTCTCTTTGAGAAAAACAAAATTTCAAGTAAAAACAGTTTGGATGTTTCCGATCGAAGTGGAACGATCCAAAAAAAACTAATACGAATTGTTGGACCGAAAACAAATTGGGTACCTGATAAACTCCCCATTAGGGACAAGGGAAAAAACACAAGGGAGAAGCTGGAAAGAAAAAGACATGATTGAATATATAGGATTTCCAATTAATAAAACCTTTTTAATATCCCGCTGTATTAAAAAAAATTAATTTTTCGTAGGCGTGGTCATTGTCGAATCGGAACTAAATTCCGATTCTATACTTTAGGACTTTAGGCCATTGAATTTCTCCTCAACTTTTCAGATAAGTAGGCTGAAGACTTGATTCAAATCATTTTAAGGAAGAAACATGCAGTTTTTTTTGGTTTGAAATCTTAATATATAAAACTCAGTCGGCCATATTTTGTTGGTTACACCATTTATAATTCAAGATTGGATGAACTGTTCGTTATGAAAGTTTTTTTGTTGGATTTTTCTACGGTGAGGTTAACATTAAATACATTGAAACAATGAAAAATTCGATGAAATGGAAAAAAAGAAGGAAATAATTTTCCTCATTACGAATAACGCCAGTAGATGTCGCTGAGGTTGATAGCGTTTTCGTGTAAGTATTATATTTGATATAAATTCGGTGAACTACATTTGATAATAATATTAACGCATCTGTGTTATCACATCTTTCATTCTTCCGAACACTACGGAAAATTTTATGACGAAAAAACTAAAAATGTGGTTCATCATAAAGTACAACAATGAGACAATTCTTAAATAATAATAAGGTACCGCTTAAATGAAGTGAAGTCTATTCATGTAGATAACAATGTACGTACCTACCTATTCCAATGTAATTAAATTTTTTGTATATGTTGTACTTGTAATTTTGTCTTATATACCTCCTACTTGAAAAAGTACCAGTTTTTATGAATCTCTGAGGCGAAACAAAGTTCTCCGGGCCAGCTAGATGTACATAATGTATCATCAGTATCAATCATTCAAAGCATATTAGTTTCTCTTGCTACATTTTCGATTCATATGGCTCTTACTGACACAAAATTTGATTTTCGGTTTTTTTGGCAGTAGCATCCAATTACGAAATGAGTAATCCTGTATACTATGATATACCCGAAATTTTCATGATCATAAGAATTTAAGGATATAGAGATTTATGAATTTGATGAAATTCCAATTATGAGAACAACTCTCCTATTAATACATAGTTACATTTCAACTAGTTCCAAGTACAAATTCTTGAAATGTTCTTGAACCATAATATTTTTGTTTTTTTCGGATGTTAGAAATTTTTTATGAAGATTTCACTGGTTACTTATGATGCCAAATACGGCTGGAACACTGACAAAATCTGGTTTAATTTCACCAACCTCATGGTGAAAGATCTGTAAGCCAAGGAATTAAAGAATGGTGTTCGTTCCGATAATAACAATTTCAAATTTATAAATATTTCGAAAGAGTTCTCGGTATTGCCTCCATAGAGGTGAAGCAGTTTTTATCTGTTTGTTCTTTTCCATAGAAATAGCTTGAAACTATGTTGCCATTCAGATTCAATTGGATGCAAGATCGAGGCAAGAGGTATTATCTCGAACAATTTGAAAAAAGCGAAGATGAAAGCAATAGGTTTATTGATTCTTCATGAATACACGATAAATACCTAAAACTCTATATTTCAGGTAGTTGAATTACCAAATTTTTTTATTCGAGAAAACCAAAGGAAACTGAGTCAATCATATGCTTCCAAACAGTGGCGTAACGTTTCTCAAGCAGGCCCCCCATGATTATTCCCGGGCCCAATCCCTATTGAAAACTAACTAAAAATTTTTTTCTTTAATTTTCAGAAAAGAACTTTAGCAAAGTAAGGGAACTAATAATTTTTCACTAGTTTCCGCTGTTGTTTTTCTATACTTTACAGAATGACAATTCTCGTAATATGTCATAGTTCTTGGTCCTGAAAAATATTCTGTTTTCTTGTGTTATAACATGTTTGGTTTATCAATGGGGTCCCGTAGCGGTCTTCAAACATCTGAAGTGCCGAAAAATCATCACCTGGAAGGTCGTATCCGGTTTGAGAAAAACCTCACGACCAGAGAGCAAGAATTTGTGGATTTTGAATTTGAATATCGAAGGAATTTCGAAAGACAAGTGTGATTACGTCTCCAAATTAGCTGATGAACATGGTGTCAAAGTGATTCTTCAGCAAGAAACTGACACGGCAACAGAAAAAAATCCTCGTGAAAGAGGACAGTTGAAAGGTTATGTATTAATTGATTTTTCACAAGTTTAGCTTGTTATGTTGAAAATGATCTATTTCGTAACTTTCAACAGATTCGAAAAGGGGAAATTGATGGAGTTTTTTGGTAGTAGCAAGGGTTGAAGCGCTATGCGTCCGTAACCTACATCTTAAGTTGTCCCCCTCGAAACAGAAATCGACCTGTCCGAGCATTCCTATCGAAAAAATTTATTTCGTCTGTAATCTCGTCTGTTTCGTTTTCAAATGGCCATCTTGTATAACATTAGCAAACAATCAGTTTTAAAAAGATAAAGAAAAAATTGAAAATAAGGTTCAACAACCAGGCTCCCATGAGCTATAATCAACCCAAAATTTCTTCGGAAATGTCTCAACAATGAATTGTTTCAATGTTTTATATACGAAAATTCAAATCACAATGAGATGTTTACTATATGGAAAGATGAATGAGTGAATGATGAGTTTTGATTTCCAAATTTGAAAAAATTCGAGACATTATTTTACGATCCGGGCAAAATGTTATGGAATCTGATTAAACTAAGAGAAAGAACGAGAAAACCGAAGAAATAACTCCGCGTCAAATTGGTTCTTCCCAATTAATTCGAGATGTTGCCTGATCTGAAATCAATTCTTTCCTCGATGGTGTCCCATTTCGATTAGTTGCACGAGTGAGGACTTACATGATAATATTGGAATTTTCGACCCAAACTCATCAAGTCACCTTAGTCGAAAACGTGTCTTCATTACTCATCATTTCGACCATAATGCCGAGGCCACACAGAGCGCTATGCTATAGACGCTATGGACGCGATGTTCGCTAAGTTACTGGCCACACGGAAAGCTACATACTATAGTATATCTTTCACGTCTCGCAATCACCAGGCTCAGTTGTATTTGACGATGTTACCAAGCACGGTGCCATGGGATAGTGATAGCGATGACGATGAGTTGCTTTTATTGTTTTCGTTGTGCAAAAATGAACGTAAAAGAAAATGGGTCCACGAAGTGAACAAAACGAGAAAGGATTTCGGTGAATTTCATCATCTCGTAGTTCAGTTGCTAGAAGAATATTTTCGAATGAGCCCGCAGCAGTTTGACCAATTGTTAAGCATTATTGAAAAGGATATTGAAAAGCGACATTATCCTTCGACAGATCACACTACACTGAAGCGAAAATCGCCGCGGCAGCCCTCGCGATGTGTTGAATATAGCCGAGAATCAAACATCGAGCCACGTGGCTTAGATCGCGAACATAGCGAACATAGCGTACCAGTGTCGGTGTGGCCGCCTACGTTCAAAATAAAGCTGGCTAATTTTTGGATGCATCGCGAACGAAGCGAACATAGCGTACGTAGCGCTCGGTGTGGCCTCGGCATAATCCGTTGAACTCTGGATGTTCTATCTGTATTGACTTTGATAATTTTGTATCGCTTCGGACACTATGACCGGCAGATCAAGAGGCGCTATTTGCTCATCAGGGTTATTGGAATTTAACAGACGGATCACGTGTATCACCTAGGAACTTTTCGTATCGCTCAAATTAAGGAAACAAGCTGATTACGACAGCTAAGCTCACTAACGCATTGTAGTCATCATATATCCAAAGTTACACAAATAATTCATCTATGAATAGTTTTGTATTTTTCTACTCATTTTCACTTTGTTTTTCTGAATTGTGGCATTGCCGCACTTTGCAGGAAACTAGAAATCTCTGTTTCTTATGACCTCGTTAAGTAGATTTTATGAAGAAAATATCATTATTGAATAGTATTTATTCTATAATGATAAAAATAATAGTTTATTCCCATCAAAAATTTACATGGATAATCAAAAACTTATAATCTAACAAGACAAATCATAACCTATAAATTCTTCAACTAAATAACAGGCTTTCCTCATCAATATATCCCTGATTTCCTTCGTAAACTCTTTTTCAGTAAGATTCCTCACATCCATGGGTAATTTCTTGAACATTTTTATTCCCCAGTGTGTCTTGAAATTCTGGGTATACTTTCTTTTATGAAAAAAGAGTTAGAGTTAGAAAAATAGGAAACGCCCTTACATCTGTGGAACTAAAATCCGACTATGATTTTTGGCTAATTTCTTACTTTTGACACCTAGATGGAGCTGAAAACATAATTCAGTACAGAAAACTACTTTAATAGGCGCGAAATTCGAATTATACTTTTTAAAAATTTCCATCAAGAAAGAGAAACATCCTGATCGACAAATCAAAAGCAGAGCTCCGTTTTTTGATCAGGATGATATTTTCCATTTACACATTATTTTGAATCAAATGAAATACGCTTCTGGATTCTTTATATTTTTATTTGAAATGATTGTCTGAAATCAACTACAATACAATTATTATGAAATTGAGAACATTTCAAAAATTTGTTCACATATGTATTAGAGAATTATTATAAAAATTTCAAGAACTTATTGATACAGTGAACTCTCGATGAATCGAACATCGATAAGTCAAACAGTTGTTCTGGACCCGATTCATACATATCTTACCCAGTGTATTTTAACCTCAATGAGTCTAGAGGGTCTAGTAGATGAGTCGAACTGCTGGAAGGGTCGTCAAGAGAACCACCACCTCTATAAGTCGTTCTTCTGACCACCATTGCCTCTATGAGTGGAACTTTTTGATCTAATGAATGAGACCGAAAAAAATTCGGTTCGCAAACAAATTATCCAGAACAATATATTTGTGCCCCGAAACCTCTATCCATTCGACAACACTGAAAATAAGCAATGAACAAGACAGTTACATGATACGAGTTTCAAAACTTACATTTAAATTCTCTTTGGTAATGAAAATAATGCACAGTCAAGATTATTCTTTCTATTATTATTGCAATTAATCATCATGCATTTCGAATGTCGGCCAGTTTTTAACACAAAATTTATAACGGAAAAACACACAAACCAACATTATGGAGTGAGCTAGGTGTAACTCTTGTAGATTTCGAGTTATTTCAGTGGAACATACGCGAGAAAATACAATCATCATTCAGCACAAATATTCATTCAAGTATTTCTTTCAAAACTGACAACAGCCTAATAATAATCTCTATATAATCTATGCCAAATGGACCCTAATTAAATATTTTAACCATAGACCGATTACTTTTGAAAAACAGATGTCGCTGACATCACTGTAGTAGCTTCGTTTCCCATCTTTATAATCTATAATCTTTGGTAATGGCGTTATAAGGTCGTTCCTGTACCTGGTGTCAAATAAGTGGCATGATCCGAGTCAAGATGTTTCGCTTGAGATGAATATATGGCTATTATAAACTTCATCGCCCCGTTAACAATTTTAAAAATATTTTGCACAGTGAATCCCTACCAAAAGTTGAAGAAAAAATTTTTTTAATAAAAAAAAAAATTTCATGAAAAATTAAATCGATCCGCATTCAGGTTAGGTTAGGTTCATAATCCCTACCTCAAGATCACAAAAAAAATACAAAAAAGTGCTCAGGAATCTTTATAATTACCGAATATATTTCAAACTTTCCTCTATATAAAGTGATGGAAAGGTAAGTATCCCATACTTTACATAGACTGGTCTACACGATTCCCTTCCTTTCATTCTATACATAATGCGGAGGGCCTTCTTTTGCAGGATGTGAACTCTGGAAGCCTCCGAGGAATTGTCCCAAAGAAGAACCCCATACTGCAACACACTTTGAAAATTAGCGAAATAAGCTGTCCTTACCATTTCGTGAGTAAAATATTTCTTCAATCTTCTCAACAAAAAAAAGAATCTTCGACAATTTAGCACAAACAAAATCTATATGAGGTAACCAATCCAACTTACTGTCCAAAACTATACCAAAAATTTTCACTTGCTCTCGACTTTTCGTGGAACCAAAACTCAAGCTAGTGGTTTTTGTCGTATTTAATTTAAAAAAGATTCTTCTGAAACCAACTTTTAACCTCGTTAAGAACGACTTCTTTGTTTTCGAAGAAGTTCCTCCTTACATTTCGATGAGAGGACAATTGACGTGTCGTCACACTGCACAGAAAGTCGCAATGCTGGATGCTCATATCATTCACATACAATAGAAACAATAGGGGTCCTAAAAGTGATCCTTGGGGAACACCACACTCAAATTTTTGTTCAGTGGATAATTCACCTTCCCAATTTACTTTCTGGTATCTATTTTCCAAATATGAAGTCAGCAATTTGAGCACAATCCCCCTGAAATCATAGGAAATCAGCTTATTAAACAGAATTTTATGCGATACCACATCTCAACTGCGTAACCACTATCAATTGCCTCCATTACTTTCGGGATGACATCCATTAAAGCAGAAGTAGTATTTCGACCTTTTCTATACCCATGCTGGTTGTCATTCCATAAATTCTTTTTTTCCATCTATTTCAACATTCTATCGTTGATGATCACCTCAAAAATTTTCGATATGCAAGGTAAAATTGCAATCGGCCTGTAGTTATTGAAATTATTTTTGTCACCTTTATTTTTATAGATTGGAATAATTTTTGCTATTTCTAACTCACCTGGAAAATATCCTCTTCGAAAGCATTCATAAATTTCGAGATGGCATTAGAGCCATACACAATATATCAAACTCATTTTTGCAATGGGTTGAAAATTTCAGATCAATTTGATGAAGTATAAATTGAATTCTCTTGCTGTTCTGTCTTTTTTTATTTTCAGGTTGGAGTTTGTGTTTGGAAATCCTTCCTCCGAAGAGCCGTCCCGCTGATCGTGATGTCCTTCTATATAGAATATTCAGATACAACAATTTTATTTTATTTTTTTAACGGGGAGACAGGTTTTTTCGGCTGAGGTTTTTTCCCCTGGCTCTATAGTATCGTATGATACTGGTGATGAAAGTATCATATGATACTATAGTATCATACGAAGAATGTTGTGGTACCCCGTTCCTTTTTTTACCTCAGCTTAGGTTCTTTTTGTTTCAACATTTATTGTATTATTTTAGCTCTCTTATTCATAAGAATATATAGAATATACCATATCATAATGACAATTATCGGAATATGTCGTAGTTTTTGGTCCTGAAAAATATTCTGTTTTCTTGTGTTAGAACATGTTTGGTTTATCTATGGGAGATGATTGCCTTTCATTGGGGTCCCGTAGCGGTCTTCAGAACTGAAGAGCCGAAAAATTATCACCTGGATGGTCGTATCCGGTTTGAAAAACCCTCAAGACCAGAGAGCAAGAATTTATTTATATATTTATTAACCATTGCAGAAATACGATAAGCGATTTCATTACTGAGTCTCTTCAAAATTTCGATGTCGACTTCATAAATATCTGATGATTGTTTTGATTTAATCGAAGATATTCTTCGTTTGATTACATTTGGTGTACAATCAACGGAGAAACAAGATTTTTTGCTATTCAGATTCAATATTAAATGACTGAATTATTTCTACAATGCTCCAATTTATCAAAAACGATCCACTTTCTTCAGAAAACGGTATTTATCATTTTTAACGATGGCGTTTGCTCGCAAGATTATTTTCTAATTAAGGGACAAGTTATCAGTATGCGCTTTGTCCTCAGGGGAACTTGACATTGAATTGAATTGCTGACCTGTAATTATTTGACCGATAAATTTAATTTTGAGTTGAAATTTTTGCCATTTTGTTTTTTTCGAATAAGCACATAGATGATTTTCTATAATAATTATAATAATAATTGGATGGGGGGATGAAGGTGACCCTCGAAAATATCCCTCAATCTTATAATGAGAGGAAACTGAATATCAATTGGCGGATTCCAGCTTTTTTTCATGCATTGATTGAGGAATTATTAATTTCATTTTAGACTTTGAGACTTTCGTCACATCTACATTCATTTCGAAGAGTAGTTCTCTGAAATTTTCAACAAAATAGGTGTAGCACCTAGGTAGGTATCTACTTGAAGTCCATCCATCATAGGAGAACACTTTGTTGCTCTTGAACGAGTTATTTGAAGAAGAAATCGGCCCAACTAACCTGCAGTTCATTCTCTTCAATGTACTGAAATGTTCCAGATGAAAACTCTCAAGAGAATTAAAAAAGAAAAGGGTAGGTCTCAATTCATAGTCAGCACTTACTTATTTGTCAGAACCTGAATTTCAGTTTCCTCAATAAAAGGCAGAAGCACTGAAATGTTCCAGATGAAAACTCTCAAGAGAATTAAAAAGGAAAAGGGTAGGTCTCAATTCATAGTCAGCTCTTACTTATTTGTCAGAACCTGAATTTCAGTTTCCTCAATAAAAGGCAGAAGCAGGTTGATTGTCATATCTTCAGGGTTGCCTGTTTGAAGAACAGAACTTGAAAAATTGACTTAAAACTTTGATTTGTTCAATGATTACTTCTTTTCTGCTTATTTAAAATATTTTCAGGTATGCGTCAATACTACTTGTACTGAAACTCTCCAACAATTTTGATATTTCATTCGAAAATCGAAAAAACCGTGATAAAAGACTTTTAAAAACGAGTTCATGTGTTTGTGGTTTGGTCCAATCTCTTTTCAGCGTTCATGCATTGAGTCACGTTAGGTGCAGTATGTAAGTAAGATTTCACAATTTCGCTTAATATTAGAATTTTGCTCACCTACGAACGAAGTCCAGGTAACGAATTAAAACTATTCTCAGAAAATGGTGTAAATTTTTATCTTCGTTTGAAGAGAATAATTATTATAATTAACTTTGTGAATGACTGAAATGCAGTTGTGTAATTTGATTTTACAAGTTTATATCATACTAGTCTCCTATAATTAGGCTTTCTTACTGCTTTTCGTTTCTTCCTCTGTATAGTACCCCATTACTAACTTTTCTGCAATCCCAAATTTCAGGTCTGCTAAATGTTAAATCCGATTAAGTTTGACAGATATACATTTTGAAAATAATTGCTATTTAGAATTAATAATCCTCATCTTTTCTGGTAACGGCAATCATTGAAAATGAAATTGGTTGTTGATAGGGACGTTTCGAAGGCATTCGCCTGCCGTCTTCAGGATGTTGTTAATCCTGATAAGTGTCCTGATCTGTTTGGACTCGTAAGCTCCATACTTTTACAATTTTGGTTTTACAGTATCGTCATTCGGAGGCGAGTTATTCGAGTTACAATTTCAAAAATTCCACTCAGTCTAACTATATAAGTTATTGTATAATTTTAGAGACATATCAAATAAAATTTACGTTGTAGAGATAACCTTGACTTTATCTATTCCTTGCTTAATTGGGTCGAGTTCGTCCTACTCAATTCAGGTCTTAGTTTTGGCACCCAGACATTCTTTATTTCCAGAAAGTCGTAATGATTGGGTTAGGAGCTATAGCAATATTGAATTTAATCTATTCGAAATATGTCATTACCAAGAATGTTTCGTTCACAGTAACCGATTCTTACTGTGTTTTCCAATTAATGTTTGATATGGCAAAATTCGTTTTCTAGACAAAATATCTCTCAGAATATTCAGTAATAGGTTAATAAGTTGGAAATTATTCAAAATTTGACATTAGAAGTGACACTCTTCAGTCATGATTGTCTTTAACTTCGAAAATCTGCTCCACAAAGTTGATGAACTCCATATTTTTCTTCTATGTATGCCAGGAAAACAGTCTCACTGAAGTCCCTCCTTACTACATTTTGAAATTCACACCAGGCCAGGAAAATGTTATATGCAATATCGTACTGCTGAACAGATTTTTTAGATATGAGTTCCAGATTTGCCCTACTTGCAGACTCTTCAATATCCAGAGAAACAACCAAATCGTCACTTTTATTAATTGGACTCTCGACAAACATATTAAGCAGTTAAAAACCCAAGAGAATATTGGACAAGAACGAAATTCAAATGACAGCGTCTTTTATCATTTGTTAGAAACATAACGTTTGCAACGTTTGCCATTCTCAACATTCTTTTGATTATTTGAATATTGAAATGCAGTTTGGAGTTTATTGTCATTGCAAATTCGCCCATTTGTTGTTGTTGCTTTGTTTTTCATAGTGTGAAAGAATATGTTGGGGATTACTTTTCTATATGGATGTTAATATGAATTTTTTATTTCGTTTTCTGACATGTCCCATACATTGTAACATATTACTTGAGGGATTAATAAACGTTGTTATTATCATTATTAATGCAACTCGAATGTTTGTGCATTTCAGGCAAGCATTCATTTCATCGGCATCCGTCAATTTTGAAGTGACTGGTAATTTTTTGTAGTTCACCGAATTAATATCAGATTTAATACTTTCACGAAAATGCTATTAACCGAAGCAACACCTACTTGCCTAATCCGCAAGAAGAAAAATTATTAAATATTTTTTTCCATTTTATCAAATTTTTCATAGTTATGATGTATTTAATGTTAACTCCGCCGTAGAAGAATCCAACAAACAATCTTTCATAACAAAAATGTCATCCCATATTGAGTTATAAATAATTAGGCTATACATAAAGTAACAAATGCATTTCTAAAATGGGTGGTTAATTTCAAAATTATTTGATTTATTCTGAATATTCGGATTCTTTTCTGCTTTTGTCTTTTTTCATTTCAGATTAAGAATTGCGAGCCGTTTTGGGAAGAATCTGTTTATTCTGAGCCCGTCGACGGATAACATGAAGATGATCTCACACTGATGTCTTTCAAGATTTTTCCTGATATTTAATATTTTATGTTATTTTTTACGGGGAGGCAGGTTTTTTCGGCTGAGGTTTTTTCCCTTGGCTCTATAGTATAGTATCATCCGAAGAATGTTGTGATACGCCGTTCTTTTTTTTACCTCAGCTTAGGTACTTTTTGTTTCAACATTTATTGTATTATTTTAGCTCTCTATTTTCATAAGAATATATATATATATATATATAATAATTAATTAATTAATACTTTCACGAAAATGATATTAACCGAAGCAATACCTACTTGCCTTATTCGCAAGGAGAAAAATAATTAAATATTTTTTTCCATTTCATCAACTTTTTCAGAGTGTTTATGTATTTTATGTTAACTCCGCCGTAGAAGAATCCAACAAAAAATATTTCATAACAAACATTTCATCCCATCTTGAGTTATAAATGGTTTCTGGTACTCTTTTCATTAACATATTCAACAAATAATCTGTTGTGTTCATGGTCCTGAGAAGACAGTTCGATATACATATTTTTTTCAAATTACAAATGTCATCAGTACTAATGGCATATTCATCAAAGTCGCAAATTCTGATAATCCTATTTCTAAAGAGTGAATACTTTTCGTACTGCGAAAATTATGCAATATAAATCTACCCAATCGGCTCTCACAAATGTTGAATATAATTCGAAGGGCTGACATCAGAAAAAAGCGATTTCATTAAGCAAATTCATAAGTGTTCAAGTACGCATTCGGAACTGAAAACACGTCATTCATAACTTCCCTATGTGTGACATTTGGGGTGACGTTCTTCAGTTCGCTAGTGGTCCATTCATTGCTATGAATTCTTTTGAGTAATTGCACTTAGAGTGTTCTTACTAGCGGGTAAACCAGTTTTTTCCAATTGATTATGTGTCATTGCCCTTCGTGAATTATTTTTCCCATGCAGCAAATGCGGTGAGTTCAACACTGGACAAAACATACAGAATGCCTCCATTTAATCTAATAGGGCTCTCCAATGAATTCATGCGTTCTGAAAAGGCACAGCTGACGAGCCCTGATAAAGAAGAGGTGATAGTAAAAATGTGATCAAAAGAACTTCTTAGTATTCCCAACGCAGTGGTGTAGGAGCGGGTAGGACGAAACACTTTATTACAGGCTTTTGGTACCGAACATAGATGAAAACACGTGTTCAATTCAGGCTTTTGCTACCTATTTCATTTGCAAGTCGGGTTGAGTAGCAATGAAATGAATGAAAAATAAAAAACTCATACCTAATTCGATGAACATCAACAGCTTGCATGAGACAGAAGAGGGAAACGTTAGAATCTTGAATGTTACGGGTCAAATCAGACACAAATCTATCCGAAAGTCTTGATCTGAAAAGAAAAAATCAATTATTTATAATAAATTTATTGGTTTTCGAATTAACCCACAATGCATTCGTTACTTCATGTATAGCCCAGAAACCACCCTGGAATTTATGAATGGGATTTGTTTCATTGCATTCTCACAACTAGGGCTCTTAGCCAAATTCCATTTGAAAAGCATGCTGAGTTGAAGTACTTGCACTAAAGGGAGTAGCTCTTTGGCGTCGTTTGTTCAAAATTTAATTATTCATACAAAAGTCAGCTCATGATCCTAGAAGTCGATGCCGAAAATATATAATCAAGAACGATCCAAAACTCCTCTTACACAATTTAATAATAATAATAATAATAATAATAATCATTTATTTGCCATATTGAAAATTACACAAATAAGACATATAGTAAACCATTCACCCTAGGCAAAAAGGAGTCTGAAAACACATAAGTGATTCTAGTTCAGCCCCCTGCTAATATTAAAAACAAACAAAAATTCAATATAAATCGAGTGCACCCGCCAATGCAGTCACCACATGCCATCAACAACCCTCCCGACCAATGCACTCCAAAATTTCAAGCACAGCACATGATCAGCACGTATCCAGAAGAAATTTCTTGTACCTGATTCTGAAAGTATTAATTTTCAATTTTTTTAAATCTGATGGTATATTATTATAAATGAAATATATCTGATACACAAATGAACTTCTAAAAAACGAAGTTCTATATTGCGGAGTTGCGATCAATCCACGATGACGCAGATTCAAGGAATGAACATCTGTTCTGTAACGTATTTTCCTTGTGAGGTACGGAGGACGTTCGGTCTCAATAATCCTATGGAATAGACATGCCGCATGTAACTTTCTACGATGTTCCATGGAGAGCCAATTAGCATCTACCAGTTTGTGACTTACAGGCTCACACCGTGGAATCCCGTAGATGAATCTCAAACAGGACTTTTGAACACGCTGAATTCTACTTTTGTCTACGGAGTCCAGACATGGTCCGTACACAACATCTGTATAATTAAAATGAGACAGTACCAAGGAATCAGTCAGTGTTTTCTTTTGTTGTATGGTTAACAGCTGTCTGTGCGGATATAAATTCTTTAAATTGGCGTAAGCCGACTGAATACACTTGCTGATATGCTGTCTGAAACGTAAATCACTATCGATTAAAAGTCCTAAATTGCGCGAACACTGAGATAAAATCAATTCATCCGAACCAACATTAAGTTTCACAGTCCCACAAAGCACATCACGCTTCCTCCCAAATATTAAAAATGACGACTTGGAAGCATTTATCTCCAAATTATGTCTCCCTGAAAATTTCACAAGATCAGCCAGATCACTGTTGATCTTATTAGTTGCGGTACCGATATGTTCAGGAGGGAACGAGAAATATAATTGAGTATCATCAGCATACATAAGAATTTTGCAGAATCTCAAACAAGTTGTAACTTTGCAGGTGTAAATGCAATAAAGTATAGGACCGAGTATCGACCCTTGTGGTACTCCGCTGTTCTGAGTACATTTAGCCGATTTTCCCTTCGTCGTCGCAACATATTGTTCTCTACATGACAAATAATCGTCAAGAAGCTTGATAGCGTCACAATCAAACCCAATATGTCCAAGTATAGCAAGAAGCAACTCATGATTTATACGATCAAACGCCTTACTGTAGTCGAGCAGAACTAGCACAGTCGCTTCACCCCTATCTGCCGCAGTGATTATCTCGTCAGTTATATTTAAAAGAGCAGTAGTACAACTAAACCCCGGCCTGAAACCGGACTGGCACATAGGGAGTATATTATTATCGTCTAAATATTGCCTTATTTGAACGTTCATTACCTTTTCTAAAACTTTCGAAAGTACGGGCAATACGCTGATAGGTCTAAGATCTTTGAAATCCTCTACTTTTGACTTTTTGGGCAAGGGTAATACTTTTGATAGTTTCCATGTATCTGGAAATTTATTCTCTAAAATGCATGAGTTTATTATATTCGTTATATAGGGTAAGATCCTATCAAGGCAAAGTATCAACATATTCAAATTAATTTCATCGTGTCCTGCGGCATTGGATCTTATACCCAACAATAATTCTTTAACTGTGTCATTCGATACTGTGTGAAATCGAAATTTAGAGACCGAGTCTGAAGCCGTGTTCGCTCTGTAGAAACTCAACAAATCAGGATCAGGTGAATCACTATGAAATGATGAAAGCGCAAAATAATCATTCAAATCATTCGGCCTATCGAGAAGTTCAGGTAAATCAATAGTATTATTTTTGGAATATACACCCAATGTTTTCAACCTTTTCCAAAACACGTCCTTACTATGCGATGTGACTACTTGATTAAGGTAATTCTTCTTCTCCTGGCGAATCGAGAAGTTTGTTTGGTTTTTCAATTGTTTGTAATATTTCCAACTAGCGTCATCTCTCTTATTTTGATATTGAGTAAAGGCTTTTTGCTTCAATTTGATCATTTTCTTAAGTACATAAGTTAGCCATGGTGGTTTACTCCTGCCAGTACTACGCTCGATTACGGGTGCTAAAACGTCAAAAATACCAGTCAAAAAGTCATTCAACTGTTTCACCTTGTCATTGATCGACCTCAAGTAAACAATATTCTCGAATGGAGTAACCAACAAAAACTCCGAAAGCAAATCTAAGTTGATATTTTTGAAATCTCTGAACTTGAAAGTTTTACTATTATTTACTCTAATTCGGTTCATATAACAAAAAGTCAGGAAATGATCGGAAATTCCAACGTCTCTCACACCAACCTCATAATCAACCCCATCATCAGGAACAATGACAATGTCCAAAAGTGAAGCCTTGGCATCAGTGATCCTTGTAGGTTCCCATATAAGTTGTTTCAGGTTGAGAGACTCTATGTAATCACAAAAAGTGGTCACATTACGATCAGCCAAGTTTAATAAGTTTAAATTGATATCACCTCCACAAATTATTTCATGAGGCTGAAAGCTTGATAATCTTCTCTCGAATACCTCCAAGAAATCAGAGATCTTTCCCCTAGGCGGCCTGTAAACAACACCAAGCATATATGTTTTCTTTAACATCTTCACTTGAACCCACAACTCCTCGGACACCGCATCATTAACAAAGAATTTATCAGTATACTGCAAATTATTCCTAATGTAAAAAGCAACCCCTCCGCCCCTGGAGCCTCTATCCCCTCTCACAATGTAATATCCCTTAATTGCTATGAGTGAATCCGGAACCTCTGGCTTTAGCCATGTCTCAGATATTCCCACCACATCGTAAGAATCCAATAAAACCGTATTTTTGAATTCTGTAAAGTGCGAAACCAACGACCTCACATTTAGAAACGATATGCGCATCGACATCCCCACAACAATCACAACATATGGTGACTACAAGAGCGTAACATTATTTGAAGTTATTATGACAAAAACTGTAAAAAAATTCGAAAAGAAAAAAAAATATATGCAATGAATATTAGAAGGAAAATTATATTTGCGGTTCTTGGCCTAATTGTTCACCCAAAACATCATCTTCATTCTTCATCAGAACTCTTCTACCATCCACATTTGCGAAAACTCTTCCATTCGATGTCCAAACATTCTCCTTGCCGTACTTTTCTTTTGCGAGAAGCATCAATTCGTATCTCCTCTTAGTTAACTGCTCCGCGAACACCACTTTGCTCCCCTTCAGTTTTTTCTTCTGCTGAAACACCTCATTGCGCTCTTGGAGACTATTAAATTGTACCAATATTGGTGGATTTTGGGAACCCTTAGATGACCCGATCTTGCTACAGAACACGGGGGTTATCCCTGTTATTCCAAGTTTCTGTTGAAAAAGATCAGTAACTTGTTTCTTCAGCTGTCCCTTATAATTTTTGTCATCCTGCAGACCATAAATTCTTAGTTGATTCGATTTCAAAAAACCTTTCTGATGAAAATAGTTTCACTAGTTTTCAAAGAATATTTCGGTTCGAAGTAATAAGATTCTGGACTTCATCATAAAATCTACTATGCAGAAAACCATAACGGGGTGTCAATTCTCCAGATTACTCTTCTGATGAACGTATACGTTCATTTCGAACGAATGTTGAACTTGGCATCATGGCAAAATTCATCGAACAATATGTGTTTTCATCATAGACCTCCTAATGATAATGAAATTTTGATATTATTCGGTCTATGCTTCTGATAATTTTGTCAAATTTCATGGTTGAATTTGACTTTGGACAATACGTCAAACTAGATTCCTCAGTTTAGGTTCCGTTTCAATCAAACATAGGTATTGTTTTAGAGATGCTCTTGTTGCACTGTCCCAGGATTTGATGTCCATTTTCAAGTAGAGATCTGGCAGATCATGCTATATATTTTGCTGGCTGTTTCTACTCCAATACCACAATCTCTGTATGTCAATGATCTAAAATGGATAGCTCTTTTGATTGCTGTTTGTTCAGTTGAATTGACATGCATTTTGAAATTTAATTTGTGGTCAATTGTCATTTCGAGATATCGCCAGTTTGTGCTTGGTTTTATAATGATGTTGTCCAAAGATATAGTAGGTGTGTTCTGGTTGCTTTTATGGTGGAAAAGCATAAATGTTGATTTTTTCGGGTTGAGTTTTATTCTCCATTTCCTTAACCATAGATCCATTCCAATTTTCAACTGTTCTAATCTATTCATTGCCTCTTGTGTACTTCATGTGCGATCAGTGTGGTGTCGTCTGCAAACGGTAACATATAATTCATTTTATTGGTAAAGTCTTGTGGCTCTTGTGGTAAGATGTCCGAGCTATACAGGTTGTACAGATATGGTGACAGAGGAGAGCCCTGAAGAAGTCCTTCTCTGGGTGTGAATTCGTTGGAAACTGAGTTTTTGACTTTCACCTGGATTGTCCTGTCTGTGGGAAATTCATTAATCAATCTCAGGAGATAAGTGGGACAGCCCTGATAATGCGGTTTGTAAATCAGCCCTGTGTGCCAAACAATGTCAAAAGCTTTCTGGATATCCATAAATATTGCTGCCGTACAATTTCCCTTTTTCCTTTTACATTGAACATTCTGGGTGAGTATGATCAGTGGGTGGATAGTCGATGTTTTCTGTTTGAAGCCAAAATGGAAATTGGGAATCTTATGGCTTAGTATTTTCATCATCCTAGATTTGATTATTTTCTCGAGGTTCTTTCCAATAACTGGGAGTAGGGTTATTGGTCTGTAGTTTTCGAGCCTCCTGGTGTCTGCCTTTGATTTGGGAATGGTGATTAACAGGCCTCTTTTCCAAATTTTGTGAAAACAAGACTCCTGAATATAATAGTTGTAAATTCGGATTATTTCAAGATGTATTGATGAGAATCTTATGCCCACTTGCACCGTTTTCTGGTTAAGGCACCTCTAACTAAGCCGCCCTTAAATTTTGAGTCATGCTTTTCCCCGTCTTAACGGATCAGATCTTGCTTAAGCACTCGCTAAGCAATGCCAAATCTGGCAACAGGGAATAAATCAGTGAATTTTTTTGTTTTGACATAGAAATGCGACTTGACCATATGGTTTTGTGTCGGCACTGAGCACAGCGAAGAACACTCGAATTCATAGACGAACAAGATAATTTTTATACGCATTTTCATTTTCAGTATTCTGATTCACAGAACGACATATACTTTGGGCCGCTGACGAACTGGCATAGTACAACCAATTTTTTTTATTTGAAGCAAGTGATTTTATTTGATTTCAACAATTCTTTATTCGTAACTTGCATGACATAATTCTGCCCCTGTGGAATATCATCGAAGTAATACTTTTCATATTCACAAGAGTAAATAGTACTAGCAGAATTAATAATTGCATGGGTACAATCAATTGCTCCAATAACACGGGGAAAGCCAGCAATTTGGTAAAATTGGGTTAGGGAGGAACGTAATTCTGCTTCTGTCTGAAGCATTTTTATGAATACTGAAACTCGAACAACTATTCTTGATACTGTAGATTGGTGGATTTTCATCAAATCGGCTACAACCACTAAATGTTCTGCTGATGCGTAGAGTCGGAGGCACGTAAGGAGTTGACTCATCGGTAAAACACTCTGATTCCTACAATCATCAAGGCTTAAATCCCTTCTTTGAGGCTCGACATCATCATACATAAGATAAAATAAGATATGTACTTACATATCACTTGGCAATTCTGAATCATCCTCAATTAATCTCAGCAGTTGCAGAGTAGTTTTTCTTGGTCAAACGAAATCGCCGAAAAAATGCGAATTCGTCCATATCATGGTAGTGATCGGCCCTATTAAGTTCTAGACTTCTAAGAAAACCATAGTCAATGATATCTGATATGTCGAAATCATCTTTATATGTGTAGATCATCAATTTTATTTATTGACGTTTGAATATTTGAGACGGGCTGAAGTCTTGTTTAAGCCATGAATATTCGCGGATCAAAATAGTCATAACTTATTTGGCACTTTAACTGCGGTGCAAGAGAATCGGCGTCTTAAACCTAACTTAAAATTTGAGTTGGACGTCAGACATACAGGGTTGGGATAAAGTATGGAACCAAGTAAATATCTTTTAAACGAAAAAAACGATATTTATGAAAATTTGCAGGTCAGTGCAATGAAACAAAACGCATCTGATGTACATTTTTTTGATAATAATATTCTTCTGGTTTAACCGGAAATGCCATCAACTTCTTTAATTTAAAAGGGGCACCCTATATATTTTTACAGATTTTGAAAAAGCTTGTTATTTTGAATTCATACATTTTGAGTTTAGTGTAAAAAAAACTTGTAAAAACGAGAAATATAGCATCCACAGAAGTTAAATGTTTGGATGGGAATTGTCGAAAGTAAGCTTATAGGCCCATTTTTTATCGACGGAAACTTGAATGGTGACAAGTATTTGGATCTACTGAATAACGAAATTATTCCTGCACTTCAACAGAATGAGTAGTTACCACAAAATATTTGGTTTCAACAAGATGGAGCACCTATCCACTATGATAGACGGGTTAGCGATTTTCTGGATGCGAATTTTCCAAATCGATGGATTGGACGTAGAGGATTCATAGAGTGGCTTGCTCGTTCTCCGGATCTTAGCCCGTTAGATTTTTTTCTTTGGGGTTATCTAAAATCACGTTAGACGACCAATAAACTTACAGGAATTGAGACAAAGAATTATTGATGAATGTGAACTAATACGTGGAGAAGTCGTGGAGGGTGTGACTCAAGAATTTGTTAATAGGATGGCATATCGTCACCAAGTAAACGGCGAGCATTTCGAACATTTGAAGTAATTTTGTTTCTAATTATTCTAAAATAATGAAATGTACATCTATTGTAGTACTAACAGTGAGTTATTCCTCGTTTTTACAAATTTTTTTACACTAAACTCAGTATGTATGAATTCAAAATAACAAGCTCTTTCAAAATCTGTAAAAATATATAGGGTGTCCCATTTAAATTGAAGAAGTTGATGGCTTTTCCGGTTAAACCGGAAGTATATTATTATTATATATATTATTTTTTCGTTTAAAAGATATTTACTTGGTTCCATACTTTATCCCAACCCTGTATGTCTGACTTACGTCCAACTCAAATTTTAAGTCAGGTTTGAGACGCCGATTCTCTTGCACCGCAGTTTAAGTGCCACATAAGTTATGACTATTTTGAGCCGCGAATATTCATGGCCTGAACAAGACTTTAGCCTGTCTTAAATATTCGAACGTCAAAAACGAACTTCAGTTTTGACGTGTTGTTTTTGGATTGCGTGAATTTAATAATTATTATGGATAGATTTTTATTGAATGGAATTGATGATCTAAATGGGGATGATTTCGACATATTAGATATCATTGATTATGGCTTTCCTAGAAGTCTAGAATTTAATAGGACCGATCACTACCATGATATGGATGAATTCGCATTTTTCGGCGATTTCGTTTGACCAAGAAAACTACTCTGCAACTGCTGAGATTAATTGAGGATGATTCAGAATTGTAAAGTGATATCTCAACCCTGTATATATATATATATATATTCTTTTGAAAAAGAGAGCTAAAATAATACAAACAAAAAGAACCTAAGCTGAGGTAAAAAAAGGAAAGGGGTACCACAACATTCTTCGTATGATACTATAGTATCATACGATACTTTCATCACCAGTATCATACGATACTATAGAGCCAGGGGAAAAAACCTCAGCCGAAAAAACCTGTCTCCCCGTTAAAAAAATAAAATAAAATTGTTGTATCTGAATATTCTATATAGAAGGACATCACGATCAGCGGGACGGCTCTTCGGAGGAAGGATTTCCAAACACAAACTCCAACCTGAAAATAAAAAAAGCCAGAACAGCAAGAGAATTCAATTTATACTTCATCAAATTGATCTGAAATTTTCAACCCATTGCAAAAATGAGTTTGATATATTGTGTATGGCTCTAATGCCATCTTGGAATTTATAAATCGAACAATTATTAATTAGGTGTTCAACTGTATATTTGACGGTGCAAGTGGGCATCAATTAGTCCAGAAATCCCAAAACTCTGGCTATTTTTCTGACCTATTTCTCCCGTAGTCTCCGGTCCAGCACCTACGCCACTGTGCCTCCACCGCAGCAGAGTTTCCTCGAAGGGATATTCATGCGGCGAGGTTGCCCAGGTGTTCGTGATGAATTGTTTTCACCGTTGCGTCGTAATGGCTCCTTTCGAAGTAACGCGTTGGCCTCGAGTAAATGATATTTTTCAATAAATTAACGCGTAATCGACGACGAGCAGCATGGAACTATCTGTTGATTCCGCAGCTTTTCACCTGGATTTCGTCATTCACGGACGATCAGTTTTCCCGACAGTACGTACCTATCTGGCTGTTTGCGGCAGTAATTGGTGCGAGAAGCGCTTCCGGTTTCGATTAACATCCGAGGAATTATTTCGCCACGGAGTTTTTTTTATATTCTGAACTAGTCGGGAATATTTATTATGAGAAATGTCAATCCAATTCTCGCCGGTCAGATAAGAAAAATTGCGGCGAAGCATTCGAAAAAGTACCTAAGCTGAGGTGAAAACAAGAACGGGGTATCATAATATTCTTCGTTTTATACAATATACAGGGTGAACCAAGTTCGACGGCCTATTAGGCGTTCCTGGAGAACTAGACTCATTTGAAATCTGAATATTGGGATTATGATATTGTTTGACATTATCTACCGAGCTTAGATACTCTTGGAGCCTGACCACTTTCAGTTATACAGGGAGCGAAAAAAAAATAAAAAATTTTTTTTTCTGTTTTTTCTTTTTGAATTTAACAGAGTATGCAATTCTGAATACACTCGTACTCAAATCGTTGATTTCGTCGAAATACTTTCAAAAATATCGAAAAAACCTGAAGAAAAAGAGAGAAAAGAGTATTCGGTATTATGTTTGTTATTCCTAATCTAGATAATCTAGATAAGCACAAACCGTTTTCACATTTTTGAAGTCATAGACTGTTGAAATATTGTACATTTTTAAAATTTTGAAAAACTCATAACAGGGTGTTCCAAATGTTGGGTCAAAAATTGGGATCAAGATTGGCCCATAACTTTCGTTTTTCAAATTAGAACCCTATTTTTTTATGATTGCTTTAGATTGAATGAAGAGAAATAATGATAGTGTTCTTTCAGGTTAATGCTCCTAAAATTGATAATTCTTGAGTTATTTAGTATTTTCTGATTTCATGTCGTACGTTGCGTCAAATTCATAAAATATTTTTCATAACAACAATGATGAATGAATTAAAGATAAAGGTGTGTCACAAGTGAGTTATTGGAATAATTTTTCTTCTATGACCAAGGTCATAGTTGATATGAAACAGATTTAATGAATTTTACACTTCGTACGACATAAAATCAGAAAACCTAAATAACTCAAGAATTATCAATTTTAGGAGCATCAACATGTTGAAACATTATCATCAGTTTTCTTTGTACAATCCAACGCAATCATGAAAAAATAGGGTTTCAATTTGAAAAACGAAAGGTTTGAGCAGATCTTGATCCCAATTTTTGACCCAACATTTGAAACACCCTGTGATGATTTTTTCAAAATTCTAGAAATGTACAATATTTCCACATTCTTCGACTTCAAAAATGTGAAAACGGTTTGTGCTTAAGGTATCTAGATTGGGAATAACAAACATATTACCGAATACTATTTTCTCTTTTTTTCTTCAGGTTTTTCTCGATATTTTTGAAAGTATTTCGACGAATGCAATGATTTGAGTACGAATGTATTCAGAATTGCATACTCTGTCAAATTCAAAAAGGAAAAAACAGAAAAAATATTTTTGAAAATTTTTTTCTCTCCCTGTATAACTGAAAGTGGTCTTAACTCGGTAGATAATGTCAAAAAATATTATAATCCCCATTTTCAGATATCAAATGAGTCTAGTTCTACAGAAACGCCTAATAGGCCGTCGAACTTGGTACACCCAGAATATGAGCACCTCAGAGGTGAAGTGTGTTAAGTCACATTTTTTTCAGACACGATTTATCTACAATACAATATATTGTTACAATATTGAATTTTATCTAGTGGAAATCATATTTCAGTCCCTAGGTACATCAATTCGCTAAAAAATAGCGAAAATCAAACTCTGAAAAAATAATTGAACTGAAAAATCTCTCTTTGACCGATTTTGATTTTGTGACTTAGCACACCTTACCTCTGAAGTGCTGATATATATATTCTTATGAAAAAGAGAGCTAAAATCCTTATCCATACTAATATTATAAATATGAATGTCCGTGTGTTTGTTTGTCCTCTATGGACTCAGGAACCAGATGACCGATTTTGATGAAACTTTCACTATATTGTGGAGATTTTTTTTGAGGAAGTTTTCATGTAGGGTTCTTCCCTATATAACCAATAAATAAAAAAATATATAGATTTTTCATGAAAACATGAAAAATCCCGGTATTTTCCGGCTTTCACGGGCAACGCTGCGTAAGCTATGGGAGATTGATAAACATGGTCAAAGACAATTTTGTAGTGCTCGAAGAGTTCCATAAAAAAAGTCCTCGACCGCATATGTCTAACTGAAGAAGACAACCCACGACAGTCATTTTTATTACATTCAATTCAATCCGAAATAATGGTTAATTTGAAAAGGGCTTTTGACTGGCATGAAATGAATCAATATAAAAATGAATGTGACTGATATCTACGGCATTTATTCCTAATGAAAAATGCTTCTTACCGTATAGTTTTCTAATGGATACTTCGGAAGTTACATAAGGTTTACCGAGTGTTAATTTGAGCAAGCAATTATTTAATCTATACGCGACATCGTTTTGTCATGTATATGTACACATGCAGTCTCTCCTTCGACACGAGGTTATGCATGTGGGGTTGCGGACCTATCAGTACCGTTTTAAATTAAACTATAACCCTCGAGCGAGAATTATTATTATTATTTTTGTGAGTGTTATGTCTTTTTTTATTTTTTTATTAGTCATTTTGATAATATATTCATTTTGTGTTATTTCGAATAATCTCTGAGTTTCTAGTTTTGAATTTATGGTTCGGAAGTTACATAAGGTTTACCGAGTGTTAATTTGAGCAAGCAATTATTTAATCTATACGCGACATCGTTTTGTCATGTATATGTACACATGCAGTCTCTCCTTCGACACGAGGTTATGCATGTGGGGTTGCGGACCTATCAGTACCGTTTTAAACTATAACCCTCGAGCGAAGGCGCGGGAATGGGCTTGTAATACAATAAATGTTGAAACAAAAAGTACCTAAGCTGAGGTAAAAAAAAAACGGGGTATCATACGATACTATCATAACTAGTATCATATGATACTATACAGCCAGGGGAAAAAACACCAGCCGATAAAACCTGTCTCCCCGTAAAAAAAAATAACATGAAATATTAAATATCAGGAAAATCTTGAAAGACATCAGTGTGATCATCTTCATGTTATCCGTCGATAGGCTCAGATAAAGATTCTTCCCAAAACGGCTCGCGATTCTTAATCTGAAATGAAAAAAGACAGAAACAGAAACCGATTATTCAGAATAAAGAAATTCAGAAAATTCACATACAAACTATATTATTCATGATATCTGAATGAATCTGAGGGCGATGTATGATGTATGATACATTTCTGACGGGAAAAAAATGGTGTTTCTTCCTAAGCCATTTGAAACTATTCTATCCATAAGAAAAAACAAAATTTTATGTTATAGCTCAGCAAGAAAACCTCTTGCAAAAAAACAAAGTACGCTACGGGATTGCTATGAAAAAAAGTGACTGTATAATGTTTTTATTTCAACATCCTAGCACAAACAGGAACGGAGATAATGACCAAAGTTGAAATCGCCCACATTTCAATTTTGGCCTATAACTAGAAAACAAAAGAAGATAGAGAAATGCAGTTGCTGGCATTATCAGTTTCTCTAAAAAAGACCACCGTAACGTGCCATTCATTTTTCTCTATCTCGTTGGGTTGAAAAGTTATAGTTCATGTATCACCAATTTTGCGCACCCTGTACAATTTGTCAATGTGAATATTATCTATCACGAATGAGTACATACCCTATATACGGAATCTCTCACTTTCCATAAAACCTTGATTGTCCACTCAATTATTGTCGAGTGAAATTTAAAATCAACTGATTCGATTCATTCAAATTAAAGTGAGCTTTATTAAAAAGACAATTAGAGTTTTATGACGCCAGCCTTCCCCGCATCTATAAGAACACTCACTTTTTAGATTCGCATGATTTAAATGAGTTATGATTGCATGCAAACTATATTTATTTTCATGGGCGCCCCCCGAGATTTTGTTCCTCTATCGAATTGATAACTCCCTGAGGCGTGTTGAGCCCTTTTCGGGTGAAAAAAATCATGGAAAGTTTTCGAAGACGATGAATTTCATGTTTTGGTTTACCTAAAACGAAGTAATAAATTCATAAACTACCCCATGCTTATTGGCATTCTCTTCAATCGCTACCAGATGTTCGTTTTATGACCGGTTTTTTTAGGCCGCTTATTTGATGGGGGATTCTTCATGCGACTAGTGGGACTACTCTCATATTTCAATAATTATTGTCCATTCTCTAATCAGAATATTTTTTTCCGAGAAGGCGGAAATACAGAATCTTTTCATTAGTATTTTCATTCTAGAGAAAGATGTATTCGAATTTGAAACAATCCTATTCAGAGAGTATTCTTCGTTTTTAGTGTCTTTGACTCCAAATTGTGTTATCGGGGGTAACTTCTTTGATTATTTACGTAGATGATTTTTTCGTTCGTGTGAAATTTCAACTATTATAATTGTAGATTATTGATAAAAACTGTAAAAAATTCGTAATGTGGCAGCCTTTGGGGTCTTCGGATAGAAGTGAAAACAAAGTAACACGTGAATTGTATCGTAGAGCGTCGACCCATTAGATTATTATTTGCGAATAATTTTTGATTTGTAAGGAAGTATTAATGATCAATTTGAACTTCCTTGATACCTGATCATAAACACTCCTTTGTAAACCGAAATTACTTCAAAAATGATAACAAAATAGTTAGACGATACAGTTTACAAGGTGCTCAGATTTCACTTATATCGGCAGTCCCAGAAGACTGCTTTTCTTGTTTCTGGAGAGTCATTTTACTTATGTTTCTATATATATTTCATATATTTTTATAATATGATGAATTTACCCTTGAAAAATATGGATATTCTAAAATTTTTCCAAAGGAGATCGAATGCCGATGACGATCGCTATAAGACACCCAAAAAATAAACCTTTATACATCAATGCAAACTCGTTCCTTGTGTACGGATAAAGAAACAATCTGAGAAAAATATAGGAATTAACTTCCAATTGAATTTCTTGAGACTAACAGAAGGCTGGTTTTTAGTTCAGAATAAAAGATGCGTGGTATTACGATTCCGGTATTTTATTTTCAGAATTATTATTATTATTTTTGTGTGTGTTAAGTCTTTTTTATTTTTTTTAATTAATTCATTTTGATAATATATTTATTTTGTGTTATTTCGAATAATCTCTGAGTTTCAAGTTTTGAATTTATGGTTTGTTTCATTTTATTAATATTTCATATTTCATTATTATTCATGTATGGTTTTTATGAATATCATTTTATCGAGCGTATATGTATATTTGTTTTTATTTCGTTAGTATTGGTTGATGTATCTGTAGTTATTAGTAATCATTCAATTTATTTCATTCCTTTCTTCATATTATTCATATTTAATTTTCCTGTTAATATTCTTTCATGGATTGTGATTTGTTTAGAAAACAGTTACCGTATTATCTTATACATATCGCCTTATATTGTTGATGTTAAAAAAATGTTGAGGTGGAAAACTTAATCATTTTCAACAAATTCTGCGGGCGCTCATGCATGAATATAAAAAACGAAATAGAAAGAAATGAACTTCTGATGTCGCAAGCGCCTGAGAAAAAATTCTGCGGACGCCCATGTTTATTTTTATTGGCGAAGAGCTGATCGAGAAATTCTATATCCAAACTGCTCCGTCGATTATCCAACCATACCAACTGCAGTAACTCTAATTTAAATATGAACCTCAGCAAGTTTCGTTCTTGAATTGCCATCACCAAACCTTCGTTTTAGTCGACCAATATCCGAAGTTGGAAGTTTGCTGGAGTGTGGTTCAGAATCTCGATATTCTGTCAGCCATTCATCCCTGTTTCTAATGTAATCAATCGCAGCATTTTTCAACAAATAACTCTGCTCTGATATTTCAGTCACAGTTCTATTATTAACCCTACGGCACAAGATCGGAATAATAATACGAAATCAGATGTTCCATCTCAGCTCCGATGCTGTTTTCTCGTTTCAGATGACCGCGAAGGGTCAATACCTGTCTCGAATTTGTTGGATGTGGGCATTTCTTCTCTAGAACCCGCACTGACGCAGGTAGATCGAAATAAGGCAGGGACGTACTGGTTGAATGATGCTCACGACGGATTCTTGACGTGGGATTCATTCAATGCGCTCTATTTCTGTTTTTGTGTTTAGTTCTATGCGCTCGAAAGAGAATTGAATAGGTTTTTGAAACCCTTATTCACTTCATTTTCGATTTATCACAAGATCAGGTATAACGGTACAAGAACTAGATGGGCTCTTATTCAACGATTTGAAGATCTAATCTATCGCCGAATTTCTATATAAACCTATTGTATGCCACACACAAATAGTAACCACATGTAGAAGATTTGGGCAAAATTTTTGAGTGATCCTACAAAAATCTCTAAACAATGAAAACGTTTATGTTATAAATATACTGCAAGTTTCATTCGGTTGGGCAGCGTCAAAAGGACGAAACCAGATTATTTGATGGCCAACGTTTCGAACATCTATTTTTGCATCATCGAGGCTCTTGAAAACATGGTTTATCAAAAGTTGAGAAAAAAGTATAACATTTACACCGCAAATAAAAACACAAAAATATTCATAAAAACTGATGTTTCATCAAATACTCGCATTCGAAGTTGTGCTTTTTTGGTCTAAATAGCAGGGTAACATAATACACTGTGACCTGAACAAGATGTGAAATTTTCTAATGGGAGGTAGAGAACACCCAGGGGATCACGAAAAACCCCATGTGTAGTATCTAGAATTTATAGATTTTGTTTTTTTAAATTCACTCTTGAAGTGGGGGATGGGTCTTTTATTTCATTTATTAAATTCCTGATGTAAGCCATATGAGTTATAATTATATTTCATTAATCAAGTTTTAAAAGCTACCGTGAGAATAAAGACAATTATTATTATTCACAGTGTGTTTTTCAGAATTGAATGGAAATTGAAACCACTTCATTTCCTGAACATAATCACCGATTTATATTAATAGAATGAAGATAGAGATTTCAAAAAACTGCAATCAAGTATCATTCAATTCGTATAGATTTGGACGATTCGTAAAATCACCCTGTATAATAAATTTCATAATTTCTTCGATATCTGCCCAAACTGCAATATTTATTTTTTTACAAGATGGAAATTTTAAAAAAGGCTCATAACGTCATATAATACACTCCCCGTCAATATATTCCGGACAGCCAAAATGTTTGTCAAATTCAACACACTGTATCTTTTTTCGTGGTGCTGCGATTTAGTTTAGTTTTCACCAGGTATAGTATTGGGTCTGGTTATATCAATCTGAAATTTACTTCGCAAAAATATTTATAGTTTATCCGTTATACAGGGAGAAACAAATCCTTGTTTTATTCCCCCGATTTCTAAACACCCTGTGCTCAATTTGAGGCGGGAAATTTGATATCATTGAGTTCAAATTTGAAGTGTGACTCTTTCTTAATAAAATATTTTTCGATTTTCGTCAGAATCTGCTTTTAAAAAAAAGATACACATTTTTTCAATTTCAATAACAATTTAAAACATTACAATACCTTATCGACTAGCAAACATAAACAAACATCTGAAAATTAATAGCATTTATTTCCACCTCGCTTTCTCATCACTTCTACCATACGACGTGGCATATTTTCAATTCATTTCCGAATTGCTTCTGGGGGGATATTTTGCCGTTCTTCAAGAAGGGCTGTTCGTAAATCGGGCCCCCAAAAGAAATGCATTGAAAGTATGCCACGTCGTATGGTAAAAGTTATGAGAAAACGAGGTGGAAATACACGCTATTAATTTTCAGATGTTTGTTTATGTTTGCTAGTCGATAAGGTAATATTTTAAATTGTTATAAAAATTGAAAAAATCCAAATTGAAAATGTGTATCTTTTTTTTAAAAGCAGATGCTAACGTAAATCAAAAAACCTTTTGTTAGAAAAGGGTCACACTTCAACCTAAAACTTATTGATATCAAATTTTTTGCCTCAAATTCACCACAGGGTGTTCAGAAATGAAGAGCGTTGAACAAGGTTTTGTTTCACCCTGTATAACGTATGAACTAACGGTATTTATGCGAAGTAAATCTCAGGTTAATATAACAAGACCCAATACTAAAACTGGTGAGAATTTCAACAAAATCGAAGAACCACGAAAAAAGATACAGGGTTGTTGAATTTGACAAAAATTTTGCCTGTTCGGAATTTATTGACTGGGAGTATATAATGTTTGAATAGATTTCAATTATTTAATTAATATTCTTTCTCCGTTTCAAGAATATCCTTTTTCCTAAAGAATCTATTAATCATCAAATCGGTTGAGACTTAGCTATAGGATTAAAGTGACCTTGAATGCTGTCATTCGATTCTTGAGGTAAACTTTACTATATTGCATGAATATTTCTTTCAAGATTTCACCAAACTGTACAATCCAGCTTATTCAAATCGCGTGATCGGAGAGGCCATTGAGCTTCTGCATCTATACCAATCCATCAAATCGGAAAATGGGTACCAAACAAATTACGACACCTTTTATCAAACTGCGGTGTAGCTGCATTGTGCTTAACATTGAAATAATAAATATGATTAATAAATTTACCACTACTTCATACCAGCATCGGTTATTCCTCCATATTTTTCAAAAAGAAATATTCAGAAAATATGTAAGATTGAATTAAATACATAATTTTGATAATCTGAAATCAAATAATTCATGTTCAATAAAATCTGGGTTCGTCTCTGATCTCAGCTGACATCTTTGTCAGTGTCGTCAATGAATCCAATCAATTGGAAGTATTATTTACCAATATGCTCCGTCAATAATTTCGATTCCGTTTGTGATGACTAATCATAATAATCGCGACCACTAATTGATAATCCTTGAAGGAGATCAAGGTAATCTGGATGATTCTAAACGACAATTTCGCGAAATGATTTTGTTCAATGAATAATTCTAGTCAGTTCTCAAAATTAATAACCCTAAAGAGTTGACTATCGAAGCACGATATTGCTAACATTGGATAGAAGCTAATCGATTCAAATATTATTCTTCAGATAGGCATTAAAATCAATAAAAACTCCATTAAAAAATCATCACCGAAGCATGTTTCTGTTTTATATACGAAGAAGAGAAGTCATAACTTCTCATTCACACCCACATATGGAGCAAGCAGCCCTGGACAAAGTCTGGGTTACAAGTTTAATGACTAATGACACAGCATGTTTGGGTTGAGGAGTTTAGAATTCAAAAGAACCCATCCTTCCAAGACGGTGCAAGACCAGACGAGTTCACAATACGAAACGCTTGACGAGTCATTGAATAATCAACTGATCTGCTAGACTACCTGCAGTTTAGTTCCACCCTTACGTCTATCTGATCCCTTGTGGCTGTTTTGGTTTCTGTAATATTATGGAACGATGATTTCTACATATCGGATTCATTAAGTGGTTCTGGTGTGACTTTGAATTTATTCCAGTAAAAGAAGGTCTGAAATCACTCTTTTTGCTGCAAATTTGATATAAAGATTGTCACAAGTGAATGAGCTGATGGTCAAAAATGCAGGTTTCCAAATTTTCAGGAACTTTGAAAAATTTCGAAAAAATACGTTCTATCGAAAACTAGAAAATTTATCGAAAAAAGTTTCAAACAAAAGTTGTACAGCGGAAAATTCTTTCACATAGGATGGCTTTTCGCATTTTCGTGGTGATCATATTGACTAATAAGAGGTGCATTTATGAAATGACGTTCTCAGTTGCTAACTTCATTACGTTCGGATAGCCGAAGACGCTCCAAGAGAGCTTGTGGTTTTATTATTCCCTTTTATGATGTATATGTCTTTCAACAACGAGGCGAAATGCCAACACCCTTACAAACCTAGCACATTATGAGTTCAAGAATAAAAACAACTATATGGCAGCAATTCCTCACAAATATGCCCGAAAACTGCATTAATATTTGTTACTCTTGTGATTTTTCATCTTCTACAATCACTGAAGTTCAATCATTTTTTTTTTAATGAATAAAAGTTGGTCCAAGAAGTTCATTGTACAAGATGAAATTTTTTACGGATTTTCATGAAGGTTAACACTGTCATAAAAAACTTAATACTTGGAAAAATTTTAAAAAAATGTTCTGCTCTAAACTGAGGTGTTTCTACTCGAAATAGTTCTGCATTCGCGATGACATACGATAGTGAAAGTTTCCAGCAACAAAAATGAATCGATTTTGGATACAAACCTAATGCAAATCGATATAAATATTTCAACGGATTGATTGAAAAAAAGTTGGATAATGATTTGGATGTGGATATATCGCAAATTTTGTAGTTTTGTAAGTTTGAGTTCTTTCACTCTTGATAATGAAATGTATTTTTTTATTTGGAGGACTTCAATCTCCTCCTGAATTTACCGAAAAGGTCATTATTCCAGATCAATATCAACATTCTACATAACTACAGAAAATATGCTACTCAAAGTTACCTAAATTGAATGTGTTAAGCATTGTGATATATACCTTATCCTAATCTTCGAAAGGATTTTCGTTTTCAGTTTGGGTCCTAGTCCTTCATATCAGATTTGAATATACTTAATGCTACTTGCATTTTCGGCAATAATCTCACTTTATTTTTGTAAATTTATTTTGTGAATTGAAATATTGATATCAGAAAAACCTTCAAATCTAATCATGATCAAAGAAACTCATTATTGACTCTTTTATTTCGATATAGAAAGAATCAATGTCATTTTTTTTTTGACTAAATAAGAGATCGAACTGAGTACCATTCTGCCGACCGACACAAGCAATAAAAGACAAAAAACAATTCTTCTCATTCATTGAATCTTGTGAATATCAAACTTCGAAGAAATTTTTGAAAGCCAAAGAAGTTCTGAGTTGAGCTAGTTGTTCGTCAAATATTAGGGGTTAGATAATGGTTAAATAATTATTCGAGTTGGAAAAAATTGATCTCTGGAACATTCTGATGGAAGTCTTCGCAAAAGCGAATCTATAATAGATATGCCAAGTTTCATACTTTCATACTACATGTTTTAAGGAAAATCCAAACGTTTCTCACTCATTTCACATTTTCAATTAAATTACTTTTAGTTTCAACAGGCGTTCTGGGTATTCGTGTATTCGATTAGGAAGCTCTACAAAATTTTCAAACTAAGCTGATCGAATAAATCAAAACTCTTTCATTCAATCTTCAATTCGTATTTCAAGTTCCTGTTAGCATTTCGCAAACTTCAACCCTTCGATAAAATAAACAAGATAAATGAGATGTAGCCAAACTCAATGCACACGAAACGCAAAATGAAGCTACAAATATGATTGTTTCTTCAAACATATTTTTTGGACTAAAACAATTTGAGAGGAGTCCGGGATATTATAATATGATTTTCTCGTCCACGGCTGTATTAATAAGCTTTGTTATTTTCGTTCAAGACAAGACAAGACGTTATAAAATAGGAATGGTAAAATTATCTGCTCCCTTGCCGCATCTTCGGCAATTCGAATCTAATGATGTTAGCAACCGAGAATATCATTACAGAAATTCATCTCCAATTAGTCAATATAAACACCAAGAGAATGCGAAAAGCGATCACGTTTACTAGAATCTTCCGCTCTACAACTTTTAGTTTTCGAGAATTTTCACGAATATTCCAAGGTTCCTGAAAATTTGGAAACCTGCATTTTCGAACATGAGTTGGTACTCTTGTGACAATTATCATACTAAAAAAAGAGTTCTTTCCGTGAAATAGTGATTTTAGACACTCGTTTATTTGATTAATTGTTGAAATACAAGTTTATTGGAAATATTATCTCGATCAATACAGAAAGTGTTTCATCCACAGGGTGTCCCGAAAAAAACACCTCAAATGAAAAGGGAATGTAGATTAGCTTTACCTGAAGTAAAAAAAAACTTCAATGTGAAAGTCGGAAGTAGGGATTCTGAAAAAAATGTTCAAAGAAATTGTTTTCTTGTACCGAATTCGAACTAAGGTGCTGAAAAAAGGACTGGATCTACTCTGAACAGTTGCCTATTCTGTGAAGATCTCGAAAAAGGGAAATACTTGCGAAAGCATGCGTGTTGGAATTGCCTTCTACAACGAGTATTAGACGATATTCTCTCTATTTCAGTCAAGTTTTGCGAAATAATCTCGATTTTCAAAAAAAATTTTTGAATAGTAACTTTTCTATTGTATCTTGGCAGTTGGTGTGACTAACGAAATTCGACAGATTACAGAATTTGAATTGAATTCATTTGAAAATGGATAGGATCTGAGGTCAGTACTAACAACCACAAAACGAAAAATATAACTGAAAACAATGCTATGATGAGTGTCATTACACCACTACTTTTAATAATGTCATGAACTCATTACTATACTGAAATAGAGAATAGTATATTCTAAAACAAGTCGCAGAATGAGCTGCTATTCCATCACTCGTTCGTCGCTCGTTTTCGAAAGCATGATTGTTGGAATTGCATTCTGCAACGAGTATTAGATATTTTCTCTATTTTAGTCAAGTTTTGTGAAATACTCTCGATTTTCAAATGAAATGTCAGAATAGTGACTTTTCTATTCTATCTTAGCAGTTGGTGTGACCTACGAAATTTGCCAGATAGCTGAATTTAAATTGATTTGATTCGAAAATTGATGGCATCGAAAATCAGTACTGACAACCACAAAACGAAAAATATAACTGAAAACAATGCTGTAATGAGTTTCATTACTTTGATCCCATAATGAACTTATTACGATACTGAAATATTATTTACGTTCCAATTCACTGACTGAGTTAGTTACTACTTGTGATGGGTTGTGCGTACGAGCTCAAATACCTGGAAAACGCAATGAATCACATGTTTCAGTTGAAAATGAAGAAATGCAAGTCAAATTTCTATTGTTTTTATAATAAAAATATTAATAATCCTTAGTGTTTGCACATCGAAAACCCGCATAACATAAGAAGGGATAGCCCAATATCGATTTGCGGTGAATTTATGGACTCGATATCTAATGGAAAAATATTTGGACCGAAAGATTTGCTTCAATAACAATTTCGATATTTTTAGGAACAATGTACCTTTACTTAGTCATACTAATGGAAATGCTACGTAATCTGTGATTTCAACACAACGAGTGCCTAGTACATTAGAGTCGTTACATGGATTTCCTGAAAAATGAATTTCATTTCAATCCTGTAAAAGATAACTGAGGGATCACATTCGTATTTCTGCAGACAAAATAGCGAAAAAACTTTGGATATCATTAAAACATCATTTCTCAATCTATGGTGGTTATTTCGAACATTATCTCAAAGAATAATTCTGAATAATCGTTTTCACCACATTGTTTATTGTTATGATTTTTATTAAGGGACCACACAATGGACTTGTTTGATTTGAAGCTAGTGTGCGTAATTCATGAATAATTTTACCTAAATAAATTAAGGACTAACTGATATTTTTCAATAGAATTATTCAATAAGTTACAGCAGAATGAAACGATTTCTGGAAGATAAAACAAAATCAGTTTTTCACAAAAAAATGTTTCATTTTAGCTGAACATCAAATTGTGTTTTCTGAAGAAAACACGTATTATGCATTTTCTTCACTTTCCAAGGCGATTTACAGAAAAGATCCAGTGCTTTTTTAACACCATCTCATTTAAATTTCCAGATTACCTGAACGAGATTTCATGTTATTTTTAGTGCATAAATTGAAGCAATCATTCGATAGTATTCACGTAAAAAGACTGATTCGAAAAGTACCTGAGAAATGAGAGAAAATATTTGAATTGAAAAATGTCAACATTTTCATAAAACATCAAATATTTCTAAAACGGAAATGTTTCAAGTACCAGCAACCTAATAATGTAACCATGAAACCTGTTTGAAACCGAGTTTTTCCCGCACGATTTTGTTCTACAATGAATGTCATAATGAACGGATTTGTCATAGAATCAGAGAAAACATCTTCTGTAAGTTGAGAGTCTACTTATCACTTGACAGCCGCAGAACAAATTACTGTGAAGGATTCAGCTATAATATGCACTCCAAAGATTATAGAGTTCGAAAGATAGGAAACGCCCTTATATCTGTGGTACTGAAATCCGACTACGATTTATGGCTAGTTTCTCACTTTTGACACCTAGATGCGCTGAAAAACATTATTCAACTAAGAAAACTATTATAAAAGGTACGAAATTCGAAATATATTTCTTATGAATTTTCATTAAATTGAGTATTCTTTGACGAGCTTTTAAAGAAACATCCTGATCGACAAAGCAAAAGCAGGGCTCCACTTTTTGATTAGGATGATATTTTCCCCCTACACATTCTTTTGAATCAAATGAAATACACTTCTGGATTCTTTATATTTTTATTCGAAATGATTGTGTTAAATCAACTACAATACAATAGTTATGAAATTGGGAACATTTCAAAAATTTGTACACATATTAGAGAATTATTATAACAATTTCAAGAACTCATTCATACAGCGAATTCTCGATAAATCGAACATCGATAAGTCAAACAGTTCTTCTGGACCCGATTCATACATATCTTACGCAGTGAATTTTCACCTCTATGGGTCTAGAGGGTCCAGTAGATGAGTCGAACTGCTGAAAGGGTCGTCGAGAGAACCTCCACTTCTATAAGTCGTTCTTTTGACCAATTCGGTTCGCAAACAAATCACCACAAGTGATGAATATCATACAATATTTCGACCTCTAAGGACAGGTTTCCAGTGCTCAGTCGCTTCTTTTTCATAGATGATGATTTCGTGTTTACCAGAGTCTCACTTGAATAATTCGAATGTTTGGTGAGATAAGTCGAACAGTTCCTTTGGTCCCTAGGAGTTCGACTTAACGAGAGTCCACTGTATATTAATTACAGAATGTTTGAACAACATAAAAAGAAAAATATCAGAGGTTTACAACAAGACCTGTAGGTCAGCCCAGCAAGAGTTCTTCATGCGTTATCCAGAACAATATATTTTTGGCTCGAAACCTCTATCCATCTGACAGCATTGAAAATAAAACTCAATGAACAAGGCAGTTATATGATACGAGTTTCGAAACTTACAGAATGCAAATTCAAAATTATTCTTTCTATCATTTCTGCAATGAATCACCATGCATTTTGAATGTCGGCCAGTTTTCAACACAAAATTTATAACAGAAAGACACACAAGAAAAGATTATAGAGTGAGCTAGGTGCTACTCTTGTAGATTTCCAATTACAGTGAAACTTCCCTACAGCGAACGTCTCTACAACGAATATCTCTGTACAACGAATTTCGTATCTGTCATTGCACCTTGAGTCCAAATACCCTGTTAAAAACACCCTCTAAAACGAAGTGAATTCTCTCTATAACGAATTATTCCAAGAAAATCACTCTCTAAATGCTTATTGGTAAGAAGGTTTTTCCCAGAGTATACTTAGGGATGGTTTTTTCCGTAATTCTGTCGGACGTAGGTAATAAATCCCGATCATAAACTAAACCATTACGGCGGACGGAGAGTTCCTTCTGAAACAGGAGGCTATTCTGATTGTTCAGTTTTCAGTTTTTCTCTGATCGTTAATGAAAAAAGTAGTGCGAAAATGTCTAGAAGGAAGTGGAAGAAGAAGAAATTATGTATAATGTATTCAAATAAAAAAATGCAAGTGAACGTTGCTTTTTTTGACACTTGACACAATTAAAAAAAAAATTTCTGCATAACGAAATTTCTGTATAACGAAATTTTTTTGCGGATTTAGCGTATTCGTTATAGGGAAGTTCCACTGTATTTCAGTCGAAAATAAGCAAGAAAATGCAAACATCATTCGGAAAAATATTTATTCAAGTATTTCTTTCAAAATTGACAACATCCTACTAATAATCTATATATAATGAACCCTAATCAAATATTTTAACCATAACCCGATTACTTTTGAAACTACAGATTTCGCTCACATCACTGTAGTCGCTTCGTTTCCCATCTTTTTACTCTATAATCTTTGATGCACCCGTTTCTACATTGCTAGTTCTAGAGCATAGTTCACTACCCCTCTTGCCGAAACCCCCTGCTCACTCACCAGTGGCTGTTAATTTCTTGGAAGATAAACGATACACCGATATAAAGGATGCATTTCCAGCGTAAGTAGTTATCGTAATAGTTCAGTGTCTTTTTGTATATTTCGCGAAACCGTCCGATGCCATAAATCAAGGTCGCTGCAATAGATCATTTCAGAGATATCAGCGTTCGGACACCAAGTTGGGTTCAGAGTAGCATGACCGCCAACTATGCAACACAATAGTTGATATTTTTGCTGACAAATTGCACCTACAAACGGGTGCATAGACACCGTGACTCACAGCCCATTTCTGGGTAGCCAAACTGGGTCACAGGGTACATTATGATTATTGGAAATGAATCACGGAAAGCATAACAACTGAACTCACCACATTCGTGAGGCGATCTAGAATTTCCTTGATTACAGCGGTGATTTTTTCTAGGAGCAATTTGAGCCGATGATAAATGTTCATTTGAATAAGACATTAAAATTGATACGCTGTTTTCCTTAGAGGTCATTCACAGCGAATACATAGCTGAACTGGTTAGGTTTTCTGATTCATTTATTAGTACATGATGAAACGCAGAAAAAATTAGGTACGAAACAATCAAAATATTCACAAGCTGAATTTCAGGCCCCGAGTCTAGGAAAGATAGTCCAAAGTTCTTTTTTATATATATGATATATACTCCTAGAGCGTGTCAAAAAAATAACCCAACAATAGTTCTTGTAGGAGGACTAAAAAAAGATTTTTTAATTTAATATTTTTCAGCTCCCACGCCCCTCACCTCGATTCTTTTTTTTTTCAAATGGGAATATAATATCAAATAAAAACTACATTGATAACCTATTCAGCGATGTAGCTGAAAAATGATTGATTGGTTATGATGTGTTTTTATGAAAAATCGGAAATAATTTACAATTTGTGATTGGAGAGTCCTGCAATCAGTTCTTCATTCTTTAACCATTTATATTGAGAAAAACCCATGAATCGATGGATTTGTAATATCTGAAGCAGGTTTTTCTATGTCTTTTTCAATTTAAAATTTTCCTTTACAAAATAATAAATTTGTTATTGGTTATTCTTCGAATAAAAAATAAAGAGAAATATCAATAAGAGATAGCCTGATTTGAACCCTATGGGGTATTTTGTGTAACTGAAAAAAAAAATCGAGAATTGTAACGTTTTGAAGCGATAATAATTAGAAGAAGACGCTCATATATTTTCATGAAAGAAGAAACGATTCCAAAAATTCTTTGTCAATTTGTATTGAACTTTAGGTTTTCCTTTCATATACAGGGTGTTTCCTTAACATGCGGCAAAAATTCAGGGGGCTGTTCCTTGGACTATTCTAAGAATATTTTGTCCTTTGATGATTTTTGAAAAACCTCTTTGTTTCGAAGATACAGGGCAAACAAAATTTTAGATAATAACATTTTATTATTAAAAATTACATGAAAATTTAACTTAGCCTACAAAAACTGTTGAAAATGACCACCTCCAGCCAGCATACAAGCATCCAATCTTCTCCTCATTGACAGTGAAAGATAAAATGTTAATTGCTAATACATCACAAAACGAATTCAAATGAAAACCGTGTTTAATCTGTATTCCTTTACCATCTGAACTTATCAATTTTAAGTCAAAAAACTGGCCGTTTTTTATAGTTGTCAAACACATTTAAAAATAAATTGTACCTACTTAGTAAACACAGTGCGGTACGCATTTTTATTTATACTATTATCAATTTTAAAAATATGAAAAATGTTGTTCGCCCTGTATCTTCGAAACAAAGAGGTTTTTCCAAAAACATCAAAGGACAAAATATTCTTAGAATAGTCCAAGTAACAGCTCCCTGAATTTTTGCCGCATGTTTAGGAAACACCCTGTATTTCGTATGATTATTTAGTGTTTGTTTTCATTTATGTAGATTTTTTTCGCTTTTTCCATGTGCCTACGAATTTATCTTATGAATTAGAACATTTTCAGTAACAGAATATAGGTAAGTGATTCAATATGAGATTCAAATTTGGGAAAACTATTTCATAAAGAGTTTTGCAGCATTATATGATACAACGATAATTTTCTTTTTCAAATACTTTGTCTAAGAAATAGTGGCGACTCGTGAACCTAAAAATAGGGGGTTCACAAAAACCAGAGAAATCTATTGATTTTAGTTAACAAGAAAGTAACATATATTTCACTATTTCAGTATCCGCTTGAGTTCATTGTAGTACCTATTTACTTAAAGCCGTGCTGTTATGAACTCATTATAGTATTTTCATCAGTATTTTTTTCGTTTTGTGGTAATCACTGTCCTCCGATGTTATAAATTTTCAAATCAAATTAATTCAAATTTCGTTATCTGTCAAATTTCGTGAGTTACACCAACTGCCACTATACAATAGAAATGTCACCCCAACTGGCAAGGTAAAATACGAATTTAACAAAACCTGACTGAAATCCATTCTTCTTTCTCATCGTTGAAATTTAGTAAATTTCCAATGATATTCTTTTCTACAGTAAGCATCGTAAGTAATTTTCTTTCATCGAATTTCTTGAAGAGTTTTTAAATTTTTGAAAATCTTCTTTCTGCTTCAGCTGTCGTCATTGAAATTTTCACAAGTAATTGAAAAGGGAAGAAACGGCAGAAAATATCACAATTATCCCTTAATGCTTCCTTTTATATTAGAGAGGTGAAAACTTTGAGAGGAGTCCTGGAGGATTTTTCATTTTCGAAAATATCCAGAACCAATAAACACTGTTAACAAGCATTTTTCCTTAGAGAATAAGAAATCAAATTCAATTTCCTTCATCTAAATTTTCTTCTCAATTTAATATGATTTAAACGAGAATGAGTTCGAATTTCAGATATTTCAATTATTGTAAGTACAAAATCATTATTCTTCTACACAGAAGATTTCGCCAGAATTGATCAAGTCATATACAAGTTATGAAGAATCCTGTACACTCTCAATTAACCCAAATAGACCGAAATTTTTTTTCTTTCATTTCAATGAGAATTGTGTCAGATTATGGTTTAAATCGAGCCTTTTCATATTTTTCAGCTTGATGTGTACTTATTTTTCACGAAAAGTTATTGGTTTTTATGCCACACTTCACAATTTTTTTATTTTATTCTGGTAAACAATCAGATGGTCTACTCTGACCTATCCTGAAGATTGGTGTGAACTCTTTGATTGCTTAGATGGTCCTGTTTTTGTTGTTTTCCTATTAGTTTCCAGCAATCTTGTTGCGATGATAGCTAGTCTAGTTTGTTACTATTTCTGCGTTTTGAACAACCATGTCGAAGCAGTGTGCAAGAAGTGGGAAATACAATTTTTGTCCTCGTCAAAATACGATTCTAACTCATGTTTTTACGGGATCAGTCAACGCCTCCCATATATTCTAATGTTGCATGAGTTTTGGTTGGTCAATGATATTTTTTTTCTCATGGTGAATATATTATTACTTTGTTTGGTGCATGGAAATACGAATAAGAAATTAGTAGGCGCATAAGCAACATTATTGTTATTTCAGTTACAGAAAACAATTGAATTATGTGCAGAAGAAAATTTTGCTATCAGGTGGTTCTGAAATCATATCCAGATTATCTGCATGTATCTCATGCAGAGTCAGATTATTTTTCCAATAGTTATAACAATATATTCTGATAATATAATAGGTGATAATCCTACCGTTCCGTTAAAAGAACGCCTTCATTTACGTTGCAAAAATCAGGATTTGAAATCATGGAGAAGATGAATTCGCCTCTTATATTATTAATCCGACCATAGATATAATTATTTAATTCGCAAACGCCATGAAATAAATACATATGAAAAAATACACCCCCAAACAAAATGAGGTATTGCAACAATTGATATATTTATGAAGTTAACATGGCTTTGAAGTGAATTTGGATACTGAAGCATTTTGTAGGTTATATTCAGTGTTGAAGAAAGCATTTATTTATGTGTTTATATTGACGCCTTCTTTGTTTCTTTATTTCGAGCATGAATAGAAAACTTTTAGATAGGTATTCTTTATACGGAACGGTAGGTCTATTTGGGTTAAGACCAGAGACTGATGGTCTCCTCTGGAATCACATAGCAAAATCGAATATTTTTCATCCTCAAAAGTTGATATTCACATTTGGATACAATAAATAACATGCTTTTCAGGGATCACGTTAAAACTTGGGACTCTGCCTAATCGTTCTGATAAAGGTCAACAAAATAAGATGTGGATTTATCATCCACTCAAACGCTTCAACAAAATTCAGCAAATGTATTGTTATTTGACAAATGACACGTCCGCCGGTAGATTCTGCCTGATGCATCACCAGAGCGATGGGTTCGACATTCTTGACACGTTCACGAAGAGGCAGACCCAAGCTGATGCTAACATTAACCAAGAACTCGAAATGTTCCGATAAAACTCAACCCATTTTATTCTTTCCTCCTTGCGTTTATCATTGAGACATGTCGGTTATTAGACCAAAATAGATTCCGAATCACTTGTACGGTTTTCAAGTGGAATATTAGTTTTTTTACGAGTTTTCGAATTAGACAGCTTAAGAGCCCTTTTCTCAAAACCTGTTTCAGGTAGCAGGAGATGCTCAGATCATTTATTATAATAATGCAAGCACAGATGTTCTGGGTGGATCTATTCATGGCCATTTTTTTTCAGCTTTCAGGCAAGAAGGTTCGTCCGTCTGTTTAAGAATGCAGGGGGAGTTAACACTGAAATTCAATCATGGAGCTTGAAAATATTAATTTTTAGTGGATAAGGAGGTTTGAATTCTTTTCGTCGATTTCCAAAGGGACATCTGTGAATGAATTTGAATAATGTCCACATCTTTAATCATAGGTATTCAGATTATTAAACTGTGTTGTGAGATTATTGTTATCTATATTTGAAGAATTGATGACATGTAATGTGATTTCTCATTATTGACTTAGAATTTTTGAAGTAAGAGATAAATCACTCATATGTATTACTTATATTCTTTTTAAAAAGACAAAATTCACATCTCGGGAATTCTTTGATTGAAATTTCCAGTAAGTATCAGGAAACTTCTCGTATCCCTCGCTGAAGTTAAAAATGAATTGTCTCATGCGGATGGTCCAATATTCACAGTCAAAGGTATTAGTAATGACGAATATGTGAAAAAAAATTCAAATTCCAACCTCATTCTTAATATTCATGAATTTCACATTCAAAATAAATATGAGCGTATGTCCTAGACAGTCTAACTCATGAATAATACTGACTGTGTGTCATTAGAAATCTAATTTGCCATCACCATGCTTAATATTCGAATATCTCTTGTTTGCGATTGCATTTTCCTTTGATTCAAGGTATAGTCTCTTCCAGAATATACCTTGAATCCCTCTACATTTCTCTATCCGACAAAAATGTAAACATAAGAACAGATTTCACAACCATCTCGAATAGTTACATGAATATATTCCCACAATACAATAAAAAATAAAAAGGAAATAAATGTAGATTTATGTACACACCTAATGGTGTCGATTTTCTAGTGTTGTTTGTTGCCTATCCTTGTTGAAACTAATTGTTTAGAAGAAGAAGAAATTCTAGCACATATTGATGTAACCTCACCGATGTTCCCTGTTGTATTCTTGTGTAATTACGTTTTTTAATTTTTTAATCTTTGAAGAAGCCCAAAATATTAGGGCGAAACGTCAGTTTTAATAAAATTAAAGCTTTTATTATGATGTTTTATTATTTTTGGTCAGGAGAACATATAAGGATTTTTCAAAATGTTAGGATATGGCATTCTAGCAACACAAATTTATTTATCATCTGTGAATTTTATTTCAATGCATGTGACCAAGCGATAATAACAGCAATATTTCATTATTTTCGATAAAAATTCTGCAAATTAAAGAAAATAATATTTATTATAACACTCGTTCATTCAAAAACTCGGCATTTCTTCCTTATATAGGGATGAACCCTACATGAAAACCTCCCAAAACAAATTGTCTACAATATAGTGAAAGTTTCATCAAAATCGGTATCTGGTTCCTGAGTCCATAGAGGACGAACAAACACATAAAGAAACACACGGACACTCACATTTATAATATTAGTATGGAAGTATGGATTTTCTGCAGAAGCAGAAACCGACTGTCGGTTTGATAGGCATGCCTACCGGTACTCGAAAACCCACAGTTCATTCCTAATAATGGGTATAAAATTTATAACAAAATTCCAGCGAATATACGAAACATCTCCGATCTCGTTCATTTCAGGAGAAAACTGAGTCTACTTATTATTACCAGATCGTTTTATATCACATTAGAATTTTTCACAGCTAGATTTTTGTGTACAATATTTTATATTTTCAAAATGTTACATAATTTTTCTCTACTCTTGATGCTTGACTTTTTCTATACCAAATTTTATGGTCGATGAAAAATGAAAATTATTTTTATTATTATTATCGCATCTGTCGTTCGAATGCGACTAACAACTAAAGTCCAATTTCTGCGAGTTACCGAGTTAAGTCCGGTTATACTTTTGGTAATAGTGCGGTTATCCCCACTCATCCTCACTGTCAATTTCTTAACACGGTTTTACGTCCTGGCTAAAACATACTTGGTTACTGGGGAATCATATGTTTCAGCTAGGATGTACTTATTTGAATATGCATATTTCCAGAAATGTTAATGAGTTTCCTGTATTGTTATATTCAAAAATAATGATCTGAAAACAGAATTACCTCTAGACATTAAGCGTAAAGATAGGTCAAAAATGAAGCAAGAACAAATTTGGAAAGAGAGGATGACAATATTTTGCATAATTATAGGTTTTCTTTCACATCTTGCTGAGCTGGTGTTAGAAATGAATCAAATGAATAAATCAAGAAACTTCATAGGTATAGGCACGCCTCAATCTACAAGATGCAAAATAAAGCAATTTTCGTATTTAGCGCGAATGCGCTTATAACCGCTACCAGTTACCCTGCTTTGGAACAAGGTTACAGATTTTCAACAACGGTCACAATGACGGCTACGTCATAACACTTTCCCCTTAATTACCGCTCTCGCAAAAATACGAACGGTATCAAAACATCGTAACCGTTTATGACCGTTTGTAACCCGGTAACTCGCAAAAATTTGACTTAAGTGTGGATTGCGCCACCATCAGAGATCACCTACTCCTTGCAAGATTTGCCATTCTAACAGTTCAGCCCCTTAATATTTTTCGAATCGCAATGATGTTTCGATTATTCCACTGTCCCACTAAACTCGGAGCTCATTCGAATTTAACATTGAACTTCCTATAGTCCGTTTCAAAATGATTGTCATCAGAGCAAGCCATGGAATTCCAGCCGGGGCTTTATTTCTAGTTACAAAAAGATACTAAAAATTTCTGTGTGTTCATCATAGATTGAAATATATCAATATAACCTATAAAATGATTGAATATATTTTTCAAGGCAAATAAATTTGAAGAATTTTTTGTGAAATTACATTATTTTCATCATTGTTGTATTGACGAATTTTCGAACTTAGCTTCAATTGCAAAAGAGAAACAAGCTTAGATGATGACTAAAATATACACACCCAAACTATTCTGCTGTAGATCAAGCATGGGAATTCAGGATTGATAATAAAAATAGCGTGGAATGCTTCAACAATAAATCTTGCAGTCTTTCGAGGAACTTCAATGTAGAGATATCATTCATTAAATAATTCAGACTTCATCTAAGATAACTAAAAGTTCGTTCTCTATGAAACCCTTCAGAAATTTTGATGACTATTGAAAATTCAGCCAAGTTCTCATCCTGTGTTATTTTTTCTGAGTATTGAGGAACAAAAAGTATAAAGCTGACATAACTTTACAATTTCATAGCCAAGTTGTTGAAAAAAATAGAAAATATTTGTTGACATTGTGAGTCATTTGAAGTGTAAAATGCTATAAAATAGATCACTTATTATTTGTATTTATAAATACTGCCCATTTCATGATTGATTAAATAATATACCAAATGTTGATTTTGATTAAAATTCAGTTACTTTTAAGGCAGTTCAAAAAAGATGTAAAAACTGATTCATTCATTGTTTTTTTATTCAATAAAAAATAACGTCGTATATTGTTTCTTTGATATTGACTTGTCTTTATTTCTTTTTTCTCCAAAATTCATGTGACAGTTCTAGGTGAAAACTGATATTTTGAGACTAGTTTATTTATCAGAAAACAATAACTGGCAAAACGTTATTAATACTGGCCGAAATAGGTACCTGCTGAATTGTTGAAAAACTCGCAGTACCGATCGTAAACTGCTTCACGTTTCCTTGTAGTTAGGCGAGGCGACAGGGATCTTGATGAATTCCAGTCATTTTCATTTCGGTTATACTTGAGAAATATTCAAATCCAAAACTAATTTGTCGATTTAATCAAGAACATAAGCATACAGAAATTAATTCGAAATATATTCAGGGCAGGAGGTTAATTCAAACTCTGAAATGTCAAAACTTAGTGTTTTCAATCAACACCATTCTAAATCCTAGAATTCAAAAGTTACTGATGGGATATTACCAACATATTTTCGAGATTCCACAGCCGCCCGAAATGCCAATCATTTTGAAACGGACTTTATGTTTCCATTATTTTATTCCAGATCTGTACATGTTTTCCGAAACGATAACACGAAAGTCGGTTATAAAATACCGCATTCGCTTAGTTTCCGTTTGCAATGCTAACGAAAGTTACAGAATCCCACTACCGAAAAGCCGATCCCCATTTCATCCTCCCGCATAATCCGAACCGAACATAACGGAACCGCTTCGTTTTTCACGTCCACACGTACAGGGATGGACGCACAGACCTAAACGCGTCCATGTAGACTTACGTCTTGACGATAATTCGAAGCACAATGGTACCACGGATCGTCCGCTTCCTCTTCACGGATCACGTACCTCCGATGATCTCTAAATGGCACGACCATTGGGCGCCCTCAAAGGAGCCGAACAATGAGAGAAACGGCTACGTGAGAGCTGAACTAACTAGGATCGATTGGAGATGATTCTAATCCGCCATTATGCCCCGAATGGAACCTGGGCTGATTGCGAAACTTTCGAATATGGATCGTGATTAGCTGGGATTCGAAGCCTCAATCGACTTGCTGAGTGCTCTATGTATGTCACCAATCAGCATTCGGTGATACTCAGGGCCAGTTCATTGAATTCAACATGCTACGTTCCATTCTGAATGAGAGATTAAAATTTAGTTTCCAAAACCCTTGAGAGAGCAAATTTTCACATTCAATCTAGAGTATTAGAATAAATCAGGAACAAGTAGGTACATAAGAATTTTATTATTATTGTTATTACTTCAATGACAACTATTGACAAGCAGTGGCGTAGCGAGCTTAATTCGCGCCGGGGCACAAATCCTTTTTAGCGCCCCCCTTCTAAATTCATAATGGCAAATTACCGAATGAATGAAGTAAGATAAATAAAGTCATAGTCTCAAGCAAGGCTTTAAGTTTTGGACAAAAAAAGGAGTAAAGAAAACAAGTATAGATTTTGAAATGTTTATATGACCATCTAGAATTCTAGAATTACTTCAAGATATACTTCATTCATTCATTCGTTTTATATACTTATGAAGAAATATTGATAGAAACGCAGTTTTAAAACTTCAAAAAAAGTTAATATTCATTATCTTCAAGGAGATAAAAATTTAATAATAATAAGAATATACGAGTGGTATATTTAATATACCTTATTTCTATGTATGAATTTTCCTTGCTTTTGATTAATCAAATTCATCAATAATTTCTCTTTCCACACTTAAAATGCCAAGTCACTTAGGCTATCTTGTCCCATCGTTGATCGTAGATATGTCAGAAGTAATTTCAATTGATCGTTGCAGCTAGCAATTGAATCTGAGAGAGTAAGTGCAGTGCAACTCTCATCAGGTTTGGAACAATATCTTCTCCATGCGAGCTTATAAAATTCAGAAATTCCAAAAGAGATCAAGATTTAATTTCTTTTCTAGTGCGGAGTTACATTTTGCTATCACCTAATTCGTTGAAGAATTCTATTCCGTTGAAACAGTATTAGGTCTATAAAATTCACCCAAATTTTCACAATTTTCTTCAAGGTCGTTGTCAGCATTATCCTTGTTATAAACTTTCAATATCTAGTAAAAATCCAAATTTGATATAAGGGTCACTCAATCGTGAACTTATTTCTTATTGGAGATGATCAAGAATGCCCTTCATAACGCGAAAAATTTCACTTTCGGAGGAAAAACCAACATCTGGGTATTTTGCTGCGTCTTATCACACGTTTATCAATATCCCATTTTTCACAGATTGACCCCTTTACAGAGCTTATCCCGAATTTCGGCTAGTTCAGTCGCTAATGATTCAAGATCATGAAACGCTTATCTAAAATTCAATCCAGATCCAGGACCTTGTAATCTGACCTGTACACGATCAATTCTCCTTAAGATTTCAAATCAGAAATGAACTAAAATTATGAAATTAAAAGTAAGTCTATTTTATAATTGAATTGTAGCTTTCTGTTGTCACTTGTAGTGGTATCTTCTGCCAGTTTTTCTAATAGTTCTACTATATTCCCTAGCTCATCGACAATATCCCTAACCGCTTATATTCTGGCGTCCCATTGTGTTTGAGATTCACGTTTGACAGTTTTTTTCACGGCAATTTTTATTTTTCCATCGTGACGAAAACAAACATATGTTTTCAATTATTCCAAAGTTACAACGATTGAGTCTTGTTTAGCTGCAGTAACTCCCACTTAATCCAGCAATTTTTTTGATTTGCTTACCATTTGGCGCCCCTGTATGAGTAGCGGCCGGGGCATGATGCCCCCTCTTGCCCCCCCCCTCACTACGCCACTGTTGACAAGTCATTCCATCAAGCCATTGAGACACTCCATTAAAGTGCGTCCCTCATGTAGATAGTTTCTGTCAGAATATAATGAGAAAAGTGAGGTTAGTTGTTTAGCGATCGATAGACTCAGAACGTTCATTGATAAAACGATTTATTTTCTCGCTAAGAGAGGGAATATATGTTTTCGAGGAAAACACAATTTCTAGAAGAAGATAGATTAGTCCTTTACATTGGGAAAATCAACTTTGGGTCAATAAAGACAATTATCGAGATAATTAAAAATAGAGAATATACAGGGTGTACCAAGTTCGACGGCCTATTAGGCGTTTCTGGAGAACTAGACTTATTTGAAATCTGAAAATTGGGATTATGATATTGTTTGACATTATCTACCGAGCTAAAATATTCTTGGAGCCTGACCACTTTCAGTTATACAGGGAGAGAAAAAAAAAATTTCGAACTTTGTTTTTCTGTTTTTTTCTTTTTTTGAATTTGATAGAGTATGCAATTCTGAATATATTAGTACTCAAATCGTTGCATTCGTCGAAATACTTTCAAAAATATCGAGAAAAACCTGAAGAAAAAGAGAGAAAAGGGTATTCGGTATTATGTTTGTTATTCCTAATCTACATATCTTAAGCACAAACCGTTTTCACATTTTTGAAGTGAAAGACTGTGGAAATATTGTACATTTCTAGAATTTTGAAAAACTCATCACAGGGTGTTCCAAATATTGGGTCAAAAATTGGGATCAAGATTGGCCCATAACTTTCGTTTTTCAAATTAGAACCCTATTTTTTTATGATTGCGTTGGATTGTACGAAGAAAAATGATGATAATGTTCTAACATGTTAATGCTCCTAAAATTGATAATTCTTGAGTTATTTAGGATTTTCTGATTTTATGTCGTACGTAGCGTCAAATTCATTAAATCTGTTTCATGTCAACTATGACCTTCGTCATAGAAGATAAATTATTTCAATAACTCACTAGTGACACACCTTTTTTTTTAATTCATTTATCATTGTTGTTATAAAACAGATTTTATGCATTTGACGCAACGTACGACATGAAATCAGAAAATACTAAATAACTCAAGAATTATTAATTGTAGGAGTATCAACATGATGAAACTTTATCATCATTTTCCTTCGCAGAATCCAACGCAATCATGAAAAAATAGGGTTACAATTTGAAAAACGAAAGTTATAGGTCAATCTTGATCCCAATTTTTGAACGAACATTTGGAACACCTTGTGACGAGTTTTTCAAAATTCTGAATATATAAAATATTTCCTCTGGTTTCGACTACAAAAAGTGAAAGCGGTTTGTGCTTGAGATATCTAGATTAGAAATAGCAAACATTATGCCGAATACTCTTATCTCTCTTTTTCTTCAGGTTTTTACGATATTTTGGAAGGTATTTCGACGAATTCAACGATTTCAGTACGGATGTATTCAAGTGTGTGTCACTAGTGCCATAATTCATCTTCTATGACCAAGGTCATAGTTGATATGAAACAGATTAAATGAATTTGACGCTACGTACCACATAAAATCAGAAAATCCTGAATTACTCAAGAATTATCAATTTAAGGAGCATTAACATGTTAGAACATTATCATCATTTTTCTTCATACAATGCAACGCAATCATAAAAAAATAGGGTTCTAATTTGAAAAACGAAAGTTATGGGCCAATCTTGATCCCAATTTTTGACCCAATATTTGGAACACCCTGTGATGAGTTTTTCAAAATTCTAAAAATGTACAATATTTCCACAGTCTTTGACTTCAAAAATGTGATATGTAGATTAGGAATAACAAACATAATACCGAATACCCTTTTCTCTCTTTTTCTTCAGGTTTTTCTCGATATTTTTGAGAGTATTTCGACGAATGCAACGATTTGAGTACGAATATATTCAGAATTGCATACTCTATCAAATTCAAAAAAAGAAAAAAACAGAAAAACAAAGTTTGAAAATTTTTTTTTCGCTCCCTGTATAAATGAAAGTGGTCAGGCTCCAAGAATATTTTAGCTCGGTAGATAATGTCAAACAATATCATAATCCCAATTTTCAGATTTCAAATAAGAATAGTTCTCCAGAAACGCCTAATAGGCCGTCGAACTTGGTACACCCTGTATAGGCAATAGGCAATGGATGAGAATGACTCCGGAAATCCGAAGATCACATGATGGAATAATACCATCATCGGTATTCCATTGAAACGGAATAGGTCATCTTGTATTTTGTTGGATGAAATCAATAATCTGGCCCATTGTTCGATGGGCATCTAAGGGTTAATTTATTGGGAAAAGAACTGACTCCAGGAAATTTCTAGATGAAATAAAAAATGTCACTATGTATAGACATGTTTTGACCCTAGATATGTTTTCATGCAAGCCATACGCTAGATAGAGGAGAGATAGACCCTAGACAAATCAGTGCACGAGTCTTCTAATATTACATTTTTTTAATGATTCTGTTCCAAAGATTAGTATAGAAAATTGAGAAGATGTTTCGAAATTTAGATTTCCGAAAAACATCTAATGGAAAACCCAAGATCAGCATAGACACAAAAACAAATTTGCATGTTGAAGCTGCTTTTGTCGAAATCGGTTGATGAAAAATTAAAAAAAATTCTTTTCACTAGTACTTTCCATTACAAATATTTGTTCTGTAATTTTTTAGAATTATTTAATGCTATTTTCAAAAGAAGATTCACGACATCGATGTTTTTTCGATATTAACTAGATTTTTTTCTATCGATTTCCCAACAGTAGGGTAGAAACGTTGAGATGCACGTCAAAATGAACTAATTTATAGTACCGAGGGTAGGCAATGAATTCAAAATCGTTTTAATTCAATATATTGTCCCATTTGAATAGAATTTTTCAGTGGAATGGCTTTTCAATTGGCTTCCTGTACTGGATTGTCCTGAGAATGTATCAAGACAATCCATTGTCTCCATTTACACGATGCTAATCCACTATTATTGGATTGTCTCGAAAGTGCTCCATCAAGGCACTGCTTATGAACCCACTGAACAAAAAAAATATGTATATTCAAACACATAAAAATCCAAAGAATAAGTAAGAAAAGGTAGTAGGAGTGCTTAAAAATAAGTGAAAGAAGGGAAATCCTTCTGGTACCTCCTTTACAAACTTTTCAACTAGTTCATGAGTGAGAAATTTCGATTTTTGGGACGATATCCTTCACTTTCACGTTTTAAATATGCAATCACCTTGAAATATTCACTTACATCCACACAATTCTCAACCACGGCTGCTTGACTTTATCATTGAAAATCTGCTCCACAAAGTTGATGAACTCCATAGTATATCAGGAAAACAGTTTCAATGAAGTTTCCTTGCACATTTTTCAATTTACACCAGGCCGGGAAATGGTTATAGGCAATATCGTACGGCTGAACAAATTTTTTAGGTATTAGTTAAAAATTTGCTCTTCTTGCAGACCCTTCAATATCCAGAGGAACAACCAAATCGTCACTCTTCTTAATAATTAGACTCTCGAAAAACATATTTAGCAGTTAAAAACCTAATTCGAAAATTGGACAGAAACAAAATTCAAATGACAGCGTCTTTTCTCATTCGTTAGTGATCACACCGTTGGCAACGTTTGCCATTCACAACAACCTTTTGGTTATTTAAATATTAAAATGCATTTTGAAGTTTATTGTCATTGCAAATTCGAACATTTCATTATGAAAATAGGGCAGTTGTACGAAAAACATTGTATGCAAGTATTTGTGTTAAAAGTGATTTTATTTTGTTCGTAAAATTGTTCAATTCGCTCCTCCGCTCATTTCACAAACTTCTTCACTAACAGAATAAAACGTCATTTTCAACACTCATATCATGAATAACTATTTTGATCAGACTCTCCGAATACATTTAGAAGAAGTGAAAATGAAGGAATTATAGACTAGTCTTTGGATGAAAGGTCTAAAATTTGAATAGTTATTCATGATACAAGTGCTGAAGGTATTGATATTCTTACACGAGTTTTTAAATGAAGGAGTGTTAGAATAAGTCTTCCGTACGAGTATCATACATTATTTCTTTTTCAGATGAATTTTTATCGAAATTAATAAAATGCTTTTGTGAATATCGTTCAGTTATTTTTGCTTTGAAATATATTGATTGCCAGAATTGTTTTTTATCTCATGAAATTTGACAGATGTTGACAAAATCCGTGACAAACGGTCCAAATTTTATGTCATGAAATTTTTTTAATGCTTTGCCTATGAAATGAAATAGTTCCTTATTTAGCACGTGGCTACTTACATCCAAATGACAAGAAAAAATATCAACTTTCATTAAGTAAATAAGCAAACAGTCTTTTAACAAACAAAGACCCTCGTAGAACAAAGTTTTCTGTAATTCTGATGTTATAACATGTTTAGATCGAATATTGTAATTATGAAACTGCATTCTTCTTTTTAGATAAACATCGAGATATTCTGGCATAAAATTGTTTTCAATTTCATATAACATTGAGAGATTTGCCTTCTTTTTGTTTCGCTCAACATTTAACCAATTTGAAGAATGCAACATCTCTTTAATCGGCATATATTCATTACAACGCAGCAACACACGCACTATTTTAATTTGCTGTATTTGCAGATATCAACAACTTTACGGTTTGCATCCCTGTTTGAGTTCAAAAAGAAAATTAAAAGAATTCTCACCGATAATGTTTTATATGATGTGAATGACTTTTTCGATATAAACTTTGTGTTATAAATTTGATAATTTTTATCTTGATTGTGTGATTGATTTGATATATATTCTTGACGTGTGTATATAAAACTTATACTTATTTTTTTTGTATTATTTATTCATGGTAGTTGTCGCATGAATAAAATAACTACTACAGGAAGCCAACATGTCATCAATGAATATTTTTGAAAACAGTGTTGATTTTGATGCTCTAAAAGCTTTGAGTTGTTACTCAGTTGCATACATGACGAAGAAATGAAAAATTTACAGCCGAATTAATAGGGGGAGTTCAAGTTTCTAGACCCTGAACCTAAACGATCCAAATGACGCAAGTTTTTAAGCCTTTCGGAGTGGCCGGCCGCAGTGGCGTAGTGAGGGGAGGGCAAGAGGGGGCACCATGCCCCGGGCGCTACTCATACAGGGGCGCCAAATGGTTAGCAAAACAAAAAATTGCTGGACTAAGTGAGATTTACTGCAGCTAAACAAGACTCAATCGTTGTGACATACTTTGGAATAATTGAACACATATGTTTGTTTTCGTCACGATGGAAAAATAAAAAAATTGCCGTGAAAAAAAATGACAAACGTGAATCTGAAATACAATGGAGCGCCAGAATATAAGCGGTTAGGGATATTGTTGATGAGCTAGGGACGATAGTAGAACTATTAAAAAAACTGGCAGAGGTACCACTACAAGTGACAACAGAAGTGAAGCTACAATTCCATTACAAAATAGACTTACTTTTAATTTCATAATTTTTGTTCATTTCTGATTTGAAATCTTAAGGAGAATTGATCGTGTATAGTCCTGGGGTCCTGGATCTGGAATGGATTTTAGATAAGCATTTCATGATCTTGAATCATTAGCGACTGAACTAGTCGAAATTCGGGATAAGCTGAGCTCTGTAAAGAAGTCAATCTGTACAAAAATGGGATATTGATACAACGTGTTATAAAACGCAGAAAATACCCAGTAAATTAGTTAGAGATGTTGTTTTTTTCCGCCGAAAGTGAAATTTCTCGCGTTATGAAGGGCATTCTTGATCACCTCCAATAAGAAATATGTTCACGATCAAGTGACCCTGATATCAAATTTGGATTTTCACTAGATACTGAACATTTATTACAAGGATAATGTTGACAACGACCTTGAAGAAAATTGTAAAAATTTGGGTGAATTTTATATAATACTGTTGTAACGGAAAAGAATTCTTCAACGAATTAGCAACGATAGCAAAATGTAACTCCGCACTAGAAAAGAAATTAAATCTTGATCTCCTTTGGAATATCTGAATTTTATAAGCTCGCATATGGAGAAGATATTTTTTCAAACCTGATGAGAGTTTCACTTACACTCTCAGCTTCAATTGCTAGCTGCAACGATCAATTAAAATTACTTCTTATATATCTACGATCAACAATGGGACGGGATAGCCTAAGTGACTTGGCATTTTCAAGTGTGGAAAGAGAAAATTTCGAAAAGATGAACTTTGATGACATTATTGATGAATTTGATTCATCAAAAGCAAGGAGAATTCATACATAGTAATAAGTTATATTAAGATGTACTACTCGTATATTCTTATTTTTATTAAATTTTTATCTCCTTGAAAAAAATGAATATTAACTTTTTTAAAGTTTTAAAACTGCGTTTCTATCAATATTTCTTTATGAGTAGTATACAGGGTGAGTCGGGAGGAACGGACCAAACTTCAGGTGTGTATTCTGCAGGTCGAAATAATTCCAAAAAACTCATATGTTGTTATCCGATTCTCATTTGTTTTCAAACTATAGCTTAATTAGAATATTTAAATAAGGTCAACCAATATTCAGATCAAGAGTTTCTCGGACTATGGATTGGTCGCTGTGGCCGTATTAGTTGGCCTCCAAGATCTCCAAACCTCACACCATTGAACTATTTTTTTTGGGGCTGGGTCAAGAACGAGGTATACAAAGTTGAAGTTGACACTCGGAATGCTCTAATTCGACGCTTTAGAAATACGGCATCGCTTATTAAAGAAAAGCATGAATCAATCAGAAAAGCATCGAGAGCCCTTCGCAGACGAATGTGTTTCGAGGTTAATGGCAGGATTTTCGTGCATTTATTAAAATAATGCTATAAATGAAACCATTTTAATATAGAAAATGTTGTTTTTCATAATGACGCTATAGTTTGAGAAAAAATGAAAATCGGATAACAACATATGAGTTTTTTTATATTATTTCGAGCTATAGAATACACACCTGAAGTTTGGTCCGTTCCTCCCGACTCACCCTGTATAAAACGAGTGGGGGGGGGGGCTAAAAAGGTTTTGTGCCCTGGGCGCGAATTAAGCTCGCTACGTCACTGGCCGGCCGAGCCACTAAAGTAACCAATAATTTTCGTCGATGAAATGCCAGGGACTTTTCCAACGATCCCCGTACGGAGCCAGAGGTAAACGATCTAAATTGCAGACATAAGGGGTAGATGGCCTACCTCTGGCAAGCCCGGAATTCAAGCGTGTGATCGGCCCACTCTTTTAAGTGTGCATATATATGGAAATAATTGCGGATTTGTAATTGGCCTGCAAGCGGTTAGTGACATCGGAGGTGAATACTCCTCTCTACCTGTCGTCTAGCTGAAAAATGTGACGTATGAAATTTTTAACGATGAATTCACATGCCGTTGAACACTCTCATATGCCGCTAGCGATCATGGAGCCATCGGATGGAAACTGAAGGTAATTAGAGGAAAATTCTCGAATGCTGAACGGTGTTGTGGTAGATGGGATTCGTATCGATTCGAATATCGTCGCATTTTGTGAATTATAGTGGAAGCTTTCTGGGAATCGCTGAGTTGAAGGTTCATTATTTATTTTTTTCCAAAGGAGTATCTCTACAATTCTTTCGAAGTCTTGTGTGAAGATTGTATGTTTATTCCCCAATGTTACTACTACTCGTGAAATTTCTGTCTAGAACGAGGTCTAGAATCTATTTGTCATTACCTCAAAATATGTATATTCTATTGTTCGAAAAAAACTGTTTAATTTCATAATGATGAAAAGTGAAACGAAAAACTAGACAAATGTGAAAGATTCACAAAAAGTTTATGAAATGTCTTCGTTCCATCTGAATATATTCTAGAGCATGAACATAAATATGAATTCGTTTATTTAATCACAACCTCTGGATAACTCACAATCTTGTCTTCAGCTGCTTCAATCAATTATTTTTCAATATATTCTCTGCAATTTATCTCAACTTTGTAAACTGAGACTTACATCTGGCCTAGTAAAAAATAGTCTGAAGGCAAGAGGTCTGGAGATTTGGCAGGCCATGATATATTATTGTCTCGACCTATTATAAAATTATGAAAAATTGTTTTGTCAATTACGCAATGCGTGCATCAATTGACTTCGACAGGGTGGACAGATTCCGATGTTTTAGTACTACATCTGAATTGAGCGAAATAGGAAAAAAGTAATATTCATGTCATATTCTCTTTATTCGAAAAACATAAATTATTGAAAACTGTACATCGCTAAGTTTCTAGTGTCCATGCTACAGGGTGATTTTGATATTTGTTTAATTATTATAATTGGTTGTAATTTCCGCAGTATTGCCGCTACGCTCTCGAGGTAAAAACAGCTTTTTCAGTACTTTCTACCAGTGCTATAGAAAATCCAATGCCTCTTCAGAGTTTAGAGAAATAAAAAAAAATTCAAATGGAAAATGTGGGGTGCTATTAGGATTTTCAATAAACGTTTCCGAGACATTTTCGAAAATATATATCATGATATACTTCACAGCTTGAATATGAAAATTCTGAAAATACCACTCTTCGTTCAACATAATTCAATCAGATATCTATTGAAATATCGTCTGGGAGGTCTTTGCATTTCCTGAAAACTTAATTTGGGGTTTCTCCCTCAGTCTCTGAAACAAGAAACAATTAGAAACAATTTTTGAATAATATTCGTAAATATTTTGAGCACTAATTTGTCAGGGGCCGAAACTTTACGAAAAGATATTGCTGCCTAACAATGAACAAAAAAAAAACACTTTCAACCTTTGAGCTTAACGTTTTGGAGTCTTAATCTGACTCCTTCGTCAGACAAAAATAAAAATATTGTCACGATTCTACGTTGGATGAAAACTAGCAATTGTTTGACGAAGGAGTCTGATGTGGACTAGATATTAAAAAAAAAATTCTAATTGTTTCTTGTTTCAGAGACTGGGGAGAAATACTAAATTGAGTTTTCAGGATAATTCAATCAGGCTCAAGTTCTATCAATGACTTTCTCAGGAAAAATGAAATGAATCAAAATCAAAACCTTTTTTGATTTTGTTGTTGGAAATGTGTTTTTCGGAATTTTCGATATTTTGAAGGGACTCTGAAAATTTGATAGCACTGGTCACTGCTAAAAATTACTTGTTTTCCCCATTTTTTGACTCGGTTTCCTTGAAAAGTCTGATGATAATCCAAGAAAAAAAACGTTATTTTCGAAAATTTCTTGTGAACGATTTTTTCGAATGGAATGAAAATGAATTTTTTCGGAATAATAAAGATTTTCATTGATGCGATTCATGATTCTACGAGAGAAAACTATCACTCTCATGTATTTTTTCTTTATGACCATCACTATTAAATTTTTCAATTTTACCAGAAATTCAAACAACCCAATATTCAGAAATGAGTTGAATGCTATTTAGAATAATTGGCATTCATAGAAACTTGGGATTTTCTTCATGAAACCCCTTGATATGCTCATATTCCAAGTAATGAATCATTTCGAAAAATTTTATCAGAAAAATTTTGTTTACTTTGGCCAAAAGCAACTCTGTTCCACGGATTTACAGAATTAAAATTTTGCAAATATTCAGAAAGTTCAGGCTAATGCTCGCAAGAAGTTCAGTGGCATGATTCCATAGTTGGCATAGCTTATTATGTTTTATATGGCTCTTTTTCTATAGGCTGAACCAGAAAATATGGTATGCAAAGAATCATTTCTCTCAACCTCAAGATTCTACTTTTAAAGTAAATGCGCGAGTTTAAAACTTCATGTATATGTTATTGGTACTACCCTGGTCTCTTCCATTTTTTACCTAATTATTGAATTTTGGTGCAATCGTACCATCTATGAGTGGATTTTGGGTAAGTTGTGCCTTTGATTTTCATAGACTTACTTTCCAGCATATCTGGTTTGTAGGTACAGGCTGATTCACTCATCTTAGTAACCCTAGTTTTCTCGAAAACGTCCGAACATGTTCTCATTCTGCAAATGGCATTTTGAACAAGTCAATGTCGACTTGAGATGAGCAATTTTTTCTCCAGGGACATACTTTTTTTTATCATGTCATGTGATAGATAATCTCTTTCTGAAATTTTTTCGAATACAATTTTTATCCATATCTAACCGTCAGCAATCTGCAGCGTGTTTTATGTTAATTCAATATCATTTATTTTTTTCTGTATTGTGGTACTATGCCTTTATTTGGAGACATTGATATGATTTTGTGCCTTGAATTCAAGAAGGCTAGTTTTCTAAACAATCTGCCTCTTCAAATGGATGTGGATGCAGCAAGATAGGAATCCATGTAACAATGCAGCCATTGTGAAGAGATATTGAGATCAAGAATTCTAAAATAAACTATTTATCGTTTATTATATTCAATAAATATTATTTGTTATAACAATAAACAGTTTTTCTCAATAACAACGAAACATTTCGAATCATATATCCTATATACCGGCCATTAGGATCCATACATAAGTTAAATCATTTCCTAATTTCATTAAAGTATTTTTGGTCAGAATATAAGGCCTACTTGGTCACATGCGTTTCTTATCTTTATTCTCAAACGGTCCAAGTCATTAGAATCAGTTTGGTATACCATATTTTTGAGAGTACCCCTCAGAAAGTAATCCATGAGTTTTAGGTCTGGCGATAACTGATAGGTCCATTGGTTCCTATTCATTTATTTTCGAATTCTTGATCAAAATATCTCTTCACAATGGCAGCGTTCTGACAGGGGGCCCCATCTTGCTGTAGCCGAAAATTTCATCTTATTTGAAGAGGCACATTGACTAGAAAACTAGCCTTCTTGATTTCAAGGCACAAAATCAAATCTATGTCTCGAAATAAAGGCATACTACCACAATACAGAAAAAATGAATGGAATATAGAATTAACATGAAACACGCTGACGGTAAGAAAATAATGAAAATTGTATTTTAATGGAATTAACTTTCGAATGACATGATGAAAAAGGTATGACCCGCCTGGAGAAAAAAATTTTGATACCGTCGCGACGCTTGGCGTCTTAATTTATTCCGCAGTTTTTTATGCGCATCCCAAGTCGACATTGTCTTGTTCGAAACGCCATTCACAGAATCAAGTAATATTTCTCGAGAAATTTGGGTAACCAAGGTAAGTGAATCACCCTGTACATGGGGCGGACTTGTCAACGAATACCGAGTGGTTTTTCTTCGAGGGAGACATATGTGAATATAAATATTTTGTGAGGGCTGCTGAGACTGCCAACCCAACATATGCGGTTGTTTTCTCACGGACGTAAAGGTTAAATATAAAAATTTTATTACTACTAACACGCCATGAATTATAACATGCGTCGCAGCGTTGATGCTGTCAGAAGTAGATCTAAATGGCGAACGTGAGTCGTAAATCGCAGACAGATGTAGGTACCTGGTGGTTCCTTCAAGAATTCCTCGGATGTTGCGAATTGTGGTGTTTTGGGGTTGTAACGATAGTCGCAACCCCTCGTATGAATTCATACGCAGTTATTTGGAGATTTTTATTGCTTGAAACTAATTCCGTGTTCAAATATTGCCGAATGCTTTCTTTACAGTCGTTCAACATAACGACCTGGGTGCCGGAGTTTATGGGATGTTGAGATGTGAAGGCTCGGTGAAATCTTTTCATACGTGGTTTTTATTACGACACTGTTACCATTCCTTTTTTCTGGCTGTATATGATCGGGCCAGCGTCACGTTCATTGTCAAATTCTTTTGGGAGAATTTCTTTCACTCTCATTTGTTGAATATGTCGCAGGCTCATTATAATATCAGTCTTATTATAATAAGCCTAGGCCTTTTTCAATATGACTAGGCGTATTGTGAAACAACCAAAGCAAGTGAAAATTTGACTGATATTTTCAGACGTACTATGATACGCTTGACGCCTTCTTAGTCTTTTTGTTCGAGAGAACCTGCACGCGATTGTTTTTAGAATTTGACTGTATGAAATACGTCGTATTATGATACGTCTGGAAGTGTATCAGGCAGATTATGGAAATCGATTTAAAGACAAAAATAAATCGATAATTTTAGATTTGGATTATTTATTACAACATGAATTACTTTTCGAAACATAGATGAATTCAAAATAGTAGTCATCGGAATGAATACCATTTTCAATTCCCAGGCTCAGAGATCTTTTATCATGAGGTTGGAGAAATGATATTAGATTTTGTCACTGAGATGAGAGATATACCGGTTTCGGCCTTGTTGGGCCTCATCAGTATACCGGTATATCTCTCATCTCAGTGACAAAATCTAATATCATTTCTCCAACCTCATGATAAGAGATCTCTGAGCCTGGGAATTGAAAATGGTATTCATTTCGATGATTACTATTTTGAATGCATCTATGTTCCAAAAATGTTCTCGATGTCTCCTCCGTAAAAGCAAAGAATTTTTCTTTTTCTTAAAAAAAAAACATGGATTACTCTTATGACATTTACTTGTGCATTTAATATGGGATTTAAAACATAAACCTTTATTATTTCGATACTGTGACTTTCTTGTTTTGCAAGAACATTTTTTGAATCCCTGTCCTTCGAATTTTATCTGGAATATCAATATTCTTATATCTTTGGCAATCAGTAATTTCATCTCTCGAGATGTTTAACAGACCATGGGTGGTACCAATTTGGTGAACATCATCATGGTTTCTGTGATATTTTTGGAATCCATCTACTTTAGAAACTTCAATAGCTACTGTTTGATCAACCTCAAGAGGTTTCAATTTCTTACGTTCAGCATTTTTGTTGCAGCTCTTTTCTTGCCCTCTACATATTCTTTCCTTTGGTTCTCGACTATTTCTTCATTTTGGCTTAGATTACATCTGTGACATTATCTGGACTTCTTGATAATACTTTATATCATCATATAGTGTTATTTAGAACTGTTTCCAGATCGTCTTCAGTATTCAAGTTTTGACAATTTCAGTAGGCAAATTAGTAGAGTAGTAAGTCACAACAACAACGATAGAGAGCCTCAGTCGAATTACAATACGACGAGTATAACCTGTCAGAATCTGGGGAAATAGCGCGCTTTTAAGTTTTGACAATAAGCCGAATAACCATGCAGGCGTGTTATAATACGCCTTAAATGGTCGGTCAAATTGTGAGATCGTCCATTATTTCGGTGATATTGCAATATGCCTAGTCGAATTGAAAAAGCCTAGGCGTATTATAATATGACAGAGTATAAAAAAAGACCCCGACAAATACACAACTCAGTTGTCCCCTGCATTATTTCAATTTCAACTCTTGTTGGAAGCAATGTCTTCGTTTTTCCTAATGTTTCTTTTTCATCACTTGAAAGAGTTCTTTAATCTATTGAAATTTCAGACAGCCATTCAACACCAACATGAAGTTTATGTTTCCTCAAATATCCAGTACTGTAAGAACGAGTTCCGAAATCTGTAACGTGTAATATAATATGTTTGTTGCAACTCAGGATATTACCGTACAGTAATTATCGTCGTAATTGAGGGCAATGAAAGATTTTCATTTATTGAGCAGCGCACTGAATGAAAATCATTTACTATGCCGAATTCTGACCGTTCATTGTATGGTAATTTCTTAAGTTGTAAACGAAGCTTAAATTTCACGTTTGAATATCAAGAAATTTTCAATTTTCTTGGCATTAAAAGTGGTTTATCCACTATGAAATGCAATCCTGAATATTATTCTCATTGTCCCATACGTCTTAAACACTGAATTGTGTTTTATTTAAATAAGATATTTGCGAATCTCATCTAACCAGGTTCAATTTTTGACGATTCTTTATTTCATGTGCTAGACTAGAGGGTCAATACAATCAACAGAAAACTTATAACCAAATTTCTAAGTAAGTAATAAATTTTCTTTTATAGGTACCTATATGTCTGGGAAAAACAAAATTTTTTTCTCTCTTTATGCTAATCCAATGGTTCAATTATTTTTTTGTACTGATAGTTTAAGTTTACAATATGAACACTGGAATTCAAGCATAAAAATTACACTTAAAACTGTCCACTTCTTAGAATGCTACGTTCCGCTAATGAGACGCAACTCATAGTTGATATATTTATATTAGTTTGTATACCTTTTTTTTTTTGTTTGAGAGAAAACTTTGTTTTTTTGTTGTTTATTGTGGATACTGTTTCTGGGTTGTACACCTGTTTGTATCCCAAATTCTCTAAATAAATAAATTATGGGTGTTAAGGAGCACGAACGATGCTGTCGATCCAATCAGACCGAAAAAACTAATCACAGCAAATATACCCGGAAGGCTGTCTTAATGTCATTTGTGTTATTCAGAGAATTGAATATATTCATCAGTTATCGGTTGCAGCTTTTTTAATGTTTTTGGGTTGGCGACAATGCGTGATTAACCATAATAGCATTCATCGTAGTTGTCAATTGTCATTATTTGTTTACTTTTTTCAAATTTTGAAAATTTTCCCATCATCTTTGTGAACGGACATTTTCCAAAATATTTCATTCATCTGTTAGGTTTCTCCCTATATACACTTATTCAAAAGAGACATCAATAATTGCTAAAACAAATTCATTCAATTTTGATGAAGTGGATGCTAGACGGCTGTAAGTATATCTTGTATATACAGGGTGAGTCAGGAGGAACGGACCAAACTTCAGGTGTGTATTCTATAGCTCGAAATAATATAAAAAAAACTCATATGTTGTTATCCGATTTTCATTTGTTCTCAAACTATAGCGTCATTATGAGAAACAACATTTTCTATATTAAAATGGATTCATTTATAGCATTATTTTAATAAATGCACGAAAATCCTGCCATTAACCTCGAAACACATTCGTCTGCGAAGGGCTCTCGATGCTTTTCTGATTGATTCATGCTTTTCTTTAATAAGCGATGCCGTGTTTCTAAAGCGTCGAATTAGAGCATTCCGAGTGTCAACTTTAACTTTGTATACCCCGTTCTTGACCCAGCCCCACAAAAAATAGTTCAATGGTGTGAGGTTTGGAGATCTTGGAGGCCAACTAATACGACCACAGCGACCAATCCATAGTCCGAGAAACTCTTGATCTGAATATTAGTTGACCTTATTTAAATATTCTAATTACCCTATAGTTTGAAAACAAATGAGAATGGGATAACAACATATGAGTTTTTTGGAATTATTTCGACCTGCAGAATACACGCCTGAAGTTTGGTCCGTTCCTCCCGACTCACCCTGTATTGAACATGTCCAAGATACAATATTAGGTTCATGATTTTTCTATTTTAGCAACCACAATGTTGAAGTTGGCTGGACTGATTCCGAATTACAATTTCATATGTTTGTTCGAGTTTCATATAGCAATACTTGCTGAAAAATGGTGAGTTTCTCTAGGAATAGAGCAAGAAGCTCATATATAAATTTCCAGAGGTGGGGAATATTCAGTTCACAATAGGAAATGAAGAGAACTGAAGTTCTTACATTATTCCTGAAGAAACCTATGATTTCAGGTTAACACTAGATTTTCATTAACATCTATCCACTCATTGACATTATGTTTATTAAGAGGTCAAATATAAAGACATTTCGAAGATAATAATAATGTTGTTGCGATGGAATATGAAACACACGATGAGGATCTTTCATAAAAAAAACATAACAGACAGAATTATTCTTTTTTCATTGAAAAATTGTTGCAATTTTTCTGATATATTGTTATTTATCATAGTTCAATTGTTATTTTGTTATTCGTCTTCTTCAAAAAATTCTTTGGATTTAAAAAAATCAAATAGTGTTGTGAACAAATTAGGTGATATTCCTACCACATGAAAGAAGTTAATGGACATAAGCCTCTTATACATCCCTATATTAGTACTACAAATATCTCTGAAATTATTTCTATATGAAAAAACTTGAATTCATGAAATTGTCTGCACGCTCGTAAGCGAAATTTCCAATTTAGCAATGAACAATTATTGAAATTGAAAACTTCTTTATTACTCATATACTTCTATCTAGAAGGGGTACTCTAAAAAACTCTAAGACCACAAATAGTTTGTTTTCTTGCTGAGAACGTAAGAACTAATAATTCGAAAACACTACAGATATGCTTCATAGTCCAGATATATATTCTGTGTGATAGCTCCAGAACAATCGGTATAACAGTGTTCATTGAAAATCTATATGGATATTTCCACGTATATTCTTGATACTCAGAGATAAAATATGAGAATTCGACAAGATTGACTCAATTTTTTTTGATCGGTATAGTGTATCTTTGCTCGGAACTTTGATTGAAGTAAGTTTTTGCGAATGTTAATCTGATCTAATGTTTATTGTGTGGGTGATACTTTACTACTTGATGATCGTAACTGTTAAAATTGATCTACAGTGCCTTTACTCATCATATCGTTCATGCAATACGATTTGAAGAAATTGTATATTCCATTTTTGTACCAACCGAAAGTCACACCAAAATAACAATTATTCAGCCTGCAGAATTTAAGAATAGCAATTTCCAGATTCGAATTTTCATTTAGTTTTACGAATAACTCATCATGCGGAGTAGCAACAATGAACAAAGTTACAATAAACAGGATATGAAGAAAAAATATTACGCCCTTCATAACTTTCAACTCTGAAACACATTTAACACTGAATTGGCGGAGACTCCACTTGAAATTACAGTGTGACATACCTATTTGTTATTTCATGACCAACGATGAAATGTGTATTGAATACTGATATTAAATTGATAGCTCCATTTGTATTTTGATACAGTTGTAGAAGTGTACTTAATATTTCATGACTGTGCTGCAAAGTGATTGTTTAGTAGGTACCTGATGTGGAAATAGATTTTGAAACTTCCCCATGAAATCAAGTCGTTAACACTACTTCTCAAAAATTTATAGTCCAAACTGAATGAGAGAAAGCTTCAATTTAAACGAAAAAATTAAGTAAGTTCGATGAAAAAATGTTCTACTTTTGAATCTGCTCAACTCAATAAGATAAAAGGAACTTTCAAACAAGGTATCACCTGACTCAGCTTATTGAGAATTCAAGGGTTTGGTTGAAACGCTTTGGATGTGACTTCTCTCCTTTTTCGTTTTAAAAAGCCCACCTTGTATATAATTATTTTTTGTTTCGCCCCATACATGGGGCATCATGAAATGTTTTCAGAATTATTGAAAAGCTCAAATGAAATTAAAACTGGGTTGAGAATAATTATAAGTTACGTGAAAAAATAAAAATAACTAACCACTACTTGCAATTCTGGATGATGAATGATAAAAAAATTTATTCATTACATATAATCAGTCATGTGTTGAAAATTGTGTTTATGTGAGCATTTTTTGATTTTTTTCATCCCGTTTATGTCATAAAGTATCTTTTTATAGTTGTTCCCAACGATGTTTTCATTCGATTTGAGCTTTCTAATGATTCGATAAATTTACAAACATCTATATGAGGCGAAATATCCATATTTTAATAAAGGATTTAAAATAGTCTGGGCCTTATATTACGAAAGATAATTATACAGAGTGTATAACGAAAATGTGAGACATCACGCTTTGTTGAAAATTAAGGTAGGTGTTTGGGATAGATTTTTCCGAAAAATCTCCTCCTGAAAAAATTACACTCTTTCAAAAATTAGCAATGAAAATTATTATTTCATTCATTTATATTAACTTTGAAACTTATTGTTTCTGTTCACTCGGAGAGGTTCTGAACAAAACAAGATACATTAAATGGAACAGTAATTCAGGATTTCAACGAATCTTGGGTGAAAGAAGAAAAATGAACAATTTTCAAAATACTGATAAGTGATTTGATACTTGGTATTTCCACCCTTTGCGTTAATTATAACTCGGCAATGACAGTTCATACCCAAAATGAGTGATCTTAAAATGTTCTCATCTAATCCTTCCCAGATTTCTCCGAGTTGGATTCCTAAGTCATTCAGAGTAGCTGGATGATTTTCTGAACTTCTCAGCCTTCTATTGAGGTTGTCCCAAATCTGCTCAATCGGATTGAGATCTGGACTTCTTGCATGCCATTCCATTCGAGAGACTTCAACCTCTTCAAGGTACTCCTGAACGATGCGCGCACGATGGGGTCTGGCATTATCGTCCATGAAAATTGTGTTTATGTGAGCATTCTTTGATTTTGTTCATCTCGTATCTGTCATAACATATCTTATTATAGTTGTTCTCAACAATGTTTTTATTCGATTTCACTTTTCTAATGATTCGATAAATTTACAATTATCTCTCTTGAAAATGCTTCATATATGAGGAGAAACTTCTACATTTTAATAAAGGATTCGAAATATTCTGGGCCTCATATTATGAAAGATAATTATAGAGAGTATAATAGTGTAGAGTATATAATAAAAATTCCTTCGTTACACAATAACTAATTTTCATTCAGCTTCGTAGAATCGTGAAAATATTTTCGATTTTTGGATTGACATTTGTCGATATTTGATGAACATAGATCAATATAGATTACTAGATGTCGATATCGTTATTTTATTCCAAAATTTCCTGAAACCAGTTCTTTTTTCAATAAATCCATCCAATGACGGGACCTGATGGTTATAAAAGGAAAATCAAGGAGTTTCGTTGGATGACTCTAATATTCTCGCTAATTGTTCAGTAGGAATAGATCGAATTTGGATGGATTTATTGAAAAAAAGTACTGGTTTCAGGAAATTTTGAAATAAAATAACGAAATCAACTTCTAGTAATTAATATTGATCTATATTCATCATATATTGATAAATGTCAATCCAAAAAAAAAAAAATTGTCACGATTCTACAGAAGCGAATGAAAATTAGTTATTGTCTGACGAAGGAGTCTGATTTAGACGTCGAAACGTTACGCTTAAGATTTCAAAGTGTTTTCATTTTCTTTTTGTTCATTGTTAGGCAACAATTTCTTCTGGTAAAGTTTTGGCCGCTGACAAATTAATGCTCAAAGTTTTACGCAAGGGCCTTTCTTATATTTTGAAAAAAAAATTTCTAATAGTTTTTTGTTTCAGAGACTGCGAGTGAAAATTCATATTAAGTTTTCAGAAAAAACAATATATACTAAGACATGAAATCATTATATCAGAAATTCTAAGGCCCCATCTCTTGAAAATAAGTCGAATGACAATTAATGAATATTTGGCCATTTCGAAAAATATAAGTACTCTTCGTAAAATCTCATCGAATGCATATCAGCGAAGTTTAAAAAATTGTTTACTGCGGCTGAAAACAACTCTGATCAAAAGATTCAGAAAATTGAATTTCTTCTAAATATTTCGGGAGGTTTAGGTGTTAGGTCTGATGCTCGAAAAAATATTAACGTTATGTTTCCAGGGTTGGCATAGCCCATTATGAAAGTTTAAAATGGCTATATGATATTTTAAAATCGGAGAAAATGATGTTCGACAAACGTATTTCTTTCAATCTCTAGAATCTATGGTTTCAATATATGTACAAATCAAAGACTCACCCTGTATATACAAGTCTGAGACTCACCCTTGTTGTGATGGCTGTACAAAATTCGGAAATCGACCTTCAATCATTCAGTTCATATCGCATCGATACTTTAGCAAACATATCAGTCCTTTGAATGAAAATTCGTAAAATCCTCAGAAAATCAATTCGAAATATGTCATTTCCTCTGGGACCAGTCCAATTAGACGTGTTTGCTCATGGACCACTCTGGAGCCCCCTTCATTGCTGCAATTAAAACGGCTCGAATGGCCGGACACAGTATCGGGACGATATAGAAACAATAAGAGTCCAGCGGAAAATGCTCAAAGGTTATAACGAGGGGTTAGTCAAGGGTTTATGGTTACGACCAGCAGACAGAAATACAATCTGGACTTCGCAAGGGATCCCACTCTCTGAGTAGATTCGGCCATATCGAAAGCGACGAATGTGAGGAGAGAGAGTTTGTAGGTGGGTAAACGGCTGAAAGGAACGGCTTTCAATCTGGTGTACTCTGACCATAAATAATTCTTTGTTCGGCGATTGAATAAATGGAAATGGCTCGCATGAAAGGAAGGATCAACCCCCGAACACCGGCAGAACTGCTACTGAATTTTTGGGGTGCGAAATGTATATCGATCCAGGCTTGACTTCTGACAGGAAACATGAAAATTTTGCAAGTAGCTCGAATGTCCCAAATCTAAGGGCATGTTCAGGGAAACCGAAAAATAAACGCAATACCTCGATTTCAGTAAGTCATTACCCGAAAGTTTTGAAACATTACGCACATTGTTTTTGGTGATTCATTTGGCAGTTTTGTCTCAACTGAAATATTGTAGATGTAAGTTCCTTTTTCAGTGAAAAAAACTTGATCTATCATTCCGGGAGCACTTCGTATTTTCAAGGACGGGCCGAAGCCACATTTGGTGGGGGAAATCCATCGGAAATTTTCCAATTGGACATTGAATTAACAGGAAACCGTTATACATATCATGATATTATATTTTTGTTTCGGTAAAAAAAATCAAAATGATGAATTTCAACAGGGTGAGAGTAGTTAATTTTTGTTCCATCTACCGAACATTCAATTAAGGAGATTTTATGAAGTTTGTTTAGGTTTTTTTCATGGAGAGTATCTTGATGTTGCTCGAAACTTTGAGAAACACTACTTGTTTGTTTCTTGAGTTTTGTAGTTTTTCTTAATTTCATGGAATCTGAGAGCGAAGGCACAGCTCAATTTCATCAGAGAAAATATTTTTTCCTGAAAAAACTGTGAAAGGAGTAAATATTGAGAATCAAAGTGATGAGAAATTAACGTTGATTTTTCAATAACTCATTATTCAATATTGTGAGTTTTTTCATTCTTTGAATTCGCTTTCTTTGTGATGAGTACCTTGAAGTATGTTTGAAACTTTGAGGCTCACTTTTTGTTCCATTTTTTAATTTTGTTCTGTTTCATTCTTTGGTGAATCTCAAAATTTCAAGCATCATAAAACAAGATTTTTTTCACAAAAAAACAGATTCCATAAAATAATGAAATATACATGTTTGAATGTTGGGTAGATGAAAAATCAAAGTCAATTATCAACCATTTTGATGAGATCCATAATAAACTGCTCATCCCTAACATGAATCCATTTCACAGAATAAAAGGAACAAAATTTTCAGAAAATATATCTCGTTTGATGAAAAACGAGCCTTACTTCTGCTAACAGATTCCATGAAATGAAGAAAAGCAACTTAACTAGGAAATAAAACAGAAAATGTGTATCATAAATGAAGATACTTAAAAAAAACACATTCCCAATTCAGTAGGGAAACGGTTTTGACCTAAATCCGTCATATTCAAGAAACAATTTTGAACAAAATTTCCCAATTTAAGTTGGCGATTCCGAACTCCTTGCAGCGTTTATTACAATAATTATTGTTTTGAATTGAGGACATATTTCGTGTTTTGAACGATTTTTGTGTGACTTCCGATATTTTGTTGTCACTACCTATAATTTTCTCTCACACTTGTTATCCCTCATGCGTTTACTGTTCATGAATTTTTTTTTTTATTTTTTAATAAGGCACCACATTAGTCAAACTTTACTTTGAATCTTTTTTGGTTCATTATTTAAATTCATTTACATATATTGTTTATTCGCAAAACTATAGCACGACGTATGAAGATCGTACCTTATGATGATTTTGCTTATCTGGAAGTAACAGCTCAAATGCATGATATCAGATGGTTTTTTCATGACACAGTCCATGCGACGTAGCTGAAAAATTTACAACTAGGTACCCACTTCTTGAAGCCGCATCTCTCCCAATACTTGATCCCTCTCATGGAATTATGTATTTCAACTGCTTTGAAATTTTACCAACTGGTTTGAACTGTTTAAAACTGCTTTGAAATTTTTTCAACCCTATTGAAATTTTTTTCAACTCCTGTGAAATTTTCTCGACTACTCTGAAATTTTTCAAACTAGTTTGAACATTTTCCTACTGCTTCGAAAATTTGCCATGGTAACTATCAGAAAATTAAAGGAGAAAAATCATAGGAAGAAGGAATAAATTTTAAGATTGATTTTTATTAGTTGAAGGCCCTAGGCACGAATATTTCCCTTCGGACGATTATAAAAATCTATATTACTCAATCGGTACATAAACTACTATTAAATCTTTGAAATATTTGATTTTTTCAATGCGTCATCTGGCACATGACTCCTTGGTCCTAACAAATTATTGAATATTATATTACATACCGGGCGGAGAAGTAATATATTATAACTGAGTGCGGAGTTATGTCGTTGGAGACGTGAGGCTATTATGAGTTTTGTTTACTGTTTTGCTCACAATCTATCACATCAATTATAAAGTTTCGAAGATAATTATTGTTAACTGCATTTATTTTCATTATTTCATTATTACAAATTATTTTCATTAACCTTTGAGTCCGTTGCTAGACAACATGAAATGTTAGTCTACATCTGGCAGTTCATTACACAATCTAAACGAAAAATGTTCGACACATGAATTTGAGTCTACACCATCGGATACTGCTTAACAGTATCCGAAGCCCCTACACCAGTGGAGAGCACATAGCAGAGGAAGGTACAGGGTGGGCAAAATTGGTGATACATGAACTATAAATTCCACACTGTATAATGATTTATATATTTCTGAAACAGTGAAAAGTGATTATTCTTTCTGGGTGATAATAAACTAGCGTTTCCATGATAAAAATAGAACTTAATGTCATAGCTCACCAAGGAAGCCTCCTGTTAAAAAACAAGGTATGCCACAGGATTGCCTGTATAAGGTTTGAATTTCAACATTCTAGCCAAAACAGAAACTGAAATCGTCACCGAAAATTAACTCGCTCAAATTTCAATTTTGGCCTATAACTCGAAAACAAAAGAGTAGAGAGGAATGCAGTTGATGACATTATTAGTTCCTCTGAAGAAGACGACAAGTGATGCGTCATTAATTTTTCTTTTTCCTGTCGAATTAAAAAGTTGTAGTTCATGTATTACCCATTATACCCAGGTAATGAATGGATGGTGGTGTACTTCAAGGTAGCAGGTAAGTTCACCTTTCAAAACAAAATATTTCAAAAACATCGCACAGTATCGAGTTTCATCAGGAGTACCTTCTTGGTGTGAAATTGAATGATGTTTAAGTTCGCTCAAAATTCAGCTTAATAAGTCTAATATTGAAAAAGTTATATTCTGAACAACTTGGTACGAATCGTGTAACTTTAGCTCTCTAAGAGTCAGACATCAAAACAGATTCATTAGATGTATCAGCTACCAAAACATATTCGTATAAAACTAACTATGTTGTAGGCAAAATCAAATACGGATGGCGTTACGAAAATTTCTTTCGTAACACTTCTCTTCTATATTTCAGTTTTTCATTTTCACTAGTGAAGGGTCACTTTTTTTTTTCATTTCCTTCGATTTGTAATAGAAACTATCAACTACTCCTTTTGTAAAAAGTACACATATCGCGATCAGAGCATTAATTAACTTTTATGTTGTCGTGCCAGCAAAACTTCGACCTTGTTCTATTGATTTTTCAAAACCCTATCAAATCACATGATACGCAACCGATATGACATCTTCCAAATATCTATCAGCTCAGTCGAATTAATGATTACTCGAATAACGAATAACGGTCGAATTGGAAGGAAAAATAAATATGGTCAAGCACCCTCCACCCCTCTTTCGATGCATAGGAACTGAGGGGGAATAGTGATAAATTAATTATTGGAGATGTTCCCACCTTTATTGGCCCTTGAATTCCGATCTGCTGAATCGAGCTGGATCAAATTCGCTGGTTAAATGGCAGCACAGGATTAGGTGGATTGTTAAGCTTTTGTGAAGAATGTTTGAATACGAAGATCCGCATGGTAGCTTTCTCAAGAAGAACAATATAATAATGATAATATATTTTCGATTCAAATAATACAATATTGAATTATACAAAACTATGAATAATAATTATTAATCATAAGTCATTGAACAATAAAGAAAACGAATGAGCAAATCAAAATCCTGGTGATCAGACAATCACAGACATCATTCCAGATATTTTTTTCAATCCTGCATTCTTCAGATAAACCTTCAACTTCTTGATTTTGAATAATAATTTCACCTAACGTTTTGCCCACAACTGCGGTAGGCATCTTCAGATTATTCTTGGTCTTAGATTGTACCTCGAACGATGAATTTCTGACACTGACACTTCATTTCTTGAGTAACACTGCCTGACAAAAATATCATTCTATGAACTGATGTTAGATAATATTGAACGAGTAATCTATGAACCTTACCTAAAATAATGAACTAAGAAATTAGCCTAAGATTTGTGTAACGAATTAAAAGTGAATCAGTTATAATTTCATATCAAATATTGTATCAATAACCAAAAATTCTGTAACAAATCCCAATATCATTATTCCTAGTAGACCACTGTCGTGAACTATTTATTTCGACTTCTTTTCAAACGTATTGAAATTATACACATTTCTCATGGGAGCATCTGATAATGCAACCTAGAAGCTATGAAATAAAATGATCTCTAGCCCAGTGAGAGAGTAGTCAGTACACTCTGTTCTACAGGCACAGTGCTACAGGGTGTACCAAGTTCGACGGCCCATTAGGCGTTTCTGGAGAATTAGACTTATTTGAAATCTGAAAATTGGGATTATGATATTGTTTGACATTATCTACCGAGCTAAAATATTCTTGGAGCCTGACCGCTTTCAGTTATACAGGGAGCGAAAGAAAAATTTTCAAAAATTTTTTTTCTGTTTTTTTTCTTCTTGAATTTGACAGAGTATGCAATTCTGAATACAGTCGTACTCAAATCGTTGCATTCATCGAAATGCTTTCAAAAATATCGAGAAAAACCTGAAGAAAAAAAGAGAAAAGAGTATTCGGTATTATGTTTGTTATTCCTAGTCTAGATACCTTAAGCACAAACCGTTTTCACATTTTTGAAGTCGAAGAATGTGGAAATATTGTACATTTCTTGAATTTTGAAAAACTCATCACAGGGTGTTCCAAATAATGGGTCAAAAATTGGGATCAAGATTGGCCCATAAATTTCGTTTTTCAAATTAGAACCCAATTTTTTTATGATTGCGTTGGATTGTACAAAGAAAAATGAAGATAATGTTTTAACATGTTGATGCTCCTAAAATTGATCATTCTTGAGTTATGTAGGATTTTCTGATTTTTTGTCGTACGTAGCGTCAAATTCATTAAATCTGTTTCATATCAACTATGAGCTTGGTCATAGAAGATCAATTATTTCAATAACTCACTAGTGACACCTTTTTTTTTAATTCATTCATCATTGTTGTTATGAAACAGATTTTATGAATTTGATGCAACGTATGACATGGAATCAGAAAATACTAAATAACTGAAGAATTATTAATTTTAGAAGTATCAACATGATTGAAAATTATCATCATTTTTCTTCGCAGAATCCAACGCAATCATAAATAAATAGGGTTCCAATTTGAAAAACGAAAGTTATGGGCTAATCTTGATCCCAATTTTTGACCGAACATTTGGAACATCCTGTGACGAGTTTTTCGAAATTCTAAATATGTGAAATATTCCCACTATCTTCGACTACAAAAACGTGAAAACGGTTTGTGCTTAAGATATCTAGATTAGAAATAGCAAAAATTTTACCGAATACTCTTATCTTCCTATTTTGTTCAGTTTTTTTATATTTCGGAAAGTATTTTGACGAATGCAACGATTTGAGTACGGATGTATTCAAGTGTGTGTCACTAGTGGAATAATTCATCTTTTATGACCAGGTCATAGTTGATATGAAACAGATTGAATGAATTTGACGCTACGTACCACATAAAATCAGAAAATCCTAAATAACTCAAGAATTATCAATTTTAGGAGCATTAACATGTTAGAACACTATCATCATTTTTCTTCATACCTACAATCCAACGCAATCATGAAAAATAGGGTTCTTATTTGAAAAACGTAAGTTATGGGCCAATCTTGATCTCAATTTTTAACCCAACATTTGGAACCCCCTGTTATGAGTTTTCAAAATTTTAAAAATGTACAATATTTCCACAGTCTTTGACTTCAAAAATGTAAAAACGGTTTGGGCTTTAGGTATCTAGATTAGGAATAACAAACATAATACCGAATACTCTTTTCTCTCTTTTTCTTCAGGTTTTTCTCGATATTTTTGGAAGTATTTTGGCGAATTCAAATTCAAAAAGAAAAAAACAGAAAAAAAAATTTTGAAAATTTTTCTTCGCTCTCTTTATAACTGAAAGTGATCAGGCTCCAAGAATATTTTAGCTCGGTGGATAATGTCAAACAATATAATAATCCCAATTTTCAGATTTCAAATAAGTCTAGTTCCCCAGAAACGCCTAATGGGCCGTCGAACTTGGTACACCCTGTATATTCAGATTTGTTTCTATACCGTGTCATAGGGATCTGAAGTCGAACAATTTTTTTATTTCTATACTGCAGGCAGTTTCCGCTAGTCAAATACAGGCACATCAGTGGAAAGTTGTTCCGTCAGGAAAATACGGAAAATACGATATTCATCTGCCTCAAAGACAGCTCCTATGCAGATGCGAAAAACGAACAAGGCTTTCGCGTCTATCGTTCAATATCACTTGTTTTTTCCAGCATTTTTTCCGTCGTCCAGATTTATTTTCGACTTTTTGCCAGTTCGAATGTCTGGCATCTTCAATAGTTGTTTTCTCAGGAGATATTTTAGCTGAAGAAGGCCTAAATGCTCTGAAATAGAAGCGACAAACCTTCCAAAGTTATATATTTGTTTATGATTATTCGCATTTTCATTGAGAACCTCACTTTACATGAGATGTCTAGAAATATGGAGTATGCAGTATTTATATTTTGTCCTCAATAGATATTCAAGTAGTCATTTTCATTTTTTTTTGTTTGAAAGTGAAGACGACTTTTCCGAAGAATGTCACGTTTGCAACAGTGGAAGGATTACTTAACAAGCGTCTTCTAAAGATCATGGTAGCTTGAATTTATCCCGAGTTTTAAAATTGACAGTCTATAAAATCTCAAGTAAGAGATTTTAATGTCTTTCTTTTCAGTTTTTTATGTTGTGCAACTTCACAATTTGTTTTTGGGTTGCCGATGTTCTCATTTCATTAACCCTACTTTACACTATTGTGTTCTTGTGTCATTCAGATTCTTGTAAATTATTATATATTTACATTGTGATTATCATTCATGATGAGGATGTCGCGCAAAATATTATGAAAAATTAATATTTCATATTGCCAGACCGTTTCCGTGGGCCGGAATTCTCCCAGACGTTCTAAATTTCAATAAAAAAATCGTAGTTAGAAATATTGTTGCGAAATGGGCAGATTCAGCACTTTTGTCAAATTCGAAGCACTGATTCTCATATATTTCAAGCGGAATATTATAAAAAATGAAAATTTCATATTGCCAGACCATTTCCGTGGGTCGTAATTCCTCCCAGACGCTTTAAATTGGAAAAAATCACAGTAAGAAACATTGTTGCGAAATGGCCAGATTCAGCACTTTTGTTACATTCGAAGCACTGATTCTCATATATGAAATATAGATACATATATATATATATATATATATATATATATATATATATATATATATATATATATATATATATTTTATATTGCTAGACTGTTTCCGTGGGCCGTAATTCCTCCCAGACGCTTTAAATTTCATTAAAAAAATGAACTTTTCTCACATTTGAAGTCTTCAATTCCTTGGGGAATTATTTTAATTCCTTTTATGGAAAGCCAGACCAATACGAAGGTCCAAATATTCTGCCAGTACACAATCAGAATTTTTATTAGTTCCTAGAAACTATGAATTTTTTGCCTAGTGTATGCTAGGAATTACGGCCCACAAGGCAGGTTCTACAAACTTGAGGAAATTCGAAGAACCCATAGTTACGAAACCTCTATCAATGAAAATATTGTGAAACGCCAGGTACGAGTTAACCATCGAGTGAAGCTGACAATGAAGATTTCGATTAAAATGAAAAAGATTATATTTTTTGATTTCTGTTATGATTATAATAATTAATTGTCATTACCATAATTTGATGTTGAAAACATACATTTTGTAGGCAAAAAATTTAATAGTTTCTAGGGACCCAACAAAATTTTGATTGGGTCTGGCAGAATGTTTGGCCCTTGGGATTGGTCTGTCTCTCCACAAAAAGTATCAAAATGATCCCCTGAAGACTTCGATTGTAAAAAAGTTTTTCTTTTTCAATGAAATTTAAAACGACTGGGAGGAATTACGGCTCACGAGAACGGTCTGGCAATATGAAATATTTATTCTTATAATATTTTGCGTTTCATATATGAGAGTCAGTGCTTCGAATTCAACATTTAACAAAAGTGCTGAATCGGGCCTTTTCGCAACAATGTTTTTAAATGTAATTTTTTTATTGATATTTGAAGCGTCTGAAATATTTATTTATTTATAATATTTTGCGTTACATATATAGAAATCACTGCTTCAAATTTAACAAAAGTGCTGAATCTGGCCATTTCGCAACAATGTTTTTAACCTGTCATTTTCTTTATTGAAATTTGAAGCATTTTTCATAATAGTCTGCATGATATATTATAAAAATCAGTTCTTCGAATTTAATAAAAGTTCGGTATGTTTTTGTCTATCTTTTCTACCTTCTACAGGGTGCGGCACGGAGGATGGATGGTTTTAAAAAAATAATAAAAGCGTTATTTTTTACTCAAAAACACATTCATTGACGGAATCAGATTCTCAAGGAAATAGCATTTGAGACAGTCAAGTGTGGAAAATCACATCAGGCATGTGGTGGCCGAAATCGGTGATGCAGTGCTGGAGGCGCTCTTGGAAGTTCGCGTAGACACTCTCCAACATCGCTCTCTCAACTTGGGCAACTTCCACGCGAATAGCCCTTTTCAATTCGTTATGGGGACACCTCAAGGCTAGAGTATACGAGACCAAGCCCCGAACTCTGGACGAATTGAAAAGGGCTATTCGCGTGGAAGTTGCCGGAGTTGAGAGAGCGATGTTGGAGAGTGTCTACGCGAACTTTCAAGAGCGCCTCCAGCACTGCATCACCAATTTCGGCCACCACATGCCTGATGTGATTTTCCACACTTGACTGTCTCAAATGCTATTTCCTTGAGAATCTGATTCCGTCAATAAATGTGTTTTTGAGTAAAAATTAACGCTTTTATTATTTTTTTAAAACCATCCATCCTCCGTGCCGCACCCTGTACCTGTGAAAGGGCCGCCTAGCCAAGATAGCGAGTATGCACACACTATTAAACACATATAAGACTATCTATACTGTGAAATTCGTTACTGTGATCTTAGACTGTAAAGAATGTCTATTTACAGATCATAGTCACTAATCACGACGTGATTCTAAAATCACCGATTGGCTCATCTCTTGTTTCACAACGAAAGAGAAATGAGAGATATTGTTTCTTTGGGAATTTTTCAACATCTGTATCAAGTTGAAA